>CAMRHE010000020.1:400000-1095000 GCA_947044405.1 Leptodactylus fallax
GAATGACTTTTTTTCTATTTATTTGTGCACATTGTACTTATTTGAGTTCAGCTTCCTGTAACAATTTGATATCTTCCGGTAATCTCAATTCCAGCTAATGCATTTGTACTTCATGTTTTATGACATTGGAGAGTAATAAATCCCACAAAACATTTACAACAGTATTGTACAAGAAAAGTGGTTGTGAGTTAAATTGGACAACTAGAGATTTATAAGATTAATCTACTTCTGCCAACAATTTAACTGCTTATACCCCTTATAGATCAATAGCTACTACTACAACTACCAACAGGGAAAATGCAGGTGTATCAAATGGGATGCTTGAACATTTCAGAGAAATTGATTCCAGGACAGGAATTATATTAGAGTATTTAAGAGATCCCCTAGAGACGCTACATGGCATCCTAAAAAAACAACAAGCCCCTTTGTCCATGCTAAATGACTGGAATGAAATAAAAAGCTGCAAAGTAAGAATTCTTTTAAAGATAGAAGCATAGCTCCCAACCGTCCCGCACCCGGCGGGACAATCCCAATTTTACACTGCTGTCCCGCCATCCCGGATAGCTTACGGTTTGTCCTGCTATGCCCCTGAAGTCCTGCTATGCCCCTGAAGTGTTTTGCTGTTAATAAACTTTGCCCTGTTCCACCGGCTCTTATCTCTGGCTAAATGGTAGATGCTAAATCCTAGAGGGCTAAAGGACCTTTGATGACGTCTTGACCATGTGATCAGGCTCTTGTGTGGGCAGAGCTATTCTGGATACTACAGGATAGTGTGGCATTACACAGAAAGAGGAAGCTGCTGGGAACAGAGACTGATGGAAGGTGAGGAGAGAAGAAACAGCATGTGTGAGATGAAGACAGATGTAGGGGGAAATTAAACTGAGGGCAGATCAAGGGGGACATTAAACTGGGGGCAAATGGAGGGGGACATTAAAATGGGAACAGATGGAGGAGGACATCAAACTGGGGGCAGATCGAGGAGTGAACATTAAACTGGGGGGGCAGATGGAGGGTGACATTAAACTGGAGGGCAGATGGAGGGTGACATTAAACTGGGTGCAACTAGAGGAGGACATTAAACTGTGGGGGGTAGCTGGAGGGGGACATGTCTGCCTTTAATTGCCCCCAGTTTAATGTTCCCCTCCAACTACCTCCACTGTATAATGTTCCCCTCCAGCTGCCCGAGGAGAGGGACTTAATACTGTGGGGCAATTGGAGGGGAACATTATAATGTGGGGGCATATAATGTTAGGGTGACTGTAAGACCATTATACTGTGTGGAGGAACATGTAAAAATGGATGAGAATGGGTGGAGTCAACATATAAGTGGGTGGAGCTAAATTTGCAGCGGCACACGTTTTGTCCCTCTTTCTGTCCTTTGAAAGTTGGGAGGTATGATAGAAGTGTTAATAGTTTATTCATGTCAATGAGTAAAATGCAAAGTGATTGAACAAAAGAGAAATCTGAGGCTGAGGCCACACTTTACAGAAAAAATACTTTTTTTGTTTCCAATTTTGCATTTTTTCAGCCAAAGCCAGGAGTGGGTTGAGCAGATGCTTCCTTTGTATTTCCAATTCCTTTGTAGTCAACTACTGGGTTTGGCTCAAAAACTGCAACAAAATCTGCAACACAAAAAAGCAGCTTTTCCATCATGTGGCGTACGTAGCCCCCTACATAGTGGGCCACAGCAAAAAAGCACTTTTTCCCGCAGCGCTTTTCACAGAGAGTCTGTGAACTTTCTGCTTCAATTATACCTATACGGAAACAGCCGGAGTTTCTGTAGACATAATTGGCATGCTGAGATTTCCAAAAACACTACAGTTCGCTAGAACAGTACATACCCTGTGCTGCTAGATCAATTTTTTTTCTTTGGAGCTTTCACAAACATTAGGTTTTCAGGAACAATACACAGGCCAACTTAGTATATAGCACAAATACAGCAGTCTCAAAGAGATCATTATATGCATTTGCATATTGAGCAATTTCCTACAGAACAATATATTAAACCATTGAGTTACTCATGTTCTAAAACATTTTGCCCACAGAAATTGGGTCAAGCTGCCAGATTGGCTTTACCATGACATATATAACATTTTCTAATGTACTTGTTTGATGAAGTTGAAGTTAAGCTAATGGCCCTTTAATTGAATACAACCTTGTATACCATGCATAGTAAAGATGCGCTACTCATCAGAAATGCATAGGAACAGATCTTACTCATTACTGCAATTAAAAAATTCAGGCAGGTCTTATTGAAAAAAGGACTGTGTACAGTAATACCTCGTACACTCGCGTTTCCGAATTTGCGAATTCACAGATTCGCGATATTTTTTTGGCAACTAACATATATAGATTTTGCTCTTTTTTTTTCAGATCTGTGAAATTTAATTAAAAAAAACACCTTCGCTATTGGGTAGTAGCGTCCTGTTCGTTACGTACCCGGTAATTAGTTTCATTTTACTGTGAGTGTATAAGAAAAATGAATGAATGTATTAATATACAGTACTGTACAGTATACTTTAGTATACTGTACAGTACTGTAGGGTAAAGTTTATTGATATTTAGGGGTTAAACATTAGAAACCGGCATTGTAAGCGCTTCTAAGCGCTTGTACCAAACATTCGCGATTCCTCGCGATCCGCGACCCGCTCTGGCACCTAACCTCGCGAATGTACGAGGTATTACTGTATACCCAGCCTGAGTCCCCTTGCAGACAACCGTTGGTGTGGGTTAGTGTGCTATCCGGGTTTTTCCCGGATAGCACACTGACCCATTCATTCCTGTCGGCCTATACACATGACTGTAAATTACACGGTCCCGTGTGCGGGCCGACATTCCAGGCCACAAAAATCAGGACAAGTCATATTCCTGCCCGGTTTTCAATGAATGGAGCTGCGGAGGCACGGCCAGTGCATGGGCGTAACACGGATGATATCCAATGATGATATTCAATCACACTGTCGTGTGCAAACTGCCTTAGGCCAAGGCCCCACGTAGCGTAAACACTGGAGTTTGACAGAGGTGGAAATGCTGCAGCAAAACTGCGGCATTTTACAGTTCCTGCAAAGTGGATGGGATTCTAGCGGTTTTGGAAATTGCAGCATGTCAATTATACCTACAGAAAGGCTGGCGGTTTCCCGATAGGTATATTGGGTTGTCGGCACGGTTTTTCCTGCAGCACTTTTTTGCTGCAGCCAGCAACATGGGGCATTAGCCTCAGGCATCAATAGGAGGCTGCACAAGGGCCTTATTAATCAATCTCACCATTTGAGGAGGACCTTTCACCACCTCCATCAACTCCATCTCATTGTATCCTTCAATAGCTCTGCTTCACTGATTCTAGCTCAGTTGGAATTTTTTTCTCTAACCTCCACTGTACTCGATCAATCACTTCTGTTAGTTTCAGCACCCAATATGCTATTTAAGCTCTCCATGATCAAGTGAGCAGTTCTGGGCTGGAGCAGACAGTCAGGGACCGCGCACTTTACATTGAAGAGCCTATTTAGCGAATTGGGTGCTGAAACTAACTGCACTGATTGCAGATTGTTCCAGAATTAGTATAGCGGTGCCTATTCAATATTGGACCTGATGGAGGTAGTAAAAGGTCCTCTTTATAGCACCTTTAAACAAGCCTATGATCAGCCAAATACACATTTGTAAAGCTGGCCTTACACAATCAGTTTCTGTAGCAAGTTTTCTGATACAGTTTTGGTACCAAAGCCAGGTATGGACAGGAGATACTTCTTTTTTTTTAACCCACCCCTGGTTTTAGGTTCAAAACTACATCAGGGAATAAGGTGAGGAAATTGATCATGTAAGGGCAGCCTCAGAACACTTGTCCCTGATCATTGCTGCATACATACAGTGCCTTGCGAAAGTATTAGGCCCCCTTGAACTTTTCAACCTTTTGCCACATTTCAGGCTTCAAACATAAGGATATAAAATTTTAATTTTTTAGTGAAGAATCAACAAGTGGGACACAATCGGGAGGTGGAACGAAATTTATTGGATATTTTAAACTTTTGTAAAAAATAAAAAACTGAAAAGTGGGGCGTGTCAAATTATTCGGCCCCCTTAAGTTAAGACTTTGTAGCGCCACCTTTTGCTGTGATTACAGCTGCAAGTCATTTGGGGTATGTCTCTATCAGTTTTGCACATCGAGAGACTGAAATTCTTGCCCATTCTTCCTTGCAAAACAGCTGGAGCTCAGTGAGGTTGGATGGAGAGCGTTTGTGAACAGCAGTTTTCAGCTCTTTCCACAGATTCTTGATTGGATTCAGGTCTGGACTTTGACTTGGCCATTCTAACACCTGGATACGTTTATTTGTGAACCATTCCATTGTAGATTTTGCTCTAAATTTGGGATCATTGTCTTGTTGTAAGATAAATCTCCGTCCCAGTCTCAGGTCTTTTGCAGACTCCAACAGGTTTTCTTCCAGAATGGTCCTGTATTTGGCTCCATCCATCTTCCAATCAATTTTAACCATTTTCCCTGTCCCTGCTGAAGAAAAGCAGGCCCAAACCATGATGCTGCCACCACCATGTTTGACAGTGGGGATGGTGTGTTCAGGGTGATGAGCTGTGTTGCTTTTTTTACGCCAAGCATATCGTTTTGCATTGTGGCCAAAAAGTTCGATTTTGGTTTCATCTGACCAGAGCACCTTCTTCCACATGTTTGGTGTGTCTCCCAGGTGGCTTGTGGCAAATTTTAAATGAGACTTTTTATGGATATCTTTGAGAAATGGCTTTCTTCTTGCCACTCTTCTATAAAGGCCAGATTTGTACAGTGTACAACTGATTGTTGTCCTATGGACAGACTCTCCCACCTCAGCTGTAGATCTCTGCAGTTCATCCAGAGTGATCATGGGCCTCTTGGCTGCATCTCTGATCAGTCTTCTTGTTTGAGATGAAAGTTTAGAGGGACGGCCGGGTCTTGGTAGATTTGCAGTGGTCTGATACTCCTTCCATTTCAAATCTTTTTGTATCCAAATCCGGCTTTAAACTTCTCCACAACAGTATCACAGACCTGCCTGGTGTGTTCCTTGGTCTTCATGATGCTCTCTGCACTTTAAACAGAACCCTGAGACTATCACAGAGCAGGTGCATTTATACGGAGACTGGATTACACACAGGTGGATTATATTTATCATCATCAGTCATTTAGGACAACATTGGATCATTCAGAGATCCTCACTGAACTTCTGGAGTGAGTTTACTGCACTGAAAGTAAAGGGGCCGAATAATATTGCACGCCCCACTTTTCAGTTTTTTATTTTTTACAAAAGTTTAAAACAACCAATAAATTTCGTTCCAATTCACAGTTGTGTCCCACTCGTTGTTGATTCTTCACCAAAAAAATTAAAATTTTATATCCTTATGTTTGAAGCTGAAATGTGGCAAAAGGTTGAAAAGTTCAAGGGGGCCGAATACTTTCGCAAGGCACTGTTATATATAGGGCAAACACTTGTGTAAAGAGGGATGTGCTGCTGACAATGATGTAAATGAATAAGCACACAAACAATTTTCATGTGACCATTCATTAAAGATCATTGCCCTGTTTAAAGGCATTCCATTGAGCCCAGATCGACTTGTTATATCAGTCATTCGGCCAATTCATGGTTAAAGCTTGCTCAGCCTGTTAAGACACCAAATCTGAAAATGCCAGGCCCCAGATGCTTTCCTCAGTATGCTTTTCAAAACATTTTTTTATCAGTTCACATTTCACATTTTCTAAATGCTTTTAAATCACTGCAAGAAAGACATCCCACGACCTGAATCTCTACATTCTCACATTACAGAACTTACAGCATATTATATGCTATGTGCTCAAATTGAATGGCCAAAAACGTTTCAGCAACAAAAAAATCAATAGTACAAGCAAATATAATGAACATTGTAAAATATGAGAGACAATGCTTTTTTTCTCCATTTATTAGGGTCCTTCTCCCACTCCCACTCCCACTTTATTCTCTAAGAAATACCTACTGATTTCATCTAGCTCTACACTTAGGCCAGGGCCCCACATGGAGTAAATGCCATGGTTTGTCCTCGGCGGAAACACCGTAGAAAAAAACGCAGCGTTTTACAGTCACAGCAAAGTGGATAAGATTCTAGTGAATCCCATCCCCTCTTTGCGGAAAGATACGTGCAGCGGACACACTGTGATTTCCAAAACCATTCTAGTTAAAAGTGAAACATTTTTGCGGCTACAATGAATTAAAAAATTTTCAGAATTTTAAAAGATTTTCTATAAACATCTTAGTGACAACAGCTTGTTGTCTTGTTCAGTTGCCAATGGATACAACCATGAAAGCAAGAATGCTCTGGCTGGCACTTGTCAAAAACTCAGCCATGATGTAACGTCTCTGCCTGTTCGGGTCTCTGTGCCACCCTTTGCTCGCACGCTGCGGCAAAGGAGGCGTGTTCAGTTTGATTCCTTGCTTAAGGTTCTTGTTGCTCAGTCTGAACTCTGTTCTAGACTATGTAATTGAAGTTCAGCCACACCCGTCTCCTGCACCTTGTTTCTTCTGCACCTCAAATAGTTAATCTTAGCCTTGCCTGTGTGATTGACAGCCTGTCTACCAATCAAGTCTGGGGCAGGTCCTGGACTTGCTATAAAGAGGTCATCAGCCCTCACATGGTCACTGGCTATTGAGATTCTGTCTTGTGACTTGTCCATGCTAGCTCCTTTTCCTGCTATTGTTGAATTTCTGACTTCTGACCTTTGGCACCCCCTGTGACTATTCTCTTGGATTTTGTTTTGGTACTGGATTGCTCGACTGTTACAGACCCCTTGGCTTGCTGACTCTGCTTCTGTATTGTTTTGTCTTGTCCTGTTCTGTGTGTCACTTATTTAGTGAAGGGATCGGCTCCAAGTTGTCGGCTATCACCTAGGACAGTTAGGCAAGTAGGCGGGGCCAGTGGGGGGGGGTTCAGCTTTAGGGCTCACTGTCTTGTCGTGCCCCTCTGCCCAGGGTTCACCAACAGCTACTGGGGAATCGCTCCTCTAGCAATTCCCTTACACATGATTTCCTTATTGCGGTCAGGTTATCTTCTCATGCATAGTCCCTGCTTGATAACCCAGAAATCATGGGCTTCTGACAAGTCCCAGACCATCGAAAATTCCTTTATTTCTGTTCGTATCCATTGGTAACCGATCAAGACAAAAGACTGTCACCAATAAGATGGCTAGAGAAAATCTGCAAAATCTGCAAAATTTGTAATTACTTATATTTGGAAAAATGTTTAACTTTTAATTGTCTACAAATTTAAATATTGTGATATAAGGAACATAGGAAAACCTCTTTAATGCTAAGGCCCCACGTATCGTCCCGCAGCAAAAAAAATCGCTTTTCACAGAAAGTCTGCAGAGGTTTCCTGCGTTTCCACTACAGGCAAACCATGGTGTTTTCGCCACCTGGGGCCCTGGTCTAAGGCCAAGCCCCACGTGGCGTAAACGACACGGTTTGGCCACAGTGGAAACACTGCAGAAAAAAACGTGGCATTTTACAGTCCCTGCAAAGTGGAGGACCCAGGTCAGCTCTGCAGTTATGATCAGGAGACTCCATTCCTCCTGTAACTGGGGCTAATGTATGAAAAAATAAGAAAAAAAACAAACTACTTTTGCCATGCGATTATGACCTTATGGGAGGGAGGGGCAGAATGTAAAAAAAAAAAAAAAGGAAAAAAAAAAAAATTTAAGCCGCAACCACATCACAAGTTCTAGCTCCGCCTCCGATGACAGAACACTACATAAAACCATAATGGAGAGGGAAAACTATTTTAGGCTAAGGCCCCACGTTGTGGAAATTTTTTAGTAGCACTTTCTACTATTAAAAAAAATATGAACAATTTGAAAAAGAGACATTTTCCCTCCTTTTTTGCTTACATTTTCTATATATATATATATATATATATATATATATATATAAAGAAAAAACATGCAAAAATAAAGATAACATAAAAAATAAGTACCTATGTTTTACCAAAAAAATGCTCAAATTATTTGAGCGAAAAAAATGTTTTAGCCGTCAAAACCGCAGGTGCGAAAAAAACAGAAAATGTGTCTGGTTCTGAACCAGGGAAAATAGCCCGGTACTGAAGTGGCTAATTCATGTGCATCACCAATAAATTCTGCCTCATATGTGACTGCAGTATATACAGCATACATAGTCATGATCGTGGGAGTTTTGTCTGGAGGAGGGCAGCATGTGGCAACTAGTTTATATATTGCAGCATCTATTTGTATCTATATAATAGTATACAATATGGGAGCTCTCAGTTGAGCTCTGTATAGATTAGTAAGCCATTATGCCCAGCAGCTGCCAATCCTTGGGCCTGAATACCTGTAGCAGCATTATTATACATGGGAACTCCTCTAGGCTCTCCAATATCAATGGAATATTGATAACAAAGTGCTGAATCAACTTCTTGCCTATACAAACTCACTGTTTGTACTCCTGGATTGTAATTTAGTAATAATGGACATCAAACATGGTGGGAACAAGCAAATGAGAGGAGATTGGGGTCCTTGTTCGTCCTCATCCTCCATCTCCACATGGAGGACAGAGCTACTTATTGACCTCTGGGCCTCTGAGACAAATAAGTTATTGAATTGCTACTTCTCAATACAGCCCCCCTCCCTGCACCAGGCTGCATGAATAAGTGTGTGTGTAGGTTTCTGTGAGGGTTTAGGATGCTGTTAGAACTGCTTTATGATACAGTGAGTGGTGAAGGAACCCTCTGTGGGCCACTTAGCTAAGGGGCCTAGACACAGATGTGACTCCTATAGTTACGCCACTGCTAACTCTATTTTTGCCAACACTATTGTAGTTGAAATGTGAGGCAGTCTGGCATTACCAGCGACTTGACCTACAAATTGTGTTAATTTTAAACCTGCTTATTATGTATCAACCAAGCCTAGCCCTTTCTTATAACACTTTCTCGCTGTAACTGCAAAACCCTTGAAGCCTAATTAGAATTTGCGGCATTAAGGTAAAGAATTGTTTCAGGGTAACTATTAATAAACTTATCATAATGGTTAATGTAATTTATTCTAAGTTATACAGTATATGGTATAAAATTAATATTTCACAACTGACCGGAATTGTCCCTTAGCATTTTTTAATCTACTGTATAATGCTGCAAATCTATTAAACTAATCCTTCTAACCTAAAATATTTGCAGTCACAACTCACTGGAGAGGAATCTTTAACCTGTGATGGAAAACTGAAAATCTCTATAATCCTCAACAAGAGGAAATTATAGGTTTGTTTGTTGACTTGCACTTTCCAACCTCAGCACTGGCAAATCATTCTAGAAATAGAAGAGACAAAAAATACTTATAATGTACCTCCAGTTATAGACAACTTTTCAGAAAAATAAATGACATGGTTAATATATGAAACTTTGTAATATCTTATTAAAGAAATATGTTTTCTTCTCCATTTTTAAGGCAGAGTTACTTTCTACAGATTAGTCTATGAAGAGAAGAGGGGGGATAGAAAAGACAGTCAAATAATTGCTGCTTCTTCACAGGTTGTAGATAAGAAGCCACTAGTGCACAGAATGAGGCAATAAATCAAATCACTCCATACAGAGAACTGAAAGATCTTGCAGTATCCCTATTACTACTTTTTTTTTTTATCTGTACCTACTGTCACTGTAATGCCTCTACCTTGGAACTTTTGTATATATTGTATTTGTATTATCTATGCTGCTGTAACACACTGAATTTCCCCATGGTGGGACATGGTGGATTATCTTATCTTAAACTGTAGGTACACTTTAAAGGCTATGTACTGTATGCCTTTGGAGTCATGTATTTTATTGTTGCATTATACCTTTTATAGCCTAAATTTTTTGAAATAGGTGTTGTTTTTTTTTTTGTTTTTTTTTGCCTCCCGTGTCTTCTGATAAGGCTTCATCTTAAATGAGTGTTTATGAGTAATTAGATCACAGATAAGAGTTGTGGAATGAGCCTTCAGTGTAACTTCTCAGATAGATCTCTCTGGCAATGGGACAGAGCACATTGCATTATATGACAAGTGAAGGCTGCAGAAAACAAGGGAAAATAAATACTTTTTAGTCAATAATAGATAACAATCATAACTTTATTTAAATAGCGCCAACATATTCTGTAGCACTTTACAAATAAGAGGACACATGAATAGACAGTATTTGACATTACAATATGACACATAAATAAACATATCAAACAATATGAGTGAGGGCCCTGCTCGCAAGGCATTCTATGAGGAGATAGGGGGACACAAGAGGTCAGAGGGCTTGTTTGCTACAATGGTCCAGCCATCTTTTAATAGAAAAGGCTGTGTAACTGAAGCTGTATGAACCCGTAACCCGCCAGTATCTGTGAATAAACAGATACTAAGTGCAAGGAGTGCAGGGTAACTTCTAGATGGAGGGGCCAGGATCTGAGGAGCAGAGGAAGAAGGATAAAAGGTGTTATTGTTTTACACCTCCGCACACTACACTGTGATCAGGTCACGTAAGAAGCCTGACCATACAGATGTGATTTTAGGGCAGTTTTAAAGCTGCTGTAGATTAATCGGTTTGTCTGGGCTAAAGCATTACAGAGCACTGGTGCAGCTCGAGAACAGTCTTGGAGACGGGAGTGGGATGATCGGATAATAGGGGATGCAAGTCTAAGGTTATTGGCAGAACGGAGAGGACGGTTAGGGTGGTAGACAGTGATGAGAGAGGAGATATAGGGTGGCACAGCGCTATGGATGGATTTGTGGGTGAGTGTGATAATTTTATATTGTATTCTGTGATGGATGGGCAACCAGTACATCGACTGACACAAGGTAGATGCATCTGTGTATCAGTTTGGCAGAAAGATGAGTCTGGCGGCTGCATTCAGGACAGATTGTAGAGGGGAGAGTTTAGTAAGAGGAAGCCCAATTAAAAGACAATTGCAATAGTGAAGACCAGACAGAATCAGAGCGACAATGAGGGTTTTTGATGTTTCCATGGTGAGAAAAGGGCGAATCTAGAGATATCATGCAATAATATTTAATGACCCTGATGGTGTACATAGCCTTGAAGTGGGGCTTCTCCTGAGGCTGCTGCAGTGGTAATAAGGGCTTGAAAAAAAGAGGCTTAAGCCCCTTGCAGATGATCGTGTGCAAGGTCAGTGTATTATCCGGGTTTTTCCCAGATAGCACACTGACCCATTTACTGTATTTGTGTGGACCTGTGCACATGACCATGAATTACATAGTCCTGTGTGCGGGCCGGCAGTCCGGGGCAGCAAAATATGGAACCGGTCCTATTCCTGTCCGATTTTGCGGCAGTGCTTCCGCTGCTCCTATTCATTGAATGAATGGGGCTGAGGAAGCACAGCCGGTGCACAGGCAGCACACAGATGACATCCATGAGCCACCTGTATACCGGCTGTGCCCTTCATTCACGGTCGGCAACTAGCTTACGGTGTGCAACCCAGCTTACTTTATACGATAAATAAGTTGCACATCATATTTTTATGATGTGCACTTTCTTTACCATTCAGTATGTGTACTAATGTTACATAGTTAATATTATTATTATTATTGTTTATTTATATAGCATCATTAATTCCATGGTGCTTTACATTTGCGGATTTACATACAGTACACCAGATATACAAAACAGATAATACAAACAGTGACCAACTGGCACAGTGGGATAGAGGGCCCTGCCCGCAAGGGTTTACAGTCTATGAGGGAAGAGGGATAGAGACAGAAGGTGAGGGGAGAGACTGTACAGATGGTGGTGTGGTGACAGTAGTGTTATTGGAGGTTGTAGGCCTTCCTGAATAGGTGAGTTTTCAGGGCCTTCTTGAAGCTCGTGATGTGGGGGTCAGTCTTATGTGTCTTGGTAGTGAGTTCCAGAGTATGGGGGATGCACGGGAGAAGTCTTGGAGACGATTGTGTGAGGAGCAAATGAGAGCAGAGCAGAGTAGGAGGTCTTTGGAGGATCGGAGGTTACGTGCGGGTAGGTAGCGGGTGATTAGGTCGGAGATATATGGAGGGGACAGATTGTGGATGGCTTTGTATGTCAGCATTAGTAGTTTGAACTCTATTCGCTGGGCGATGGGTAGCCAGTGGAGGGATTGGCAGAGGGGGATGGCCGATGAAGAACGGGGGGGAGAGGTGTATTAAGCGAGCAGCACAGTTTAAGGTGGACTGGAGGGGGGCGAGAGTGTTAGCTGGGAGGCCATGGAGAAGGGTGTTACAGTCGTCTAGGCGGGAGATTATGAGGGCGTGGACTAGCATCTTTGTAGTTTCAGGGGTGAGGAAGGAGCGGATTCGGTGGATGTTCTTGAGTTGGAGGCGGCAGGAGGTGTTGAGGGTTTGAATATGAGGCTTGAAGGATAGGTCAGAGTCTAGGGTTATCCCAAGGCAGCGGGCCTGTGGGACTGGAGTGAGAGTGGTTCCATTAATTTTGATAGATGGGTCAGGTAAGGGGGTCATGCGTGGAGAGGTGAAGATTATGAACTCCGTTTTCTCCATGTTGAGTTTGAGACAGCGGGAGGAGAGAAAGGAGGCTACGGCTGCTAGACATTCTGGGACTTTGGACAACAGGGAGGTAATGTCTGGACCAGAGAGATATATCTGGGTGTCGTCAGCATAGCAGTGATAATGGAAACCATGGGATTCTATGAGTTGGCCAAGGCCTAGGGTGTAGATGGAGAACAAGAGGGGTCCTAGGACGGAGCCTTGGGGGACACCTATAGAAAGCGTGGCGGGGAGGTGGTGTGCAAGTGGGAGACACAATAGTTAATATGATTGAAATGCCATACTTACTCATATAAATGCATTATTCCAATAATTCATTCTTTTCCAATTCCAATTCAATGGGGAAGTAGGGACTCTTTAGCTTCCTGGTCTACTTTAGAGGCTGCTACTAGTGACAGCATCTCAACACAGGCCTACTGCATTGAGCCGGAGACAAAAAAAAGGAGAGCTGCAGAGAGCACTGAGGGAACGGGGCTTGGTAAACAGGGGCGTAACTATCGGGGTAGCAGTGGTAGCAGCTGCCACAGGGCCCGGGACATTACGGGGCCCCGCGGGCCCCTGATGCTTTTTTTTTTTTTTTAATAGTCTGTTACCTGCTGGAGTAACCCCAGCAGGTAACGGGCCTTATATACTTACCATTCCCCGGGGTCCCGCTCACGGCCGCCTGCGCTTCCGATTCTGCGGAGGCGGCTGTGAGCAGGAGCGGGGATTGGTATGTGAGGCCACGAGCAGAACATCACAATCTCTGCTATCATTATACTCCGGGTCTTTTCAGACCCCGGAGTATAATAATCGGAGGCCCAGGGGAGGTGAGGGAACATAAAAAACACTGTACTTACCTCTCCTGTGCTTCTCCAGGCTTCGGGCCTGTTTGGTGACGTCCCCAACGTCATTTTGCGTCGCGACGCCTTGCCCGCTATGGGGCATGATACTGTGTGCAGGGGCCACTATGGGGCATGATAATGTGTGCAGGGGCCACTATGGTGCATGTTACTGTGTGCAGCGGCCACTATGGGGCATGATACTGTGTGCAGGGGCCACTATGGGGCATGATACTGTGTGCAGGGGCCACTATGGGGCATGATACTGTGTGCAGGGGCCACTATGGGGCATAATACTGTGTGTAGGAGCCACTATGGCACATAATAGTGTGTGCAGGAATGTGTTTTTTTTTGGGGGGCGGGTTGGAGGGGGCGGTCCGGGGGGGCGATTGGAGGCAGCGGTTGGGGGGGGCCATGTCAAATGTTCGCCTTGGGGCCCAGCCATTCCTAGTTACGCCACTGTTGGTAAGTATAACTTTACGTGACACAACTATTGTGTGTTCCCTCTGGGGAGCAGAATAAAGTGTGGGGCCACTGAGAAGTGTTATAAAGTGTGGGGACAAGGGGGAGCATTATATGTACTGTGTGTTAGGCCACAGGGAACATTATACTTTCTCGTGGACAATAAGGGAGCATGGTATTGGTAAATTTACTGTAGGTGGTAGGTGATGGTAAAAGATGAATTGTAATATCTGCTTGGTGGGGTGGTTGCAAGGGAATTATAGGATGGTGTAGGTTTGAGGCTGCTGTTTCTTGTCTTTTGGAAAAAAAAATTTTGGTAGGTGTGGCCTGAGGGAAAAAAAGGCTGGGAAACACTACCAAAAGGCATGAACATATCTACTGTACCTTAGGCTGGGACCATATGGGACAGACATAACAAATTTGAAATTCTCTGTGGCAAAAGGTACCCACAATTGAGTAATTATTTCTGCATTTCACTTGCCAGAATTGCTGTACGTGCTGCAGCTATAATCCTTTACATTACAAAGTTAGAAAGTCGCGGTTGAAACCCAAAGCAGTTTAAAACCTGCAGCACAAGTTTAGTCTCAGTACTATGCTGCTATAAAGTGTGTAAGCAGTGGGCAAGTTTTCAGTGGCTAGCCTGCTGCAATTACTCCCTGTGTGTCCCAAACTTAAAGGTGTTGTCCAGAATAACTGTTTTTTTTTTGTTTTGTTTTGTTTTTTTAAATTAAGCTATCCCCGACAGAGGGAGTGCCCCCTTTTCCTTTGAGATAATTTTTCAGTACATGGAACAACTTTTTACCATATATAAGTAAGGATAACTTACCTAATAAAATTAGTTAATCATGGCTTCCCCCGTTGGATACTTCTTCTCAATCCATTTATGTTTAATCAGTTTTTATTGAGGTTTTTGCAAATAAGAACAAAAGGAAACTAAACCAATACACAGGCATCAAATAAGGCAGTAGGAGGCACCCAGGCCACCCAATCATGGAGAAGTCGCTGAGGAACAGTTAGGGTAGAGGGCTGCTGACTACCGCAACAGAGAAGCCAGTAACGGGTGGCACAACAACAACCTGGGGAAATGCATCATTGGGGGGTGATGGCAGGGAACACAAGGACAGAAGGAAAAGTCCAGCTGTGGAGGGCCACCACAGTGCCACCCGCGCACCACAAGAAAAAGACAAATACTGGAGGGAAAGGGGAACTTGGGGAAGACACGGGTGAACAGAAACTCATAAAACCACATACAAGACCAGGATGGGACAGGGCACACTGAGGAGAGAGGGAAAGGGAAGGGGAAGAGAGGGATGGTACAGAAGGGGACGGCCAGACCCCTTACGGAAAGGGGAGCAAGGCGCTCCCAGTTCAGGAAAAGAAAGAAGACAACTCTGAAGTCTCCTGGAACATCACCCACGGCCGCCAGAGGGACTCAAATTTAGAAGGGTCAGGCGAGTCCTCAGCCACCAGGGCCTCCATTCTCTTAATAAGGAGAAGCTCCTTTAGAAACTCAACCAGGGTCAGCACAGCAGTACTGAGCTAATGACTGTTCCTTCTCAATCCATTTAATCTTTCCTCATAAGGGTTCTCAATGCACCTTATCAGTCTTTCTAACGTTTCTTACTCCATTACTCCTTTCTATGGACTGGTATCTAGGCCTTAGATGTACTTTATTTTCCAGATAAAGCTGCAAAGAGGTAATATAATGCTCCTGTCTTGTAAGTCTATACCCCTTTTAATGCACGACTTGTTGGCCTTAGAAGCAGCTGATTGACATTACCTGCTGTTCTTTGGTCTGTGATCTACAAGTACTCCCATGTCCTTCTACCAGTTTTATTTCCCTTCAATATACTGTATGATGCATGCAGACTATTGAAACCCCTATGTATAACTTTACATTTATCTACAATGAGTCTCATTACTAAGTGTATATTCAAACACTCTGAATGACCAAGTTGACCTGTAATTGATATATACTGTATATTCCATAGATGCACAGTACTACATAGCTTGGTGTCATCTGTAAAAATAGAATATATCCTTAATAAAATAAATTGAATAATAGCAGTCCTTGTGTCAAACCTTTGGTATGCTACATATAATCGAGGACCATGAGTTAGTTTTATATCCAATTGCAATTTATACTTACCAAACCAATAAACCTTATTTAGTGTGCTAGGCATTTATGAGCATCCACATCCACCTTTAGCCCAGGCTTCTACTTATGCCTTTATTAAAACCAATCAGTGAATTTGACAACTGCTTTTTTTTACTGTGACAGCTATCACTATCACTTTGATATATCTTTCACATATACCTACTGTATATAGGCTCTCATGCATGGCTGAGAACCACTGCTCTGGAAGTGGTAGATTTAGTGAGTGCTCAGGTTATAGGTTTCTGAGGGCTAGTGCCACCAAGAAGACCAACTAACTTTAAATACTAAGGAAAAGTGGCCAAGAGCAGAGGCAACTGTCAGCAGATATTGGGTCAGGGTTGAGGAGCTAGGTCTCCTCTACAACAGCAGATAGTCTAAGTGGAATAGACAGATGGCATCTGAGATACAGTGCCTTGCGAAAGTATTCGGCCTCCTTGAACTTTTCAACCTTTTGCCACATTTCAGGCTTCAATCGTAAGGATATAAAATTTAATTTTTTTTGGTGAAGAATCAACAACAAGTGGGACACAATCGTGAAGTGGAACGAAATTTATTGGATATTTTAAACTTTTGTAAAAAATGAAAAACTGAAAAGTGGGGCGTGTCAAATTATTCGGCCCCCTTAAATTAATACTTTGTAGCGCCACCTTTTGCTGCGATTACAGCTGCAAGTCGCTTGGGGTATGTCTCTATCAGTTTTGCACATCGAGAGACTAAAATTCTTGCCCATTCTTCCTTGGAAAACAGCTGGAGCTCAGTGAGGTTGGATGGAGAGCGTTTGTGAACAGCAGTTTTCAGCTCTTTCCACAGATTCTCGATTGGATTCAGGTCTGGACTTTGACTTGGCCATTCTAACACCTGGATATGTTTATTTGTGAACCACTCCATTGAAGATTTTGCTTTATGTTTGGGATCATTGTCTTGTTGGAAGAGAAATCTCCGTCCCAGTCTCAGGTCTTTTGCAGACTCCAACAGGTTTTCTTCCAGAATGGTCCTGTATTTGGCTCCATCCATCTTCCCATCAATTTTAACCATCTTCCATGTCCCTGCTGAAGAAAAGCAGGCCCAAACCATGATGCTGCCACCACCATGTTTGACAGTGGGGATGGTTTGTTCAGGGTGATGAGCTGTGTTACTTTTACGCCAAACATATCGTTTTGCATTGTGGCCAAAAAGTTCGATTTTAGTTTCATCTGACCAGAGCACCTTCTTCCACATGTTTGGTGTGTCTCCCAGGTGGCTTGTGGCAAACTTTAAACGAGACTTTTTATGGATATCTTTGAGAAATGTCTTTCTTCTTGCCACTCTTCCATAAAGGCCAGATTTGTGCAGTGTACGACTGATTGTTGTCCTATGGACAGACTCTTCCACCTCAGCTGTAGATCTCTGCAGTTCATCCAGAGTGATCATGGGCCTCTTGGCTGCATCTCTGATCAGTCTTCTCCTTGTTTGAGATGAAAGTTTAGAGGGACGGCCGGGTCTTGGTAGATTTGCAATGGTCTGATACGCCTTCCATTTCAATATGATCACTTGCACAGTGCTCCTTGGGATGTTTAAAGTTTGGGAAATCTTTTTGTATCCAAATCCAGCTTTAAACTTCTCCACAACAGTATCACGGACCTGCCTGGTGTGTTCCTTGGTCTTCATGATGGTCTCGGCGCTTTAAACAGAACCCTGAGACTATCACAGAGCAGGTGCATTTATACGGAGACTTGATTACACACAGGTGGATTATATTTATCATCATCAGTCATTTAGGACAACATTGGATCATTCAGAGATCCTCACTGAACTTCTGGAGTGAGTTTGCTGCACTGAAAGTAAAGGGGCCGAATAATATTGCACGCCCCACTTTTCAGTTTTTTATTTTTTACAAAAGTTTAAAATAACCAATAAATTTTGTTCCACTTCACAGTTGTGTCCCACTTGTTGTTGATTCTTCACCAAAATAATTAAAATTTTATATCCTTATGTTTGAAGCCTGAAATGTGGCAAAAGGTTGAAAAGTTCAAGGGGGCCGAATACTTTCGTAAGGCACTGTATGATCTGATGAGCGAAACACTGGTTGGAAGTTAAAATACCCTCTTTTAGTGTCTGCCGCTGTAGGAAAAAGGATTTGCTTGGCATGCTGTAGGTAAAAGGATTTGCTTGGCATGCTATGCACACCAGTTTTTCTTCTCCACTTGAGACTGGGAGCAGGATCTATGGCTTGATGGACAACATGGTGTCCATTGAAGGTATTCAGTTGAAACTTTTTTCACAAGGAGGTAGCTGGCTTAAAAAGGTTAAGAAATACTGGTTTTGCAAAAGCAGTAGGACTTAAAGGGGTTGTGCAGGATATATTTTGCTTTATATATATATTAGGGGAAGGTGAAAAATTTTTTAAAAAAAAAACATACTCACCTGTCCCCATTGCTCCAGTGTCTCCCAGCGTGGTCCTGCTGAGCCGATGTTTTTGTCCGGCGGAAGTCCCTGCCTCACATGACCACTGAGGCCAATCAGCAGCCTCAGCAAAGGACACAGGACTTCACTACCTGTGACATCCCCAGGTCCTTTCCTTAGGCCGCTGATCTTGTGAATGCTGAGGTCAATCAGAGGCCTAAAGAAAGGGACTCGGGATGTCACAGTGCGGTGGATACTTCTGGCAATACAAGACCACGGAGCAGCAGGACCCGACTGCGCTGGGAGACATCGGAGCACCAGGGACAGGTGAGAATCTTTTTTGTTTTTTTTTCACTTTCCCCGCATAATATTAAAAAAATATATATCCTGGACAACATCTTTAAAGGGAGTCCACCACCTCCCACAAGCATATTCAACTGTCACCACTACATTACAAAGCACATTACAATAATAAACATAATTTTGTTATGTATGTCACTTTTGTAGATTTGGAATAAAAAAAAACCTTGAATTATTATGTAAATGAGGCAGGTGGGGCACTATGGAGTGCCTTCAGCACAGGGGAGCACTGCTTTTGCCAATCAGACCCCCACCATCTCCTGCATCCTCCCACTGTTATAATATCAGCCATCCTACTTGAGCAGCAAAGGCAGTGCCCCTGAGTGGTGAAGGCCGCCCCCAGTGCACCAACTGTCTCTAACCTCTCGAAATTGTTTCGGCAAATTTACAAAAGTGACATACAACAAAAGTATGTTGTTTATCATTGTAACATTGTATATTTTGTTTCATCATAATAATAATGACCTGCAGAATATTTATACCACCCAAAAAAATAAAAAAAATTCAAAATAGTTTTATTCATCCCCCAAAAAATTCCTTAATACAGTATGTTCTCCAAAACTAAGTCATTAAAATGTAAACCATATGTCTATGTTAATAAAACATAAATATATAAATAAATAAATAAATACAGTTATGGATTTCAGAATGTGGAAATAAAGAAAAACAACAAAACAAAAACATATAAAAAAAACTGCTACTTTAATGCCCAAACTAGGTCACATCCTTAAGGGAGATAATTAATACTGTTACTATTCAATGGTCACAGTAATACTAGTTGTATATCTGCCGTATGTGAACCATTCTTGATAAATTATCCAACAAATATACTAGTAATGAATCATTATGAAATCAGTGCTCAAAGGGAAAGAAACTCATTTACTTTCATAGTTGTAGCTTTTTCTATAGTGATCCTCAGGCAAATGTATAAAATATACACAGTATGTTTGACCAGATGTAGAATATAGTATATCCTGAAATAAATTTGGTGGTTAAATATAATATCTATAAAGATACAGTTACTCTGTTATTTAGTTGTGGCAAAAGTGGATGTTCACATCGTAAGCATGATTGGTGTCATATTTTACTGAAGCACGTACAACTGTGATAATTATATATGGGATCACTAGCTTTATTTATCTGTGTAGCGAGCTACAATCTAAAGCATGCAAAAGTGGCACTTAATGAGACATCTTCATTAGAACATAAATGAGTCACAATTCCCCTGACCATGCTCTTCCTCTCACTGGATTACTCATAGTACATAAGATGTGGTCATTTATGATGGTATTTTGTTTATTATCAGAGATATGCACATCCCATGGCATTTACATTAAAGAAACAAGTACTGGGATATTTTTTTTATCATAGAATTGTTGATCATGATTAATATTACAGGTTTGCTTTATTGTAAGTATCTCATAGATACTGGGGCAGATTTACTAATCCTGTCTAATATTCAGACATTGTAAACTTAGGCCTCATGCACACTACAGTTAAAAATGGCTGTGGCGATGCATTGCCACTACAACTGCTACATATACAGCTACTAAATCAGACAACCATTGGTTAAGCATTGGTGGGTTTATCTCTATTAAAGTAAAAAAAAAGGTTCAAGTCAAAGTTACATCATTAAAAGAAAACACACTACAGATTACAAGGCGGCTAGAATAATGAATGTGTAAAGGCTTCAGAAAAGCTATGAAAGAGAATACACAGTAATTGTACTATAATGCTATAAGCAATACATTTCGTATGACACATAATGTTTCATACTAAGCAATACTATTATAAGACACTGAGAGTCTTATCTATCCCATAGATCTAATCTGTAGACAAACACTAGAAAGGCAATCAATCTTAAGCAGGGTTTATTAATAAAGCTTTGCCAATAGAGATGATATGGAGCTAACTCATTCTTTATCTGGAAAAGTAAGTTTTGTTACTGCTTAGATGCTTACAATATTATTATAGCCATGCATATATTACATGTTATAAAACAAAGTTTGCAATTATCAAAGAAAATGCTTCTTTCTCCACTTATTGGGCTGTTTTCCTCCGTCTTCTATTCATTCAGTCTCTAATGACTAATAGAACTTGTATCCATATCCAGCCTAACACAGAGAAGCTATGGAGTGGGGAAGGGACTTCTGCTGGCTAATAAGTGATCTATTGTTAAACAATAATTTACAGTGATAGAGAATTATCTTACTAAATATAATGGCTAATAGTGTTTGGTAACTACAGCAGAGTTATCAGCAGCTGCAGGTGAGTCTCTTCCTCCACCTGCCTCTTCTCATTAGACTCTAAAAGCAGGAAAGAGGAGTGCAGCCTGATAAATGGAGAAAGAAGCATTATTCTATAATAAGATTTATTACAATGTTTATTTAATTAGTAATAAACATGAAAAGTTGTCTTGTAATTGGAAGCAAACTTTACCTAGTCATATCTAAGTGATTTTTGATATTACTTCTCACGAGACAAAAGTAGACAGTTTTCCTTTAGGCTGGGGCCCCACACTGTGGAAATGCATTTTTTTTTTTGTTGCTGATTTTGTTGCGTTTTTTTGAGCCAAAGCCAGGAGTGGATTTAGCAGAAGGGAGAAGTATAAGAGCTTCTATACATTTCCATTCCTTTTGTAGCCATTTCTGGCTTTGGCTTAAAAAAATGCAGCAAAATGTGCAACAAAAAAAGCTGCATTTCCACAACGTGGGGCCTCAGTCTTATACTTGTGTCTAATCTGCATGTTCATAATATTGCTATTAATATTTCCATTGAAAAGTGTTTATTGCTTTGTTGTAAAAAGGATAATACATATTTATATAAGTAACATTGAAGACAATAGGTATGACATTAGTAGGTATGACATTGTATAAATATAAATCTTTGGGCTCTCTCAGATTATGTGGGGAAGGGTGACAATATGGTTGCAGCCTCTCCAACACAACTCTGATGAGTCAGGAAGAAGAGCTTAAAATATGTGCAATGGTGATCTGAACAGGTTAGGCTCATAATAGAGCAATGATAGGCTTTTATGTCTCTAAATCTGCCCGTGTAGAAAGGAAGAGACTGCAGTTGGGAAGGAGATTGAAATTTCACTAGACTAATGAGATTTTCTTTACAAGTTACTCTTGTTTAATAGTTGTTTTTTTTTATTTTTATGAATGTAACGTCTCTGCCTGTTCAGGTCTCTGCGCTACCCTCCGCTCGCACACTGCGGCAAAGGAGGCATGTTCAGTTTGATTCCTTGCTTAAGGTTCTTGTTGCTCAGTTTGAACACTGTCCTAGACCCGTGATGGCGAACCTATGGCACGCGTGCCAGAGAGGGCAAGCAGAGCCCTCTCAGTTGGCACGCGCGCCGTCACCATATCTCACTAACGGGGAATCCGGTCCAGGATTCTCCATTAGTGAGCGATCGCTTCTTTCAGCTGTATGTGCAAATGCACATACAGCTGAAAGCTGTCAGTGTAAGCTGCGGTCCGCAGGACCGCTGCTTACACAGTACATGCTAAATGCTGTACTCTGAAAGGACCTTCTGACATCATAAGGTCACATGACAGGGTAGGCGTGTCTTTGCTTGTAAGAAGCTCCTTCCACATGAAGAAAAGTATCACGAGCAGTGGAGGAACATGCAGAGATGTGGGGTGCAGGGTGTAGTGTGGGGAGGAGAGATGTGGGGCTCAGGGTGTAGTGTGGGGAGGAGAGATGTGGGGCTCGGGGTGTAGTGTGGGGGGAGATATGTGGGGTGCAGGGTGTAGTGTGGGGGTTAGAGATGTGGGGTGCAGGGTGTAGTGTGGGGGGAGAGATGTAGGGTGTGGGGGGTAGAGATGTGGGGTGCAGTGTGGGGGAGAGATGCAGAGTGTAGTGTGGGGGAGGAGAGATGTGGGGTGCAGGTGTAGTGTGGGGGAGAGATGCAGAGTGTAGTGTGGGGGAGGAGAGATGTGGGGTGCAGTATGTAGGGTGTAGTGGGGGGTAGAGATGCTGGGTGTAGTGGGGGGTAGAGATGCAGGATGTAGTGGGGGGGGTAGAGATGCAGGGTGTAGTGGGGGGGTAGAGATGCAGGGTGTAGTGGGGGGTAGAGATGCAGGGTGTAATGGGGGGTAGAGATGCAGGGTGTATTGTGGGGTGCAGAGATGCAGGGTGTATTGTGGGGTGCAGAGATGCAGGGTGTAGTGTGGGGGGAGAGATGCAGAGTGTAGTGTGGGGGGGAGAGATGTGGGATGTAGGCTGCTTGCAAGAGGGAGGAATGGGGGTGCAGGCTGCTTGCGAGCAAGAGGGGGGATGCTGTGGAGGCAGGTTAATTTAAGGTGAAATTGCCGTGTTGGCACTTTGCAATAATTTAGTGGGCTTTGGGTTGCAGTTTGGGCACTCGGTCTCTAAAAGGTTCGCCATCACTGTCCTAGATTATGTAATTGAATTTCAGCCACACCTGTCTCCTGCACCTTGTTTCTTCTGCTCCTCAAATAGTTAATTTTAGCCTTACCTGTGTGATTGACAGCCTGTCTACCTATCAAGTCTGGGGCAGGTTCTTCCTTCTTATTTATTGTTTGCTCACATTCACATTGGTGCTTGCTATTGCCTTGTGCGTACTGGCTATTACTCGTATTGCTTAATTACTTGCATTCTTATTCATGACCTCTGGCTTTGACTATTCTCTTGGATTTTGATTCTGTACTGCATTGCTCAACTGTTACCGACCCCTTGGCTAGCTAACCTCCCTTTCTTGTTGATTGTCCTGTCTGCGTTCTGTGTTGTCACTTATATTAAGAAGGGATTGTCGGCCAGTTGCCGGCTGTCTCCTAGGACAGATCAGGCAAGTTAGCCAGGGACAGTGGGGGGGTTCAGCTTAGGGTTCACTGTCTTGTTGTTCCCCTCCCCCCAGGGTTCTGCAGCTCACTGGGGAATTGCTCAACTGGCAATTCCCTTACAATGGACCTCCAAAAGCATGAATTCTCAAAATATATGTTACGTTACTGTCCAAACTGTTAGATTCTGAAACAAGCAAACACGGAAATTGTTAATAGAATGAAATAAACATGTTAGAAACATTAATGTAAAAACTATGTGGCTAACTAAAACCCGGGAAGGGGCACAATAAATGGTAAAAAGAAAATAATCATAATACTAAACTAAGAAGGTATTAATGTGGCATTAATGCATCATAAATAGACAAATAGTGTGCAAAAAAACAAATAATGGATACCTTAACTTTAGAAGGAATTATGTACCGTAATAGACAGACTCATATTTCTAATATTTTAACCCCTTCCCAACATGTCGGGATTTTACACAGCAATTAGCTGGCGGCAATGCCCGCAATCAGAGACAATCTGTTTGTGGGCATTTAACTTTTTAGGTGCCTCATTCACCTCAGTCAGATTTGATTAAAAGAATGGCACCAGCATGCAGCATTATTCTTCCTGTCAAAGTGATGGACACCACAATGTAACCCTGGTAGACCCCATTATAAGACAATGAAGTCTGTGGAAGAAGGTGGAGTTGGGGTATATGGGCTCCATAACATGATGTCCATACTTAGATGTGAAGTCATGGCTGACACATAATGTGCTCACATTACATATAAATGAACAAGAACCAAGCAGTTGCATAAACAGCCACCAGGCCCAGGATATATGCCCACTCTTCCAGGAGGTTATCCCTTTTTCTGGGACCTACCCCTATGTTTTAGGAGAGTTGAAAAGTATAAATAATGTACTCTCAGTGCACCCACACAGTATAATGACCTCTTATTGCCCCCACAAAGTTCTCCCACAGAATAACGCCCACTCAGTGCACCCACACATGGTATAATGGCCCCCTCTGGGCCCCCAGCACCGTATTATGGTCTCTTCAGTGCCCCATACTTTATAATGATCTCCTCAGAGCCCCCACATAGAGTATAATGGTCAGTGCCTCTACACATATAGTATAATGCCCCTCAGTGCCCTCACAAACAGGGGAGAAGGACACAGTGTTCTCAGCCACATACCCATGGGAACTGCAGGCAATACTCCTTGGGGTATGTTTACCACAGGTTGAGAATCACTCCTTCCAAAGCTTGGCATTGTGCTTGATGATATAAGGCTCCCGGAACACAATTGCTGATGTCAGACAGAGTATGTTTGGAACTCTACAGTCAGCAGAGCGTTGGTCATTTTATGCACATCAGCATTTGCAGAACCCTGTTGTGTAACTTTATGTGGTCTGCCAATTTGTGATTGAGTTCCTGGGACTCCTATATGCTACCATTTCTCAATAACATCACTCACAGGTGATGATGAAATATCTGAGGCAGAAGAAATTTCATGAGCTGGTGACATCCTATTACAGTACCATACTGGAATTCAACTGCATGGTTATGTGCTGGATTTTATACACGTGTGGTAATGGGACTCAATGATTTCTTTACACACAGACCTATAACTATGACAGGAGAGCATCCTCTATGTCTAGGGAAACAAAAGTTTAAGCTTCAGCTGGTCCAAAAGACTCTATATAACTTAATATATTAATTTGGACTGTAGCTGAAGCTTCAGAATTAAAGAGTTTGTACCAAGTTTATGACGTATGCACAGGATAGGAGATAAGTTATAGACCAGTGCTGGTCCCTTGTACCCCCATCTGAATATAGTAGCGGCCATGCAGTTGTGAGGCCACCACAGGCAGTCCAACAGAGCTCAAAGGAGCCGCAGTCTGTCTGTCCGACCGCTGCACAAAGGACCCTAATGATTGGTGATGGTCCCAGCCAAAGTACCCCTACCAATGTACAAACTTTTATTCTAAACAATAGACACACATTATGTCCCCACCCCCAGCCCATTCCACAGCAATGGTTTCTTTTTCCATTGAACACAGTTTTACCCTTTAGACAATCAGGACATTGCATTCTTATTCCAATTTTTTTTACATTACTTTTGTTATCCTAAATGCTTGTTTTAGCCTGTGTTTAACAGAAAACTGTAATAAAAAGAGAATTGAAAAGAAAAGAAAGAAGATTTACTTTTGGAAGGAAATGCTTTATATTGTAAGTAATGGCTGAAATCACGATGAGGATCAAAGACTTGAAAAGAAACATTATTGTAACATTAAAACTTCTAAAGTGACAGGCAGGAAGGGTATAAGAAAAATCTGTAATTTGTGAGAATAAAAAGACAGCTTTACGGAAAAGAGATGGACACATGCTAATGGAAGTAGTATCTCCCAGTGAAAAGCAGGAACTTGACATTTCAATAATTGTATGACACCTATTAACTCCTAGTAATAAAGTGTATGTGACCTAAAAGAATACGGTGCCAGACAAGAGAACATTCAATGGAAATTAACTGGAATATAACACTTGATCACCAATAGAAGATTGTTTCTTGATGTCAAGGCTGGTACTTTCTCAGCTTGTTTGTCACACTACCGTTGGCGACCGTCAGTACTGTCCGCTGCTAGTGTCTGTTACAAGATTTTAACAACAGACACTAGCAGAACCGTCATAAATCCATTAAAAATCCCATTGATTTCAATGGGATTTTACCTGTTGTCCGTTAGTGACAGTTAGTGTCCATTTACACCAAATCCGTCACATGTCCATTATTTTTCACGGACACAAAAATACGCGTCTATTACTTTTTAACATTAATGTCTATAGGTAATGGACAGTAACGGACGGGCGTCCATTATACTGTCCGTTATTACTGCCCATTGTTTTTCTGCACATGCTCAGAAAACAGAAATAAAAAAAGCAAAAAACGGACTGTATAAAAACGGACACTAATGGACACTAACTGATGCTAATGTGTCCGTAAATGGATCAGTTAAAAAAACAGACACATTAACATCAGTTAATGTCTGTTAATGCGTTAATATCTGTTTTAATAGGTGTCTGGCTTTTTTTTTTTTTTTTTTTTAACAGGCACTATCAGAACGGATATCCAACAGCAGTGAACATCTGGCAATTGTGATTCTTACTCAACCCAAAATCCAAAAGCAGGCAATTTTATGTTGAGCTTGTGTCTGTGTATTGCTACGTTTACAAGCAGGAGTGATCCAATAATAGCTGTGTACAGCTCTGCAGGCACAGTGAGGACAATATAGATGTTCTTTACAGCATCACATTTTCTCTCTGTGCAGTACTGATATAGGTGATCATCAAGTGCTGACGGTCTATAAATCAGCCTTGGTTTGTACAGCCTTGGCTTGAAATCAGACGTGGGTCTGGTAATACTAATTTTGATTTAATCATGTATCAAACTCTTAACTCGTAACTTCAGCCGTAAAACAACTTTTCAGAAATGAATAGTACAAGTGAATATATGAAACATTGTAATATATCTTATTAAATAAAAAGTCTTCTTTTTCTAAAACGCTTTATTTTCCATGTTAACAGAAGAAAAATGCTTCTATCTCCATTTATCTGGCTGCTTGATCCTATGCTATACACTTATATTGCTTTTTCCCTATTGCTGTGTCCAGAGCAGGGAGTTAGGATGAGAGGGAGACTGTTATCCTAGGGGAGCGAGTGTATGCCTGATCATGTCTAATGAAAAGTGGCATGTCCTTTAGCACATGAAAAGGTAGTCAGTGAGAGAAAGCATCTGGAAAAATATCTGGTGAGAAGCAAACATAGTACACATATGTCTTATTTTTGATTGTAAAGTAAAATTCTAAATTTAGAGAAATTTACTATGATGATTTTATGCAACAACTGTCAGCAAAAATTCTTACTGACCTTATATATACAAATCCTGTCTTATATCCATATAGGGAAAGTAAAAAAAAAACCTGTCAATCATTGAGGCATTTAAAGAAGCAGGAAAATACCTTACAAAACTAAATACATATTACAATTACGCTGATCAGTTCTCATTGTTCTATCCTTTTCATAGAAGATAATGGTCAATAATGATATAATTTTGCAAAAACTAAAGAAAATAATTGAAGAGTCCTCTCGTGGTGGTATTAGGGGGTGCTCAATGGATTAGGCATGTTGAGTTTTGCATGCCCAGTCCTTTTTATCTAAGTGAATATAAATTGGCATTAGAAAAGTCTGACAGCAATTTACTAATCTCCTTCCAGCACTGTCAATGATCAGAAATTACTCTAATCACAGCCATCTAAATCCAGTCTATAGCAACCACAGTCAATAGTGATTGAAGCATCTGAGAGGTTAGTCAGTGGTAAAGGGTTCCCTCAGTGATGAGATTGTGAGATGACAATGGTAGGCTTCTAGGCCTACCAATGCATATTTCTATTAGGATCTGCCTCTGAAAAGGCCTAATAGAAAGACATCACAGGCGCAATACACTGCAGTATTGTGCTCTCAGCTCGCTGGCGTACTATCTCTCCCAGCATACTCAGCTTCCACCTCACCTCTGGTTCACACTGTTCGTTCTTCACTCTACTTGCTGCTGTGTACTTACTTACTGCTGCTGCTCCTGGTCCAGCCCATAGGGTGGGCGCGTCTTCCCTCTCAGCAACTTGAGGGTTAAAATGTATTCCTGTGTATCTCTCAGCCAATGCCAGAATGCTCTGGTGTTCTTATACCTGCTCAGTCCTCTGTTAGGGGCCCCAGCAATATAGGATTTCAGCTAGCTGGTTCCTGCAAGGGTTTCTGCATTCTGCATTTTATCCACTTATTAATGTGTGACCTCTGGCTTGTTCCTTGATTCTGTCCCTGCTTCTTTGTCCTTATCTGCCTGACTTCTGTGTATGATCCCCGAGCTGTGAACCTGAGCTGACTTCTGGCTTCCACAGACCTTCAGACTATTCCTGAATATTCTTTTGCCCGAACCTCTGGTACTTTTCACCGGCATCTCTGTGGTCTTTGGCCTGCTGCCATCTACACTGGGACTGCTCTAAGAGGTAGTAACCTGGTAGTCTCCCTGTAGCGAAGACCAGATTTCCGTACGGGGATTGATGGGTGACTGGGGAGGCTACTTGGATAATGCTCTCAGGAGTGGGCCAAAGTCAATCTGGTTAGGTAGCACAGTGGGTGCTAAAGTATTTCAGTTTATTGTACTGTATAAGTTATTAAGCAATCACAAGTTAAAGTCAAGTTAAAGTACCCAAAGGGTGACTAAAATAAAAGTGAAAAAGTAAACTAAAATAAAAAATAAACTAAAAAAAAAACCACAATTTGCCATTTTGGGGTTTCCTCAGCCACCAAAAATGGATTAAGAAGTGATTTTAAAAAAGTTATAATTTATTCAAGTACAATAATCAATTACTGCAAAATGGTACTAAACAAGCCCACACACAGCTCTATACACAGACATTTAAAAAATATATTTAAGTATATTTAAGTTTTCAATTTTTTTTTTTAAATACTGTAGTAAAGCATGACATATAAATCTGATATCACTATAATCCTACTGACCTGCAGAATAAAATTTTACTGCTTAGTAACCTCATTAAAATTAAATCTATAGCACAGTTTTATTTTTTTTTTTCCATTCAATCCCACAAATATTTTTTTTACAGTTTCCCAAGATAACGGACAGCAGATTGCAGATCCACTGTGCTAACAAATTGGTTTGACTAAAGTCGGTTATGTACTAACCGGCTGCCGTGAATGAACGGCATAGGCCGTACAAGGGGGACACACAGATGTCACCTGAGTGCCGCGCGTTCACCAGCTGGCCGTGCTTCCGCGGCCCATTTCATTCATTCCTCTGGACACAGAAGAGTTGGAACCAGGGCATACCTCCCGCTGACCGGGATGGCGGGACAGGACCCGGAATCTGGGTCTGTCCCGCTGAATCCGGGATGGTTGGGAGGTATGCTGTAGGCCACAAATAGCAGAGACACAAACAGTGGAAGGACATAATGCAACCACACAGAAACTTGAAGATCACAGATAGCAGAGCTATTACAGAATTCCAAAGGCTAAAACCACATAGCAGAAACCCAAAGGTCACAGAATGGAAGGACAAGATTCCAAACATGACAGACAGAGAATAGGACATTTTTTAAACAAGCCAGATGGAAGGACATGGATCCAAACATGACAGGCAGAAACTAAGACATAGTATAGACTTGGAACATAGAAAGACAAGGAAAGGCAGTACAGCGGGAAGTGCAGAGTGCTGGTGTTACAACCAATACATTATATTGAAACATTAAATGGTACTATGATAAAATAAATTTGCCTTGCAAAAAACATCCCTCATAATGCTATGCTGTTGAAAAATTAGAAAACTTATGACTCTTGGAAAGTGACGAGATAAAAACAAAAATAGGGATTAATGAATGATCTGTGTTAGTGCTTATTGTCAGACTTACATTTATTTTTATTTTGCAATTAGCACAATTTAAAGGAGAATTTTCATGTCCTCTGACATTGGCAGTGTTATATACCACTAGAAAGCTAACAGTATGCAGAACTTTTCTGGTATTAATGTGCCGTTAGATACAGCACCAATATCCCTGCACTGTCAGAGGGGCCGGCTTTACAGCTCAACGTCATTGTTGGGCTGTGAGGAGGGGCCTTTTCATGACAGTACAAGGCTGTGTATGGTCAGGGGGTGTTCCTAACCACCCAGCAATGACGCTGAGCTGTAAGGCCAGCCCCTCTGACAGTGTAGGGATATCGGTGCTAAAACTAATGGCACCGATATCACTACAACCGGTGGACATACCGGCAAAGTTGACAGTGAGCTGAATTCAGTGCATTGTCAGCTTTCTAGTCTTCTTTAAAATATAGTTTGTTAATTCCCTCCAATATTACTCTCTAACTGAGATTTTTATTTTATCTGTTTTTACAAAAGAAACCTTTTAAAAGCAGAGAGATTAACCACAGGTGCACACTTACAATTCTTAATAACTGCTATTAAATGAAAAACTCTGAGAAAAAAATTACAGTTTGAGAAAAACCTTTCATGAAACCTCTGATTATAGAATCTGGATGTGTAAGGTTTTTTGAAAAGAGTTTGAAATTGCTTCTGTCTGTTTCCCTGGTCTGTGCAAATGACATTGCAGCATATAAGTGTAGTACAAGCCTTTAGAATACTATGTTAATGGTTATATTAGTTATAATGTAAATAAATGGCTGATGCTGAAAAACTGGCTGCTAGTAATTTATTTTATAATTCCTTCATTTTAATGATTTGTACTAGAAATTTCAGTTTTGAAAATATAATGACTATTTTATTGCCCATAGATCTGCTATCACCACTTACACAGCAAAAATAAAGTAGTAAAATATTTAACTATTACACAATACAGCACTGAACAGAGCTCTCTTTATTGTCCTCGTCCAAAGCATTATTTAAAAAGTGAAATAAAAAATTCAGGTCAATAAATACTGTTGACTTCATGAATAATGTGTCACATTTGTCTCTTATTTTGACAGCCTCTAAAAAATCTACAGTAAACAAGAAAAATGCAGTCATAAATAATAAATTCATAGGTAGATGCAATATTTTTATAAGAGTTACTGTTATGTAAAAAATTCAGAGTCAACTCCTTAAAGAGGATTTGTTGTCGTGCCCCTGATCAATTTGGTTTTTTTTTTCTTGCAAATCCATCCGCCTGTTCAAAAGGTATGGCTCTCAGTACTTTATATGTAAATGTATTGTTATTCTCCAAGTGGGAGGTGTTCTCATAGAAAAAATAATAGGTTACCACCCACTTGAGTCATTTGCTTATAATCCTATGGGGGCGATCTCTTTTGAATGACAGATTTAAAAGAAAAAATGCCAAACTAATCAGAAGCAAAACAGCAATAAAATGAATTTTAGAATTTTGTATTTGGTGACTTGTCCTCTTTAATGGAGTTGGCTCATCACGGACCTAGTTGGAATAATTCTTCAATCTGCCACCAATGTGCTATCATTGGGGAAATATCGGTGCAACCCCCCATCCCCACCCCAAGCTCCAGACCAAAGCAGCTCTGCTCTTTTTTTTCTGTGCTACCATAGAGAAAGTCATTCTAGTCACAGGTCAAAGCCCTTATGGCATATCCTAAAAATACAATACGTCACCAATGTTTGTGATGAGACATCCCCTTTAAATGGTCACTAACTTTTCATAGAATACCCCATCCTGAACATAATTGCAAATTACCCCACTAGGGCCTCTTGTCTTTTAAATCTGCTCTTCACTAGTTTTTGTTAGGCAAAATACGTCCTTGGTGCTTAGATGGGAATGTAATAGGTGGGTGGGTACAGCAGCTCCTTCACATTATTTCTGCAAAGTGCACTTATCTCCTCACAGCTCGTGCACACTGGCTGGCATCTCTTTATTGGACAAAGAGAGGCATTTTAATTAGAACTGTGTAGTGATAACAGAGGAGCACGGAAAATTATTTAACTCTTCTTAGTAGTACAATGTTGTACCGTGTTAGCCATAGAAAGTAGAGGAAGTGTAAAGAAATCAGGTGATACCTTTTAGAGGCTAACTGAGTATATTTGATGGTAAGGTGTCTGAAGAAGAGAGCTAGTATTCTCGAAAACTTACCATCAAATATACACTACTCAGTTACCCTCTAAAAGGTATCGCCTGATTTCTTAACTCTTCTTACTCAGAATGGGAATTGGAGGAGAGAGGTACTTGGGAAAAGGTTAGCTTGTCTACGACCACAGGCATTATTTAGTATATACATTGTATATATAAGATCTGTCCAGGTAGTGTCATAACTATCATAAAAATATATCATACATAAAAAGTTATATGAGGCTTTGGGCACACTCCTGAGCCTCATGGGAAGTGTTTCTCAGTGAACTACTGGCAGAGATCTATACTATGTACCTGCTCCCTGCTCTGAGTAATCTGCATATCAAGGTGCAAGCAAAATGGGGCGATTATCCCTAGAAAATAGAATAAATGAACACTTTTGAAGGGTCAGACATCAACAGAGCGATGTCCAGAAGAGGACTCTGCATGATTTGTAAGTTCCATCGATAACTCAGATACCCTTAAAAATAGAAAATTGCCATAAAAATCCTTATGTGTATAAGGCAATGCACATGGCTGTACTCTTCCTTCATCTACAGACTCTCTCTAGTTCAACATAAACGGTAAATAGCTAGCTCCTCTTTCTGTAACAGGTTTCCAACTGTAAACCTAAAGTAACCCTTAATGCCCTTTGTAAAATGACATGTAGGTAATAGTTAGACTACTGTGATGCATACAGTAAAAAGATCCATACCTCTGTTCAGTGGTATCCAGCAGGTGTTGCATTCTTTCTCTTCAAGGAATATTGCACTAGGCTTTGCTATTTCATGCAGTTATATCCAGTTTAAAAAATGTACTCTATATTGTATACCATGCTGTATACTTTTTCTAACATGGGTGCCTATGGATTTATGGGTCCATTCACCATAAGCATTAGCAGTGCATTTTGGGTTTGTTTTTCACACATTGTTACCCACAACATTAGAAAAATTGTTCAGGAATGGTTTGAGGAACATTAAAAAGATTTCAAGGTGCTGACTTGTCCTAAAAATTGACCAAATCTTAATATCATCAATCTAAGCATCACTGAGACTTTTTGTAGCTCTACTGATTCATTTTAGGTATGAAACTACAGATGCAGCCAAAAGGAATAGATTGGGGGAATTTATCAAGCCTCGAAGTCTAGAATTCTTTCGTCAAAAGGTTGCAAAATAGGAATTTGTGATTATTTGGGCTTATTCTCTAAAAATGTTTTTCTCATTTTACACTGCTCACTCCACTTTTGAAAAGCAGGGAGGAAAGTGGGTTAGCTGATGTACAAAACACCAGAGAGAGAGAGAGAGAGAGAGAGAGAGAGAGAGAGAGACAAAAATTGCCTCAATTTCACTCTAGTAAGGGGTGATGTTTCATAAATTTGGTGTGAATTACAGCAAAACAGACTAGACATGAGAGAACCTATTCAATAAGAAACAATTCAATTAAAAGTATTTGCAGTTCAATTTGCATATTTCTGCTACAGAATTTAGTTTTGGTGCGCCCCTTAGTACTTCATAAAATTAAAATTTATACTCCACAATTCCCATTCCTATTAGAAATGGAGTAGAAGGGTATATAGATCTCGAGCTTGTGCAGGTGTAATGACGTCACTTTAGGCTGGGGCCCCACGTGGCATAAATCTCACGGTTTAGTTGCAGTGGAAATGTTGTGGCAAAAACTGTGGCTTTTTAGAGTCCCTGCAAAGTGGACTGTAAAACACATTGCAAAAAAATATCTGCAGTGAAAATGCTGTGATTTCCAAAACAGTTAAATTTTTGGAAATTGCAGCATGTCAACGCCGGCGGATGCTAGAGGCATGTCCTAATAGAATGCCTGTTACAATTAAGTAACAGGCACAATACACTGCAATACACATGTATTGTACATGTGACAAGCCCCCTAGTGGTAAAGTACCCTAGGGGGACTTGAAAAAAAAAGTAAAAATAAAATTAATAAAATATTTTTAAAAAAGTAAAAAAACACTAAAATAAAATAAACACAAATAAACCCCATTTTCCCCATTTAAATATTTTTCATGTTTTAAAAAATAAGAAAAAAAAGTACACATATTTGATATCGCCACGTCCATAACAACCTGACATATAATATTATTACAATATTTCACCTGCATGATAAATGACATAAAAAATAAAAGTAAAAAATAATGTAAAAATCACCATTTTTGTTTATCCCGCTATCCGAAAAAGCAAAATAGAAAGCGATCAATAAGACGCTTGAATCCTAAAATTATACCGATGAAATTTTTACGTTATCCCACAAAAAATAAGCCATCGCACAGCTCCATTGATGGAAAAATAAAAAAAGTTATGGATTTCAGACTATAGCGACCCCCAAACCAATGCTTTTCTTAAAAAAGTTTTTTAATGTCATATTAGTAAGACATTTGGTATCGCCATAATCGTACTGACTCGCAGAATAAATTAAGAATGTTATTTTTACCATAGAATGAACAGTGCAAAATTTATAGTGCAAAAATCAATGGCAAAATTGCTGTTTTTTTCCCATTCTCTCCCAGAAAGAGTAAAAAAAAATGTTGATTATTAAATGATTTGTGTTGTAAAAATGATTGTTAAAAAAATTGAACTAATCCCACAAAAAATAAGCCCACATATGGCTATGTCAGCATAAAAATAAAAAAGTTAAGGCTATTGCAATATGATGAAAAAATGAAAAATAATGCTGTGTCCTTAAGGCAAAAATAGGCTGTGTTCTTAAGGGGTTAAGGCTAAGACCCCGCGTTGTGGATACGCAGCTTTTTTTGTTGCAGAATTTGTTACATTTTTTTGTGCCAAAGCCAAGAATGGCTATGAAAGGAATGGGAAATATTTACGAAGTTCTTATACTTCTCCCTTTTTGCTCAATCCACTCCTGGCATTGGCTAAAAAAAAACGTGGCGGGAAACCACGGTATTTACGCCACTTGGGCCCCCGGCCTAAAGGGGTTCTCCAAGTAATTTTTTCAGGGCTGCTTCAGTGACTGATTAACAATAATAAAGCAGATGATACTTACCTGTCCTAGCTGCTACTACTTCCAGTCCTCAGCACCTGGATCTGTGTACACAGCTGCAGTGCAAAGGTGTTGTATACTGCTGAGGCTGGAAACAGCAGCATTCAGGGCAGGTAAGAATCATTTGCTTTAATATCTTAAAATCAGTCCCTACACCTGTCCTAAGGATAAAATACGTTGGAAAAACCCTTTGAGGATGAGGCCCCACGTTGCAGAAACGCAACTAAAAAATGCTGTGGAAAAACCACAGCAGAGTTCTTTTCTGCAGAGTTTTAATTGTGTTTTTGCTATGTTTATCTCTGAGTTTTTTCTTCCCTTATTAAATCTATTGGGAAATGCAAGCATTTCTGCAGGTAAAATTGGCATGCTACGTTTTTCAAAAATGCATGTGTTTTTTGAAAATGCAGCTTTTTCGCAGAATAACGCAATGCGTGGATGGGATTAGCCAGAAAAAACACAGCATTTTTTTTTCCACTGCATTTCCACGGAAAAGCTTCTTTCATTCTTGCAGATTTTGCTGCGACTTTTTGTGCCAGTAGTGGATTTAACAGAAGGGAGAAGTATCAGGCTAAGGCCCCACGTTGCGGAAACGCAGCTTTTTTTTGTTGCAGATTTTGCTGTGGTTTTTTTAGCCAAAGGCAAGAGTTACAAAAGGAATGGGAAATATATAGGAAACTCTTATACTTCTACCTTACGCTCAGTCCACTCCTGGCTTTGACTCAAAAAACCGTAGCAAAATCTGCAACAACAAAAAATCTGCTTTTCCGCAACATGGGGCCTTAGGCTGAGAACTTCTTTTATATTTCCCATTCTTTTTGTAGCCACTCTTGACTTTGGCTCAAAAAAACCACAGCTAAACCAAAGCAGCTTTTCTACAACGTGGGGCCTCAGTCTTAGGCCAGTTGCAGACGACCATGCTGCAACCGGCCGGCCGTGAATTAAAAGGATGTCCCTCGTGTGCCACCTGTGCACAGGCCGTGTTTCCGCTGCTACTTTCATTAAATGAATAGGAGCCACGGAAGCAAGGGCCACAAAATAGGACAGGAATAGGACCTGTTTTCTATTTTGTGGCCTGGACTGTCACAGTTGGGTGTACAGGCCCATAGAAAAGATTGGATTAGTGTGCTATCCGTGAAATACATGGATAGCACACTGGCCACGGCCAAGGTTGTCTGCAAGGGGCCTTAGGGAGTGGTGAGGGGCATGACCCAATAATGCTAAATTTATCCCAGTACACGTTGTATGCTGATTTTTTGTGATATAAATGGAGGTAGGGGTGATATTGTATGTAGACTGCTGGGATTTGTGTACCAGGCTGATCTCTAGTCTCCATCTGGCCTCTTATTATAAAGAATATGATCAACTAATATATTTTAAAATATTGAAATGTATTCAGTTCAAGTTTTTAATACATTTTAAAAGAGAATACAAAGTACCATTCACCTTTATTCTATCCTTTGTAGTAGTAGTAAGGTTGAAAGTGAGCCCAGGTCACATTGACATACATTGCTATAAAACATGTTGTGCCATGCAAGGTCTTAGTCATGACACGGCATTATTTATTGGTGCTAAAAGGTAGCGCTTTAAAACTCTCATACATTTTAATGACTTTTCTGCAGCATTGCCAGCCACTTAGAACTAAGACCGTAAAGTTCACATGGGAAGAAAGACATTTATGTGAAATATAGCACAACTATAAATGTATATGTGTATGGAACATATAAGTGATAACGGACATTGGCAAATTTATTATCATCATAATAAGGTAAGGACTACCTGGGTACCTAGGTTAAAAGGGCAGAATGCTTTAAGTATGTTATATGGTCTACTGATTGATTTTTTTTTTTTTACAATGCTGGGACTAGTCAGCCTAAATGATATTGAAGTAATGGAATTATGAAGTATTGCCTACATTGACATGTGTAATGCTAAAATGAAGTATACACAACACATTTGTGTGCAATTGTGGCCACTTATCCCTGTTCCCAATGGGGCTCAAAATGTAATATTTATCTATATTATAGGAGGAGACCAGAGTAACTGTGGGAACCCTAGTAAGCACAAAGAGAATATCCAACAATTGGTGTCCTTGGTCAGATTGAAAAACTGTGATAATTCCTGGTATTTATAGGGCTGCATTTAATATTTTACACTGCTTATCAAACCACTAGAGAGAGCGCTCCCCTAGTATAGTGGTGCCTTCTACACAGTAATAATATCCCCTTAGTGTCCCCCACAGAGTAATGGTGTGCCTATAATACTCCCTTTACAGTATTGGTGACCCCATAGCGCCCCTTCAATTTATAATCCACAATTCCTATTTCCTCAACAAATGGACTGACATCATTGCACCTGCCTGCACCAAGTCACCAATAGCAAGGTGAAAGATGGAGCTAAGAACTAATAGCTTTCTTCTGCACCACAGGATTCAGCTGTGCCTTTGTCCTGAGGATACAGATACAGGTGATAGTGGTGCTCACCAGGGAATACATGGCACTGTTATTACATTGATTTTCCAGTGTTAGTGAGGCTACTGTCATTTGATCTTGTATGCTTGTAACACTCAGCTATACCTGTTCATGTCTCCCTGCCTTTGTACTGACAAATGTTTCCAATTGTTTCTTAACCAGTTCCTCATTGTTGTCTTGGAGACATTTAAATCTTAATCTAGACAGAAATGAGCTTTTTTATTTTGGCTTTTTGTCATTTCATATATCTCCTTGACAACTCTCTAATGTCAAAATAGTCTTTCAGACCACTTTACTCATATGGCAAAAAGTGCATTTGAACTAGACTCTCTAGCAGTGCACAACCCCATGCCCACCAACCAGTGACGATATTTTTCATTGTATTTGCATGTAGAGATACACAGGAAACAAGGCTTCTCTGCTTGTTGTAGGAATGGGGTTAGGTGAGCATAACTTTGTCTTACTGTTCCTTCACGTTATTTGGTTAAGTGACATAAATAAACTATTATCACTTCTAGCTTTGAAAGTATTCTTACTTTGTAGCATTTTTTCCACATCTGACTGAAACTTTTACTTAGACTGTATGCTGGGCCTAAAGGGGACAATAATACAAATGGATGGAATATTTAGTATGTGGAACACTATTTGACTACTGTAACTCCTTACTAATTGGTCTTCCCCTTATTAAACTCTCCCCTCTACAATCTATTCTGAATGCGGCGGCCAGGCTCATCTATCAGTCTAGACACTACAGCGATGCCTCCGGTCTGTGCAGGTTACTACATTGGTTGCATATTCAATACAGAATACAATATAAACTTATTACCCTCATCCACAAGGCTCTCCATAATGCTGCACCTCCCTACATTTCCTCCCTCATCTCTATCTATCGCCCAACCCGTGCTCTCCGTTCACTCAATGACCTAAGACTAACATCCTCTATTATCAGAACCTCCCACGCTCGTATACAAGACTTCTTCCGAGTTGCAACACTTCTCTGGAATGCTCTATACTGGACTATCAGATTAACTCCCAATTTCTACAGCTTCAACTAAAGACATATCTTTTCAGACAGGCCTATCACAACTCCTAATGTAAAACCTTCCATAGTTAGAATCCCTAAAACATACCCTCCTCTGTTCACGCTCCCACATTACCCGACAGGATATGATGCCGTATCAGACTAACTTTATATGCCCAGGCACCATCTGCACGTTAAAGGACACGACTGGTGATGGCTCATACAGCTTTATATATGTGTAATGACAGTAACCTCTATTACAAAACTGTCTGACCACTGTATAAGCAATGCTACCTCCGATGCCACCCCTGCTACCTCTTGTGTCACCCCCCTCTACCTCATAGATTGTAAGCTCTTGCGAGCAGGGCCCTCAGTCCCATTGTGTGAATTGACTATTTCTTTGTAATGTATCTTTTTTGTCTGTACTTGAACCCTACAAATTGTACAGTGCTGCGGAATATGTTGGCACTATAAAAATAAAATGTATTATTATTATTATTATTATTATTATTTATAAGCATTATTACCATGTGAAACTCCATTTTAGTACTCTTACTCTATGGGAAAATACGTTAGTCTGGGGTAAAATTTTTGTGTTGGGGATACTATCTACCGGTCACTACTATTGTGCTAACACTAAATGACACTATTCTTTATTTATGAAGTACAGTATTTGGGGGAAGAGGGAATAGGTAGGGAGGGTGCCTGAAAAGGAAGGAGCCTAATATATCACACCCTACATAGACAAGTCAATGCTGGAAGAAGTTGTCTTGATGGCCCAGCCTACATAGAGAAAGAAAAGGAAAAGTTAACAACTCTGAAGAAAAGATATTACCTGCCAGAAATAAATGCTCACAGTTATAGGCATTAAAATTTGCCCCTAGATAAAAGGTTTTTATAACTTTTAAGTGACTGTGACATTGGACTATACCGAACAATGTTCAGAAGAAATGCGGGGCACTAGTCAAGCCAAACAGTTTAATTTATCCATATGGAAACACAATTATAGATGATCATGCAACCATTCAACGGTACTATAGATGTCTCACATTTAGTTTAACTGTATCAAATGTATAGATAGTTGAACCTCACGAAATTCGTTTCACTGAATATTTTTCAGTTCGTCCGCCTGTTTCAAAAGTTCGTCCCAGACCAGAAGTACTGTTGTTATTCTCTGGGATCTCCTCGCCTGCCTGTTTCAAAAATTTGTCCCAGACTGGAAGTGCTATTATTATACTTTGGGGTCTTTTCAGACCCCAGAGTATAAAAACTGATGGCCAGGGGTGGAAACATAATGAACACTGATACTCATCTTGCCTCACCTCTCCTGGGCTCTCTTAGGGTCTTCTTCATTGGCCTTCTGAGTGACGTCTCTAGGGGACTAATGAGGCCTGTGATTGGACCTCAGTGGTTATATGGGGTGTGTAAACATCATGACACTTAGATGCAAGCAGCATGACATTGGCATGTTCCACATGACAGCTGAGGCACAATCACAGTCCTCAAATGTCCGCCAGCAACCTGCGACATGACTGAAGAGGCTATAAAAGGCTGGAAGCCCACCAAAGAGGACTCTGAAGGAGCCCAGAAGAGGTGAGGCAAGATGAGTATAAGTGTTTATTATGTTTCTGTGTCTTCCCTGGGCTTCAGTTTATTTTACACTGGAGTCTGAAGCGAACAAGGAGTATAATAGTGATTTCTGAAACCCAAAGTTTTCAGGTCTGGTTTGAGTTTGAAACGTTTGTAAAATTCAGGTAGTATCTGGTTTGGTCCAACAAGTTCACTGCATGATCTCTCCTAAAAGATGAATAGAGTTAGCTAACCTGGTTACCAATGATGCTTGTTGCTTATTGCTCTGGAGATGTTGTGTGATTTCAGTTTTCTGTGAGTAGGTTTTCAAAGACTACTTGTGAGGAAGGTGCATGTCATTATTGGGGTTATCCACTGTTTCAAAATTGATGGCCTATCAATAAATCATCCATCAGTTTTAGATTGATCCAATTGTCAGGATCTCCACAGATCAGCTGTGCCCCCAGGTCCTCAGCTCTCAACAGTATTCATATGCCAGTTACTGTGCTGCTCACTTTCTGTATCTTTGATATGTGGGTACTGCAGCTGTGCCCTATAGAGTTGAATATGACACTGCTGCAGTATTCATACCGACCACCATAAAGAATATGGTCTTAAGATTCCCAGTATGTACTCTCCTGACTGCAGTACTGCTTGCTACTGTTGCTTTAAGGTTGCCATACCAACATGTGAAGCTTTCTCTGACTCTGTAACTAATCAGAACTCTGCTGAACCAATCAGCAGCCAAGGAGGGATATTTAAAGTCTCTTCAGAACTCCCAGGTGCTTGCTATTAGTTTAATACTTGCTAGTGAGGCTCTTGTGATTTGTTCATAAGTATTTGTTTGCTGTTATATAGACCTTCTCTTGTTTACTAAATTTTCCCTTGTCTTATGATTTTGGCATTGACTGTAAACTCTCAGACGGACTTCTGCCAGGATATGTTTACTCTTTTGATTCCACTCTCCCAGTTTGTCCTGCATTGCTGTGAATTCTGGTTTTGATTTCAGATTGTAGATGCATCTATTTCTTACACTAAGACTCTGGGGGCCATAACCTGGGCCATCCAGGCTTGCCGTGGGGTGCAGTTGTCTGAGCAATCTTAGACTCTGTCTCCCAGAGCCGTGTAGGATTTAGATAGCTTGTTCTACTGCTCTCTGGTATCAGCCAGTTTATACACTTTCTGAAAATTGAATATTATAACATATGGCAAGTCAAGAGCACAGTCCCTGGCATGTACAGTGCCTTGCGAAAGTATTCGGCCCCCTTGAACTTTTCAACCTTTTGCCACATTTCAGGCTTCAAACATAAGGATATAAAATTTTAATTTTTTTGGTGAAGAATCAACAACAAGTGGGACACAATCGTGAAGTGGAACGAAATTTATTGGATATTTTAAACTTTTGTAAAAAATAAAAAACTGAAAAGTGGGGCGTGCCAAATTATTCGGCCCCCTTAAGTTAATACTTTGTAGCGCCACCTTTTGCTGCAATTACAGCTGCAAGTCGCTTGGGGTATGTCTTTATCAGTTTTGCACATCGAGAGACTGAAATTCTTGCCCATTCTTCCTTGGAAAGCAGCTCGAGCTCAGTGAGGTTGGATGGAGAGCGTTTGTGAACAGCAGTTTTCAGCTCTTTCCACAGATTCTCGATTGGATTCAGGTCTGGACTTTGACTTGGCCATTCTAACACCTGGATACATTTATTTGTGAACCATTCCATTGTAGATTTTGCTTTATGTTTGGGATCATTGTCTTGTTGGAAGATAAATCTCCGTCCCAGTCTCAGGTCTTTTGCAGACTCCAACAGGTTTTCTTCCAGAATGGTCCTGTATTTGGCTCCATCCATCTTCCCATCAATTTTAACCATCTTCCCTGTCCCTGCTGAAGAAAAGCAGGCCGAAACCATGATTCTGCCACCACCATGTTTGACAGTGGGGATGGTGTGTTCAGGGTAATGAGCTGTGTTGCTTTTACGCCAAACATATCGTTTTGCATTGTGGCCCAAAAGTTCGATTTTGGTTTCATCTGACCAGAGCACCTTCTTCCACATGTTTGGTGTGTCTCCCAGGTGGCTTGTGGCAAACTTTAAATGAGACTTTTTATGGATATCTTTGAGAAATGGCTTTCTTCTTGTCACTCTTTCATAAAGGCCAGATTTGTGCAGTATACGACTGATTGTTGTCCTATGGACAGAATCTCCCACCTCAGCTGTAGATCTCTGCAGTTCTTCCAGAGTGATCATGGGCCTCTTGGCTCCATCTCTGATCAGTCTTCTCCTTGTTTGAGATGAAAGTTTAGAGGGACGGCCGGGTCTTGGTAGATTTGCAGTGGTCTGATACTCCTTCCATTTCAATATGATCGCTTGCACAGTGCTCTTTGGGGTGTAAAGTTTGGGAGATCTTTTTGTATCCAAATCCGGCTTTAAACTTCTCCACAACAGTATCACGGACCTGCCTGGTGTGTTCCTTGGTCTTCATAATGCTCTCTGCGCTTTAAACAGAACCCTGAGACTATCACAGAGCAGGTGCATTTGTACGGAGACTTGATTACACACAGGTGGATTATATTTATCATCATCAGTCATTTAGGACAACATTGGATCATTCAGAGATCCTCACTGAACTTCTGGAGTGAGTTTGCTGCACTGAAAGTAAAGGGGCCGAATAATATTGCACGCCCCACTTTTCAGTTTTTTATTTTTTAGAAAAGTTTAAAATAACCAATAAATTTCGTTCCACTTCACAACTGTGTCCCACTTGTTGTTGATTCTTCACCAAAAAATTAAAATTTTATATCTTTATGTTTGAAGCCTGAAATGTGGCAAAAGGTTGAAAAGTTCAAGGGGGCCGAATACTTTCGCAAGGCACTGTAAATAATGACAGTAGCTGTGCATTGAGGGAAAAGTTGCTCTGTAAGGATTCTATCCAAAATAAATTTATTTGGAAAAGGCCTATTTATAAAATTTTTGTTCATATTTGTTAAAAATAGTATTTGAACCCCTTACTTATTTAAGGGAGTTTATCTATCTATCTAAAAAAAAAAAATTCAGACAGCACCTCCCAATTTGAACAGGTGCAAGCTACTATGGTAAAATTCACAAATATAAAGACGTGCAGCAGCACTCTGACACAGCTCTAAGGCATAAAAAGAACAGAGATAGAACTGCATTACTACTATTATTGGCACATGTAAAAAATAGTATGATTTATAGATTAAATATATAAATTTGAGGTTGTATAACGAAGTTCTGCTGCATGTCTTTGTATCTATCTATCTATCTATCTATCTATCTATCTATCTGTCTGTCTGTCTGTCTGTCTGTCTGTCTGTCTGTCTATCTATCTATCTATCTATCTATCTATCTATCTATCTATCTATCTATCTTTCTATCTATCTAGCAGTAAATTGATTATAAATCTAATCCCAGTACCTTGTAGAAGTGATTCTACAGTTTCCAAATATGCCTTCATATTCAGCTCTGGAGTCCCATTTCATGTAAATCACTAAAGCTAAAACATGTCCCTAAGACAGTGTTTCCATAATTTGCATATTAATAAAACTGCAAATGAAAATGGGGTTCCAAAGCTCAATAATAGAAGCATATTTGTAAACTGTAGAAACACCTCTATTAGGTTTACAACCAATTTACTGCTGACAGACTCCCTTTAATGTATACTTAGTGATGCATAATACATGTTGACACTTTATAAATAAAGAATAATAATCCGCTCATAAATAATAGCTATGGTGTAGTTAGATAGAGAGACTGGCTGCATGTCATTTAAAACTGCATAAAATTGTGTGAAAAAAACTGAATAAGACTATGGCTAGAGACAAGATAGAATAAATAATATTGACGGCTGGTACGGTAATTATTGCTCTACTTATCATTAATTGCTAAAATAAATTACACATGAAATGTGAAAATCTATCAAAATATTTAAGTCTTTTTACTTTTATGTAACTATAGCAACTAATAATTTGTCCTCACTTGAATTTATATGTAATGCATGAAACGGTGGGTGTTATTCTGAATCTAGAATACTCTACTAGAATAGTCAGCATAATCCCATGAAAGCATAGACGAATATTCTATGAAATTCATTTCAAGGTATGTATACACTAAGAATATGTTTGACTGTTTTAGGGTACGTCCATCGAAGATTTTGCTGCAGATCTGCTGCAAATCCTAGCAATTCTGCAGCAAAGCAATCAATGCAGAAATCCAGGTAATTCAAAAGGGTTCACTTACTTATTCTTGCAACTGTGGTGAGGGAATGGAACCATTTTTGTTATATATAATGGACCATATTTACTACTTTGGTTATGACTAGACACTGCCGTTAGCATGGAACTTTGCAGTGTCCATATAAAAGATAAGAAAATTAGTACTGTGCATGGTCCATATACAAGCTACAGGGGCTACTGTGTAATGTCCATATACAGGATAAGAGAAGCACTTGCACGTATAGTCCCTTTCACAGGCAGTCCGGAGTCATCATGTTCCCATTGGTTAAAGACCTTGTGGTCATGAGATGTGTCCTTAGGACCCTTAAGGCACAGGAAAGTAAAGACTCAAAATGGGAGATTCCTCAGACACCAATGTGTGTAGGTTTGGAGCAGGGGCGTAACTACCGGGGTAGCAGTGGTAGCGACTGCCACAGGGCCCGGAACATTACGGGGCCCGGAGCCCTGTGGCAGTCGCTACCGCGAACCCCACAATCACTGCTATCGTTATACTCCGGGGTCTTCTGAGACCCCGGAGTATAATGATCGGGGGCCCAGGGGAGGTGAGCGAACATAAAAAACACAGTAACTCACCTCTCCGCCGCTCCGCAGGCTTCGGGCCTGTTTGGTGACGTCCCAGACGTCAGCCGACGTCATTATGCGTCGCGACGCCGGCCTGGATCGCGCGAGATCCGGTCCGACATTGAAGATGACCGAAGTAGCGCACGGGAGTGCGTCGGAGCGAGGAAGACGTAAGTTGCAGTGTTTTCTATGTTTCTCTCCTCCCCTGGGTCTCCGATCATTATACTCTGGGGTCTGAAAAGACCCCAGAGTATAATAATCGTTCATGGGTGGTCCACAATGGGATATATAATAGTATGTGCAGGGGCCACTATGGGGAATACTACTGTGTGCAGGGGCCACTATGGGGCAAACTACTGTGTGCATGGGCCACTATGGGGCAAACTACTGTGTGCAGGGGCTACTATGGGGCCAACTACTGTGTGCAGGGGATACTATGGGGCAAACTACTGTGTGCAGGGGCCACTATGGGGAAAACTACTGTGTGCAGGGGCCACTATGGGGCAAACTACTGTGTGCAGGGGCTACTATGGGGCAAACTACTGTGTGCAGGGGCTACTGTGGGGCAAACTACTGTTTGCAGGGGCCACTATGGGGCAAACTACTGTGTGCAGGGGCCACTATGGGGCAAACTATTGTGTGCAGGGGCCACTATGGGGCAAACTACTGTGTGCAGGGGCCACTATGGGGCAAACTACTGTGTGTCGGGGCCACTATGGGGCAAACTACTGTGTGCTGGGGACACTATGGGGCAAACTACTGTGTGCAGGGGCCACTATGGGGCATAATATTGTGTGCAGGGGCCACTATGCTGCATAATACCGTGTCCAGGGGCCACTATGGGGCATAATACCATGTGCAGGGGCCACTATGGGGCATAATACCGTGTGCAGGGGCCACTATGGGACATAATACCATGTGCAGGGTCCACTATGGAGCATAATAGTGTGCGCAGGAATGCGGTTTGTGTGTGGGGGGGGGTTGGGGGCGGCAGTTTGGGGGGGTTGGGGGCGGTGGCTTGGGGGTTGGGGGCGGCGGCTTGGGGGGGCCCCCATGTCAAATGTTCGCCTTGGGGCCCAGCCATTCCTAGTTATGCCACTGATTTGGAGTCTCCCCTTCAGACACAGATAATGTGCCCCTGTCTGCAGTTCATCAGGTGAGATGGTGAAAAGGGTCATTTAGCTCCCCCAGGCTCCCCAGAGTAGTTGCGTGGTCTGTCCATTAGAGGTATGCCACTGCACATCTCCATTCCAATTGGAAATTTTGGAAATAGTGTTTAACTACAACATATACTGTAATAAATACTATAATGTGATGCAGCCTTGAATCTGATTGATTTAAGTTTGACTGCAACAATATCCATCTGATTATTCACATACTAGAGATCGTAACACGTCTTGATTTGTAGCAGGGGCGGCGGTGACTCATAGCAGAGTTTGTGTCGCTTGTTTTATCATAATGAAATTACAGGTTTATGATCACTTTGCATGTCATGGAGAAAAATCCTTCAACCTTCTACAATTATCAGAGACAATAGAAGATTAATGAATACGTTGGATGTTTTCTTCTTTCCTTCTTTGTGTAGAGTATCCAATTCTAAGGTATATAATTCCTATCATTGCATTTATTGCATTTACATCATTATTCCTGATGCTTTCTGAATTTAGTTTACACTATGTTCAGTATGTATACTGTTGGAGAATGCATCCTGTTTCTCCTTTCTTTCCCATCTCAGAGCCATCACCTGATTTCTTTTTTTCTTTTTAGCATGGGAAACCAAATATTTTGGACTTTAACATCTTGGCATCCTCCATAACAACAATTTAATGTGTGTGGGGGTTTCTTTACTCTCACCCTACAAAAGATGTTATTAAAAGAAGTATAGGACATATTAATTTTCAACACACCCAATCCATTGTTTCTGCAGTAGATAAGTGATTGACAGAGGTATCATTCCCTACTTCGCAATGAAAATACATGTACACTGTTAAAGATTTACTGGGGGTTGCCTAGGTCATCCTTTTCCTTGGTATGGCTCTTTATCTGCTCCCCTGCCCTCAAGTGTAAATAATCTAATAAGCACTTCACACACACTCAGCCAAGCCAAACATACATACACACATGGACAAAATTGCTGGTACCCCTCGTTTAATGAAAGAAAAACCCACAATGGTCACAGAAATAACTTGAATCTGACAAAAGTAATAATATATAAAAATTCTATGAAAATGAACAAATGAAAGTCAGACATTGCTTTTCAACCATGCTTCAACAGAATTTAAAAAAAAAAGAAAACTCATGAAACAGGCCTGGACAGAAATGACGGTTCCCTTAACTTAATATTTTGTTGCACAACCTTTTGAGGCAATCACTGCAATCAAACGATTCCTGTAACTGTCAATGAGACTTCTGCACCTCTCAATAGGTATTTTGGCCACTCCTCATGAGCAAACTGCTCCAGTTGTCTCGGGTGTGAAGGGTGCCTTTTCCAGACGGCATGTTTCAGCTCCTTTCAAAGATGCTCAATAGGATTTAGGTCAGGGCTCATAGAAGGCCACTTCAGAATAGTCCAATGTTTTCCTCTTAGCTATTCTTGGGTGTTTTTAGCTGTGTGTTTTGGGTCATTATCCTGTTGCTAAACCCATGACCTGTGACTGAGACCAAGCTTTCTGACACTGGGCAGCACATTTCTCTCACATTACTCCCTTGATAGTCTTGATATTTCATTGTACCCTGCAGAGATTCAAGACACCCTGTGCCAGATGCAGCAAAGCAGCCCGAGAACATAACAGAGCCTCCTCCATGTTTCACAGTAGGGACAGTGTTCTTTTCAAGATATGCTTCATTTTTCCATCTGTGAACATAGAGCTGATGTGCCTTGCCAAAAATTTAGATTTTTGTCTCATGTGTCCATAGGACATTCTCCCAGAAGCTTTGTGGCTTGTCATAGAATTTTTATATATTATAACTTTTATCAGATCCAAGTTATTTCTGTGACCATTGTAGGTTTTTCTTTCATTAAACGAGGGGCACCAACAATTTTGTCCATGTGTGTAAATGTGGCAGAGTCAACCACAAAGGAGAGTAATTTAATAAATCATAAAACATAACTTCTAATATAAATATAAATAAAAAATCCCAAGGCTTAAAATATCATTATATATCTATATACTTGACGATAATACAAAGTGATGTTGAGTAAAGGGAAAGGTTCATTCTTCACACCCACAGGCAAATTCCCTTATCCAAATCATATATAGCCCTCTAAATATTCAGACACCAATAATGTCTCAGGATAAATTAAATGACAGGTAAAGTCCACAGTTTAAGTGTCATAGATTAAATTATCATGACTGAATCTTGGATCACTGTCATGCCTCTGCCTGTTCAGGTCTCTGTGCCACCCTCTGCTCGCACGCTGCGGCGTAGGAGGCGTCCTCAGTTTGATTCTTTGCTTAGGATTCTGAATGCTTAGTCTGAACACGGTCCTATTTTCCTTGCTGTGTAATGGATTCCCAGCCACTCCTGTGTTCTGAGCATTGTTTCTCTCTGGACCGCATAGAGTTAATCTTTACCTTGCCTGTGTGATTGACAGCCTGTGTACCTATCAGGTCTGGGGCTTTTGATAGTTGTAATGCATGTCTGTTATACTACCTCATATTATTTATTTCAGAGCACCTTTAAATCCAGGGCTGATACAGTGGGCAAAAGGACCCTGCCCACAAGGCTTTACATCAAGGAAATATAAGGTCAAATATAAAATACTGTAGGTGGCTCCTTTGTTTTTTAAGTGCCTATTGCTAGAAAACAGTGGACTGCTTTTACAGTATTTACCACGGTTATTCTCTACAATATATGCCACACAGTTAAATTTCCCTGCAAAGCTGACTACAATATCTTTAACAATAAATAAAATTGCTAAGCTAACAGCCCATTTTAAAGTAACAATAAAGAAGAACAATGTGCTCCTTTGTATAAAGTCTGGCAGCATTTATTATACAATGTCTGCCCCAAAACCCTTTACTTAGATACTTAACCTGAACCTAACTTTTAAACAAACTTCATATAAAACAATAGTTCTATAGTTTTTAGTTTTCCCTGACCCTGAGCAGTTGGGTGAAGACTAGCTGCCATACACTGCACAAAGTAAGTAGAGGAGGGATCTACTCCATAACTGGACCATATGGGACATATATTGAGAACTATTCACCTGTACTTATGTGAATAAAGTACTTTGGCTGTGGTACAAATCTCCTTTATAGCTCCAGCATCATATTAAACTTGTGTTTCTGCTATCTCCCTCTCTCTCTGTCTCCTTCTGTTTACTTCTTCCCTCCCCAATCCATAGACTTGTATAGAAAGTCAGTTTGGCAGAGGGACGGATAAGAAAAACAGTCTGATAAAAAAAGAAAGAAGCATATTTCACTGCTAAGATATTGCAAAAATTTTAGAAATCTTGATTTATGCAAATATTGTTGAAAAACTATGAACCATTTAAGCTTTTTAATTATGAGATATAATACATAACACTCAGATGTTCTTAATGGGATCTCTGTGCCAGAAATGTAGTTATAGGGGTGTAACATGGGGCAGAAGTTGCTTTGGTCACATACAGTAAAGTTCATAAACACCAGAACCAGAATATGGATTCTCTAAGACATAGCATGTATATTGTTGGCTAGACTGGGGTGAAAGCCTAAGGGATCCTCTGTTTTTCATCTTTTTTTTTTTTTCACCTGTTTAAGGCCGGGGCCCCACATGGTGTAAATGCAACACAGAACAGGGGGTTAACTTAAGGGGGTGCAGAGGAAATGGTCATATCTGGGTCCTGAAGTTTTGATGGTTCCATAGGAGGTCTCTTCCAAATATGAAGAGATCAGTACCAGTACCATAAATATTATATTATAGTTAGGAGCTTCATGTTATGCCTTTGACACAGATCATTCATAAAGTAATGTAAAGTCCTCTGAAACTGGTTAAATCTTTTTCAGCCTTTCTAAACACCTCTTTTTTGATCACCTCCCCCCCAATCTCAGGGCTAAAGGTGTTATGTTGTCATCAGAGTATTTCCACATACACTGCTTCGATGAATTAAAGACAGAGAATGCAGAGGGGAAAACTGATAAAAATAAGACTTATAATGACCAGAAATCAATGAACAGGGCATATTGAAATCCATGTGCTTGTTCAAAACAACCCTATTCAGAAAAATTTAACTTTCAGTCTTTGCATGAAATTTGCTGCATGTGAATATACCCCAATACCTGCATCTCATTTACTGTCATATATGCCTATAGTGCTGGTTCATGAATTAAACCCACTCTATATTAAGTAGGTGCTAGCTGTGTTAAATAGCTGACAACTGCTGGCAGTGGTTGTGATCAGAAATAACTCCTATTACAGACAATTAACCCTTCCAATGGAGCAGTCAATAGCGACTGCAGCATCAGAGACATTAGTCAGAGGGACGTGGCTTCCCCAACCCTTATCAGTCCCCTTGCAATGAGATCAATGGATGCTGACTGACTGTAGCATTCCTCTGCAGCACTAATATAGATACATATTACCTACAACGAATGTAGCGCATTAGATACAGTACATGTTCCAATAACTGGGATACTGGAACATGTCATGTATGCAATATGTAACATACGTTGTATGTATTTATATTAGTGACACTTGGATTGTATCCCATTTCATTGTTGTCCCACTCCTACCTTTATTAAGTGTGATGAGTAAAGTTAGTTCTGTATAGAAAATTGTGTATTTTTGTAGATTGTCCTGCATGTTAACGAATGTTTATTTCATGATTTCTACATTACGCACTTTACATAGCACAGCCACTTACCATTTAGAGTGAATTGTTGCAATAATACACAAATTGCGTAAATATGAAGTGAACTTTGTTAGAGTGCAATAGAAGTTGGTTTTGAGAATGTTCCATCTGTATGTTTATTCCAGACGGTTATGATGTCTAAGAAGGGCTGAGACAAAGGGTAGTCACCACCCTGGCCAGACCATTGAAGGGCGGGGGGGGGGGGGGGGTTAAGCAGACTAAAAAGAAGCTGTTGATTATATGCCTTGGTTGTGTAATTGTACATTTAGGAGCTGATGTGATGTGATGTGTTCTATATCGATGGAGCTCTGTTACCTTGCCTTTAAACAGGTAAGTGAGTTGAACTTTTTGTTTTGTTTTAGCATAGTTGTGGGTATTTTAATAGTATAAGGGGTTGTTAGGAGGGGGAATTATAACTATAAGGGAGGGGGCATTATGAACATAAGGGGGGTCATTTATATAAGGGCCATTAGGGGGCATCATTTATATTAGGAGGCATTATGAACATAAAGGGGTGGTCACTGATATAAGGGGTCATTAGAGGTGCAGTATTTATGTCAGGGTGAATCAGGGGCATAATATGAGGGGCAATTTATTTAATTAAGATGGCACTTGGGCTTCATTAAGACTAAGGCTCGACATAGCGGACCACAGCAAAAAAGCACTGCAGGGAAAACCACAGCAGTAACCCATTGGGGTTGTTCCTGCAGCCCTTTTCACAGAAGGTTTGTGGGCTTTCTGCTTCAATTATATCTATAGGGAAATCGCCGGCGTTTCCATAGGTATGCTGCGATTTCCAAAACCACAACGGTTTTGGAAATCGCAGCATGTCCACAGCACGTATTTTTCTGCAGTGTGTGAATGGGATTTGCTAGAATCCCATCCACTTTGCAGGAACTGTAAAATGGCGGGTTATTTTCCTGTGGTGTTTTCACCACGTGGGGCCCCGTACCATCCCCACTTTGCGGTAAAATACGTGCAGCGGACATGCTGCGATTTCCAAAACCGTTGCAGTTTTGGAAATCGCAGCATACCTATGGAAACGCCGTTATAATTGAAGCAGAAAGTCAGAAGAGGAAACCTCTGGAAACTTTCTGTGTAAAGTGCTGTGGGAAGAAATGCGATGCATCACCACCGCGTTTTTTCCTGCAACGCTTTTTTGCTGCAGGACGGCACGTGGGGCCTTAGCACTAAGTAGTTTTCCAGCTCATTTTTATGGATGATCTATCCTCAGAATAGATCATCAATAAGAGATAAGTAAAACCCCACTGATCAGCTGTATGAAGGGGCCCCGGCGCCTGTTTATATCACACGCTGTCTGTTTATAGTGATTGTGTGATATAATTACAGTCTTGTCACATAGTCATGTATAGGACGAGGCTGTAGTTACATTACAGGGCCGCTATGAATTTAATGACACTATGTAAACAGAGAAGGGGTCACTGCGCTTATACAGGTACCACGGTTCATTCAAACAGCTGATCCTGGGGGATTCCCAGGTATTGGAACCCCACAATTTTTTTTTACCTTTTGTTTACCTTTTAATTAGGAAACACCTGGCACATTAATAAGGGACACTATTTATAGGGAAGTTATTAATTTAAAGATGCACTTGGGGGTATTATTCATTATGGGGGGTTATATTTTTTTGGGGGTAACAGCAGGATGGGTGTGCAGGTGAGGACAATGTGGGTCAGGTGCCTGGAAAAGAAAGGAGCCAAAGATATCTGTGCTGCAAAATTTACAGAGACTGGAATAAATGGTCATAACGTTCCAGATGAAAGAGACGAGGAATATGAACGGTTAGTCAGAGATGTCACTAACGTCACTAAATGTTATTGCACTGTATTCACCTAAATTGTCTGCAGAGCCCTGTGTAGACCCGATATATACCACTATACGGTCACTGTATAATGATAATAATCAGTATACCTAGCTGCGCCTTTGCCTCAGTCCCCTGGAGCCCTGTTTATTATCTTTGCAGAGAACAGCTGGGGAGCCTGGAATTCTTGCTCTTCTGCCTCCCCTGCTGGTCTCGGTCTCTTTGTCACATGACCGACTCCTCTCTACTCAATGCAGCTGCAGCCCAAGTGGAGGGGCGTTAGTGATGTCACAGAGCCAGAGCGGCTGCAGAGAAGACATGGGGATGAGATTCCTGTCCTCCCCAGCTGCTCTCTGCAAAGTTAATAAACAGGGCTCCATGGGACCGGGGTGCATATTAGTAATAAAGCTTTACTACTCCCCAGATAACCCATTTTACAGGCAATAAAAGTTTTAGACAGCTGTTTGTAAGTCACAACTTAAAAATGTAATAGGAGCGATTTACAGCAATTGTTATGCCCTTAGTAAGAGAAGGTTAAAGTAGAAATAAAGCACTACACATATAGTAGCCCCTCCTACATAAAACAGTGAAAATGAAAAGCAATTATATACCTGATTTAATACACATTAACAGTAATGTTCATAGACAAAATGATGCTATTAGGATTTGCATTTTTCACTTTTAACTGGCAAAGGCTTCATTGTTTACAATGTGATATCATTATGATAGGGGCATTTCCATTTCTAGTCCAACTATATCTAGATGCAATCAAAATGATAATTAGTAATAACTTAGATTTACAGCAGCATACTTAGCTATCTAATGTACCAGAGCCAGCGCCGTAATTTAGAGTGCTGTGATCTCAATAGACATTAGTGCGGCAAGACGTTTACTGTATTTTATAAGAGCATTTATTGTGTCATTGCCTAATTTTGTTCATATTATTAAATAACTATCAAATATTATTGTAACATGTTTTCATTTAAACCTTATTACCATATTCACATTAAAAAATATATTAAAACCATATATTTTCTTACATATAGAAAAATGTAATTCAGTAAATAATGTAATTTTAATAATTAATTAAAGCATACCAATAAAATGAGAACTGATAATGCTATTACAGTACATGAAAACAAGCCACGCAAGCCTATGATCATAATAAAACTTCATTATCATATATGTTAGCTTACATGGTACTTGATCCAACATTGGTTTGTGCTTCAGAGCTGTTGTTCCAAGATCACAAGTGCACAGCATTTTTGGAAATGATGGAAAACTGACTTTATCTTTTTGTGTAGATGGCATTCATTTGGCAGGTTCTTTCCTAATCTTATCCCTTTCTTCTGCACTTTCCTTGTCTATCAGGGTAGAATTCTGATATTCCATCCACAGTGCACTACATATAAATGTAACATGGCCAACAGGAGATGTGAACTCACTTCTCCACTAAGGGCCGGTTCACATCTGCCTTCGGGTTTCTGTTCGGGTTTCCATTTTTATGTATGCATAAAAAGCGGTGTACCTGGGAAACCACATGGACCCTATGGACTATAATGGGGGCTGTGTGGTTTCCCAGGTAAATCACTTTTTATGCGTATAGGTTTCCGTTCGGGGGGTCCCCAAGCGGACTCTCCGAACGGAAACCCAAACGCAGATGTGAACTGGCCCTAACTGTTAACATGGGCTGTACCAGGGAGTGAAGTCTAATGGATTGTAAATTCTTCACCCTTAACCTCTGCCTGGGAGCAGATTAGTCTCTGTTAGCACAGCTGGAGTATAGAAAAGCAGAAGTCAATTAGATACAGTGCTCATGAAGCATTAAGGAACCATAGTCAGAAGGTGCCAAAGTTGAGACAGGCAACTTTTTAATTGGGGGTACCTTACAAAAGTTGAGATGACTAGTAAAAAATAAGACATTATAAAAAACAAACATTGTGTCAATATCAAACAGAACAGGAGCAAATATGCCTTTGTAGACGCAGGTAGCAAAATGACTACATTGCAGAATGATAGGGGAAGATTCCTTAAGAAGTCTAGAGCACTTGAGTTTTGATTGGAGTCAGAGGTGATGAGCAAGCACTGGCCCTTTAAGAGACCAACTTCGATTTTGTCATAAATCAGTTTAGAAGATCATTTAGGGGAAAAAAGAAGAGACGGACTGGAAAAGGAGCCGTCAGACAGCTAGTCTGAGGGATTCTTCAGGGAATGGTTTTCTGCTATGCAGACAAAAGAAGCAAAATGTGTAATAACCTATTACAAAAATGTTTGTTTACCTCAAAATACATAGAAATTAAATAATCTAAAAACAGGCTCCAAAGGTGTCCATAGATTATAAATTTAGAATAAAGTACCGTAATAATATATCCTGGGGCCACAACTGGAAATATGTAACAAGTTATTGTCACTGTTTGTGTCCTTCTGAAAAACAAATAGGAGAAAATGGCATCCTGTAGTCTGAAATACGAGCACGAGTGTCTATGCATCCTTATCAAACAATAAAATGTTCTAAGTGTAAAATGTAGTTTACCCAGGGGTCCAATTATGCTCTGAGAATTGCATAGTCCTGACTCACAAGAGCTTTTTTGACAAAACACTTGTCACATACACATTCTGTCATCCTACCATTTGTCACTTCTACACTAAAAAGACAAAACCGTAAGGTGATAGTATAAACAAGAACCTGCGTCTGTAATCCCACTGACACCAACAGATTAGGAAGTGTCAGACAAGATCTGAGATTCAGAAATGTGTAGACAACACTGTAATGTCCCCTAGTGAAATAGTTTGCAGTATATCTAAACAATTAAAAAAAGAAATGTCTCTTCATTTTTATTTTATTACTAATTAGTATTTATAAAACTAGATTTTTTTATATTTTATTTATATTTATATTCTGAGTAATCTTTTTTAAAATATGTTTTATTTCATAGGTTCAGACATCTTCTATAGAGCTTCTCTTCCAAGCTGGGAATGACAGCTCAATAGATTGTCATGAAGAAGGTTGACAAAGGCAGCGGATTGTGGACCCGCTGTCCTACCATACTGGATTGCCTTGGGACCACCTCTATGGCTGAATTCACACAACTGAAGTGCAAAACAGCTGTGAAAAATGTCCAGTTTTCAGATTACAGTGTATGGAGGGATCCATGAAAACAGACAAAAATAGAGCATGACTTATATTCATATTTCTATGAATAAGCCCCATTCACATGCAGAAATATTAATGTGGCCGTTGAACCCAACGTTTGTGTGAATACAGAGTAAGGTTATCATCCCAGCAAACAACCCGATCTTTACTGTTTATCACATACAGGGATCTGGTCCATCTTGAGGGGAATGCAGTGACTGGCTATTATGAGGAGGCAGTGACTAGCAGTCATGGTGTGAAGGGGCACTGGTTGTTATTTAGGATGGACACTATGGCTGACAATTATGGAGGAACAGAGGCTGACATATATGATGGGGTTGTGGCTTGCTATTATGAGGAGAGAGTGTTGCAGTCAGTTTTGAGAGACTGTGGCTAACTATTATGTGGCTGTAGCTACATGGGGAAAGTCAGAATTTGGTACACGTGGCATGAATCAATGAACCCTTCCTGTCAGGTTTGAACAGTGCAGACAGGCAGAGGTGAAGAAATCACGTTTCTTGGAATATTTTCTTGGCATACACTGGGTCCTGTGATACCTGTGAATTATACCTATCACTCAGACCTCTACCATCTTCTGCCTGCACCAACCCGTGCAGTGAGAGTTGAACCTTACAATGCTATGACATCACCCATCTGACTTCACTAAGGAGAGCAGTGCTCCCAGGGATGAAGGCCCGCCCCCAGTGCACCAACTGCCTCATTTGCATAAGACTTCAAAGTTCTCCAAATTCATGAAAGTGACATACCTAACAAAGGTATTTTGTTTATCACTGTAATGGGCTCTGTAATATGGTGGTAGTAGTTGAATACTCTAGGGGGAGGTGGTAGACTCCCTTTAACATCTCCTCAAATGCTCTGAGTCAATTAATTTACCTTATAATCTATTATATTTATTACCAAAAGGACACATTGAAAGAGTATAAGTATAAATGTAAATGGTAATGCGTTATACTTTGTAGGCAATAAAGTTTTAGTTTTTTTCCATTACAGCCGAGCGCACAGATACATAAAAAAAGTAAAAACTATGAACAGTATTATTGCTATTAACTTAGAAATCTTTGTTTTAGCTGGCAGACTGTAATTTTGATGTTGGTTCTCCTTTGGCGTTCACTGTGCATGTTTCTATTGATATGTCTTCAGGTTATGTGAGTTTTTTTTTTCTGTGCTTCCAAGTTTAATATATTTTGTAATAACTATGGTAAAAGTCATGCATTTGTTTTCTTCACAGTGAAGCTTACATCTCAGTTGCAAAAAACTGTAGTAAAGAATAAAGTTAAAATTTTCACAAAAGTTTTAACTTGCTTAGTGTTGCTCTTCTAGGGATGCTGGAGGGAATTTACTAACTGACCTCTGCCCCAAAACTGTCATAGGACTTATTTGTCATAGCCCCTAATTTGCACCAACGATGTGCCACTTAGTCGGTTTTCTGTTCCACTTGCCACTTTTTTATACAGTGGGCGGATCAGGGCTAGGTTCAAGGAGGGTCAAAAACTGGCTTGAGCTATACCTGAAATTTATCAATTATGGCACATGGGACCTCTCAAGATTCACCAGAATTATTATGAAGCCAAAGCTTCTAAATAATTCCAGTACATCTCATGTCAGTGGAGGAAATAATTAAGATTGATGTAGGAAACAGCAACCTTAACCCCTTCACACAAAATAACGTCCATGTACATGATTAGGTGTGAAGGAGTGTATGGAGCTGAGCTCTCTCCATACACTGCAGATGCCGGCTGTATAATACAGCCAGCACCAGTCGCTAACAGCTGCGCTCAGTGCCAACACCGATCGCAGCTGTTAACACTTTAGATTTTGTGGTCAAATGCAACCGAGGTATCTAAGGTGCGCCGGTGCCATGGTCGCTGCCATCTTTACTTGAGAACGTCATCGGTGTGATGCGATTGCTTGTCATGACAGCCGAGATCCTATTGAAGGCTCCCAGGCTTGTTTTTAGTATGGCTCTATTACACGCTGCCATAGGAAGCGTGTAATAGAAGTCAAGGGATTTTACTATTCACTGCAATATATTAGTATTGCAGTGAATAGTATGAGTGATCAAACCCCCAAGGGTTCAAGGTTCCTAGGGGGTGTGATCATAAATGTAAAATAAAAATAAGAAAAAGATTTTTAAAGTATAAAAAATATATATAAAAGTTTAAATCACCCCCCTTTCCCTAGATCACATATAAAAATAAATAAACAATAACAAAATAATAAACATAAACACTTTAGGTATCCCCATGCTCAAAAATGCCCGAACTATTAAAATATTAAAATATTTATTCCATATGGTGAACGGCGTAACGAGGAAAAAAAAATCAAAATGGTAAAATGGCTGTTTTTTTTCAACTTTGGAATAAAAATGGAATAAAAAGTGATCTAACCATCAGACCTTCCCCAAAATGGTATATTAAAAAAAAAACGCCTTACCCAGCTCCATACACATAAATATAAAAAAAAGTTACAGGTGTCACAATATGGCAACACAAGTTTTTAATTTTTTTAAAAGGTATCAAAACATTATAAATTTTATATAAATTTGGCATTGCTGTCATCATACTGATCCGCAGAATACAGGTAACATGTCATTTTTATCACATAGTGAATTGTGTATCATCATGTGGCTCTGTGAACTGAAAAATTAAAAATTATGGCTCTTGGAATGGGAGGAGGGAAAAATGTAAATGCAAAAATGAAAATTGGCTGTGACATGAAGGGGTTTTAAAGCATACCTAAGTTCTTATGAAGCGTTGAAATATCTGCATGCTCTTGCCAGGCAGTCTGTTCTCTCACTATATAAGCTTCTATAAGTGTTTCTGCTGCTAATAGACACATTATGGCTCCAGCACATTTTGTATTTCTCTTTGAGGCAGAGGGTGAGTACAATACAGAGCAGTCTCCCCCTCCATCCATTATTACTACTACTGGTTTCATTACATGTAATTCTGCCAGAAGTAACTGTAAAAGAGCAAACAAATAGCTGAGCAAAGACCAAGTGAACATACTGGAATGAACTCTGAACTCCAAATCCAGATTATGGGGCAGCTACAAAGATCCCTGACACAGAAAAAAGGTGGGCATAATCAGGAAAGATTCTTGTTGTCTATGACTAACATCCCACTAACAATAACACAAGCAGCTAGTAAGAAGTAGATAGAATCTCCTTACACTTAAATTGAGCTGCGAAAAGCTGCAGACTCAGTTATGTGCAGTTTACTGGAAGGAAGAACACAGCAGAAGATCTGTGTGTAAACATACAGAAGCTGTGAAGAAAAACCTGCCTCTCCCATTGACTTCCTGTGTTCTATCTTGAGCCTGTTAGTATTTAAAGACAGAACTTTCCAATTAACAGGTAGTGAACAGCAAGTAGGGAGACACCTAGTGACAGGAACTTTAAAGAGCTTTATCAAGCAGAAAACAGAGATATTTTTGAGTAAGATTTTGGTCCAGAACCTGCTTTGGTCTACTATTTAAATGAGGCTAAGTCATTTGAAAAGATAGTGACCATTTAATAAATTTCCCCCAATGTTCATTTTAGTGCAGAGGGACAGCACACTTGTATTTTGGCAGCTAGAACTAAAATCTTCCCTTTCACAGAATTTGTAGAGTCAAAACGGCAGACCAGAAAATTGGCTGTCGATTTTGGGCTACATTTAAAAGACAAGAGTTTTTCAGTAATTTACAGTGCCTTGCGAAAGTATTCGGCCCCCTTGAACTTTTCAACCTTTTGCCAAATTTCAGGCTTCAAACATAAAGATATAAAATTTAAATTTTTTGGTGAAGAATCAACAACAAGTGGGACACAATTGTGAAGTGGAACGAAATTTATTGGTTATTTTAAACTTTTGTAAAAAATAAAAAACTGAAAAGTGGGGTGTGCAATATTATTCGGCCCCTTTACTTTCAGTGCAGCAAACTCACTCCAGAAGTTCAGTGAGGATCTCTGAATGATCCAATGTTGTCCTAAATGACTGATGATGATAAATATAATCCACCTGTGTGTAATCAAGTCTCCGTATAAATGCACCTGCTCTGTGATAGTCTCAGGGTTCTGTTTAAAGCGCAGAGAGCATCATGAAGACCAAGGAACACACCAGGAAGGTCTGTGATACTGTTGTGGAGAAGTTTCAAGCTGGATTTGGATACAAAAAGATTTCCCAAACTTTAAACATCCCAAGGAGCACTGTGCAAGTGATCATATTGAAATGGAAGGCGTATCAGACCACGGCAAATCTACCAAGACCCGGCCGTCCCTCTAAACTTTCATCTCAAACAAGGAGAAGACTGATCAGAGATGCAGCCAAGAGGGCCATGATCACTCTGGATGAACTGCAGAGATCTACAGCTGAGGTGGGAGAGTCTGTCCATAGGACAACAATCAGTCGTACACTGCACAAATCTGGCCTTTATGGAAGAGTGGCAAGAAGAAAGCCATTTCTCAAAGATATCCATAAAAAGTCTCGTTTAAAGTTTGCCACAAGCCACCTGGGAGACACACCAAACATGTGGAAGAATGTGCTCTGGTCAGATGAAACCAAAATAGATCTTTTTGGCCACAATGCAAAACAATATGTTTGGCGTAAAAGCAACACAGCTCATCACCCTGAACACACCATCCCCACTGTCAAACATGGTGGTGGCAGCATCATGGTTTGGGCCTGCTTTTCTTCAGCAGGGACAGGGAAGATGGTTAAAATTGATGGGAAGATGTATGGAGCCAAATACAGGACCATTCTGGAAGAAAACCTGTTGGAGTCTGCAAAAGACCTGAGACTGGGACGGAGATTTCTCTTCCAACAAGACAATGATCCCAAACATAAAGCAAAATCTACAATGGAATGGTTCTCAAATAAACGTATCCAGGTGTTAGAATGGCCAAGTCAAAGTCCAGACCTGAATCCAATCGAGAATCTGTGGAAAGAGCTGAAAACTGCTGTTCACAAACGCTCTCCATCCAATCTCACTGAGCTCCAGCTGTTTTCCAAGGAAGAATGGGCAAGAATTTCAGTCTCTCGATGTGCAAAACTGATAGAGACATACCCCAAGCGACTTGCAGCTGTAATCGCAGCAAAAGGTGGCACTACAAAGTATTAACTTAAGGGGGCCAAATAATTTGGCACGCCCCACTTTTCAGTTTTTAATTTTTTACAAAAGTTTAAAATATCCAATAAATTTCGTTCCACTTCACGATTATGTCCCACTTGTTGATTCTTCACCAAAAAATTAAAATTTTATATCCTTATGTTTGAAGCCTGAAATGTGGCAAAAGGTTGAAAAGTTCAAGGGGGCCGAATACTTTCGCAAGGCACTGTACAATCTTTGCATCTATGAAAAATGTCACCCTCACCCTCATCACCTACCTTATCATGCCATGATTGAAAAGATTGAACAATTCTGACGCTGCCTGGGTTTCCACTGGTCTTTACTTCCTGGATTCTATCAAATGCCTGTAAATGCCTCCTCAGCCAATAACTGACAGCGGTGGATCACTTTTCAAGACAGTTATTGACTAAGAGGGTATTTCCTGTCTGTCAAGAAGGAAGCAGAAGACCAGGAAGGAGAGACCAGTGGGGAACTGGACTAGCACCAAGATCAGTGACGACCTTCATTCTGAGCAGGTTCAAATACATTATTAATTTCCTTGAAAACCCCTTTAAGCTGAAGCCCCACATTGCAAAAACACTGCGTTTTACAGTACCTGCAAGGTGGATGGAATTCCAGCTAATCCCATCCACACATTGCAGAAAAAAATCTGCAGCGGAAAAGCTGTGTTTTAAAAATGCAGCATGTCAATTATACTTGTGGAAACATTATACCTGTGGAAAACTCTGCGAAGTCGCAATGAAAAATGCAGAGCAAAAAAAGGGATGCGATTCCACTGCATTTTTTTCCGCAATGTTTCTTTTGCTGCACTTCGCTACGGGGGCCTAAGCTTTGAATTGGTTTTCTAAGTTAAAGAGGACCTTTCATATCCTCTAAGATCTACAGTTGAAACCAGAAGTTTACATACACTATATAAAAAGACACATATGCATGTTTTTCTCACTATCTGACATGAAATCAGAATAAACCTTTCCCATTTTAGGTCAATTAGGATTACCAAAATTATTTATCTTTGCCAAATTCCAGAATAATGAGAGAGAAAGAATTTTTTAAGGCATTTTTTATTACTTTCTTCAAAGTCAAAAGTTTACATACACTTAAATTACTATGCCTTTAAACAATTTGGGACAGCCCATATGATGATGTCATGTCTTTGGAAGCTTCTGATAGGTTTATTGGCAACATCTAAGTTAATTAGAGACACATCTGTGGATGTATTTTAAGGCACACCTGAAACACACTGCTAACATCATGGGAAAGTCTAAAGAAATCAGCCAAGATATCAGGAAGAGAATTGTGGACTTGCACAAGTCTGGTTCATCCTTGGGTGCAACTTACAGATGCCTGAAGGGGCCTTGTTCATCTGTACAAACAAGATGGGAATGTCCAGCTATCATACCGCTCAGGAAGGAGACAGGTTCTGTGTCCCAGAGATGAACGTGCTTTGGTAATGAAATGTGCATATCAACCCAAGAACAAAAGCAAAAGACCTTGTGAAGATGCTGGCTGAAGCTGGTAAGAGCGTGTCATTATCCACAGTGAAACTCGTACTGTATCGACATGGGCTGAAAGGCCACTCTGCCAGGAAGAAGCCATTACTCCAAAAGAAACATAAAAAAGCCAGGTTAATGTTTGCAAATGCACACAGGAACAAAGGCCTTAATTTTTGGAGACATGTCCTGTGGTCTGACGAAACTACAATTGAACTGTTTGGCCATGAGGACCATTGTTGATTTCATGTCAGATAGTAAGAAAAACATGCATATGTGTCTTTTTATATAGTGTATGTAAGCTTCTGGTTTCAACTGTATATCTTGTTGTAAAGCTGACTGTGCTTTGAGTTTAGTGCACTTTCAGTTTTGTAGTTATCTGCCCTGGTTCCAGACATATTGGTGCCATTAGTTTCGGCTACAATATCACTGCACTGTCAGAGAGGCCGGCTTCACAGCTCTGCGCCATTGCTGGGTGGTGAGGAATAGCCCCCTGACCGTACACTTCTATAGTCTTGTACTGTGAATGAGCTGTTCCTCACTGCCCAGTGATGATGCTGGGCTGTAAAGCTAGCAGTGTATGTTTCCTAATGCTGTTTTTATCACCGTGTTTTGTAGAGCGCATGCACCAATACCTTATTTGCATGCACTATTTGTGTTCTTTGATGCCATTCCCTTTCCATGCACATTGATGGGCGCCATGAAGTATTCCAGATACAGGTAATTATTAATTTGTTTTTGCTTATTTGCATAGCTTCTAATACTCACATCATCACCCCTGAGGAAGTCTTAGTGGCTATACCGATGGGGCACTTTTAGTCCATTAACCTGGGTGTGTACTACCATGATCTTTCACAGTATTTCATTTAGGAATATGTAAACAGTATATTTGATACATCTATTAGTTGTTTGGTGAGCAGTGAGTATATTATGGTGGTTATTATATCTTATACTTTATCTGATTTTTCACAGGTTGGCACATCATTAATTTTAATTACATATTATTTAATTTTATAATTTATTATAATATTATATACAGGATTTCTCGGTAGCACCCAATGTGTATTTTCATAAGTAGAGCTATGAGGGGATTACACAATTTATCATTACTGCATCCCCTGGATGTTTGTTAACACCTTCAGGACCGAGCCCAAAAGTGCGTTAAGGACCAGGCCTCATTTTTCAAAACTGACATGTGTCACTTTATATGGCAATAACTTTGAGACGACTTAACTTACATAAGTGATTTTGAGATTGTTTTTTCGTGACACATTGTACTTCATGTTAGTGGTAAACACTAATGAATATTTTTGTATTTATTTATAAAAAAAATAGGAAATTTGATGGAAATTTGGAAAAAAATCGCAATTTTCAAAATGTGAAAGTCTCTGCTTTTCAGACAAATAGTCATACCATCCAAATACATTAATACATATTATCTACCATATCTCTGCTATATATCGGCATCATCTTTTAATCGTCCTGTAATTTATTTTGGATGTTAAAAGGCTTACAAGTGTAACAGCGATTTTGCAGATTTACAAGAAAATTTCCCAAACTAATTTTTTAGGGACCACTTCAGTTCTGAAGAGGATTATAATGGCCTATATATTAGAAACCCCCATAAATGACCCCATTTTCAAAACTGCACCCCTCAAATAATTCAAAATAACATTTGGGAAGTTTGTTAACCCTTTAAGCATTTCACTGGAATTAAAACAATATGGAGGTGAAATTTAGACATTTAATTTTTTCCCACTAATTCCTTAATTTAGCCCTAAAATTAACATATTCACAAATGGTTAAAGGAGAAAATGCATCTCACAGTTTGTTATGCAATTTCTCCCAAGCACGGAAATACCCCACAAGTGGGTGTAAACTGATGTTTGGGCGAATGGCAGCGCACGGAAGGGAAGGAGTGACACTGGGTGTCTGAAAAGCAGATTTTGCTGGAATAGTTTTCAGGTGCCATGTCTCATTTGCAAAGCCCCTAGAGTACCAATACAAAGGAAAACCCCAAAAAGTGACCCCATTTTGGAAACCACACCCCTCACAGAATTCATCAAGGGGTATACTGAGCATTTTGATCTTACAACCGTTTCACAGATTTTGCTAACACTGGGATGTATAAATGAAACATTACTAAAATGTCACTTTATCCCCAAAGTTTTCATTTTCACAAGGGGTTAAAGGAGAAAAAGCACCTCACAGTTTGCAAAACAATTGCTCCTGAACACGGCAATACCCCACATGTGGTCGTAATCTGCTGTATGGGTACATGGCAGGGCTCAGAATGGAAAGAGCGCTATTTAGCTTTTGGAAGGCAGATTTTGGTGGAATAGTTTTCAGGTACCATGTCGCATTTGCAGAGCCCCCAAAGTACCAATACAGTGGAAGCCCCCTAAAAGTGACCCCATTTTGAAAACTACACCCCTCACGGAACATATCAAGGGGTATAGTGAGCATTTTGACCCCACAGTTGTTTCACAAATTTTATTAACATTGGGACATTAAAATGAAAAATTACTTTTTTTTCCAATAAACCGTCAATTTAGCCCCAAATTTTTCATTTTCACAAGAGGACAAAGGAGAAAAAGCATCCAAAAGTTCGTTACACAATTACTTCTGAACACAGAAATGCCCCATATGTGGTTGTAATCTGCTGCATAGATACATGGCAGGGCTCAAAATGAAAAGAGCGCTATTTAGCTTTTGGAGGGCAGATTTTGCTGGAATAGTTTTCAGGTGCCATGTCGCATTTGCAGAGCCCCTAACGTACCAATACAATACAAACCCCCAAAAAGTGACCCCATTTTGAAAACTACACCCCTCATAGAATTTTTTATTTTTTTTTATAAATTCTTTATTATAGAAATTATACAGAAATAACAACAAACAAAGATGGCGTGAGCCAAACAAGTGCTTGACCACAAGGATCAAGACATATATCAACATCCATACATAATAAGATGGTATCATGAATTAGATATATTAGAACATCAGCTTCTGCTGATCATATCAGTTGTCAGGGGGAAAAAGGAACAAAGAGGGGGAAGGAAGCAGGAGAGAAAGGGAGAAATAGGGAGAGAGAGAAAGACAGGGAGAGGACAAATGTGGGAACCAAGAGTTAACACACAAATGACAAACAGACAAGGACCCCGACCCCTCCATATCAGCTGCGTAAACCTTAAATCAAGGTCTACCCGTCAGATCTTTATAGGCTTGGGATCCCTGAAAAAGAATCCACGGCGTCCAGGCCGCCATAAAGGATTCCCTCGCATCACGAAGGGATGCCGTGAGATCCTCCATGTACTGAATATCCTCCACTTTGCGAATCCAGTGAAGTAGAGAAGGGGGATTAGACGATTTCCACAGCGCTGGGATACACGCCCTAGCGGCATTGATCATGTGCCATAGGGAGGATTTGCGGTATGTACGCAGGGGGCAGTCTGAAAGGTGTAGCAGAAAGAAGGCTGGCGTGTTAGGAATGGAAGTTTGGAATATCTGACCTAGCATCCTATGTACTCCCTCCCAAAAGTCTCTCAATATCGAGCATTCCCAGAAAATATGTAAAAGCGTCCCCTCCTCCGAGCCACAACGCCAACAAGCAGGAGAGAAGGACGGGAAGAGTCTGTGTAGTTTAGATGGAACATGGTACCATCTAGTCAGGATTTTATATCCCGCCTCCTGATATCTGCTAGCTATCGAACTCTTGTGGGTAAACTCAAAAATTCTGGAGTACTGTTGGTCAGAGAAGGTCATGGCCAGATCAGCCTCCCATCTGGTTAAGTAGGAGGGTCTGTGGCCCGGAGGAGGGGACCCCAGGAGCAAATAGAAATCAGAAAGGGAGTGTCTTAGCAGGCCCCTTCCCATGCAAGTCTCCTCAAACCTCGTGGGCTGTCTGTCATACACCGGGGAGTTGGATAATGAAGAAAGGAAGTGCGTGAGTTGAAAGACCCGCCATGGGCCAAGCGCCGGAAGGTCCGGTGCGGTGAGTAGTTCCCGGTGAGACATCCAGTTGCCACCAGAGCGAAAATGTAGGGCCCTCAGTCTGCCCGCCACTCGCCACTGCCGGAATGGCCCTTGAGATAGACCCGCCATAAAGGCAGGGTTTCCCAGGATGGGAAATAATGGTGAAGGGGAGGGGGGAGATCCGCTCCTTACAGAAGAGCGACCTACATACCCGAAGAGTGGGTCCTATGGTGGGGTGGGGTCTCAGGGCCCCGGGGTGCAGCGAGTCTAACCAGGGAAGCGAGTCCAGGGGGGCGTCAACGAATACGTTTTCCAGGGCGACCCATTGTTTGTACGGAGTGTGACGGCACCAGTCCAGCACTCTTTGGAGCATGGAGGCCTCATAATACTTTTGAGGGTCAGGAAGGCTCAAACCACCCCATTGTTTAGGTAACGTGAGAGTAGAACGTGCCAGCCTAGCTCGCCCACCCTGCCACACGAAGTTGATTAGGTCACTATACAGTAACTTAAAAAAACCGGGGGGTATGTGGATCGGTAAAGTTTGGAAGAGGTATAACAGATGGGGCATAATATTCATTTTGTAGATAGCGCAGCGGCCAAACCATGTGTATGTACCTATGGACCACCTCTTTAGGTCGGATCTAATAGCCCGCAAAAGGGGGAGGTAATTTTTGTCATAGAGTTCACCTAGGTCCCTGGTTATCATAACCCCTAAGTACTTGATAGCTATTCTCGACCATCTGAAAAGGAAGGAGGCCTCCAGAGAGGACTGAATCCTCTGTGGAAGTGAAACATTGAGGGCCTCAGATTTCTGAAAATTAATTTTAAAGTTAGTAAGATGACAGAACCTGCGAAATTCAGACATTGGGGGGGGAGTGATTTGGCCGGATCCTGCAAAAAGAAGAGGAGATCATCTGCATATGCTGCAATTTTCAGGACTCTACTGCCTACCCTTAGGCCACCTATGTCTGGGTTAGATCTGATCTTTCTAAGCAAAGGTTCTAGTGTTAAGACAAAGATCAGGGGGGAGAGGGGACACCCCTGACACGTGCCATTCCCTATCGGAAAGGGAGATGAAATAATTCCGTTAACTCTCATGGAAGCCGATGGATTGAAATACAAGGAAGCAATCCAGGATCTCATAATTGGGCCAAGCCCCACATGATCCAGGACCTCAAATAGATAAGACCAACTCACTCTATCAAATGCTTTTTCAACATCAGTGGAGAGAAGACAAAGTGGGAGGTCATGGGTTTTGGCATAGTGTATGGCGTTAATTACCTTTACTGTGTTGTCCCTGGCCTCACCCTCATCTGTTTCACAGATTTTATTGACTTAGGGACATAAAAATGTAAAATTACTTTTTCCCAATAAACCGTCCATTTAGCGACATATTTTTAATTTTTGCAAGTGGTTAAAGAACAAAAAACACCCCACAGTTTGTTACACAAGTTCTTCTGAACACAGAAATGCCCCATATGTGGTTGTAATCTGCTGTATGGGTACATGGTGGGGCTCAGAATGGAAAGAGCGCTGTTTAGCTTTTGGAGGGCAGATGTGGCTGGAATAGTTTTCAGGTGCCATGTCGCATTTGCAGAGCCCCTAAAGTACCAGTACAATGGAAACCCCCTAAAAGTGACACCATTTTAGAAACTACACCCCTCAAGGAATGTATCAAGGGATATTATGATTTTGAGCCTAAAAATGCTTCCCAAAAATTAATGTACAAAGTGAAAATTAATGTTTTTAAAGAAATATCCAATTTCAGTGCCTAATACGTTGCGGCCACTTTGTGGCATCAGAGACATGAACTCCTAAAACTATTAAGTGGGCTATCCCGGGGACAAAAAATTAAATATGTGGTATAAACTGCTGCTTGGGCACGCAGCAGGGCTCAGAAGGGAAGGAGCACTGTGTTTTTTTAGCTTTTGGAGTACTTTCTCGTCGCCATGTTGTTTTGCAGAGCCCTGGAGGTGCCAGTAAATTGGAATTCCCCAAGAAGTGACCCCCATTTTGTAGGGGCAATTTTAGGGTCTCTGCAAATGTGACATGGCGTCCAAAAAAACAACAATCTAAATATGCGCTCCAAAAGCACATAGCGCTCCTTCACATTTGCGCCCTGCTGTGTGCCCAAATGACAGTTTATGCCCACATGTATGACACTGGTGTACCCAGGATAACGTACTTAACAATGCCATATGTGGGTATAAACTGCTGTTTGGGCACAGCCGGGCACAGAAGGGAAGGAGCGCTATTTTGGTTTTTGGAGCACAGTTTGCTTTTTGGACACCATGCCACTTTTGCAGAGCCCATGAATTGCCAGTAAAGTGGAATCCGCAGACATGCCACCCCATTTTGGAAACTATACCCTTCAAGGGATTTATCAAGTGGGGTAGAGAGCATTATTAACCCTTAAGTGTTGCATTCTTTTAATTTCCAGAAATGAATGCGCAGCTGATAATGAAAAGTTAAAAATGAAATTTTTCTATAGATACGCCATTTCAGTGCCCGATATGTTGTGCCCAGCTTATGTCTGCACAGACACACACTCCAAAAACTGGTGAGCGGGGATTCCGGGCACAACAGCTTTTGGAGCGTTCATCTCTGATACAAGCCGGGCACAACATATTACGCACTGAAATGTCGTATTCCTGGATAAATTGTCATTTTCACCTTTCACCATCAGATGCATATTCATTTATGGATAATAAATTATAGCAACACTTGGGGGTTAAAAATGCTCACTGTACCCCAGGAAAATTCCTTCAGGGGTGTAATTTCCAAAATGGGGTGACATGTCAGGGGATTCCACTGTACTGGCATTTCAGCTCTGCAAAAGTGCAATGGCGTCCAAAAACCAAATAGCGCTCCTTCCCTTCTGTGCTCGGCTGTGCCCAAACAGCAGTTTATACCCACATATGACATTAAGTACCTTATCCTGGGTACACCAGTGTCATACATGTGGGTATAAACTGCAGTTTGGGAACACAGTAGGGCACAGAAGAGAAGCAGCGCTATGTGGCTTTTGGAGCGCAGATTCAGATGTTTGGGATCTGGATGCCATGCCATGTTTGCAGAGCCTCTAAAGTACCAGTAAAGTGGAATCCCCTAGGGAATGACCCCATTTTGAAAACTGCACCCCTCAAAGAATTTATCAAGGGATGTAACGAGCATTAGTATCCCAGACGTGACTGCACAGCGGATGGGGAAAAGTGAATATGTAAGCTGTGCGTAGAACATTGGGTACACTAAATTCCCTACTATTTCCCCAGTAGTTCCTATTATTGGGGAGGTCACTCTGGGGGTCACTTCTGGTTTATTATCCCTCGTAAGCTCTAAATCTGGTTTGTACCCTCATATATGCTCGCACAGTTTATACATTCCCTTCCTGCCGCAGCCAGTTATGTTCTAATGATTTGGCGATTTTTGGGGATTTTTGTCTTCACATTGTACGAGCTATTTTTTCTTTATTTCTCTGGTGATGTAGCCATATGAGGGCTTGTTGTTTGCAGTATGAGATGTATTTTTTAATGACATCATTTTTAGGTGCTTACAACTTATTAAATAAATTTTATTAACTCTTTCTTGGTGGATTAAAAAACAACCCCATCAATTCTGGCACTGCATTTTACCTTTTAAATTTTTCACCATGCAGCGTAGAGCATAAGTAACATGTTATCTTTATTCTGCGGGTCGGTATGATTACGGCGATACCTCATTTATACAGTTTTTTTTATGCAATACCAATTTTGCAGAACAAAAACCCATTTGGGGACATAAATCAATTTATTTTGCATCTCCATCTTCTAAGATGCGTAGCATTTTTATTTTTCAGTTTAGAGAGTTGGTTTAGGGCGTATTTTTTGCGGGACAACCTGTGCTTTTTATTGGTACTGATTTGGGGTACATATGACTTTTTGATCACTTTTTATGGCATATTTTGTAAGGTGAGATGGCGAAAAATCATTACTTTTGGCGTTTTTTTTGCGTTTTTTTTTCCCCTACGTTCACCGTGTACATTAAATATGGTTTCAGTTTTATTGTAGAGGTTGTTACGGACGCGGCAATACCAAATATGTATTGTTTTTATTAATTTTTAGGTTTATTTTTTATATAATTCATTTTATATAGGAAAAGGGAATTTTTGGGGCTTTATTATTTTATTAATTTTTTTTCACATACTTTATTTTTTTCACTTTTTTTTACTTTTTCAATTGTCCATTAGGACACCTGAGCCAGAGATGCTGTGATCTCTGGCTCAGTACTATAGGCTGCAAGACACAAGCATGCAAGTGTCTTGCAGTCTATACAGGAAGTCAGCGCTATGGAAACACAGCGCTGACTTCCGCAGGTCTCGGCAGGATCAACCAGGTAGTGGGGTCTCCAGGCAGCCTGGGGTCACTTGGCAGACCCCAGGCTGCAGATTATAGATATCGGCACCCCCCGATCTCGCCACGGGGGGTGCCGGGGGGCGGCAAGATGGCGGAACCCCTTGGATGCCGCGTTCATGTTTGACCGCGGCATCCAAGGGGTTAAAACCTCCGATCGGAACTCAGTTCCGAGCGGGGGTTATGAGCAGGCGGCCGGCCGGCCATGTTTGACCGCGGCATCCAAGGGGTTAAAAACCCCGATCGGCGTTGAGCGCCGATCGGAGGTTAAGGAGCGGGGTGTTAGCTGTCAAATACAGCCGGGCTCCCGCGGTGATCGCACAGGCTCTGCTTCTGAGCCCGCTCGATCACCGTCACATACCTGTACGTGGGGATGCGGTAACTAACAACATTCTCCCACGTACATGTACGTGAGAATGCGTGAAGGGGTTAATGTACATATTTGTACTTTTAATTTGTTTTCATGTATGTGTGTTTTGGTTCATTAGTATCCAATAACAGATGTATTTTGATACTTTATATGATCTTTTTGGGCAGCTATTTTGCACACTTATTTTCTTTCTTAATATATCTGATGTTGTGTGATTGGATATTTGGTAGAGATGGGCAAACCTCTCAGAATTCTTTTTGAGTTCGGGTAGTTCAGGTCCAAAATTAGTTTTGTGTCGAACAAGTTCAGAACTAACCACACCTTAAAATGGCTTAAAACATAGTGTAGATCACTCTCAGGGCTACTATAAACCTATTTATGCAATTTTTAGCTTTCTAAGGCAAACACAGCCAAACTTATGTCAAAGTGAAAGTACAATAAATATACTCTACCCAGGGGAGGTGTAAAAAAAAAAAAAAGAAATTCATACCTTCTGTTACCTCTTTTGGGCCTCCTCGTGGCATTCAGGTCTCTGTCTCCACCTCTTCGGTGATATCTGGTGCTTTCCTGTGATGTTATGCTATCAGGGTCACCATTGAGCCCTGTGATTTGGCCTCAGCGGTGACATGGGCACTCCGAGTCTCATGACAGCATGAAGCTTGGCATGTCCATGGGACCATTGGTGGCCCAATCACAGGCCTCACAGATGACCCTGGGTGCATGACATTACAGAAGATCACCAGATGTCTTGAGGAAGCCGAAACAAGGTAACGGAAAGTGAGTATACCGCAGAGTATAATGCGGTGGCCATTTACTTCATCAAGACGAATCTCCATTTGTTCGGTTTTAGAATGTTCAGGTTGAACCCAGCTCCGTACGAGTTAGTTCGCCCATCGACACTTTTTTGTATTTTGGCTGGTTCTAGCCTGTATCAGTATAGCATGTTGTACATACATGAATATGTAACCACTGGGAATCTGAGCACTGAAAGCCAACGGATGCCTGAACTAAAAGGGCCTCATCTCATCTGGCTTTTTTCTAAATATCTTCCAACCTGGCAATATGTTGAAAATTGCAACATGGCCCTTTGATATATAGACAATTGTGGAAGACCTGCTATTCAGAGAGGGCCTGCACCATAAGTAAGGACCTTTATACAATGTAGTTTAAAATGCATAGACCTTTGTAGGATGCAGTTTATCCTGATACTTTTTTTAAGGCACTGAAAAAAGATTGATTTTATGAAGATTCCTTGATGTGTTGTGCTATATTTTTTTTATTGTGGATCCTAATAGCAGCCCCATGTTTTGACTCTGTGGTATCATTGTATACTCTGCTTTGTAAATCTGGAGAAGGAGAGATCCCCTGCATATTCAGTTATACTATACTTGCCAACAGTAATTTTTTGGGACTGTCCCCGATATACAGAAAGAACCCCTTCGATTCAATCATGTCTCAATAAACTCCTCCCTGAAAGCTGGGCACTTCTGTATGGTTGGGGAAGTTCTGGGGTGGGATTTAACTTAAAGAACTTGATTTTTCCAATAGAAATATTAGTAACTATGATTTTATATGTTCAGAATATACATTGGATTTCCTCTTTAGTTTATTTGCCTCTCCTCATTTTATGGTGGCTCATTCAGGCTATTATCAACTACATATCTATTGAAAAGACAGAGCATCCTTTTACATTGTGCCACAACTGAGATCATTCTATAGCTTCATGTACTTGAGAGGTAACATCTGATGATCGCCACTGTACAGTTTTCATAAAAGACAGTAAAATACAGGTTTTTTTTTTGGCAGGAAAGGAAGTTAAGCAGTTGCTAAGCAACTAAATAAAGGCATAAAGTGCACCATATGAAAAAAAGTATTTAGCAATTGATGAACCTTTTAGTGAATATTTAGAATACATAAACATTCAGCTTTAAGCTAGTTACATTGATTAAAAAGTAGAATTCATGTGGTTACCAAATATCATGTTTATGTTGGATGAGTCTCTTGTTTTCTGTATAGTGCACTCTGGGAGTTGAAAGAAGATAAGCTCGCATTGTCTAAGCCTTCCATTTCACAATTACCCAAGTATATAACATCATAGATTCCTTTCTAGATTATTTTATGTCCCCTCAAGGAAAACTTGCCTGGCAACAAGGAAAAATGTAATGAATGCCACAATAAATGTCTTCAAGGATCAATTGTACCACTTGATGTAAACCCTATAAAACAGAGTTATTGTTCTTTCCCACAAGTAAGAACTCCTTAGTTGACAGTTTAATTTAGATGACAGTAGGATGTTGATTAAGAAAGGATTCTGCCATTGATAAATACACTAGTTACATATTTTACTTTAGTTAAAGGGAAAGGTTTGCGCTTTGAGTCTATTGTGAGAAAGCACATTACAAATGTTTGTTGTTGTTTGCTACCAGATTTAATTTGCTTTCAATGCAAGACATTATGATGTGTCTAAAAAATGGAAAAGATTCAAAAGGAACCCTGTTTTATGGGAAAGAGCACAGTATTGGAAAGAGTTGGATGTGTACTACAACATGTTTATTTATCACGATTACAATGTTTTAATTTTTAATTTATTTTTATTTGTCCTTTTTTCTCACGTAGTCTATGGAGATTCCGTGGGTGAGAAGGGGTTAAGAAGTCGGGGGAAGACGGCAGAACTCATTTGTCACAGCTCCTTTTACACAGCACATCATAGTGATTACAACTGAAATTGTAACAGTTAGCCATGAGGAGGCGGTGACACTGAGGATACAGTGAGGACGCTGGGTATATACATTGCGTCTTCTGCAGCATAAACCTTGCAAGGGCTTGAACAAAAGGGTCTATGGGCCTATGGCAAGTTATGCATCATTTAGGCTACTTTCATAGGCTTGGTTTGAAAAATATTACCCACCATTTTTTCAATCGGTTGTATTTCCGTTCGTAGCACAAAATATTTGACTACAATACCAAGCAATATTGTGTTTCAAGTTAAACTGTATTGGTCTCTTATTTTAAATGTTAGCAACTTTGCAAATATATTCATATCCTTTTTTGTACTAATGCCTAATGGTAACATACAGTATATTATAATTATTGTCTACCTTATCTATTATTATTATTAAAAAGTGGTGAAATTGGTGGAGAAATGGAAGAATTTAATAAAACAATAGGTATGAATTAGCCCTAGAAAAGACTAAGAAAAAAGGTATTAAATTGTGAAATTACTGAGAAGAATGGAAAAAATACTGGGATACACAAATAAGTAAAGGTTTAATTGTGACTGATACACAGGTTATTTATTTATTTAGCTCAGTTTTTTAGGTTTCTTTTGAAGGGGGTAGAACCTTCTTCACAGCCAGGGAAATATACAGTAAAATGGTTAAGTTATAATGTAAAGTCCACATACATGTTATAGATAGTTAAAGGGGTCTTCCCATCTTCTTGCCTCAGCAGTTTTGTCTGCTGTCTTTTCTTCTCACTTCCTGTATTCCTGCAAGCTGGGGGGAGGCAGTTTTGACTGTTTGTTTGAACAGGACACTATGAAGTATCACAATATAGACTTTGCCTTTACCATGAGAGATTATTAATTATGATTACTAGAAATCTAATATAAATGCAGATCAAATAATATGCACAATAAATGTATATTACATTACACAGGTTTGTATAGATCACTTACACTGACAATGCTCTCTGAACCCCAGACAGCAGTGACTGAGGTCATTTGTTCTGTGTTATCAGACAGGCCATGCTTCATGGAAACGATGTGTAAACAATGGGAGGAATTTCATATAGAAGGCAAACAAAGCAGCATTGCTAAAGTAATGTATTTAGGAAAACTCTTGAATTTGCACAAGCTAACAGTATAGATAGGATCATTTAAATGGAAATACCCCTTTAAGTATATGATTGGAGACACAGCACAAGTAGTCACAGTTGAGTCTTAGTCACGTTGAAATATTGTTAAATAACATAATTCTCTGCCATGCTTTTTGTCTCCTCCTTCTTTCCTTATGCTTCCCTCTTGATGGTGTTATCACCTCTGTCTCCATTCTGCACTCATGACCTCTCAGTAGCTATTATGAGTTTATTAAGACTAAAGATGATAAATGCACTTATGATTCTTATGGATGCCTGAGAGGTAATCTCTGAAAACTAATAGCTGCCAGTGAGAGTAATAAAACTTTGAAATGACGGCATATGCATAAGCTTACTACCACTTCTTCAAGTGGGTTTTCCCTATGTATACTGTTATAGTATATGAGAATCATAATTTATGGACTGTTCTTTATTAAAAAATAATAATGAGAATATATGATAATAAAGATTGAGTTTATTAAAATATTATAGTCTTTTATCATCCACAACTGCATACCAATGCTTTCATTTGCAAATTTCTTAACATTTCTTGCTTATTTATTGCTGTAATACAGATCTTTCTCTCCTAGCAGATGTAATCGTAATTTCAGGCACTTTCTAGTATTATGTTGTTTGAGTACTAATCTCCATATGAAATGTAGAACAGAGTATTACATTATAAGTCCTCAGCTAAGCAGTAAGAGCCATGTACATCAGCAGGGTGTTGACTGGATCCGGTAACAACCAGCACAATTGTGTGAATTCTGCTATGGATTGTAATGCAGTATAAAAAAGTGTAGCAATGGAACACATTTATTAAGAATGGCATATTATACGCTGCTCTTAATAAAGGCCCCTACTGCCGCTGGGAATGAGTGATGTATGAAGAGACTACAGCCCCCCCAAATAACCTGCGCATATCAGCACCAAAATGGAAATTGACGCCTGTTAGGAACTGATACAGGTTTCCATGATAACTCACACCAGAAAACTGCTGTGAATTATAATGAATACGTCAGGCTGAGGCATACCCTGCCCGCTCCCCCACATTCGCACAATGTGGTGAGTTTGATGCGGAACGAGGGTTGTGGCTCACATTTGGCAGAAGAAAGGGTGTTGGGCCAATTGTACACCACGATATCATATCTCTATGCCAAAAATCGTCGGGGGGGGAAAAAAAATGTTTTTTGATAAAATATATAGTTTTATTCTTTTTTTTTTTTTTTGGGGGGGGGGGGGGGGACAATACCCTGGAGTGGAAAAGTGTTTAAAATTTGGGGGTGGGGGAAAAAAGAGGAGAGGGGAGAAAAAAAAAGAGTTGGGAGTTGTGTTAATGGGAAAGTTGGTTTAAAAATCTCAAAAAATAAATTAAAAAAAAAATTTTCTTTTTTTTGGCTTTTTTTTTTTTTTTTTTTAACTAAAAAAAACCTTTTTTTTTTGGGGTGTTTTTTTTTTTTTTTTTTTTTGTGGGGGGGGGGGGGGGGAGTCTGGTGGGGGGGGGGTTTTTTATAGGGGGGGGGCCCCCCCCGCCCTTTTTTTAAAATAATTGTTTGGTGGGGGGGGGGGGGGCGGGGGGGGGGGGGGGGGGTGTTAAAAAAACCCCTTTTCTTTCCTTCCCCCCCCCCCCCCTTTTTTTTATAAAAGAGGGTGGGGGGGGGGGGGGGGGGGGGGGGGGGGGGGGGGGGGGTGGGGGGGGTTTTTTTTTTTTTTTTTTTAATTTTTTAATTTTTTTTTTTTGTTGGTATATACTATATACATATATATGCAACAGATAGACTTATTTGTGTGCAGGAGAAGTTTACATCTATCTGACAGTAGATGGCGATGTTATTAGTGTTATATGCTGAATAGAGTGTAATGGTATGCTATGTGAGACTTGCTGTACCTTGCTTTTTATCTCTCTATTGTAAAAGGTCCTTTTTACTTTCAAGTTTTGCTGTGTTAACGTTTTGATGCTGTTTACCTCATGTTCTAAGAAGTAAATGCTGATTATCCCATATAATCTACTCTCAAGCTTCTTCTGTGACACAACTATGCAACAGGTTATGGGCCCAGGCATAGAAGACAAAAAGACCCAGTGAATGCAAAAGGATTCTTCAGAACAATTCTCTCCAAACAAGTAAGACAAGTTAAAATGACCAGCAATTCAGAACTCAGACTTACAGTAGCTAAGCTGAACAATGAGAACTATCAGTTATGGAAGTTCAAAGTGGAGATGTTATTGTCTAAAGATGATTTATGGGATGTAATCACTACAGATAGACCCAATGATAATAATGAGACATGGGATAAGAAAAACAGACAAGCAAGAGCTACTATCAGCTTATTAGTGGAAGATGATCAGTTAATCCACATAAGGAATGAGAATACAGGAAAGGGAATGTGGGAAGCATTGAGAAAGTTACATGAAAGATCCAGCTTAAATCACAAATTGTTTCTGCTAAGGAAACTTTACAAGATGAGATTAAGTGCACAGGAAGACATGCAGGAGCACATAAACTCCATGATGGAAGTGATAACACAGCTGAGATCAGTTGGTGAAGATATTAAAGAAAGTCATGTAGCAGCAATATTATTGTGTAGCTTGCCGGATTCATACACTGCTTTGATAAATGCACTAGAAACAAGACCTGAAGCAGACATTACACTAGAGTTTGTAAAAACACGACTCATAGATGAATACCAGAGAAGGAAAGAACAAACAAATGATTCCACAGAAAAGGACAGTGTAAATGCTCTTAAAATTACAGATAAGAGGACCTATAAAACAGAAACAAGAGAATGTTTCAGATGCAAGAAAAAGGGACATTTAAAGAAAGACTGTACTATATGGAAAGCAGAACAGAAGTTATACCATAAAGAAAGTAAACAGAAGGTGAAAAGCACAATATCTAACCCACATGCAGATCACTGGAATGGTACATTTAAAGTAACCGATAAAAGGTTATCAATGAGTTGGTATATTGACTCAGGAGCAACAAGTCACATGACAAGTAATAAGAGCTTCTTTACTGAACTTGATCTAAATAAGAAGGAAGCTATTTACCTTGCAGATGGGAGCAAAATAACCGCGGAAGGTACTGGACAAGGAATGCTAATCTATTCTGATAAATTTGGGCATAATTCAAAGATACTAGTAAAGGATGTTTTATATGTTCCAGGACTAGATGGAGGACTATTATCTGTAAAACGTCTAACAGCTAAAGGACTTACTGTAAAATTCAAAGATGATGAATGTACAATCCTAGCAGGAGACAAGATAATAATAAATGTAAAAGCAGGTGAACAATTATATCATCTAGACACATTAAAGGAACAGATGAAGTTATGTACACATGATCACAAGAATTGTATTCACATGTGGCATAGACGCTTAGGACACAGACATCCTGAGAGTATCATGGCATTACAGAACAAAAATTTGACAAAAGATCTGTTGATATCTGATTGCTCAATTATTGTAAGATGTGAATGTTGTATAAAATCTAAAGCTACAAGAGTGTGTATACCTAAAGAGAGTGAAACAAAAGGCACAAAACCACTTGACTTGGTGCATACTGATGTATGTGGACCCATGAAAGTAACCACATCAGGAGGTAATAGATATATGGTGACTTTTATAGATGACTACTCAAGATACACAGTCACGTACTTAATAAAGAACAAAAGTGAAGTTTTCAGTAAATTAGAAGAATACGTGTCAAAGTCGTATAATAAGTTTCAGAGGAAGCCAATCATCATTAGAAGTGATAATGGAGGTGAATTCACAGGACACCAAATAGAGAACTATTTAAGACAGAATGGAATAGAGCATCACAAAACTGTTCCATACACACCTGAACAAAATGGCGTAGCAGAAAGGAAAAACAGAACTCTGACTGAAATGATAAGATGCATGCTAACAGATTCCAAACTACCAGAGAAATACTGGGATGAAGCAGCAATGACAGCTACTTATCTGCAAAATAGACTTTTTTTTCAAGAAAACTGGAAAAAACCCCATATGAACTGTGGCATGGTAAGAAACCAAGTGTGAATCATTTAAGAGTTTTTGGTTGCAAAGCTTTTGTTTTTGTTCCAGAAGAGAAACGCTCCAAACTTCAAAACAGAGCCATAGAAGGAATATTTGTTGGATATAGTGACAACTGCAAAGGATACAGAATCCTAGATCCTAAAAAAGACAGAGTTACGGTGAGTAACAGTGTAACATTCATTGAAGATCTAAATGATAACATTATGACATCACTGGAAATGAGAAATGAGAGAGACAACAGTGATATAAGTCCAGGAACATCTGATGAAAAAGAAGTTGAAATTGATAAAGTTCAAAATACTGAAAGTGAAGAGATAGAACTACAGACAGACACAGAACCAAGACGTTCAATGAGAGAAAACAAAGGAAAACCACCTGTACGTCTTTCATACAAGGCAAGTACAAATAAAGTATATGAACCTACATCTTGGGAGGATATATCTCAACTCTCAGAAGAAGAGGCCAATAAGTGGATAAAGGCTACAGAAACAGAAATGAAATCCATGCATGATTCAAAGACATGGACACTGACAGAATTACCAAAAGGGAGAAAAGCTATAGGATGTAAATGGGTTTTTAAAGTTAAATACCAAACAGATGGCACCGCTGAACAATACCGAGCAAGACTCGTAGCTAAAGGTTATTCTCAAAAATACGGAGAAGACTATGATGAAACATTTGCTCCGGTTGTCAAGCATACTACAATCAGAACTTTGCTTGCGGTTGCAGCTACTAAAGGAATGGAATTGAAACATCTGGATGTAAAGACAGCATTTCTGAATGGAGATTTAACAGAAGAAATTTACATGGAACAACCTCCAGGATTCAAAGATAAAGAGAAACCAAACATGGTTTGTAAGCTACAGAAAAGTATATACGGTTTAAAACAAGCCGCTAAAGCGTGGAATGATAAAATCACTGAAGTGCTCATAAATGAACATTTTCTAAGAAGCAAAGCGGATCCCTGTCTATACACAAAGAAACTAGATGACAGATGGATCTATGTACTGATATATGTTGATGATATTTTAGTTTGTTTTGAAAGAGAAAGGGATGAAGCTGAAATACGGAAAATTTTGGATCAACACTTTGAGATCAAAGATCTGGGAAATGTGAAGCATTACCTAGGGATACAGATAGAAAGAGAAGAAGATGGGAGTTTCCAACTTAACCAAAATCACATGATCAAAGATATAATAGAAACATTTGGACTGAAAGATGCGAAACCAGTAAAGTCTCCAATGGAAACTAATTATCTGAAGGAAATTAAAAGTGAACAAAATATGTTACCAGATAATGAGCTATACAGAAAAGCAATGGGAAAATTACTATATTTAGCGACTGTTACAAGGCCAGACATTGCAGCAGCAGTAGGAATTTTGAGCAGAAAAGTGTCAAACCCCAATGAAATGGATTGGAAAGCTGTAAAGAGAGTAATACATTATCTGAAAGGAACTAGCAACGTTAAACTGAAACTACCTGCAAGTGATGAATGCGTTTTAACTGGATATGTTGATGCAGACTGGGCTGGAGATCCAATTGATAGAAAATCTACCAGTGGCTATCTTTTCTTACTCTCGGGCGGACCAATTAGTTGGACTAGTAAAAAACAATCTATAGTAACACTATCGTCTACAGAAGCAGAATATGTAGCCGCCGCTCATGCGAGTCAAGAAGTTCTTTGGTTAAGACAACTACTAAGAGACTTAGGACAACAACAGTTAGGACCAACAACGTTACATGAAGACAATCAAGGATGTCTTGTTCTTGCTCAGATGGAAAGAGTTAATCCCAGAACTAAACACATTGATGTGAAGTTTCATTTCTTACGGGATCATCAGGAACAAGGAATTCTGAATTTAGAATACTGCCCAACTGAAGATATGACAGCAGATATTTTCACAAAGGCGTTGAGTGCTGAAAGACACCAGAGACTGATGAAGAGATTATATTTAACTGAATAAGTTCTTACTGTTGAGAAAGGGTGTTGGTATATACTATATACATATATATGCAACAGATAGACTTATTTGTTTGCAGGAGAAGTTTACATCTATCTGACAGTAGATGGCGATGTTATTAGTGTTATATGCTGAATAGAGTGTAATGGTATGCTATGTGAGACTTGCTGTACCTTGCTTTTTATCTCTCTATTGTAAAAGGTCCTTTTTACTTTCAAGTTTTGCTGTGTTAACGTTTTGATGCTGTTTACCTCATGTTCTAAGAAGTAAATGCTGATTATCCCATATAATCTACTCTCAAGCTTCTTCTGTGACACAACTATGCAACATATTTGTTACCAACTGGGCAGTGAATGGCGGGTATGGTTCTCAGTACTCAACACCCCGAGGACCCCCCCCTTTTTCCCGGGTGTTGGGGGGGGCCCCCCCTTGGGTGTAGTTAATGGGCCCCGGGTGTTAGAACAAAGAAGGAAGGGGCTTAGTAAGAGTGGTGAGTAGTAAGAAGCATACTCACCACTCACTTCTTGGGCCCCATATTGTGTAGGAGCTGGGGATAATATGTAAGAGCTAGGGGCAATAGACCATGTGGGACATTACAGCATGTCTGGGCTCCGGCAATATACTATGTAGGAACTGAGTTGAGGTATTATACTGTGTGGGGCCACAAGAGGGCATTATACTACGCATGGGACAGGTATTTTTGTTTTTTTTTTTTTTGCCTGCCGTCTCTCTGGCTACGATACCTTTTTTTTTATTTGTAAGACTAGTTTTTCAGAATGTTACCGATTTATGTACATATCAAATTTATGAGAAGCTCTGACCACATCATCACAGTCAGGTATCAATTGTATTATACAGCTGGAATGTTGCTTTCATTGCTGGAGTCGAAGATAACTCAGATTCTGACAGATTAACTCCTTAGGCGCTGTGATTAATGTTGATTGCGCAGATTGTATTATATAGATGCTGCCTGGCTCTCACTGGAGTCGATACGAAAAGATCATTCAGATTGCAGCAGATTAACCGCTTAGGTTAGAGAGGGAGACTGAAACGGACAAACATTTTTAAAGCAATAAAGAAAAAAAAAATTTCATAAGAAGCTGTCCCAAACACATTTCCCTCTGTGAGGGGAACGTAATGTATCGGTATCCACTCTCCTGTTAAAACCAAACCAGTACACTTTTCAGTCATGGCACACATGTATCCCTGATAAAAATGAAAAGATCTTACCAGACCTTCCTATGCTTCTCTACACTCAGAATGTGTCATCAGGAATGGATAGATCAGTCTTGCCCTCCCTATGTTCTCCCTGGAACTTAACTGACCCTGACATACCTAGGGCTCTTGGCCTTAGGAGGGCAGTACCAAATCAGCCCCTATATCAAATACTATAGCCCTAGTCTGTCTCAAAGCATTGCAAAATGATACAAGCCCATACATGTTGAAACACATAAGAACAGACTACGGTAATAGTACAGTACTTTATATAGGTGTAGATCTGGTACTGCTCCTTTAAGGGCAGAAGCTCTGGGTATTACTGAGTCAGTTAAGTCCCAAGGAAAATGAAGGGAAAGGAAGACTAATCTATTCATTCCTGATAATTTAAAGAAACTTAAGGACTTAAAGAAACAAGAACCCAGACATCAATTTCTTAGATAAGAGAGGCATAGAAGGATCTGGTATTAGTTTTCTATTTCCACCTATTTCCGATTGTTTACCCACAACTGCATTGTATTGATAGATGTTAAGGGTTACTCTACATTTGTATCTTTACATCTTTGCACATTTTAAATACAAAAGCTTAAAGGGAACCTGTCACCATGAAAATGACATCTGTAGACATTATGTTGGAGAGGCGAAGTAGTTGAGCAAATTGATATATAGTTTGGTGGGAGATTTGGTATAACTTGTCATTTATCAGTTTATTTCTCTCTTCTTTCTATGTTTTGAAGAAGTCCAGTGGGTGGTCCCAACTGTGATTGACAGCTATCTCTGTGTACATAATCACTGTTAGGACCACCCACTAGGCTCAATTACTCCTTCTAAGCATAGAAAGAACAGCAAAATAAATTGATAAATGACAGGTTATACCACATCTTTTCCCACAAAACTATATATCAATCTATTGAGATCCTCCTGCTGTATAACATACTGGTTGCAGATTACACTGCATTTTCATGGTGACAGGTTCCCTTTAAAATAATTTATATTGCTGTATCCATAAGAACAGTTTCATGGTGAAGTGTTTTGCGAGGGGGCTAAGTGCACAGTGAAAATTTTTTGGGGGTGGGAGGAGGTTGTAATTGCCCCTACACATTTTAATGGCTCGCCTCAGTGTCCCCACACAGTTAAATTTCCCCATCACTGCTACCACATAGTGATGATAGTGTAATAGTCCCTTCAGTGTCTGAACACAGGTAAGTGACCCTTCTCAGTGCACACAGTTTAATGCACACACAGTGCTCCCACAGTGTTTTGTTTTTTTAAACTGTAATTTTTATTAAAATTTTTAACAGAGTAAATAACATTGACAATAAAATTAATAGACAATAGGAAAAAGAAATAAAAAAAAGGAACAAGGGCGTGCCACCACATCATGCCGCTGGCACACCAAGCAACATAAATAAAATCTAAAGAAAATACATATGAGCAATAACCACAAAGATTGAGATGGGGATACGACAAAGGAAAAGGGGAGAGAGGGGGGTAGAGGGGAAGGGGAGAGAGTCAAAGGCCTTGCAGAATACAATATGCATCCCAGGGTGACCATACAGCATGGAAAGCCTCCATTGTATGATTAAGGGAGGCAGTCAGAAACTCCATGCTACGAACGTCTTTCATACAAGCAATAAGCTCCGGACCAGTGGGAGGGGAGAATTTCCTCCAATGGAGAGCAATTAATGTTTTGGCGGCAGTACATAGGAACATAAATAATTTGGAGGCCATTTTACGAAAATGTCTAGGGGGAAGGTTAAGCAAATAAACGAGGGGGTCTAAGGGCACACCTTGTACAAACAAGGCATCAGTAAGGTGCTTGACCTCCATCCAGAAGGGGCCAATCTGTGGGCATTCCCAGAAAACGTGGTACAGTGTACCCACCCCCCGCCCGGCAACGCCAGCAATGAGAGGGAATGCTAGGATTGAGAGAGTGGAGCAAGGTGGGGGTGTGGTACCAGTGCATGAGTAACTTATACTGAGTCTCCCGGAAAGTCACACATGCCGAAGACTTGGCCACATGGGACCAAATAATCTGCCATTGTCCGGGAGAGATCTGCCTATCCAGAGCCCCAGACCACTTAACCATATATTTATGGGAAAGGAATGCCCCTCCCTCAGGGGAGGACAAGAGCCGGTAAATACCCGATATCAAACCTCTCGTGGAAGTGCCAGCTCTCTCTCCAGGAGTGCAGGGAGGCTAGAGGAAAAAGTTTAGAGCAAGACATCCATATGGCATGGGTGAAACGGATAAGTCCGAGGAGAGGGGCAGCGGGGGGGGGGGGGGAGCGAGACCACAGAAGCGCATTGGGATGGGTCGGAGCTAGCCATAGCTTCTTAATCTCAACCCACTTAGTGAAGGCTTGTGGTGTGGCCCAGAATGGGATAGAGCGTAAGTGGGTTGTCCAATAATAATGCAGAATATGTGGGACCACCAGCCCCCCCCTCGTGTTTTCCAGACAACATCACCGAGCGAGGGATAAGATGTCATTTACCGTTCCAAATGAACTGGAAAATAGATTTTTGAAGGGACTGCAATTCCGAGTGAGGCACCGCCACCAGGAGTGTGTCAAAGAAATAGAGCAGCTTCGGGAGGAGGGTCATTTTAACAGACGTGATGCGACCTATGAGGGATATATGGAGGGGGCGCCATTTGTCTAGGAGCGAGCGAAGTTTGTTAAACAAACGAGGGTAGTTGACTGAATAGAGGGAGGAGTAGGAGGGGGACAACTGAATGCCTAGATAACGGAGGGAGCGTTCCACTGAAAGTCAAAGTTAGACCGGAGGAGCTGCAGGGTGGGATTGGGAATATTAAGGGGCAATGCTTCCGTCTTAGTTGGGTTAACTTTATATCCGGAGAGATCGCCATATTCCTTCAGCACTTGAAGAAGGTTAGGAAGGGAAGTATGAGGATTAGTAAGAGTCAGAAGGACGTCATCTGCGAACAAGCCTATCTTAAAGTCCCTGTCCCGAACCGCCACGCTAATGATGTCAGGATTGGTCCGAACCCGTGAAGCCAAGGGCTCGAAACACAAGGGAAAAATGAGGGGGGACAAAGGACAGCCCTGACGTGTACCATTGCGAATGGGGAATGAGGGGGAAAAGGAGTTGGGAAGTTTGACCGCCCCCAAGGGCCAGGAATAAAGCGTTCTAACTGCCGTGAGAAACGCTCCAGAAAACCCAAATTTTTCAAGGGTGGCAAACATGAACGACCAATCAAGGCCTTTTCAGCGTCAAAGCTCAGAAGGACGGTGGGTGTGGCAGAGCGGTTGGCAACATCAATTAGATCCACAGTCCTTCTGGTGTTATCTTTCCCCTGACGGCAAGGGATGAAACCCACCTGGTCCTCATGGATAAGAGATGGGAGCCAAGCGTTAAACCTATTAGCCAGGATCTTAGTAAAAAGTTTTCGATCAATATTCAGGAGAGCAATGGGACGATAATTAGAGCAATCCTGGTGGTCCTTATGGGGTTTGGTAACTAGGGTGATATGGGAATGAAGCATAGACTGAGGGATAGGGGCACCGTCCAAGAAGGAGTTGAAGAGGCGACACAAATGTGGGAGCAGTTCAGAATGGAAAGTCTTATAGTAGAGGTAGGTAAACCCATAAGGGCCCGGTGCCTTGCCCCCCGGGAGAGCTCCAAGGATTGCCTCAAGCTCCTCCACCGCAATCGGAGCATTCAAGCTATCGAGCGCTGAGGATGGGAGACTAGGAAGAGGGCAGGAATCAAGATAAGAATGCAAGGCTATGTCCTGGGCAGCCGGATCCGAGTCCGCACAAGAGGGAAGATTATATAGGTTAGTATAGTATTCTTTAAACAGGGATGCTATAGAATCAGGGTGGTGGTGTAGAGTGCCATGGGGTTCGCGAATTGCATGAGGGGAAGAGGTGACTTGGTGATCACGTAAGATCTTAGCAAGCAGGGTATGAGCCTTGTTGCCCCTCTCGTAATAACGCTGGCGACTATAAAGGAGGAGGCACGGGGCTGCCTGAGTAGCAAGGTCACGAAGGTCTGCTCTAGCAACTACCAGCTGACGGAGGACGGAGATCGAAGGGGCCTGAGCCAACCGGTCTGTTAGAGATCTAATCTGGGCCAACAGAGTGACCTCCTGGGCTTTCGATCTTTTTTTAAGTCAGGCCTCCCAGAGGGTGGAGTCTGAGGAGATAGAATGGACATTGTGACTAAAGTACTCCAAGAACTTGGTACAGAGAGTAGCACAGGACGTTGGAGAATGTAGGAGGGACTCATTCAACCACCAATGACAACGTTTAGTTGGGACAGAAACGGTGGACAGCTAAATCAAAACAGGAGCATGATCGGACCAAGACATAGGGCCAATGTCTGCATCAGATAACAGTCTAAGGGGCAATGTGTTACCAAAGAAGTAGTCTATTCGAGAGTGCGTCTTGTGGGGGTGAGAGTAGAAATTGAAAGACCGGGCAGTAGGGTTATGGACACACCAGAGATCATAAAGGGCAGCTGACCTAATTAGACAACGGAAATCTCTGGTAAGTCATAGCTGGGAGGTGCCTGTGTGCCCACCAGATAGGGACAATTTGTCCATAGGTTCGGAGAAGGCCATATTAAAGTCACCACCCAATAGCAACGCCGAGCCAGAGAAAGCCTGTAGTCGTCTCAATACTTTTCTGAGAAAAGGGATTTGGGATGAATTTGGGGCATATACGTTACAGAGAACGATAGGCTTGCTGTGAAGAAGCCCCTCTAAAATTAGGTATCGCCCCCAGTAGACAGACCAATTGGGGATAGTAAAAGGCACCAACAGGATTTAAGGAGGAAAATTATAAAGGTAGGAGAGAAAATAGTCTACTACCCTGCCCGCCAAGAAAAACGTGAAACCACTGGAATAAAAGACAAATTAGAAAGGGACCAGTGAGTGGACAACAGGAATAAATAATGCACAAGCAGCAAGAATGGGTCAGAGACCAGTGAAGGGAACAGCAAAGCTCCCCAGCAGCCACTAGAAGCTGCAGGAGCAAGCTCCAATCCAGGACCTAGGGAAAACAAAAGGGTAAGGAAATAGTCAATGCAGTCATGGAGGTAGCAGGTCCACCCGCTGTCACCCGGGTACAGCACCAGGAGAGGGCAGGTAGCAACGTTTCTGTTTCTGTTGAGACCACAACGGAGGTGGAGACGGAGGGGGAACAGCCAGTTCCCAATCAGGCATGTCCAGCGGGAGAGCAATGTCCATAGCTGAGCAGAATGATTGCAGGTCTGTATAGGAGCGTATGGTAGCTGAACGGCCATTGTGTCTGGGGTCAGGACAAAGGGGAAGCCCCACCTGTATGGTATCTGACGTTCATGTAACAGCTGGAGGAGGGAGCGCAGATGTATCCGTTTCTGCAGAGTAATCCAGGATAGATCTTGGTAAAGTTGTATCTTGGCTCCGTCAAAATCAATGTCCCTAAGGGTCCTCGCTTTGGACAAGATCGCTTCCTTCAAGGCAAAGTCATGGACACAGCAGATAACGTCCCGTGGAGTAGGCCCAGCCCCCTTAGGGCGCAACACTCTGTGTGCACAGTACAGCTTTATCTTATGGGTAGGGGGCTCCTGCAGGATGGAATTAAATATGGCCTCTAGAGTGGCATGTAAGTCCTCCTCATGAGCAGCCTCAGGCAGTCCCTTTACTCTAATATTATTATGCCTGCCCCTGTTATCCAAGTCCTCAACATGACGCTGTAGGTCATTGGACAGATGACATTGAGACAAAACGGAGTCCTGAAGTTGAGAGATGTAGGCACGTGTTTGGTCATGAGCATCCTCCAAGGAGTCGACTCGAGATGCAATATGACAAAGATCTTGCCGCAGCGTAGAAATTTCAGCGAGGATTTCCGTGCGGATTTCCTTCCGACAGGCCTCAGTGACTTCAGCGACTAGGAATCAAGTGAGAAACTGGAGCCATTGTGGGGGGAGAGAGGATGGAGACAGAGCACTCTGTTCAAACTGCTGGAGTTGCGAGGCAGGAGGAGGTGCTGGAGGAGACAGGGTTGCATAGGGAGACATTGAGAGGGTAGCCCCAAGTTCCACTTCACCCCCCAGGAGTGTGTTGGAGAAGCTTGCCCAGGCAGTACAGGGATCACTTGAGAGGAGAGCACTGGGGGGCTCCCACGGTGTTTAATGGCTCCTTGACTGTTAAATGGTCCCTTCAGTGCCACAACATTCCTGGGAGGGAGCGGTGAGTATAGATTCATTACTCACTGCTCCACATCCTGGCCATGTTCTTTCTATACTGCACTGTGACATATCATGTGAGTCCAGAGCAGGGGAGAAGTGTGAGCAGAGCAGTGGGCAATGAATTGATACTCACCACTCTCTTCCTGGCACTTAGGCCACAGGCCTAAGGCAGCATGTGGCCTCCGAGTCAAAGAGTGGTGGTAGTTTTCACAACTGGGTAAGCAGAATGAGGCAGAACTGGCTGCAACCCAGCCCTGCATAAGTTTGAACTATTAAAATATAACACAATTTATCCTTCAAGATGTATGTTTTTAAAAAAATACAAATTACCAGAATTGTTGTCTTGTGGTCACCTCAACTCCCCCCAAAAAGGAATAAAAATTCAGAAGCCAATGTTTCGGTCTATATAACCTTCCTCAGCTAAAACTGTCACATACAATACAAGGGAATCCTTGGGGCTAAATAGTGACATGGTAAGACTGCAAATAGCACATACATTGCCACTTGGGTTGGGATTGCAACCAGAATATAAGCAGATTGTCAAACAGTTTTTCCCCAGTACCTCAATTTGAAAGTAAAAAGAAATTAAAATGAATATTGAGACCTCAAGCAATTTTTTGTTTTGAAAAGAGGATTTATTTAGTTATTGCAATGAAACATTAATAAAGCAATACAAACTTGGCACCGCCATAACCATAATGACCCACAGAAAAAAGTCTCCATGTCTTTTTTATTACACAGTTAAAGTTATAAAAATAAAACCCAAAATCATTGCTAGAATTGTAGTTTTTTTTGTAATGCAGTCCCTCTGCATTAAGAGCTGAACAAAACATTTGATTCCCCTTACGTCCGACAGCAGCACAATATGGGGTATCTCTGCCCCTGTGTGTTGTTTAGGACAGGTGGAACCTTTAATTAGCACCAAAAAGGTGCCTCCTACTAGCCCTATAAGAGGGCACAAGAGACCTCCCTCCACTGTGTTTTTTTCTGTCCTATGTGGGACAGGTGGACGGAGGTCTCTTGTGACCTCCTGTTGCTAGGGGTTTCCATTTACTCCTGGCTTACCTTTAAGGGGTACCTTGGTCCTAAAGAAAAAACCTCCGGGCCTTTAGGCTTTCGCCCCGCAGCGCAGCGTTATCCGGCTCATCGCTCTGTAGGCAGTGCGATCCCGGAAGTAAGTAAGGAACCTCCTCGGCCGGAACTTTTCTCCGGTCCCGTGTTCCCGGGGGAAGGAAGCCTTTGCGCACCACCGTGGCCTACTTCCGGTTTTCTTGGAAAAAGTGCGGTAAGTTTGAAAATTGAAAATTTAAAGGCAAAATATAGAATTGATTTTTGCTGCTTGTATTTTGAGCCTCTGGCTTAGGCTTATGCTCCTCTATGTTCCATTATGGCGTTTTGACTTGTTTTGGTGCTGTATAAATGTTTCTATGTTGGCTTCCTCCCCTCGCTGCTGGATTACATTTAAAAGGTCTGCAGTCCTTTATTTGTTGAGTGAGTGGTTTCTAGCTCCTCTGCTGTGGTTTGCGGTGGCTGGTTTTTTTCTGATGGTTTTTTTTCTCTCTTCAAGTGACCGATTTAAAAAAAAAAAAAAAAAAAAAAGTACCCCTTGGTTTTTTATGCGATGCTTGGCAATCTTCCTTTTTTCAGTGTCACATGGCTGTTTGATGTTTCAGATGTCATCTTCTGCATCACGTAACGGCGATGGGCTTAGGAGGAAAAAGTCCTTTAAACTTGAACACCTAACGTGTTTGGTTTGCAATATCAAAAAGCCTTTACCTGACGGCTATGATTTTACCCGCTGTCACGGACCTTCCCCCGAAGTACCTTCTATAAGTAAGGTTGTTACTTGGGTAAAGGACTATATGGAGGAGTCTCTAAGGAGATCCGTTCTATCATCGCCCAGTTTGCCAAGAGACCGCAGATTGAGACACAATCTTCCTTACGGATCTCTGATGAAGATTATCAGATAGTGGACGAGACACTCTCATCTGACGATTCCACTGAAGATCCCAGCAGGCCGTGCTTCCCCCCCATCCAGAACCTGGTTTCCCAAGGATCTCTGAAGTGCCAGGATCTCTGGATATTCAACCTGACAGCCTGGAGGTTGAGCAGTCCCTACAGCAGGATAGAGGACTGTTAGAGGCCATCCCGAAGACTCTTTCTTCTGCAAGAGCAGACTCTGCCAATAAGAGCTACCAGAGGACAGCCAAGATTTTCATGGAGTGGTGCTGATATTTTAAATTTTTCTTCAGGACAGTTGGGATAAGGGCCTTGCCCCTGCCACTTTGAAAGTGCTGATTGCGGCCCTCTCCACTCATTTGAACAGACGTCTGTCTCAGGATCCTCTGGTTGCAAGGTTCCTTAAAGGGGCAATGAGGCTAAAGCCCTCAGTATCATCTCCAGTTCCCCAGTGGGACCTTGCGGTTGTCCTTGCAGGCCTGTGCGGTCCTCCATTTGAACCCTTGGAGACTACGGAGCTAAAATATTTAGCTTACCAAACCACTTTTGTTGGTTATTATATCTGCCAAAAGAGTTGGGGAACTTCAGGCTCTCTCTTCTAAAGAGCCGTACATTTGTTTTTTGCAGATAGGGTGCACCTTAGGTTTGCCTGGGTTTAACCCTAAGGTCCTCTCATACTATAATAGCAATCTGCTAATTTCGTTACCTGTGTTTTTTCCCCACTCTAACCTCTGAGGAGGAAGAAAAGCTCCACACCTTAGACGTGGTAAGGTGTCTGCGGATTTATCTATCCCACATTCAACCGCTTAAGAAGGCCGAAAGCCTACTAATCGATATGCAGGGTAAAAACAAAGGCCTCAAGGCTTCTAAGCCTACTCTATCCACATGGATCAAGGAGACAACTAAGTCTTCCTTTCTTATTTAGGAGTTACTCCCTCCAGTCTTTCTACGGCCACTCGACCAGGGCTGTGTCGACTTGGGCTGAGTATCGGTCCTTACCATTGGACCAGATTTGTGCGGCTGCATCATGGTCATCTCAGTTGACCTTTTGTTAAACATTATCATTAGACGTCCGCAGTTTCCAGACAACTGCCTTTGGTCAGTCAGTCCTTGACGTTGTAAGGCGAGGAAACCCTCCCTAGGGGAATTACTTGCTATCTCCCCATATTGTGCTGCTGTCGGACGTAAGGGGAATCGTTGATTGTAATGTCAATCTGTATTCCCTTAGTCCTGACAGCAGCACAAGGCTTCCCTCCCTAGAAGCTTGTTTCCTGTTACTTTATAATTTACACAGTGGAGGGAGGTCTCTTGTGCCCTCTTATAGGGCTAGTAGGAGGCACCTTTTTGGTGCTAATTAAAGGTTCCACCTGTCCTAAACAACACACAGGGGCAGAGATACCCCATATTGTGCTGCTGTCAGGACTAAGGGAATACAGATTGACATTACAATCAACGATGTACCCCAAATGGTGCCATCTTTATATACAACTTATCCTGCAGAAATTAAACCTTTATATGGTTATGTCAATAAGAAATAAAAAGTAATGATTTTTGAAATGCAGAGATGGAGAAACAAAAAAAAAACCACACACACAGAGCAGAAATGCTGCATTGTACAGTCCAAAATAGGCCACAGCCTTATTAAGATAAGATAAAATAAGATAATTCTTTAATACTCCCACCATGGGGAAATTCAGTATGTTACAGCAGCATAGATAATGCAATATAAATACAATATATACAAAAGCTCCAAGGTAGAGGCATTACAGTGACAGTAGGTACAGATAAAGTAGAAGGAATACCACAACTTAAAGATCTTTCAGTTCTCTGTATGGAGTGATCTCCGCTTAGGTCGGTGTTGGCTGTACAGCCTAACTACAGCGGGAAGGAAAGACTTCCGATAGCGCTCCTTTTCACACTTAGGGTGAAGTAGTTGATCACTGACAGTGCTGCTCAGTGCTATTACAGTCTCATGCATCGGATAGGAGTTATTCTTCCGCATAGAGCTCACCTCGGACAATATCCTTCTGTTACCCACCGCCTGCACTGGGTCCAGGGGGCTCCCCAGGACAGAGCTGGCCCTTCTAATCAGCTTGTCGAGTCTATTCCTATCCCTGGTTGATATACTGCTCCCCCAGCAGGCCACTCCGAAGAAGATGGCTGATGCCACTAAAGAGTTGAAAAAGGCCCTAAGTGCCCCCCGGATTCCAAAGGCTCTCAGCCTCCTAAGCAAGTAGAGCCTGCTGTGTCCCTTCCTGTACAGGACCTCCATGTGATCTGCCCAGCTTATTATTAAGGAGCACACCCAGGTACTTATAGGTGTTGACTATCTCAATGCCCATCCCCTGGATGTCAACTGGTTTTGGAGGGTGTCTGTGCTTGCGAAAGTCCACCACCATCTCCTTGGTCTTCAGAGCATTAATCCATTAGGTCAAAATTGGAACCACTTTCAAATGTATTAGATGCTGTATATTAAATTGTTATCATTTTCCCTTTTTGTAGTCTTATTATATTGTAGTTAAAATTTTAAAAGTAAAAGTTCTCTAATGTTATATATTAATACTGGACGTCCCTAGGCAGTATTTAATGGGCCAATGCTGTCAGTATATAGCTGATCACAATGCTGGGGCTGGCAGTGACTTAAAAAAGGGAACATTCTCCTTTAGTTAACCATGAAATCAGCATACTTTATGGGTTTTCTCTGTTCTCAGACATGAGTGCAGAAAGGCAGCTGTCAATCACATTTACCACCTTGCTAGTGCTCGATTATACACACGTCTAGAATGTCATAATACACGGTAAGCTTTAGCTATGACTAGTTACGTATAAGGATGTTGCATGGCGGTGATCCCATCAGTGATTGACAGCTATCTCTGCCTGCACAATGTTACATGGAGGGCTGTCAATCACTTCAGTACGACTACCCCTTCACTAGATGACTACTTTCTAGGCACAGAAAGAAGATAAAAATGTACAGTTCACACTCTGCTACCTGTTGTCCTTACTAAACTAAATATGACGACTGATGCTGAAATGCCATCGGCAGCTGTCTGTTGTCAATTGCTTCATTTTTCTTTGTACTGTACCATATATAAATCCACTTTTTGCTTTGGTCTAAAGGCCATTAGTGAGAGGCCCAATGGATAGATTAACAATTAGGTAGGATCTAGTTGAACATTAGCAATCCAGACACAATAGAACCCTGACAAATGTGAGAATACATAAATTCTACTTGTCACCAGACAATTGGTAAACTGATTAATTGGAATACAGATGAGCTTAATGGAGACTTTGTGTACAATAAAGCAGTCATGTGTTTCTTAGCTAATGCTGTAATATAACATAGTATCGCTATAGCCACATTGTGACAAATCCTCTTTTCTAAACATTTGTTCTGTGCTTCGGTGTTTTACAGTGAAATGGCAGCAGACTTCGCCATTTACTGCCATCTGTATATTTGCTAATTTGCTTTTGGCCCATATGTATTAAAACAGTAAAAAGCAATGAGGCATTTACTATGTACTTTTGCAAGGGCAGTATATAGTGCATACCAATCACCTGGTATACAGAAGCTTTGTTTTTTTTTTCACATTACATTGCAATTAGTTGTCCCAGAGTCATTAAAGCATAGGAAATCTAATTTACCTACACAGATTATATTAATGCAAACATAGCTTTGCTGACGTTAACTCCCTAATAAAAGACATATCATGTTTGTTATATACAACTCAAGAGTGAAAAAAACATAGAAAAACATAGAAAAAAAAATGCACAAGTCTGATTTAGCTCACCCAGCTTGTTGTAGACTCCTCATATGAAGTAATCCCAGGTGCAAGAAAACAGAGCATACATCACTTCTTCCAGCTGTGACTTGTCTCTGTGAAGTTTGCAACACAGACATCTTTGGCTCCTCACTTTTCCAGGCACCTGACCCACATTTTCCTCACCTACACAACGCCCCCATCCTGCTGCTACCCCCAATTATATAATATATGATATAACCCCCCCATAATGAATAACTCCCACGTGCATCTTTATATTAATAATGTCCGTGTGTACCCTGTATAAATAGTGCCCTTTATTAATAATGCCCCAGGTGTTAACTAATTAAAAGGTTTTCCAGATCATTAATAAACCAATCAGTGGGGCTCAAAAACCCAGGACCCCTACTGATCAGCTGTTTGAATGAACCCTGGTACCTGTGTAAGCGCTGTGACCCCTTCTCTGTTTACATAGTGTCATTCATCTCATAGTGGCCATGTAATGTAACTACAGCCTCGTCCTATACATGTCTATGTGACAAAGCTGTAAGTACATCACACGGTCACTATAAACAGATAGCGTATGATATAAACAGGCGCCATAGCCCCTTCATACAGCTGATCAGAGGAGGGGTCCACTGATCTCTTATTGATAATCTGTCCTAAGGATAGAACATCAATAAAAATGAGCTGGAAAGAACCTTTAATAAAGCCCAAGTGCCACCTTAAAGGGGTTGTCCAGGATAACCACTTTTTTAATATGAGGCTGGGGAAGGTGCTCCGGTGTCAGCAACCTCAGCGGTCATGTGCGGTGGGGACTTCCGCCAGAAGAAAACACCGGAGCAGCAGAACCAGACTGCGGTGGGAGATATCAGAGCACAAGGGACAGGTGAGTAGGTGTTTTTTTTTTTAATACAGTATTACACGGTATTATGGCCCGCAGCGGCCCCTGCACACAGTATTACATGGTATTATGCCCCGCAGCGGCCCCTGCACATGGTATTATGCTTCGCAGCAGCCCCTGCACACAGTATTATGCCCCGCAGCGGCCACTACACACGTTATTATGCCCCGCAGCGGCCCCTGCACACAGTATTATGCTCCATAGTGGCCCATGCACACAGTATTATGCTCCTTAGTGGCCCCTGCAAATGGTTTTATGCTCCATAGTGGCCCCTGCACTCGGTATTATGCTCCACAGTGGCCCCTGCACATGGTATTATGCTTCATAGTGGCCCCTGCACATGGTATTATGCTCCATAGTGGCCCCTGCCCTCGGTATTATGCCCCATAGTGGTCCCTGCACACGGTATTATGCCCCGCAGCAGCCCCTGCACATGATATTATACCCCGCAGCGGCACCTGCACACGGTATTATGCTCCATAGTGGCCCCTGCACTCAGTATTATGCTCCATAGTGGGTCCTGCACTCGGCATTATGCCTCATAGTGGCCCCTGCACTCAGTATTATGCTCCATAGTGGCCCCTGCACATGGTATTATGCTTCATAGTGGCCCTTGCACACAGTATATGTCCTGCAGCGGCCCCTGCACACAGTATTATACTCCATAGTGGCCCCTGCACTGGTATTATGCTCCACAGTGGCCCCCTGCACACGTAATTATGCCCCATAGTGGCCCCTGCACACAGTATTCTGCTCCATAGTAACCCACCCATGAACTATTATTATACTCTGGTGTCTAAAAAACCCCAGAGTATAATGATCGGAGGCGCAGGTGGTGACAAACATAAAACCAGTATTACTTACCTGGGCTCCGGCACACTCCCTGCTTTCAGCCCTCTTCAATGTCGCACAGACCGGAGTCGCAACATAATAACGTCGGCCTGGCTCACTTGACGCCTGGGACGTCACCAAAGAAGGCTGAAGCCTGCTGGGAGTAACATCGGAACGCTGGAGAGGTGAGTAACATTGGTTTTTATGTTTATCACCTCCCCTGGGTCTCCGATTATTATACTCCGGGGTCTGAAAATACCCCGGAGTATAATAATAGTAGTATTTGAGGCCTGCGGGCTCACTTACTGATGCCCACGGCTGATCACAGCGGCATCCGCTTCCCCTTCTGCGTCCGATAGCAAAAGAGGAAGCGGAGGCGGCCACAGCAGGAGTGGGAATCGGCAAATAAATAGGCCGTTACCTGCTGGGGTTACACCAGTAGGTTACGGCCTATTTACTGTATGTTATATATATATATATATATATATATATATATATATAAAAAAAATTTAAAAAAAAGTTATCCAAACCTACCTGCGATGCCTTGATGGAGCCGCCGCCTCCTCTTCTTCACCCGCGTCCGTGTCTCAGCGTAGGAGGCGCGATGATGTCATTGAATCGCCACCTGCGCTGAGATGCGGAGATCTCGTAAGCCAGCCCAGGACAGGCCCCGCTATTCTATTTACTGTAAACCAGCAGCCTGTCCTGGGCTGGTTTACGGTAAATAGAATGTAAAAAATGCCGCCCCCCAGACAGTGACGGACAGTGCCGCCTGAGGCGGCCGCCTCACTTCGCCTCATTAGCGGTGCCCCCCTGGAGGCACTACAACATAAAAAACAGTTATGCTCACCTTGCTTCAGCTATCCTGGGCATCCTTGCAGCATCATCCCAGAATCTTCAAGTCTCTGGCTGATGAGACACGTCCCAGAGTCATTGCTGACGACTATGATTGGATCTCAGCAGTCACATGGGTGCACCGACTTCATGACCCTGGACCCAGACCTGACCCCAGGCCCTATGACATCAGCTAAGGGCTGGAAATAGCGGGATGAGGACACTGGGGGACGTCCGGACACCGTGAGTATGTCCAGGAAAGATGAAGCAAGATGAATATAACTGTTTGTTATGTTGCTGCACTTCTATTGGTCTTCTTTTATTAAGATGGGTGATAACCTGACCACTGTCTGCCTTAGCATCACAAAATAGCTGTGGCAGCAGAGAATGACACTCATCTCTGCAGCTAGAATAGATGAGTGCTGAATTCTGCTACCACAAGTATGTTGTCGAGCTGTCATGCTGGTGGAGTGAGGAGAGAAAGTTCTCCTGCTTGCTGCAGGCTCATTATCCCCCTCCCCCAACTCCCTGATCCATCAGTCAAGTTGTTACAGATTTTAAAGGGGGATTCCAGTTTGTGACTATTGGTGACCTATACTTGGGGAGAGATAAAAAAGGATTTCAAAAGATGTTTTGGCTGTGACTATTTTAAATAACCAAACTACCCATTTAAAGGGGTAGCCTTGGAAGCTAAAACTTCCATTGCAGGACAATGTCCCACTTCCATGTATATTTGCTGCATCACCTTCGTGCCAATACTGAGCTTTCCGAAGGACTGCTTTGGGCCTGGAAGTTTTGTACTTTGGCATTGCACTGACTCTGTGACTGACCCTGCTCTACTCTTCCTACTTGTCCTCATAGTAGAGCAAGGTCGGTCAGATGACCAAGAGTGTGTCAGGAAGACAGGCCAAAATATAAGACTTAAGGCCCCAGGTCTTTGAAAAGTTCTGTAATGGCTCAACAGAGATACAGCGAGTAAATATTAAGTCTTGGACCCAATCCCAATACCTCCTTCTTCCTTCTACTCTTATCTGCTCTTCATACAGTGCTCTCCAAAATTACTCCCAGGGATCCCCCATACTCTGGAACTCACTACTCCAAAGCATCAGACTGTTCCCCACAAATGAACAAACAGCATCATGAAGACCAAGGAACTCACCAGACAGGTCAGAGATAAAGTTGTGGAGAAGTTTAAAGCAGGGTTAGGTTATAAAAACATATCCCAAGCTTTGAACATCCCAAGGAGCACTGTTCAATTCATCATCCAAAAATGGAAAAAGTATTCTACAACTGCAAACCTACCAAGACATGGCTGTCCACCTAAACTGACAGATCGAGCAAGGAGAGAACTGGTCAGAGAAGCAGCCAAGAGGCCCATGGTCACTCTGGAGGAGCTGCAGAAATCCACAGCTCAGGTGGGAAAATCTGTCCACAGAACAACTATAAGTCGTGCACTCCACAAATCTGGCCTTTATGGAAGAGTGGAAAGAAGAAAACCATTGTTGAAAGAAAGACATAAGAAGTGCTATTTGTAGTTAGCCTTAAGCTATATAGGGGACACAGCAAACATGTGGAAGAAGGTGCTCTGGTCAGATGAGACCAAAGTTGAACTTTTTGACCTAAATGCAAAGCACTATGTGTGACAGAAAAGTAGCCCTGCTCATTCCCCTGCACATATCATCCCCACTGTGAAACATGATGGTGGCACCATCATGGTGTTGTGATGCTTTGCTTCAGCAGGGACAGGGAAGCTGGTCAGAGTTGATGGGAAGATGGATGAAGCTAAATACAGGGAAATCCTGGAAGAAAACCTGTAGGAGGCTGCAAAAGACTTGAGACTGGGAAGGCGATTCACCTTCCAGCAAGACAATGATCCTAAACATACAGCCAGAGCTTCAGTGGAATGGTTAAGATCAAAGAATATTCATGTGTTAGAATGGCCCAGTCAAAGTCTAGACCTAAATCCCATTGAGCATCTGTGGCAAGACATGAAAATTGCTGTTCACAGTCGCTCTCCATCCAATCTGGCTGAGCTTGGGCAAAAATCTCAGTCTCTAGATGCCCAAAGCTGGTAGAGACAGACCCCAAAAGACTTGCAGCTGTAATTTCAGCGAAAGGTGGCTCTACAAAGTATTGCTATGGGGGGCTGAATACTTTTGCAAGACACACTTTTCAGATTTTTATTGGATTAAAATTTTGAAAAGCGTGTATCATTTTCCTTCCAATTCACAATTATCTGCTACTTTGTGTTGGTCTATCACAGGGGTAGGCAACCTTTTTTGTTCGGCGTGCTGATTTTAATTAAAAAATCAAAGACGAGGTACTCGGAGTGCCGGTTAATAATTGTAAGTCTGACGAACCCTAAACTAAAGTCATATACCACAAACCATAACACAGAAGTGCTGGCACAAGATGCTTTAGGACACATGCGCTTGCTGCTATTTCCTGGGACGCTCCTGTACTTTCCGATTAGAAGCAATGAAAGTACATGTTAGTGGTAAATTAGTGGTAAATGTAAGTGTCCAGGAGCACCGTATGGCAGCATCCTTATGGTGAAAACACACTAGGTATCTGGAAGCAGCTATACTCTTAGGCCACTGGAACTTTTACTTCGATGTAAAACTGCGTTCACATGGTGCATTTTTGCACAAAAAAAAACAAAAAAAACAAAGCCTGAGTTTTCTGTGCAAAAACACATCCTTAATACAGAAAACATAACGTTATACAGAATACTGTCCCATAGTGGTCCCTGCACATGGTATTATGTCCCACAGCCATAGCAGTCCATGCACACAGTATTATGTCCCATAGCAGCTCCTGCATATGGTATTATGTCCCATAGCGGCCCCTGCACACGGTACTATATCCCATAGCGGCCCCTGCACGTGGTATTATGTTCCATAATGGCCCCTGCACATGGTATTATGTCCCATAGCGGCCTCTGCACATGGTATTTGTCCCATAGCAGTCCCTGCCCACAGTATTATGTCCCATAGCGGCTCCTGCATATGGTATTATGTCCCATAGCGGCCCCTGCACACGGTATTATATCCCATAGCGGCCCCTGCACACTGTATTATATCCCATAGCGGCCCCTGCACATGGTATTATGTCCCATAGCGGCCCCTGCACACGGTATTATGACCAATAGCGGCCCTTGCACACGGTATTATGTCCCATAGTGGCCCCTGCACACTGTATTATGTTCCATAGTGGCCCCTGCACATGGTATTTGTCCCATAGCAGTCCCTGCACACAGTATTATGTCCCATAGCGGCTCCTGCATATGATATTATGTTCCATAGTGGCCCCTGCACACGGTATTATATCCCATAGCGGCCCCTGCACGTGGTATTATGTTCCATAATGGCCCCTGCACATGGTATTATGTCCCATAGCGGCCTCTGCACACGGTATTTGTCCCATAGCAGTCCCTGCCCACAGTATTATGTCCCATAGCGGCTCCTGCATATGGTATTATGTCCCATAGCGGCCCCTGCACACGGTATTATATCCCATAGCGGCCCCTGCACACTGTATTATATCCCATAGCGGCCCCTGCACATGGTATTATGTCCCATAGTGGCCCCTGCACACGGTATTATGACCAATAGCGGCCCCTGCACACAGTATTATGTCCTATAGTGGCACCTGCACACTGTATTATGTTCCATAGTGGCCCCTGCACATGGTATTTGTCCCATAGCAGTCCCTGCACACAGTATTATGTCCCATAGCGGCTCCTGCATATGGTATTATGTTCCATAGCGGCCCCTGCACATGGTATTATATCCCATAGTGGCCCCTGCACGTGGTATTATGTTCCATAATGGCCCCTGCACATGGTATTATGTCCCATAGCGGCCTCTGCACACGGTATTATGTCCCATAACGGCCCCTGCACACGGTATTATGTCCCATAGTGGCCCCTGCACACGGTATATGTCCCATAGTGGCCCCTGCACACAGTATTATGTTCCATAGTGGCCCCTGCACATGGTATTATGTTCTATAGTGGCCCCTGCACACGGTATAATATTCAAACTTTTATAATATTCTAAATTGTGCCACTCACTAGCTATAATTATACTGTGGGGTCTCTTCAGACCACAGAGTATAATAAGTGGAGGGCGAAGAGAGGTGACAAACATAAAAAAATAATGCACTTACCATTCCACGCTCCACAGCTGCTCTGTTCTCTTTGGCGCTTCTGCCTATAGTCAGCTACTGCTCATTGTGTCTCAGGGGTTATGCGTAATGACGTCAGACGGAGACTTGACACCTGAGGCCCTGTCAGCTGACTTCAAGCAGAAGTGCCCAAAGAGCACAGAGCGGTTGCGGAGTGTGGAACGGTGAGTACATTGTTTTTTATGTTTCATCACCTCCCCGGGAGCTCCGCTTATTATACTCTGGGGTCTGAAGAGACCCCACAGTATAATAATAGCAGTTTCGTTTCGGCCATGTTTGGTCTGATCGAAACTGCTGGGTGAGGACTCCGCTGCCGTGCCAGGTGAATAATCCTCATGTGCCACTCTTGGCATGCGTGCTGGGGGTTGCCGACCACTGGTCTATCACTTAAAATCTCAATAAAATGCATTTAAGTTTGTGGTTGTAAGGTGACAAAATGTGAAAAAGTTCAAGGGGTATGAATACTTTTGCAAGGCACTGTATATATATATGTATACAATTTATATTGTAAGTTATACATGTGTTGCACACTTTGTATAATATAGAATATAATAAGTTATCTCTGGATTTGCTAAAAAATATACACAGTAAAGTATATATTGTTTTCAAAATTTATGGAAATGCACATTGCCTTAAGTCAGGTTTCTTTTTAGATGACTTCATGTTAGAGAAAATTATTGCTTGATGTCACTGCCAAGATTGACAGGGTGATTGCTCCTGATAGTACAGCGCACAGTGCCCTCATGTCTGTAAGTGCTGTTATATTTGTCCATCAAACAGAATTTCTCTTATCATTCACACTTCAGTTAAAAAGAAAAAACTGACAGTGATAAATGATAAGGAGACATTTTAAGTGCTTATATACTTACTGAACGTATGCTGAAAAAATATGACATATGTGGTTAGAAAAGGGAAGTTTGTTTTCATACATAAATATATGAAATAATCTAAAACTATGTCATGTAGTTCGCTAAAATTAGTATGTTCCAAATGGCAGAATAGAATTCCATCATTTTAAGCCAATAAACCTTATTTTGCAAGCCCATATTTTAACCTAAGCTCTTGAAGGTCAGCGCTTAGGGTGGCATGACGTGGAATTTATGTTTGCAGATGGAGTTATTTTTTTTTAACATAGCCTTCTTTTTCCCCACCACAATACTACATACTGTTATTGGCTACATTTAAAGAGGACAGAAGTGCTTAAAGGTCCCAGAGCTGGCTGTATCGTGACTGATGGATGGAGCTTATACAACAGCCCCTGCTAATCTCTGCTCCACTTACAGTATCCATGCCATGTGGAGGAGAATAATAATCATTGTGTTATTCCTCCCTCTCTCTCTCTCCATTGTGCGCTGTCAGCATATGCCATAGCCAGCCCACCAGGATCAGCAGAAAGCAGCGGAAAACACCTAATTGCAAATACTGAAGGGAGAAGATTGATAGCATACATGTGTGTGCACAGGGTCTCCATCATTGGTCATATTTTAGCCTGATCCATACACAGGGCAGAACTGGTCCACAAAGTGGACACAGGTAATTCATTCTTACCCACTGATCACACATTCAACACATTCCTTAACCCAGGGATGTCCAAAGTTCAGCCCGTGGGCCAAATGTGACCTGTGATGACATTTTACCCAGCCCACCAGCACTATTGCCTTTAGGGGGCCCTACTGGATTCGCACTTCTTTTTTAAGAAGCAGTGGAATTTGGTAATACAGTAGTCCCTACTAACTTACTTATCCTGGTTCCTGCTCGCGGCCTCCTCTTCCTCTTCATCCACCAGGGGGCACCCATGAGCCGCACATTACGTCATCGTGAACAGCAGTGGGAAGCAGTAAGTTAATGCAGCCTGGTTCTCCCTGGTTCTGTAGATCAGTTGTTAAAACTGATTCGGCAGAACCGGGTAGAAGTGCCTGTGGCCTAAAAGCTAAGTATCAATACTCACCTGTCTACTATCTGGCGCCTCCTTCTGCTTCCTCCTCCGAGTACATATAACATCACAACAGCAGAGAGACAGAGCGGTCCCCCCCACATACAGTGGCCTCTTCATGCTCCCCCATACTGTATGCATGGGGACCAGTGATGGGGCCATTATATTGTGTGGGGGCTATTTTTTGAGTGTGAAGAAATTAAAAGTATGCCATTTGCAATAAAAAAAATTCATAAGATAGTTCATTTGCATTTAATGTTTCATGTCCTCATAGATGTGCGGTATTATATACGGCTAGAAAGTGATGTGCTGATGTCGGCTTTCTAGCAGTGTATAATACTGCACATCTACAGTGAAGGAAATAAGTATTTGATCCCTTGCTGATTTTGTAAGTTTGCCCACTGACAAAGACATGAACATTCTATAATTTTAAGGGTAGGTTCATTTTAACAGTGAGAGATAGAATATCAAAAATAAAATGCAGAAAATGACATTGTTTAAATTTTATAAATTTATTTGCATTTTGCAGAGAGAAATAAGTATTTGATCCCATACCAACCATTAAGAGTTCTGGCTCCTACAGAGCAGTTAGACACTCCTAATCAATTCGTTACCTGCATTAAAGACAGTTCTCTTATATTGTCACCTGTATAAAAGACTCCTGACCACAGACTCAATTAATCAGTCATACTCTAACCTCTACAACATGGGCAAGACCAAACAGCTTTCTAAGGATGTCAGGGACACAGGGACAAGATCATAGACCTGCACAAGGCTGGAATGGGCCACAAAACCATAAGTAAGACACTGGGTGAGAAGGAGACAACTGTTGGTGCAATAGTAAGAAAATGGAAGAAATACAAAATGACTGTCAATCGACATCAGTCTGGGGCTCCATGCAAAATCTCACCTCATGGGGTATCCTTGATCATGAGGAAGGTGAGAGATTAGCCTAAAACTACACGGGGGAAACTTGTTAATGATCTCAAGGCAGCTGGGACCACAGTCACCAAGAAAACCATTGGTAACACATTACACCGTAATGGATTAAAATCCTGCAGTGCCCACAAGGTCCCCCTGCTCAAGAAGGCCCATGTGCAGGCCCATCTGAAGTTTGCCAACGAACACCTGGATGAGTCTGCGAGTGAATGAGAGAAGGTGCTGTGGTCAGATGAGACAAAAATTGAGCTCTTTGGCATTAACTCAACTCGCCATGTTTGGAGGAAGAGAAATGCTGCCTATGACCCAAAGAACACCGTCCGCACTGTCAAGCATGGAGGTGGAAACATTATGTTTTGTGGGTGTTTCTCTGCTAAGAGCACAGGACTACTTCACCGCATCAATGGGAGAATGGATGGAGCCATGTACCGTAAAATCCTAAGTGACAACCTCCTTCCTTCCACCAGGACATTAAAAATGGGTAGAGGCTGGGTCTTCCAGCAGGACAATGACCCAAAACATACAGCCAAGGCAACAAAGGAGTGGCTCAAAAAGAAGCACATTAAGGTCATGGAGTGGCCTAGCCATTCTCCAGATCTTAATCCCAAAGAAAACTTATGGAGGGAGCTGAAGCTCCGAGTTGCCAAGCGACAGCCTCAAAATCTTAATGATTTAGAGATGATCTGAAAAGAGGAGTGGACCAAAATTCCTCCTTACATGTGCGCAAAACTCATCATCAACTACAAAAAACGTCTGACTGCTGTGCTTGCCAACAAGGGTTTTGCCACCAAGTATTAAGTCTTGTTTGTCAGAGGGATCAAATACCTATTTCTCTCTGCAAAATGCAAATAAATTTATAAAATTTATACAATGTGATTTTCTAGATTTTATTTTTGATATTCTATCTCTCACTGTTAAAATTAACCTGTCAAGTCTCAGGTCATGAAACAATATTTTGGTACTTTTGTATTTTTCTACTTTATATGTTACAAATACTAATTTTTCCTTGCTACTAATTGCTGACAGCTAAAGAACAAAAGAATGAATCAAAGATGGCACTGAAATCCTTTATGCCGCGCCTAGTAGCTGACGTCTCAGGCTGGAATCGAGGCTGCACCTGGTTGAACATTAGGAACAAGAGCCAATGGGGCATGGACAGCTCAGGAGTATCAGAGAAACTCTACACTACACTATGCATTAACCCGCCCTCTTCCTTTCCTGTACAACTATGTGTGACATGAATAAACCTGGCAGTGCAGTGCTGAGACCTTGAGAGCAAAGCATGAGCTGGCTGTGATACGGAAATTCTTGTCTGTGTCTTTGTTAGTGCTGTGCACACATGCTTACTGATTTGGACTGACTGATTGATCCGGTATTTGTCGATTGCGACTCTGACAATTGGCGATTCCAACGTGGGGCCACCAGGAGACCAGAGAGGGCTTGCTGACCCGCACAGGCCATCCTATCAAACCCCGCCATCTTCCGAGGAGGGTCCGTAACCTCAACTGATCACGGTAAGTCTACTCATATTATATATGTGTTTACTTGCCTGTGAATCGGGAGGTGACGGTTAGTAGGTTTGGTGGCTACGACGGGTCAGGTGCTCAGTCCGGAAGGGACGGACGTCTGGTATTCTCCTCTGGTGGTTCGGAACTGCAGCACTGACATTTTTGTCCCTGTGCGGCTCAATCAGTCAGAGGTTGTGAATGTAAGAAAGGAACCAGGAAGTAGAGATAGTCAAAGTGAAGTGAGATAGTTGGAAGCCGTCTGTTTAGTTTATAAAGGTGTTGTGTCTGATGCCGTAACATATTGCTGGGACATCGGCTGTCACGTCCAAGAAAGGACCCTTAAGGTCCCATTGGTTTATTAGAAACCTGGAATAGTTGGAGAGGGTTAGAAATACACGTAGAGCTACAGTCTGAGGTTGGGGACCTGAAGATAAGATCCTGGAACCGGAAAGGTGGATCTTTGAATGACTGTGAGTCTAGCACTGGTGAGCAGCTGCGCCAGTGTTGTATTTCTGGAGTGATCATGTTACGGCATTTCAAACGTAAGCATACTTTGCCCCCCGGGGCACAGACGGCGGTGGAATTGGTTAAGGAGTGAGAAGGAAAGGATAGGGTTAAAAACATGAGTAAGTTGATGAAAAGTGTTGAAATGCCCCCTGGAGGCAAGTTGGAAAATGGAAAAGGCAGTAATGGTCCTGAGTGCCCACCTGAGTATGAAAAACATGAGTTGAGATATGATCCATCACAAAAAGTTCAGTTATAGAAGACCTCATTGTATACCACTGGTATGATGTTTAGGGGATTATACATTATATATTTCAATCTGTAATTGTAATATTCCATAGGGGTTCAACTTTGGTTGGAATCCAGTGAACAAAGTTTTAAAGTTTTGCAGTTTGCCCTTAAGGTAACCTGAAGTACAACTCAGGAGTTCTGAACACCTGTGGTAATAACAGAAGGTGGGGTTTTGCCATGAAAAATATCTGAAAATTGTACAAAAATGTTAATATGTAATTTTGGTGTCAGTATTAACTGCTATCTGCTTGAATTCTATTCCTGTACTCTGTAGTGCTCTGCAGAGAACAACCGAAACATTGTTGATTGCCAAGCAGCCCTCAAGGACGTTGTATGTGATGTTCAGTACACGCAGGAAATCGCAATTATTATGAAGTGAAACTTGGCTCTGGGCCACCAGAGTACGCAGTTTATATATGATATCTGTTTGTGCCCAAAATAAAATGTTTCGATAAAAGAGTTAACCTATGGTTAAATAAAAAGAAATAAGGTATAATGACAATGTGTATGGGAAGATATTCAAACATATGTTATAAGTTATGTCTTGCACTATGTTATGTGAATTTACTGTTTTGCCTGTTGTCACCTGAAATAAGGTATCCACTAAAAGAGCAAAAAGGTGGCAGTGAAAGATTCTGGATCTCCACTACGTGGGGGTAATGGCCACCTGGGGGGAGCAGGCCACTCGCCCTTGGTCGCCAAAAACAAACCACGCCGGGGTTTGAGAATCTTTGTTTTAAAAGGGAATATTACAGGGAATATTCTGAATATTATTGCTGTGTTTATGTATCTATGTGTTTATGTTTTATCTACATAATTTGGTTTACAAAGACATTTGCTAGAAGGAGACATAAGCCTGGGACAGTGGGACTATGGTGGTTGGATACGCTGCAAAACGTGACGGTGAACAGATGTCTTTAAGGGTGTTAGACCGATAGGTATGTAAATGGTATAAACATATCCTTGGGGAATGAGGTGAAGTTTTTGGAAAAGTCCTCAGGATCTGACCTGCAGCTCCTAATGTACCCTGAGTATGGGTTATATCATTTACAGAGGTGGGAGATGTGAGTGATGCCGCTTGTCTGTCTCCATCTTACATTCCATTCACGGGCGCTGCCCAGAGCTTGCCCCCACCGCTCCTGTGCTGAAAACCGTTATCTAAAATGGGATGAAACTTCTTTGTCGTGTCTTATTCAATAGTTATGTATTAAAACTTATGTTATAACTTTATACCCAATCATGTTATGTTAATTATACTAATCACACCTTCTCTTTGTTTCGGTAATGTATAACCACACCAATAAGAGATTTTGTGCTGTGTTTTTGGCATCCCATTTGGTTTGTTAATGTGCTGGATCATGTGAAAAGTTGGGATAGGTTGCCCCACTGCCCGTCTTCTTCCAAATTGTGGTGGAGGAGAATGTAGTAATCCAGGGCTACTGTGTGCGCCCGGGATATATCTTCCCAGGTTCTAAATAAAAAGCTGCACTCATTAACACTTGGTGTGCCGAAGGTGAGGGTTTGAGACAGAAGTTAGGCAAATCATGGAGAATTTGCCTCGGCGGTGTGGAGCTGATCCCAAGGATAGAGAAATTCCAGCTACAGAGATTGTAAGAGCAAAAGAGGAGACTGATGGAGTGAAGGAATGCCAGAAAATGTTCAGAAAGTCTGGTTATGCTGAGCTTATAGTTCTTCAAGAAATAGGGTGAGATGCAGGGGGGGAGAGCCAGCGCAGCTATGTGTGGGATGAGTAGCTGTGTGCAATAAAAAAAAAAAAAAGACACTGTTCGCAAGGGGTAATAAATCTAGCATTAGAAACACAGATGGGAATGGCTGGACAAATCAGACTACAATGTGCCTTACTTATGCCTCACCTTTGCACGCTGCACGTCACTAAAAATCCCTTTGACCTGTTAGCAATAGGTTCAGGGGGGGAGAAAGGAAAGTCAGACAACTTAATCACACAAGTATTTTCTTTTTTTGTTGACAATATAGAACAATATGTTTTTATGCCACAAGAAACTATTGGGTTTGGTTATGTAAATGATGAACCAATTGCTAACCTTGATTTTGAGTTCTTTTATAGATGGCTCTCGATTTGGGAAGGATGGTAAATTCTGCACCATTATTCTATGCCATGGTCCCTGAACATGAGGTAAAACAAGCAAATCCTCCTAAAAGCACTCACTGAAACAGTGTAAAATGGCTGAGGGTAAGTCTGATGGGCTTTTGGTTTAGCACAGGACTATCGTCCAATCTGTGCGTTTAAAGCCTAAAAGGATGTCCAGGCAAGTCAGTAGGTTTTGTAGGACTTGCTGCTACCCGAACAGGTGGGTATAATCAAAGTCAAGGCACACACCAAGGCTGATACAAAGAAAGTAGAGGTAACGTGTGGGCAGATACTGCCACCAAACAGCTGCAGAAAAGCCTAGGGAACATGCCTCAGCACAGGGGGTCACCATACTGGACCAAAACTCTCAGCTCTCTTTTCAGGTTCTAAAAACACTGCAGGACCAAAATGGCCCAGAAGAAAAGAAGATTTGGAAACTGCAAGAAGGAAGAAACAAAAAGGATGAACAAGTCCTAATGGCCAGTGGTAAGAGAGTATGTTACTGAGAGCATTGTTCCCAAGGATGGCGCAAGCAGCTGAAGTGCACCATTCAAAAGTAGCCATGTGTGACCTGGTGAGCAGATGATGGGTAGCTGCAGGTTTTAGCATCACTGCAGTCAGATACGTGTAAGCCTGCATAACATGTGTCAGACACAATGTAGGTCAGAAAGTGAGAAGGTGTGAGTACATGCTTGTGTGTATTGATCTCTTTTCGGAATGACCTGAGGCATTTCTGGTGCAGAAATCCATCACAAAAGGAACTGCAGATAAACTACTGAAAGAAGTAGTGTGCAGGTATGGGATCCCCGAGACCATCGAAAGTGATAATGGAACTCACTATACAGGACAGGTAACGAGAGAAATAATGGAGGCCGTGGGGATACAGCAAGTGGTCCATAGCCCGTACCGTCCCCGGAGTAGTGTAGAGTATTTATCACTTGTCACTTGCATTTGTATTTTCTGTACACTCCTGACAGAAGGATTGGCCTCAGCCCCTAGAGTATTTGGATTATATTTTTCACAATTGTTCCAGATGTAGTATGGTGTGCTGACTGACTATGTGATTGATTGCCAAAAACATTTGACTAATGTACACTCTTGAGTTTTCTCCTTCCTTCCAGATCCTAAGTCAGTGGAAGGAACCTATCAGCTGCAACCCAAAAATTGGGTGCTGATAAAGAGACACGTGAGAAGGGCCTTGATTCGACCGTCCCTTCCAGGTCCTGTTGACAACCATGTAAGAGACAGCCAATGTTGTCCTAAGCTTTATTTGTCTGTATAAATTGTTAATGTTGAATGTATTTCTGTGATTCTGTTCCTTTAAGACAGCAGCCATTGTAATTGTGACATGATGCTGGAGTGAGACCCCCCCCCCTTTTATGTCAGCCTGCCTGTTCTGCAGACAGAGTGTGAGCTGAGAAGCAGGAAGTGACCAGACAGAGAGCAGCAGCCATCTTGGCAAGAGAGAAGACAGGTGTCTATGTTGTATTGAACTGGTGTGGAGATTTTTCTGTACAGCTAAGCTGTATCTTGGCCCAGAGACAAACAGAGTGTAAAGAGACAACAGGACTAGTGAGTCCACGTGAAAGGAACTGTGCTCAGTGGCTGATCAGTGAGACTGACATTGTGACTGTGTATATGGATACCACAGATAGAGACTCGCAGTGCTGTTGATGTACTGGACAGCACCTGCTAAATCCCGGCTTACATCCCAGCTCAGTGTATGGATTCGGCAGGACTGTCAGTGTGCTGAGTGGAATCTGCTGTTGGATTACATTGCATTCATTGGGTTTCCCTGTTAAAGAGGACTTCATTTCTCCTGAGATCCTGATAACAGTGAGGAGAGGACGCTTCACTATAAAAGAAAGGAACGACTTTGGGCCCCACCGCGCGCTTCTACGGACTGTAAGCGGTCCACCTGGACCACTGGGGAAAAGGGGGTGCACCCAAATGTGAAGTCAGGGTCAGTTAGGGATAGTTTTGAGTATATTGTTCATTCAGTGTCCATACTGCAGAAGTGGACAGAGTAAAAGTAGAAACCATTGCAGAATTTGCCTTGAAATTGTTCATGCTATATTGTATATTTTGCTTGTCTTTATCCCTGTCATTTTACCTTCAAATAGCCTTTATTAACTTATAGTAAATATATATTCTTTTCTTGAACTACCGCGTGTGTGTTCATTTCTGGTTGCGGAGTCCAAACCACCTGCCTTGCTCTCGGTTCACAACCAGTACAACTGTGAAACGACAAGGGAAGCCTTGTTGTCACGATGGTGTCCCCACTGAATGATGTTCTTAGGAACAATAAACTGATTACACACCACCAGGTCCTGATAAAGGATATGAATCCTGAAAGGAAACCTAAAGACTGTTGGATCTGCATCCATAGTGCTGATTTGCTTATGTTTATTCTGTTTGTTTAAGCTATTACAGTGCATAAGTAAAAGGATGAGCCGACCAAAATATGAAAGGCCGTACCTATGAGGAAAGGTGTTGAGATTAGGTTGTAATACAGAAGCACACGAGGGGAATCTGGTGAAGGAAATAAAATAAAGTCCAGCAGTAGACAGTAGGTCATTGAAGTACCTAAATGTGAATTTCTGTATTCAACCATCTCAAAATGGGGAAATGTTAGAGTATGATCCTCCATTTTGTATCTATCATCCATTTTGTGTATCTTTTATGTATATATACTAGTATGTAACTCTGTGTGGTGGGTGCTTAGGATTGTGGATAATCTATCCTCTGTATAAGTTGGTTCTTAGTACGAAGGCTGCATTCCAAAGGCTGTCTGGCACCTAGCATGTCATTCTTATCTCTTTTCCTATGATATACAGTACAGACCAAAAGTTTGGACACACCTTCTCATTCCAAGAGTTTTCTGTATTTTCATGACTATAAAAATTGTAGATTCACACTGAAGGCATCAAAACTATGAATTAACACATGTGGAATTATATACTTAACAAAAAAGTGTGAAACAACTAAAAATATGTCTTATATTCTAGGTTCTTCAAAGTAGCCACCTTTTGCTTTGATTACTGCTTTGCACACTCTTGGCATTCTCTTGATGAGCTTCAAGAGGTAGTCACCTGGAATGGTTTTCACTTCACAGGTGTGAATGTCATGTTTAATAAGTGGGATTTCTTGCCTTATAAATGGGGTTGGGACCATCAGTTGTGTTGTTCAGAAGTCAGGTGGATACACAGCTGATAGTCCTACTGAATAGAGTGTTAGAATTTGTATTATGGCAAGAAAAAAAGGAGCTAAGTAAAGAAAAACGAGTGGCCATCATTACCTTAAGAAATGAAGGTCAGTCAGTCCGAAAAATTGGGAAAACTTTGAGAGTGTCCCCAAGTGCAGTGGCCAAAACCATCAAGCGCTACAAAGAAACTGGCTCACATGAGGACCGCCCCAGGAAAGGAAGACCAAGAGTCACCTCTGCTGCAGAGGATAAGTTCATCCAAGTCACCAGCCTCAGAAATCGCAGGTTAACAGCAGCTCAGATTAGAGACCAGGTCAATGCCACACAGAGTTCTAGCAGCAGACACATCTCTACAACAACTGTTAAGAGGAGACTGTGTGCAGCAGGCCTTCATGGTAAAATAGCTGCTAGGAAACCACTGCTAAGGACAGGCAACAAGCAAAAGAGACTTGTTTGGGCTAAAGAACACAAGGAATGGACATTAGACCTGTGGAAATCTGTGCTTTGGTCTGATGAGTCCAAATTTGAGATCTTTGGTTCCAACCACCGTGTCTTTGTGCGACGCAGAAAATGTGAACGAATGGACTCTACATGCCTGGTTCCCACCGTGAAGCATGGAGGAGGAGGTGTGATGGTGTGGGGGTGCTTTGCCCGGTGACACTATTGGGGATTTATTCAAAATTGAAGGAATACTGAACCAGCATGGTTACCACAGCATCTTGCAGCGGCATGCTATTCCATCCGGTTTGCGTTTAGTTGGACCATCATTTATTTTTCAACAGGACAATGACCCCCAAACACACCTCCAGACTGTGTAAGGGCTATTTGACCACGAAGGAGAGTGATGGGGTGCTACGCCAGATGACCTGGCCTCTACAGTCACTAGACCTGAACCCAATCGAGGTTTGGGGTGTGCTGGACCGCAGAGTGAAGGCAAAAGGGCCAACAAGTGCTAAGCATCTCTGGGAACTCCTTCAAGACTGTTGGAAGACCATTTCAGGTGACTACCTCTTGAAGCTTATCAAGAGAATGCCAAGAGTGTGCAAAGCAGTAATCAAAGCAAAAGGTGGCTACTTTGAAGAACCTAGAATATAACACATATTTTCAGTTGTTTCACACTTTTTTGTTAAGTATATAATTCCACATGTGTTAATTCATAGTTTTGATGCCTTCAGTGTGAATCTACAATTTTTATAGTCATGAAAATACAGAAAAATCTTGGAATGAGAAGGTGTGTCCAAACTTTTGGTCTGTACTGTATATATATTTATGAGTATAGCATGGATGATGTAAGCTGGTGTATTATCCATTGTATATGCCTCTTTGTCTCATAAGAGTGCTCATCCACCCCCCCCTTGGAAGTCCTAATGAGATACAGCTCCTATTGTGCTTTATCTAATAGCCATGTTCGTGGGTGTGTAGCCACAGTGTACTTGTATGAGATGCTGCTTATTACTGTGAAGGCCGCACCTGGTGGCTTCCACACGTTTTTATGTTTAATATAAATTTAGCTTATGTGTATTAATCTTGTAATGTCTGGGCCTCCCGCCACAGAACTGCGGATGTCCTAATATCTATTACAACCAACAGAGGTTTGTTGATAAGTCCAAGTACAAAGGGGGGTGATCTACAAGGGGTCACTCGTCTTAAATTGGTGAAGAAATCCCCTACCCTTTCCCGTCCTGGTTTATAGTAAGCCTATAGGCCCCTAGGGATTTATGGAAAGTATAACAATGTTTTTAGGAGGGACAAGTTGCTGTACTTTTATTTCCAACAATACTGCCCCTGATGGCAGCATAACTAAGGCCATGGGAAAGATTCGAAATTTGGCAGACGAACTCAAAGAGAACTCTGGAATGTTTGATTCTTGGGGAAGTTGGTTCTCGTCATGGGCTAAGGGTTGGAAGGAAAAGTTGACCCAAGTAGGAGTAGTAATTGGTTGTGTTCTGTTGATCTTGTTGATGACCTCTATATGTGTTATTCCATGTATAGAGGGCATGATAAACAAGGCTGTGGATTCAGATAAGAAGGGCATCTTTCTAAATCACCTAAAGATGGATCCACTAATGATGAGACCTGAGATTGATATGGAAATAATAGAAGTGTGTAAGAAGGCTCCCTCTCGGGAATATGCTGAGTTAATTTAGGGATAGTAAGGATCTGACTTTCCTATGTGAAAGACCTTTAAGTGGGAACCTATCCACAAGGGATAGGTTGTCACCCAGGAGGTGAAAAGGAGCGAAGCACATTGGAACAGATCATTAGGTTCATAAATATTAGGGAAAAATTTGTATTTAGGGGGGAATGTCAAGTCTCAGGTCATGAAACAATATTTTGGTACTTTTGTATTTTTCTACTTTATATGTTACAAATACTAATTTTTCCTTGCTACTAATTGCTGACAGCTAAAGCACAAAAGAATGAATCAAAGATGGCACTGAAATCCTTTATGCCGCGCCTAGTAGCTGACGTCTCAGGCTGGAATCGAGGCTGCACCTGGTTGAACATTAGGAACAAGAGCCAATGGGGGATGGACAGCTCAGGAGTATTAGAGAAACTCTACACTACACTATGCATTAACCCGCCCTCTTCCTTTCCTGTACAACTATGTGTGACGTGAATAAACCTGGCAGTGCAGTGCTGAGACCTTGAGAGCAAAGCATGAGCTGGCTGTGAGACGGAAATTCTTGTCTGTGTCTTTGTTAGTGCCGTGCACACATGCTTACTGATTTGGACTGACTGATTGATCCGGTATTTGTCGATTACGACCCTGACAAACCTATCCTTAAAATTATAGACTGTTCATGTCTTTGTCAGTGGGCAAACATACAAAATCAAAAAGGGATCAAATACTTATTTCCCTCACTGTATACGGACGTGAATGGTGGTCTTTCATGGTTAAGGCTAAGGCCTCACATAGCGAGCTGCAGCCAAAAAATGCTGCGGGAAAACTGCGGCGGAAACATATGACGTTTTTTCCTGCAGTGCTGTTCACAGAAAGTATGCAGAGTTTTCCTCTGCGGACTTTCTGCTTCAATTATGCCTATATGTAAAACACCGTTTCCGCAGGTATAATTGACATGCTGCGATTTACAAAAACGCAATGGTTTTTGAAATGGCAGCATCTCCGTTGTGGATATTTTTCTCCAATGTGTGGATGGGGTTAGCCAGAATCCCATCCACCATGCAGGTACTGTAAAACGCTGCGGTTTTTGCCATTTTTTTTTACGTTGGGCCCCAGCCTAAAAGACTGTCAGGCTGAATGATTGGCCCTCACACATTTTCACTTCACCAAATCTGGGCTTCCTTGGAAAAAGTTTGGACAGTCCTGCCTTAACCCCATCCCATCGGAGGCATTTTTTTATTTTCATTTTTTGATTTTCAGAAGACTCCCCACCAACATGAGGGCTTAATGTTTGCAGGACAAATTGTTCTTCATAATGGTACCATGTATTATTTTGTAGAATGTACTGGAAAAGTGGAAAAAAATTCAGAATAGGGTGGAATTGGAGAAAAAGTGCATTTGTGCGATTTTCTTACGGGCTTCGTTTTTACGGAGTTCACTCTGCAGCCAAAATGACATGTCATCTATAGTCTATGTTTTGGTACATTTCCGTTTAAATCAAATTTATATAGTTTTAATTACATTTTAACTCCTTCACAAAAATACAAAACTTTGCAAAAAAAATTTTTATTCAAGTCGCCATATTCTGACACCCGTAACTTTTTTATATTTCATGTACAAGGATGCATAGGGTGTCTTTTTCTTGCGGGGCCAGATTTACTTTATAGTTATAACATTTCGGGGGAATGTCTATTTCTTTGATCACTTTTTATTCAAATTTTTATCAGAGGCATAACTGAAAAAACGGCGGTTTGGCACTTTTGATTTTTTTTTTTAGAAGTTTGTAGACTGGGCGTTTTCGGACTCAGGGATACCTATTGTGTATGTATTCTAGGGAAAGGGGGTGATTTGAACTTTTAGGTTTTTTTGTTTTTCTATATTTTTTAAAACTTTATTTTTTTTTACTATTTTATTAGCCCCCTAGTGGCTTGAACCTGCAATATTTCTTTGTAATGTATCTTTTTCGTCAGTACTTGAACCCTACAAATTGTACAGTGCTGCGGAATATGTTGGCGCTATATAAATAAAATTTATTATTATTATTATTATTATTATTATTTTGATTGCAAGTCACATAGAAAGCAATACAACTGTATTGCCGTCTTTGGGACTTTCGCTATGTTACTACTGAGGTTATTCATGGACCAGCCTCAATAGTTATATTCCTATGGCAGGCCTGGAAGCCTTCAGAAGGCTTGTTGCTGCCATAGGAACAGGTTGGCACCAATGGAAAAGGTTCAGGGCTGGTGGGGACCAGCCCCGAGGGCCTTTTTTTTTTTTTTAATTTGATGCCACATTGTAATGCCAGGTATTAGCTCTGGCTCTTATCTGTACATAGTACATGGCATCCACTCTGCAGCAAAGTGGCCACCATCTTTAAAGACCCGGCATCCAGGTTTTCTGGAAAAGCCCTGTGCCCCATGTGACTTTTGAGGTAAATCACTCACAGATGTTTAGCCTCAAGATGGATTTTAACTGAAGAACAAAAGTTAATTTTTATTTTTGGCGTGGTGCTGGATTTTATTTACTTTTGGATGGTGATCATATGTCTATGTGTGAACACCCCCTTAAGGTTTTTATTTTTAGTGCGGGCACAGATAGATTTACAACAGGTCGATTTAGGACACTAAACCCCCAGTTCAAAATGTCCTGTGGGTGGTTTACTGTCATAAATCACCCTGGCAGGTTCCCTTTAATAAGTCAGTATCTTAATTTTTGCAAATAAATTGTGTGCTCTTTTCCTCTTATCTTACTATGTCATGTTGTGGCATATGTCATATCTTATGTGGCATGTTTTCTTTGTCTAATTTTTCTTCTGTAGGTTCCTTAGCTAGACAAACATTACTAGGGACAATGAGCATCCCTGCTTTGCCCCATCCACATTTTTATTACATAATTTATTACAGGTAATTTTAGTGTAGCCGCTGGCTCAGAATTTAAAAATTTAAAAACCTCCAAAAAAACTCTCTGGCTATTTCTGTATTCTTCATCACTGAAAACTGATATGGCCATTCAAGGCTATTGAGGGCCATTTCTATATCCAGTGTTATCAGTGATATTGGCTCTTCATTTTTTACTAGCACATAGTACTATATTTATTATCTTCCAAATATTATCTGCTGCCTGCCTCCCAGGGACAAAACTGAACCTAATCTCTATGAATCAATGACTTACTAAGCAAGTTCAATCTCTCTCTAAAATTGCAGTAAATAATTTTAAAACAACATTTAGCAGAGAGATTGGCCTGTAAATTTTCCTGCCTTACAAATTACTTGTTTAAAGGACTCTAATAATTCTTTCGATAATTTATTTCACTTTAATATACTCTTCTATACTTTATTTACTAGTAAAACGTACTACCAAATCTACATATTTTAGGCAAGATAAGACTGAAAATCTATCCAGTCCAGAGACATTATCTACACTCATTTTCTTTATAACCCCAATAATTTTCTCTACACTTATCTATTCATTTGGTTTACTGATCATTGTTTCTATGTTGAGCCATCTTAATTCACTTTAAAAATTATGTGCTTTACATTTTTTATTGCTTTTTGAAGACAAATATTTTTCAGATAGAAACTATAAAATGCTTGCCTGGATATAAATCTTGTCTGGATCTGATGTTAAAAACTTAACCCCTAACCTGTCTCATGAACACAGTTTTTATTTTCTATCCGAACATACTAGAAATAGGTCTATCTAATGTACAGTCATGGCCAAACGTTTTGAGAATGACACAAATATTATATTTTCACATGATCTGCTGCCCTCTGGTTTTTATGTGTGTTTGTCAGATGTTTTTATCACATACAGAAATATAATTGCATTCATATTATGAGTAACAGAAGCTTATATTGACAGTTAGAATGAGTTAATGCAGCAAGTCTATATTTGCAGTGTTGACCCTTCTTCTTCAGGACCTCTGCAATTCTCCCTGGCATGCTCTCAATCAACTTCTGGACCAAATCCTGACTGATAGCAGTCCATTCTTGCAGAATCAATGCTTTAATTTTGTCTGAATTTGTTGATTTTTGTTTGTCCACCCGTCTCTTGATGATTGACCACAAGTTCTCAATGGGATTAAGATCTGGGGAGTTTCCAGGCCATGGACCCAAAATCTCTATGTTTTCTTCCCTGAGCCATTTAGTTATCACCTTTGCTTTATGGCAAGGTGCTCCATCATGCTGGAAAAGGCATTGCTGAGCGCCAAACTGCTCTTGGACGGTTGGGAGAAGTTGCTCTTGGAGGACATTCTGGTACCATTCTTTATTCATGGCTGTGTTTTTAGGCAAGACTGTGAGAGAGCCGATTCCCTTGGCTGAGAAGCAACCCCACACATGAATGGTTTCAGGATGCTTTATAGTTGGCATGAGACAAGACTGGTGGTAGCGCTCACCTCTTCTCCGAATAAGCTGTTTTCCAGATGTTCCAAACAATCGAAAAGGGGATTCATCAGAGAAAATGACTTTACCCCAGTCCTCAGCAGTCCACTCCCTGTACATTTTGCAGAATATCAGTCTGTCCCTGATGTTTTTTCTGGAGAGAAGTGGCTTCTTTGCTGCCCTCCTTGAGACCAGGCCTTGCTCCAAGAGTCTCCGCCTCACAGTGCGTGCAGATGCACTCACACCTGCCTGCTGCCATTCCTCAGCAAGCTCTGCACTGCTGGTAGCCCGATCCCGCAGCTGAAACACTTTTAAGAGACGGTCCTGCCGCTTGCTGGTCTTTCTTGGGGGCCCTGGAGCCTTTTTGGCACCAATGGAACCTCTCTCCTTGAAGTTCTTGATGATGCGATAGATTGTTGACTGAGGTGCAATCTTTCTAGCTGCAATACTCTTCCCAGTTAGGCCATTTTTGTGCAGTGCAATGATGACTGCACGTGTTTCTTTAGAGATAACCATGGTTAACAGAAGAGAAACAATGATGGTAAGCACCAGCCTCCTTTTAAAGTGTCCAGTGGTGTCATTCTTACTTAATCATGACAGATTGATCTCCAGCCCTGTCCTCATCAACACCCACACCTGTGTTAATGGAGCAATCACTGAAACGATGTTAGGTGGTCCTTTTAAGGCAGGGCTGCAATGATGTTGAAATGTGTTTTGGGGGATAAAGTTCATTTTCTAGGCAAATATTGACTTTGCAAGTAATTGCTGTTAAGCTGATCACTCTTTATAACATTCTGGAGTATATGCAAATTGCCATTAGAAAAACTGAAGCAGTAGACTTTGTAAAAATTAATATTTGTATCATTCTCAAAACTTTTGGCCATGACTGTATTATAAGATGTGCAGTACCTTTCCCTAGCTACAATAATTTAGATATTAGATAATAGCCTATCAATATTCCATTCACCCTAAAATTTGATCTATATCTAAGCAACAATATGGATATCCATAATATCACCATTAAGCTCTCCAAATATCTTTAAGGCATGGTCTTTAACTGATTTCATCACTTTCATCCTCAGTCCCAGTCCTATATAAAATTATCAATTCTTCCTCCTAGACATGGCTGATCACCTCCAAACAAATCCCCTACAGTATACTACATTGACAAATGTACTGGGACACCTCATACTACCCCTACAGGAGCAGTTATAACATCCCATATTAAATCCAATGGAATTAGTATGGAGTCCCCATTTGCAGCTAAAACAGCTTTTACTCTTCTGGGAAGGCTTTCTACAAGATTTTGGAGTGGATCTGGTAATTTTCACTCATTTATACAGAAGAGCATTTGTGAGGTCAGACACTGATGTTGGACAAGAGGGTTTGGCTTTCAATCTCTATTCTAGAACATCCCAAAGGTGTTTAATGGGGTGGAGGTCAGAGCTCTGTACACCTCAGTCAAATACTTCCAGTCCAAAGTCACCCAAGCATGCCTTCATGGATCTTGCTTTGTTCACTGGGGCACAGTCATGCTGGAACAGCAGAGGGCTTTCTACAAATTGTTCCCCCAAAGTTGGAAGCATACAGTTGTCCAAATAACTTTATACAGTATGCAGAAGTATATAGATTTTCCTTCACTGGAACTAAGGGGCCCAGCCAACCCCTAAAAAATAACCCCAAATTGTTACTAGCTCATTCTTTCACAAAAGTTTGTAAAGACAGACTGCATGGCTAGGTGTCGGATATTTTGAACCTGTGGCAATAGGAATGAAATCAGTTATTATTATAAAAGATGTGTCCTTTATATTTTGTCCATATAATGTATATAGGATCTTAAAGAACTAAATGAGAGGGACAGAAAGTCATGAAGAAGGCAGTCAGCACTTATCTTCATGATTTACTTTCTTGAGACCTTTCTCTTCCTATTAAATGTTCATTGTGGTTCCCACAAGCTCACAGGTCTCCTCCGCAGGCAGTGAGTAATATTTTAACACTTATTTCCCCATCACTCACTTTGTTTAGTAAGCAGAGGCAACTCCATAAACCATGATCTTTTCTTCAATAGTTAACTCAGTTACCTTTTAGCTCAAGCATCTTTCCACACTTAGGATGGTCTCCATCAGTCATACAAACGCTTACTGTGGTATCTCATAATCATGCTCAACCCAGGACTTTTTCCAGCACATCCCACTGATGCTTGATCAGATTAAGATCTAGGGATTATGAATGCTATGTCAACACCTTGAACTTTATCAAACCATTCCTGAACAATTTTTATAAATAGGACATATTATCCTACTGAAAGAAGCCACTGCCACTGGATATTACTGTTGCCATTCAGTGTTACACTTGTTTCATAAAAATGTTGGTGATACGTAACATAGCAACATAGTAGATAAGATCGGTTAAAGACACACATGCATCATGCCCAACCTATAAACCTACCAACTTGATCCAGAGGAAGACACATAACCCCATGAGGCAGATGTCAAAAGCCCCATCAGAGGAAAAAACTCCTTCCTAACTCCAAATATTGGACTAAATCCCTGGATCAACTTTCTGGTCCAAAAGTTTTAGTTCTTTTAAGCTGTGATATTTTTACTTTCAAGAAATTTATCCAGGTCCCTCTTGAACTTGTACAAGTTATCAGCCATCACCACATCCTGTGGCAGTGACTTCCATAGTCTCACTGCTCTTACTGTAAAGAAGCCCTGTGACAGTACTGCTGCTGCCCCCATAGCCCTATAAAGGATGTGTGAGTTGTGTAAACTGGCTACTACTGCCAAATTTAGTGTCGAGAAAAGTCTCAATAGATATGCTATTCTCTCCTTTGTATTGTAACATCACAAGCTAATTCAGTCCTGCTACATTTGTATCATATTTGGTATATGAAGTAAATGTAGCAGAGCTCTACTATAGTTGTTTCACATAACAGATATGGAAAAAATGTAGCATGGTTGAATTTGCTTGCGAAATTACAATATGGTGGAGGGGATAGCACATCTACTGAGACCTATCTCTATAATAAACCTGGCTGTCAATATATGCAGCTCAGATACAAGCATCATAATGTAATATAATGTAATGTTAACTTGTCCATTATATTGTCATTTTACAGTGCACCATCTGTAGTGTCAAATTTAGCTCTGTCACATCTGCTTCATCTACATGCACCTTTATGGACATACAGTACATAGCTGATGCAGATACATAAAAAAAGATGTAGTAGCGATTAATTTACCACCACAGACAATGCATCGTGAATCGCAATATACCATCTGTGATAACATTCCACTCTGCTCTATATACATTATATGTTTGTACTTTGGTTGGACATTTTGTTTGGTAGTTGAATGTAATCTATCCCAAGTACCACATAGCAGGTCCAACAATGTATATGAAGCAGGTGTAGCAAAGCTGAATTTGTCAACACACATGGAGCGCTGTGAAATGAAAATATGATGAACAAGACAGTATTATGGTTTATGAAATTTATAATATCTGTATCTTATCTGTCCAAAGTGGCATCAGGCTAAAAGTCTTACTTTGCTATATATATCTACTACATGCAATTTTGTAGTATTCAAGTAGGTAACCTGTTCTTAAAAATTCTGCCACAGTCTCTTACAGCAACTGCCCCACCAAATGCCTGCCTGACTGCATCCTGACACCAAGGTACATCATTTTGGCATATATTGACTATTGGACTATTGGAATCTGCCACAGATTTTCCCTTTTTAATTAATTTGAAGGGTTGCGTCTCTATATTTGGGAAATTAGGAATTATATATATAACAAAGGCCCCTGGGAGGGCTGATACATACTTTTAGCTCCAATTAAGATTTTTCTACAAGATATCTTTTTTTTACCCAAAATGGAGATTGGCCTACTCTGTGCATATTGTGGGGGTAGGCCCCTGAAGTTGGTGCTCTTGCATAATTCTTATTTTCTAAATAAAATAAAAATATTATATTGTAGACCTGTTCTGGGTCCAAGAGAGGTATGTTTAGTTAGTGTAGGGGACCAGCTGAATGAGGTTGCCTTGTCGTGGCAAGTGGGCTTCTTACTGATTGATTAAATATGTATAAATGAAGAACCTCTAATTTATATGTGTAGTTTATAGATGATATCAGTTGATTTTAACAATATCAGTAATGCTATTTTGATCTCTATCTTTATATTCCCTAGTGTGGTGCACAGAGTGCTGATGCATTTTTTGCATTTAATATATATATATACACACATGTGTATATATATACTGTATTAATGAATGAAAGAAAAACCCACAATGGTCACAGAAATAACTGGAATCTGACAAAAGTAATAATATATCAAAATTCTATGAAAATGAAAACTCATGAAACAGGCCTGGACAGAAATGACGGTTCCCTTAACTTAATATTTTGTTGCACAACCTTTTGAGGCAATCACTGCAATCAAACGATTCCTGTAACTGTCAATGAGACTTCTGCACCTCTCAATAGGTATTTTGGCCACTCCTCATGAGCAAACTGCTCCAGTTGTCTCGGGTTTGAAGGGTGCCTTTTCCAGACGGCATGTTTCAGCTCCTTCCAAAGATGCTCAATAGGATTTAGGTCAGGGCTCATAGAAGACCACTTCAGATAGTCCAATGTTTTCCTCTTAGCCATTCTTGGGTGATTTTAGCTGTGTGTTTTGGGTCATTATCCTGTTGCAAGACCCATGACCTGTGACTGAGACCAAGCTTTCTGACACTGGGCAGCACATTACTCTCTAGAATCCCTTGATAGTCTTGAGATTTCATTGTACCCTGCACAGATTCAAGACACCCTGTGCCAGATGCAGCAAAGCAGCCCCAGAACATAACAGAGCCTCCTCCATGTTTCACAGTAGGGACAGTGTTCTTTTCAAGATATGCTTCATTTTTCCATCTGTGAACATAGAGCTGATGTGCCTTGCCAAAAATGTTGATTTTTGTCTCATCTGTCCATAGGACATTCTCCCAGAAGCTTTGTGACTTGTCAACATGTAGTTATATATTATTACTTTTGGCAGATTCAAGTTATTTCTGTGACCATTGTGGGTTTTTCTTTCATTAAACGAGGGGTGCAATAATTTTGTCCACGTGTGTATATTTGTAATGATGTAAGAAAGATTATTTGATTTTCGTAGTTACTAAGCTATGTTACAAAATCCATCTCAAATGCAGACAAAAAATGTTCTGCATGCCATGTGTGGCCTTAAGTTTTCTGATCATCCATCTTTGAGGGAGCATCACCCAGCTTCTTAACCACTCCACTCACCAGCTGCAGCTTCCTTTTTCAATCTATGGTAAAACCCCATTTGTAACATGACAGCATGCAGTAACCTCTTTACTATGTTGTCTTTCATATCTATGTCTATGCAGGGTATTTGCAGCTCTTTATCAGTAAAACAAAACTTGGACCACTATAATATATATATATATGGCTATATAATATATATCTATAATATATATATAATATATCTATAATATATATATATATATATATATATATATAATATATATATATATAGATATATTATATATTATATATATATTTGTATAGAGGATGGTGAAATAAGTGGATAAGTAATGCTGAGAAGGCCTGAGAAGGTGAAACATGGAAGAAAATCAGTAGAATGCAAAGACATCCTGGCGACTTGGAAGATTTATTTTCCAGCAAGACAACAATCAGAACTGTAAAGCCAAATCTTCAAATGAACAGCTTTATAACTACAATGTTAATGTTCAAGTCAGATTTTTTTTATCTTAATGAAGATAAGAATTTGTGCTAGGGTCTGTTTTCTTATGATCCTTATACAACTTGACAGACCTTGAACAGTTTTGCAAAGAAGATTTGTAACAAATTTCCGTATCCACATGCTTTACGCTGATAAAGATTTAGCCACAGTTATGACATAATTTTGCTCTGTTTGTGCATAAAAGACAAAATGTATGCATTTACATGTAGATTTTCTTCTCTCTGTTTATCATGCTAGCTGCTATGGAGATCAAGTATAGGATGATACTTGGTTGTGTGAATATTTTATCTGATCTAAGCCTAAGGCCTGGAAAGGTTCCATAACAAACCGATTATGCTATGGTAGCTCCTCTAGTTCTTGTATGTATTAGTTTTCATATAAGAGGCTGATACTGGTTTAGGCTGTGGATACACAGTGTGGAAACTCTGCGTTTTTTTTCTGCTCCAATTCTCATAGACTAAAAACAGCAAGCATTTTCAGTCCGGTGTGTCCCTACCATTTGGTATGACTTTGACCTGTGTTTTCTGCTGCTTTTCCACAGCAGTTTTCTATCAGCATTATTTTGCAGATTTTCTGTACTGTGTGTCTTTAGACTTAAAGAGTTTATGCCACGAGTACTGGAGTTCACTGTATTCTGACTCTTGCTGACCCCATCCACAGTTATATTAGTTGAATTAGGCGTCCTCTAAATCTGCTACCCTGTGTCATAATTGTGTTGTTTAGGTGATTTTCTGAATTCTTCATGATGGATAACATTTTCATCCTTACCCTACCTGCTATCTGAATGAAGCTGGTTAGTGGGGTAACTGTCATCATACTGACTCTCTTCACCAGTTTCTCTGATGGTACATCCCAACCTGTTGACTATGAAGAATATGGTACCAGATAAACCAGTGTAATAGGCTCCCTAGCACTCCTAAGTGTAACTCTTGCTGAACGTTACTATAAAGCCGACTGCTTGTAATTCCACTCATTAAAGGGTTACTTTAAAGTTGAGTTTGGATAAAAACAAATTTCCAAGGTAGAGAAATGTGATAGAATAATAAAATAAGCATCATATACAGGTGCATCTCAATAAATTAGAATATCTTTGATACATTTATTTATTTATTTCAGTAATTAAATTAAAAAAGTGATCTCCTATATTTTCTAGATTCTTTACACACAGAGTGTTCTATTTCAAGTGTTTTATTTCTGTAAATGTTGATTATGGATTACAGGTATTGAAAACCCAATTCTAAGAAAATTAGAATATCGTAAAAAAGTTCAGTATTGTAAATTCAGTGTGTCACCTGCCAAGGTTTCCTAAGCCTTTAAATGGTCCCTCAGTCTGGTTCAGTAGGACACACAATCATGGAAATCTGCTGATTATGAATTGAATTACTGATGTGAATGAACGTTACATCTCCTTGTGGAGACTAAAGCTAGTCATGCACATAAGATTTTAGACTGCTATTGCTTGTCTGGAGTGAACTTTCATTGATCATTTGTACAGCCTACTGATCCAAACACATACAGGTGCATCTCAATAAATTAGAATATCTCTGAACCGTTCATTCATTTCAGTAATTAAATTAAAAAAGTGACCTCCTATATTTTCGGGATTCTTTACACACAGAGTGTTCTATTTCAAGTGTTTTATTTCTGTAAATGTTGATTATGGATTACAGGTAATGAAAACCCAAAACTAAGAAAATTAGAATATTGTGAAAAAGTTCAGTATTGTAAATTCAGTGTGTCACCTGCCAAGGTTTCCTAAGCCTTTAAATGGTCCCTCAGTCTGGTTCAATAGGACACACAATCATGGAAGACGCTGATTATGAATTGTATTACTGAATTATTGTAATGAATGAACGTTTCAAAGATATTCTAATTTATTGAGATGCACCTGTATTTATTCCCTTTCTGCACTAGAACTTAAACAATCATTGGGCACAGCTCTGACCAGTGACTTGCTGAGCCAGTATTCCCAGACATTTCCTGCTATGTGTGGACAGGAGCACGAAGTAAACAGCAGCAGTAACTTGGACAACATTAGAACCACAGTGGGGCAGGATCAGTGGAGCTAAGTATAAGCTCTTCTACTTTCTAACGTACATTATTTTCCACTCCTTTTTATATGATTGGAAAATCCCATTAAGGCCCCATGTGGTGCAAAAACCACATCGTTTTACAGTCCCTACAAAGTGGATGGGATTTTTGGATTGCGGTTTTGGAAATCGCAGCATGTCATTTATAACTAATGGAAGCAGAAAGTCACTTTCTGTGAAAAGCGCTGCAGGATAAACCGCAATGCGTTTCTACCGCGTTTTTTCCCGAAGCGCTTTTTTGCTGCAACCCGCTACATGGGGCCTTAACCTGAAGGGGTTTCAAGGCTAAAAATACTAATGACCTATCCTAAAGATAAGTTAGCAATACAGGATTGGTGGAGATCTGGCACAAGACACCACTACCAAATAGTTGTTCTAAGCAGTTGACAGAGAATGGAGCAGGAAGTAGACAGCTCTGTTCTCTGTGTAGCAGGTTACTGCAGCTAAGTTACTGCAGCCAGGTCATGTAAATGAGAGCAGACCTGTAGAAACCTGGTCTGGCCATCACACAGAGAACAGAGCTTTCTGCTTCCTGCTCCATTCTCTGTGCATCAGCTGTTCCGAACAGCTATTTGGTGGTGGTCCCAGGTGTCAGACCCCACTCTTCTGATATTGAATATTCTTAAGATAGGTCATCACTATTTTTAGCCCCCCAAAAAAATATTTAATGGGAACGCTTAACCTATGACAACATATTGTTTATGTCTAAATTCAGTGAATATTAAAGGGAACATCTCACATGTAAACTGCAGTCTAATCTGCTGGCAGCCTGTTATAGAGCAGGAGGATCTGACTAGAATGATATATACTGACATTTAGTATAACTTGTCCTATCAGTGACAGATGTCCATGTATGATCGTGCAAACAGATATAGTTGTCAGTCACTGAAAGGGCTGTTCCCATAACTAGATGACTGTGCAGAGATGTAAAAATATTCCAGCCATGTAAAAATGGGGAATAGAGGGATAAAAATAGTTTAAATAAAAAAAGTGAATTTGATCTCACCTCCACCAATAATAATCTGCTACTGCCATTCTGGGTCCCACTTTGCTCCATTTCCTGTCCCCATCCCGATAGAGCAGGAAAAGCCTGGGAATGGCCTCTCAGCCAATGATTGGATGAATGGGCATTTCCAGTCATTTCCTGTTATGTTGGGTCATGAGCAGGAAGTAGTGATCAGCAGAGACTCAGGCTCCCCTGGAATCATCATCAGGGGAGTATAAGATATTAAAAGTTTATAATACCTAATACCCATTTCTACATGGCTGGAATATCCCTTTATTTAAGCAATTAAATGTTTTAATATTTTATTCATTCCCAAAATATCCATTTACTCCGACAATTATTTAAGATAATGAATCAATATATAATATTGAGAAGATAGAAGAAATGTCAAAACCCAGACAGTAACTTTTCTGTCCATAGCCTAACTTTAATGTTCAAAGTGACATTAGTTTAGGGTAAATTCACGAACTACAAGTTATTTCAGAAGCCGCCTTAAGTAGAAAACCTAAGCTGATGGAAATATAGTCCTGTCATGTAAAATAGAAAAGACATTAAGCTCTGCTTTCTCTGGGCTAGAGAAAGAAAGAACATTAATAGAAACATTTATTGTGCTTTCTTTACCACAGTCAGTAAAGGAACATTTTTCCAATGAGGTCTTTTAAGGGTTCACATCCAGGTAATTTTGGCTTGCTTTATACACTCAGCCTTATCTTAGATTTTTCTCTTTTATATATCAATAGCAAAACCGCAGTTGGATAGACTTCTGGAAAAAAAGTATATAGAAAATGTAATCTAACACACTACATCATTGACAAGAGAAGTATCAAAATCACCACCGCTCTCCAGGGGAATGTATTATTTATTTTGTTATTTTCTGGTAGGCGACAAAGAAATATGGAACCTACTAAATTTGTAAATGTGAATGTATGCATGGGGAAATATTCACCTATGGTATTAACAAAAGGTAGGGAATTTTTGTTCTAATAAATGAACACTGACATGAGGACACAATAAGTATGACAGCAGGAAGCATTTCTAAACACCTAATACACATTTTAAAAGGAATAGCTCAATTGTTTGTGTATTTTATTTATTTATTTGCTTTATTTTTGTTATTAAGGATGTTTTTTCTCCCAGATTCTTTTCTGCCCACGGCTTTATTAGAACCTCCAGTGTAATTCAGTGGCATAAATACCACCGTAGTAGCCATAGTAGCTGTCATAGGGCAAGCAACCTTAGAGGGCCCAGTGGGTCCCTGCTGCTTTTTTTTTTTTTTTTGATAGGCCGTTACCTGCTGGAATAACCCCAGCAGGTAACGGTCCCTATTTACTTACTGATTCCCGCTCCTGCTCACGGCCGTCTCCGCTTCCACTTCTGACCTCCAGGGCACCTCCTGCGTCCCATTTCAGGACACTGGGGCCCCCTGGAGAGAAGAAGGGGAAGCATAGGCAGCTGTGAGTAGGAGCGGGGATCAGTAAGTAAGGCCACAGGCTGTTATTATATCTGAAGAGACCTCAGAGTATAATAATCAGAGGCCCAGGGGAGGTGAGCGAACATAAAAACCAGTGTTACTCCATGCTGTCTTCAGCCTATGTAGTGACATCCCAGACATCACACATAATGACACATAATTTCTACAATATTTTTGCAAGATTTTCAATGAACACCGTTGGGGCCATGATGGGACATAATACTGTATGGAGGAGACACTATGGAACATTATATGTGTGAAGGGTCCGCTATATCACATTATACTGTGTGCAGAGCCCGTTATGAGAAATTATACTTTGTGCAGGGGACACTATAGGACATTATACTGTGTGAAGGGTATGCTATATGACATTATACTGTGTGCAGAGGCCGCTATGAGACATTATACTGTGTGCAGGGGACGCTATGGGACATTATAATGTGTGGAGGGGCCGCTATGTGACATTATACTGTGTGAAGGGGCCGTTATAGAATATTATACTGTCTGGAGGCCACTTTGGGACATTATACTGTGTGGAGGGGCCGCTATGGGACATTTTACTGTCTGGAGGCCACTTTGGGATATTATAGTGTGTCTAAATGGGGCGTTATACTGTGTGGAGCCTAGAAAAGGGGGCGCTATGTCATAGGGAGGGGCCCAAGTCAAAAGTTTGCTATGGGGCCCAGCCTTTGCTTGTTACGCCCCTGTATATAATACATTCGGAAAGTCTTCAGACCCTTTTACTTTTTTCCCGTATGATTCTGCTCTCAATACCCCATACTGACAAAGTGAAAACAGAATGTTAAACATTTTGGGCTGGGCTAATCAGCTTGAGCCTCACATTGCGGGTTCAGCGGCTAAAATAGCCATGGAACCTACAGAAAGTTCAAGCAGGTCGCTTTTTTTTTTTAAGCAGACTGAAAAAAAAGAAGCGTCCGTCACTGCCTCCCATTGAAAACAAAGGGAGACAGAATCAGCACAGAATTTGGAACCGAAGAAGTGACGGGATACTGGAGACCGGAGGGGTTTGAGTCAAACATCTGATGACATGAATAGGATGAGACATTTAGATATTTTCACATTATAAAACATATGATGGGTTTTTATTATAGATATGCACATTTAGTAGTTCACAGTTCAATCCAGGCTTTCTGTATCTTCTTTATAGCTTAAGTTGTAACATTCAGGTCTAGATTTGTTAAACATTGACATGGCTATTTGTCAGAAAACCTTAGTAAAAAGTTCCATAGCTTCTGAGTGATTTGAATAGAAATTTTGCATTGCTGTTCATACAAAGCATATTTTAAATTTTTCGCTTAAAAAAGACATCACTTATTGAAGTGTTTTTTAAGCTAATTTTACCTAAGTACACTCGAAATACCCTTATTTGCTAGTTGCTTTGTATTTTGCAGGTTTTTGTACAACTAAAATAGCTTCTGAAAAATGCTGCTGAAAAAAAGACATATCCCAAAAAGCACCTGGATGTCAGTGGCTTAGGCTGTATTCACAAGAACACATGAAAACTGTCCCTGTGACGTCACACAGCAGCATTAATTTCACTGTCAGTGAATGGGGGCTATTGTCATGACCGCTATTTTGATGGTCAGTTGTCACGGACCAGCAAATATAGACAACCATGAAAAATTGATGTTTTTCATGGCTGTTTTTGCACCACTGTCGTGTGCATCCAGCCTTACTTTTTTGATACTCAGTATCGGGCCCATATTTTTCACCTTGAAAATATGTCATATGAACCTAGCCTTAGGCTGAAGCCCCATGTTGCGAAAAAGCAGCGTTTTATAGTACCTGCAAAGTGGATAGGATTCTGGTTAATTTCACCCACACATTGCAGAAAAAAATCTGTAGCAGAAAGGCTGTGTTTTCAAAAACACCCACATTTTTTTGCAAATCGCAGCATGTCAATTATACCTGCGGACACACTAGTGTTTTCTGTATAGATATAATAGGGGCAGAAAGTCTGCAGAGACTCTGCAAAAATACAATGATAAACACTACAGAAACAAATGCTATGTGTTTCTGCCATGTTGTTTCTGCAGCTTTTTTTTGCTGCGTTTTGCTACATTGGGCTTTAGCCTGAATTAGATTCTTGAAGTGGCTAAGGAAAGGTCTCTAGACTTACTGGCTGGAAAGCTGTTATGTTTCGAAAGCTAGATGACATGGCTACTCTAAAAGGGAGGAGTTTATACGAGTCCTTAAAAGTTGGGGGGGGCACATAGGTGGGACTCACCTTCTACCACAAGATGGTGAGAGGAACACTTGCCCACCCTGCCCCTTTGGTTTTGGCATGATGGACTGTTTTTTTCGGTGCTGGTTGTTTTTTTCTCTTTTGCAGTTTTTACTGTCACAGCTTGGCGGGATACCATGCCCGAGAAGTATGGAGAAAGATGCTCCCATATGCCCACTGTCTTCCAGTGGTGGCATTTGGGAAGAAGAGGAAGAGGAAGAATGGTTGGATGTTAGAGAATGGTTACAATGGGCATGGAATGTTTTGATCTTACAATTTGTTGGATTATGGTTACGATGTTAAGGAATCATAAATAAAGCTGTGGTCTACCCCACATAATCCATAAATTAGTGTGAGAATAGTTTTTTCCTTCAAGGGAGTATAAAGAGCAGTCACCTTGAAAGATTGGGTGGACAAGGTGTGTCCAAGAAGTCTATATAATGTGCGCAAAATTTGTTCATATTCAGACTATATTCACATCTGCATTGGAAGTTCTGTCAGGTGCTTTCATCACAGATTCCATAAAAAATCATAAATGCATGCAGAAATTTTTCATCCAACGAAATGACAAAGGCCATAATGGAAACCTGACAGGTTCCATTATAGTAAATGGGGTTCATCAGGATCACTTTGTGTCTGCCATATGATAAATTCCTCCCCACAGGGATTTCAGTTTTTCAGTTCCTATACCAACAGAAATTTGGATATCTAGGTGAGATTTTCCATGTTCCATGTTGCCTTTTTTGCCAACATGATGAAAATATTTTTTTTTATTTATGCATCACCAAATTCCAAGAGCCATATCTTTATTTATTTCTCCACCTTACCTGATATACTGTGGGGCAAGTTTTATTTTTTTTTTTAATATTATATAAGTCAGAGCTACAGGTAGTTTATGAAATAACTTTAGCTAATTTTTAAGGGAAGTCAATAGAGGAAAGGTTATTCAAGCAGGACTTTTCTCTCCATATTTTTCGGGCGGAAACCCGGCAGACCCCATTATAGTCTATGGGTTTGCATGCGTAACCGCTTTTTAAGCGGATTGGGTTTCCGTTATTCAGGTCCCCAAGCGAACCCGAAGAACAGAAACCCCAACGCAGGGGTGAACCTAGCGTCAGCGGTTTCACTATAGTCTGCTGTACTCTATACAGAAGACACCCCCACTGCATGGTATATTTTTTTCACAGTGGGTTGTTATACAGTAGATGACAGATGCCACAATATAGCATCCGTCACTAGCCTCTGTAGGGACATATACAGCTTCAGCACACATGTCTGATAGTAGATTGTATACTGAGCTATAAATGCATTTATGTATTTATTTCGCATATAAGAAAAACACATGTAAATATGCTGAATTAAAATAATAAATAAATGCAGAGTGGTTCATCATACGCGGCTTCATAATCCTCAGAGACACTTGTAATAGGAGCCCTCAAGATACAACATTTTTCAAGTGAAACAGTCATTCTCCTCCAGGGAAAATGTTCAGCACAACTCTGACCTGATCCAGTGATCAGTATTACATATTGTGTATCTAAATAATGTCTTCTTAATTCATGAGCTGCAGCTTTTCTGTAGAATATACACACAACTCAATAGTTTTTCCCTCTTTTTAACATACATTTTACTGTTTCTTTACTCAGCAATAATTTCCTTGTCCAAAAAATTGTGCCATCCATTTCTCAAATAATACTGCAATAGTGTTCCAAATATATCCCCATATTGCTGGTGGCCATAGAATACCTGTCATTGTGCCAATGCTGTATAATGCATTTGCTGAAACCATTTCTGAAGAATCAAACATTGCTTAAAATCCGTTCTGACTTAAAAATATGCTCTCTAAAGCAGTGGTGTGTGTCATACAGATATATTAGAAATTAGCAGTGTCCTCTAAAAGGGCTCCTGCTAAGTGCCTTTGTGCTAGTGTTAATGCATAATATGTTTTGCAGCTTTTGATACTTGTGTTATGTTTTATAATGTATTAATACTATTTGCACTGTTGTAACTGGCTATTTGTACTTTTCCAGCTTTATGCTAGGTCTATAGGAATTAGTCTGTTGTTTCTGTATTGCTGTCTAAGCAGCAGTAGCTTATGCTAAGGGTGTTATAGCTGATGGGAGCATTTTAGTGGTTGCTAGGGGCCCCAGTCTTTTAGCTTACTGTTCACATCAGAAGATGGGGCATAGCTAGCAATAGAGCAGGCTATGTTATCTTCTCACAGACCACCTTCAGCTCTGTAGGTTAGATAGTAGTAGTTTGAAAAATAGGCAGTCTCTGGCCCACTGGCTTGTAGAATCAAGTATTCGTAACCCTGTTGTATTCTGCTGATCATTGAGGAAACTTATGTATCCACAGTGAGAAGCGCCCTGCATTTCCCCAGTAGTGGTTGGAAAAAGAGGACTGGGTCCCATGGGTCACCTCAGATAGCCACAGTAGAAAAGGTCAAATGAAGAGATGAAAAGCATGACCATTCCTATCCATGTATGTAAAGTGCCAGTGAGCAATACTAGTGAGCCTTGCTCCAAGTTGCCCTTTAACTGGATAATATTTCTTAAAGAGGACCTTTCGGGGCGTGGCCAGGGACTCAATGCGGTGAGACGCACATCTGGGGAGCTCCTGCCTGACCGTTTTTAGTGTGGGACCACTAGCCTTAAATAGGACCCCCATGGCTAAGAAATCCACCCGGGCACCTGCTACAGGGGACTGTGTATCAGCGGACAGGTCCGTTCAGCCTACCTTGTCTGCGTTCCTGCAGCCGACAGCATCCACAGCGCGGGCCTCCACGAGGCGGCGGCCATCTTCCTCTGCTGCGCCGGCCGACTCCGCTATGACATCCGCGATGGCCCCGCTAGCGACACGAGCGGCATCCACCTTGCAGAGAGGCCAGCCTGCCAGGCCTCCAGCCCTGCCAGGGACAGAGCTCCAGAGCCCAGGCGCTGGGCTTCAGCGGACCCCTTCACCGGCGGGTAAGTCAGGCGCGGCGGTAGCTCGCACCGCAGCGCTGACTGCCCCCCCTCCCCCGCTGCTCCGACTGGCGCTTATGTCAGTGGGTTCCCCCATACAGAACCAGGGGGACCCAACAGTCCAAGAGGCATCAATAGCGGCCTCCCAACCCCACAGGCCTCTTCCTGGCCCTGAGCACCCTCCAAGCCTTGTGGGGGAGGATTTAACCCCTCAGCTGCCTCCACAACCTCTTAGCCTCGTGCTCTCACAGCAGCCTCCACCCTTTCTCACGGATGAGGAAGCAGACCTGGGTGCAACTCCATCCCTCTCTTCCTATGCTATCCACACCCAGCCGCCTTCTCCGTCTGCCCCGCTACCCCGACTTCCGCCACACTCTGCTTCAACAGCCTCCTCTGATCCTCCACCGTGGCTTGATTACCTTGCTCACTTACCGTCAAAAGAGGACTTTGAATCCCTGGTTGCTAAAGTCACAACGGCATGAGTCCTGTCCTGCGGCAGGATCTCCAGCATATTGCTAACCGGGTTGATACCCTTGAGGACGATCATGACCAGACCCGATCTCATGTGGCTCTCCTCCAAGACACTGTCCTCTCCCAATGCCAGGTGGTTAACGACATGCAACGCCATTTGGAGGACTTGGATAACCGGGGCAGACGTAATAATATCAGAATCAAGGGGCTGCCTGAGGCTAACCAAGAGGAGGATTTACATGCTACCTTGGAGGAGATTTTCAACTTCATTTTACAGGAACCATCTACGCATAAAATCAAGCTAGATAGAGCTCACAGGGCCCTGCGCCCTAAGGGATCGGGCCCCACTCCACGCGATGTTATTTGCTGCGTGCACGACTTTGCACTAAAAGAAACTATCCTTTCCAAGGCCCGTCGTCTTAAAGACTTTGAATTTGCAGGAGCCAAGATTCAGCTTTACCAGGAGAAAAATAAATTGTGTAAAAGACAAATAAAGGAGGCAAGACTGAGGCTGAGAAAAAAAATTGCCAAGGAAAGTAAAAATAATCCAAAATTATTCTTCAATTACATAAATAACAAGAGAATAAAAACTGACAATGTGGGCCCTCTCAAAAATAATCTGGGTGTAATGGTAGAGGAGGATGAGGAAAAAGAACAACTATTAAATGCCTTCTTCTCTACAGTGTTTACACAAGAAAATCCAATGGCCAGCAACATGATTAGGGGTAATGTTAACTCTCCATTAAATGTCACCTGTTTAACCCAGGAGGAAGTGCGGTGCCGCCTTCAAAACACTAAAATAGGGAAATCACCAGGTCCAGATGGCATACACTCCCGAGTTCTGAGTGAATTATGCATGGTGATAGACAGACCCTTATATCTAATATTTAAGGATTCAGTAATGACTGGGCCTGTTCCACTTGATTGGCGCATAGCAAATGTGGTGCCAATTTTCAAAAAGGAGTGTGAAGAATATCGCCTCGCCCAGCCGCCTGGCACGCCTGCGATCAAACTTCTTTCATAACCTCCCACTCACACACCGTGAGTAGACCGGGTCATAGGATAAAACAAAACGAGTGATATAAATTTTATATGTTTAATAACCCAAGTTAAACACAACATTCCAACAGGTAGGGGGAGGACGGACACGAGCAAGTAAAAATACATTTCTAAGAAAGATGTACAACTGAGGGTCGGTTCATCACACCTCCCCCCTTTTAGAGCACGTCGGGATGAAGGACGATCCTAAGATCACCTTCCGCGGACACCTTGGCGGCCTCACCCCGCCAGGACCTGCACTGGTCCCTGACCATATTCCTGGCGTGCTGATACCCTCTTCCTCTCCTGTCTGAATGGAGACTCTTCTAAGGCTCAGGCTCTGAATTAAGTAGACCTGGCTACCTCCTGCTTGCTCTGGGTCCCTCCCCCAAGTGCTGGTGTCCCTCAGACCCACACTCACAACCCCAGGCCCTTGTGGTACCGGTGCTGAGACCCCATCCCGGCAGTCTCCGCCCACCTGGCTACCCCCCGGCCTGCACTGGGACCTCGTTCTGAGTGCTGGCATCCCACAGATCCACACTCGTAACCCCAGGCCCTTGTGGTACCGGTGCTGAGACCCCATCCCGGCAGTCTCCGCCCACCTGGCTACCCCCGGCCTGCACTGGGACCTCGTTCTGAGTGCTGGCATCCCGCAGATCCACACTCGCAACCCCAGGTCATTGAGATACCAGTTCAGAGACCCCTTCCCGGCAGTCTCTCAGGGTCTCTCCCACACTAGCCGCTAGTTGGGGAGAGTTCTAGGGGATTCTGCACCTCCCCCTTTGCTTCCAAACCTACATCCTGTTCCTCCTGTACTTGGGTGGGTGATGGTGATACCTTGGGCAAATGACTGAGATCATGCTTCCCCAAACCATCCCTCCACAATACATTGACAGGTAATACATTTGACACACCCCCTTCTTGGGTCCCACCTCCAGCACCCCATGCCGTCTGCACTTGGGCCATGGGTATGACTGGCACACCTTGGATGGCTGTTTCTCCTTCCCAGGACTCTTTCACAAGAGTTAGGGGCCCACGTACACGTCTCCCGTACAAGAGCTCAAAGGGGGAGAACCCCGTTGAGGCTTGCGGCACCTCCCGGTAAGCGAACAGCAGGTGCGGGAGATAAGGCTCCCAGTCGCGCCCGTGGGACTCGACTAACATCCTGAGCATCTGCTTCAGGGTGCCATTGAACCGTTCACACAGGCCATTGGTCTGTGGGTGATACGGGCTGGACACCAGATGTTGCACCTCTGTTACCTTACACAGGCCTTGCATCAAGGCAGACATGAACTGGGTACCTTGGTCTCTGAGCATCTCTCTGGGAAATCCAACACGGGAGAAGATGCCTACCAGAGCCTTGGCCACTACATCAGACCGGGTGGAAGACAGAGCGACAGCTTCCGGGTACCTAGTAGCATAGTCTACTACCGTCAATATGAAACGTTTCCCGGTGCGGCTGGGAATGGACAGGGGTCCAATGAGATCCACAGCCACCCACTGGAAAGGTTCGGTTATGATGGGCATAGGTATCATTGGGGCTTTTTAGCCTTGCCCCGCCTTGCCCATCCTCTGACAAGTGTCACATGAACGGCAGTATTTAGCTACATCTGTCCCCATTTTAGGCCAGTAGAATAAGTGGCTGAGGCGAGCCTTGGTCTTAGCGATCCCCAGGTGGCCTGCCAGTGGAATATCATGAGCAATTCGCAACAACTCCACCCGATAGGGTTGGGGTACCACCAAATGTTTCTCCCTGAGCCGACTTTCTTTTCCCTTTGTGGGGATCGTTTCCCGGTACAACCTCCCTTGCTCCCAGTACACGCGGTCTTTGTCCGACTCCAAGGGAGGTTGATCGGCACGCTCCTTCAATGCGCCCAGACTGCAGTCAGTTTGGACAGCGTCCCTGAACTCCTGACTGGAACCAGACAGAAGATATGTGCATGTCACATACCCGCCGGGCTCCTGCGGCTCCAGTGTGGGGAGGCTAGTCACGGCGGCCTCAGTGCCATCTCCGGGTGACAGAGGGAACGGCTCAGGGGTCGGAGCGCCTTCCACCCCTCTAGCACTCTGGCTGCGGGTTAACACCGCAATACCAGCAGTCCGTTCCTCATCCGGATCGGCCCTGAGAGCCCCGTGACCCACCTGACCACCTGGCACATTGTCCTCAGTTGGGGTTGCCCCCAGCATCTCAGAGGAGCTACCCTGTAAACCTGCAAGGCAAGAATTAGCAATTACATTGACATTGCATTCATTCATTGATTCACAGTGAACTGCATGGGTGAATGGCTGAGCCAGGGTCACACTGAGGGGGCTCTCATCACCCGCAGATGTGGGCGGGGCTACAGCCAGGTCAGCATTCCACAATGTCTCATTCACATGCTCACTGATTACTTTAGCTGGGCACATAGCAGGGGGAGACAAAAGGCTGACCCCTCCCTCTGCCTGTGTCTGTGCCTGTGTGGCAGGCTTCAACACCTCATTAAAATCATCCTTCAGTACAGACATTTTGTCACAGCGAGGTGGGGCTACTCCCACCCCATATTGGGACACCAAGGGCCCCAAATCTCTTCCCAATAGTATATTGGCAGGCAGATCAGACATTAGCCCCACATCACGCATCCCTTTTCCCGCACCCCAGTCCAAATGGACGCAAGCCATGGGCACAGTTACGCGTTCTTGTCCAATACCCCTCAGGGTCAGAGTCTTTCCAGGGATAATACTGTCCGCAGGGACCAAGTCAGGTTGCACCAGAGTAACATCCGCCCCAGTGTCCCGAAATCCCATGACCACTTTACCCCCCACAATGACCTGTTGATGGTTGGCATCGGATTGCAACCCCTCCCTCCCCACCAAGTATACAGATGGGCCAGCTGCCGTGGCTGAGGAAACAGGGCGGTTCTTAGAGCGGTTGGGGCACTCCGCCTTGAAATGTCCTGGCTGGTTACAGGCATGACACCGCCGGACCTCTCCTTGGGATTTAGAGGTGGTCCCTGGGGCACCCAGAATTTTTGGGACAGGGGAAGTAGAGGGGGCACCCGGGACAGAGTTTGTCTTACCCCACTTGGAGACCGCAGGCTGTGGTGAACTCCAGCTTTGCCCCTCCTTCCAGCTTGAGGGTCTCTGCAGTGTGGCTCCTCTCTTGGCCCCTTGCTCCCTGGTGGACACATAGTCGTCAGCAATCTCTGCAGCCTTGTCTGCTGTCTCGGGTTTCCGATCACAGACGAACTGGCGGACCTCCAGAGGGCACACATGGAGGAACTGGTCTTTTATCATCAGATCCTCAAGCTCCTCGAACTTGGTAACAGTAAGTCCTTTAATCCATTGCCGGAATGTAGCCCGTAAGTAGTACAGAACATCCGCATAGCTCTCTGTGGGACCCCGCTGTATATTCCGAAACTTTTTGCGGTACACCTCCGGCGTGAGCCGGTATCTCCGGATCAGCGCCGCTTTGATGGTCTCATAGTCTACGTCCTCTGGTAAGCTCGTGGAAACATCCAGGCCTTTTCCCTTCAGCCGGGGAGACAGGTAACGGGCCCATTCTGCCTGGGGAATATGATGCTGCTTACACACCCTCTCAAATCCCCGCAAGAACGAGTCCAAGTCCCCTTTATCTTCCAAGATTGGAAAGTCCTCAGATCGGATCTTTAGTGCTTGGGCTCCTGGAGTTTGTGCAGGAGAAGGTTGCACCTGCCGGGGAAGTTCCAGCTTTTTTAGCTCAAGCTGATGCTCCCTCTCCGCTTAGCGTTCACGGGCCTCTCGCTCAGCCCGACGCTCTGCAGCAGCGGCAGCGGCCTCTCTCTCCGCCCGGCGCTCTGCAGCTTCTCTCTCCGCCCGGCGCTCTGCAGCAGCAGCAGCGGCCTCTCTCTCCGCCCGGCGCTCTGCAGCTTGGTACTGGCGGATCACCTTCAGACGGGTGCTATAGTCACTGGCGTCTATCTGCTGTAAGGCCATTTGCAAGTATAAGTCCGTTACCCCAACAGAACTGGGGCTACTGGTCCCTCCAGGCACAGTTACCTCTGGGGTCAGGGCACCTGCTGAACCGTCTGGCATGGTGATGTTTTCTTGTGCCAGCCCCTCAGGACTCTGCTCCTCGTCCTGCCCAGCTGCAGCACTTTCCATATCAGCCATCTGCTCAGCGTTTGTATCAGTCAGTTGCTGACGTCCCCTGGCTCCACTTTTCAGAGACCGGGACATCCACTGGAAGTCGTTGCCAAATAAAAGATAGGACAGAAAAAAGAAGAAGGGAGGGAACAGTACTGTACCAAACTTTCACTGTATTTTAAGCTTGATCTCATACCGTGCTCGTTCCATAGGATTTCCACAATCCCCACGCCCACACACTGTTACCCTAAGATCCCACAACGCTGCCACCACTGTGAAGAATATCGCCTCGCCCAGCCGCCTGGCATGCCTGCGATCAAACTTCTTTCTTAACCTCCCACTCACACACCGTGAGTAGACCGGGTCATAGGATAAAACAAAACGAGTGATATATATTTTATATGTTTAATAATCCAAGTTAAACACAACATTCCAACAGGTAGGGGGAGGACGGACACGAGCAAGTAAAAATACATTTCTAAGAAAGATTTACAACTGAGGGTCGGTTCATCACAAGGGGTCTAAAAGTGAGCCTGGAAACTATAGGACAGTAAGTTTGACTTCTGTGGTGGGTAAGATATTTGAGAGCTTTCTAAGAGATGCTATCCTGGAGTACCTCAATGTAAATAATCTTATAACACCCAATCAGCATGGGTTTATGAGGAATCGGTCCTGTCAGACTAATCTGATCAGCTTCTATGAAGAGGTCAGTTCAAGACTGGACATGGGTAATGCAGTGGACGTGGTTTATCTGGATTTTACAAAGGATTTTGATACTGTACCACATAAAAGGTTGGTATGCAAAATGAGAATGTTGGGACTGGGGGAAAACATATGCATTTGGGTTCGCAACTGGCTCACTGATAGGAAACAGAGGGTGCTTATTAATGGTAAATATTCAGACTGGGTAACAGTCACCAGTTGGGTGCCACAGGGGTCAGTATTGGGCCCTCTCCTGTTTAATATCTTTATTAATGACGTGGTAGACAGTTTGCAAAGCAGGGCGTCCATATTTGCAGATGATACTAAACTTTGCAAGGTAATCAAAAATGAGGAGGATAGTAGAATATTACAAGGGGATCTAAGGAAGCTGGAAACATGGGCCGAGACTTGGCAAATGAAGTTTAATATTGACAAATGTAAGGTTATGCATTTTGGTTGACGAAATAAAATGTATGATTATGTACTTAATAGTAAATTACTGGGTAAGACTTCCAATGAAAAAGACTTGGGAATTTTGGTGCACAGTAAGCTTACCTTTAGTGACCTGTGCCAGGCAGCTGCTGTCAAGGCAAATAAAATTATGGGATGCATCAAAAGAGGTCTAGATTCTCATGACAAGAACATAGTTATGCCTCTATACAAATCACTGGTACGGCCACACTTAGACTATTGTGCACAATTCTGGGCCCCAGTATACAAGAAAGACATAATTGAATTCGAAAGATTGCAAAGACGGGCAACCAAATTATTAGGAGAATGGGTGGATTGGAGGACAATGATAGATTAACAAACTTGGTGTTATTCAGTTGTGACAATTTGGGGGCATCAGTCTCAAATGGCGGCATATGCTTATTTTCTTGCCATCAGCAAGCACTTTACAGACTTCTGTGCCACAATATACACAAAGTCCATTCCCTAGATTCCTCTTCCAGAGTTTTACTTTCACCAGTTTTTGCACACAATTTGCTATGTTGCATACAGTATTCCACTCACCCCTTCCTAGGTTTCTCAGTTGAAATCACAGATTTCTTCCAGCTGTAGGCCACAATGTACACTTAGCAGTACTGCAGTCACCAACCATTTGTCTTCCAGGACTTGTGTGGATCTCTTTATGCCCGAATCCGTAGCACCATATGCGACAATTTGGGGTGATCAGTCTCAAATGTCGGCAGACTCCTAATCCCGACAGCAGTGGTAGTGGTACTGGGCGCCAGAGAGATAGCGTTCAGACGGTCCAAGTGTAAAGTAAACTGGCTTTATTTATCTTAGGTGCAACATAATAAAACAAAAAAAACAGCCTGGGCCACAGTTAGGGCACTAACTGACTTCTTGACCCCTGTCTAGCCTCTGGGGCAACGGGCAGCCTGACTAATGCTCAACTCCAGCAGCCAACTCAGAGCCACTGGCAATTCATTTCAACAGCAGAGGATCTACTCAATGTGAGGATGTCTCATGATTCGGATAGGATCAGATAGAAGGAACACACAACTATACTAAAAGCATATTCAGAAAGGATCAAGGAAAAGGCAAATGGGGTGAGAGACAAGGACATCGAGATAAGCGAAGGGGAAGGATCTAATAAAAATGGATACTCAAATGAAACAGCTGAAGTTAAATTGTTCTTCATTTAACCCCTTTTGGGAAATAGTTCCCAATCTGAAGATCCATTCAGAAGAAGATTCACTCTTTCTGCAAGATTTGTCTATCAAGCACCTCAAACCACCAACACACAGGGAGTGCTCTGGGGGACCTGACAACACCATCCCAGTGCGATCACTGGCCTGAGTCCCGCAGAAGGTTTTTGTTCTAGAAACCACGATCACTAGAGAGACCGAAATCTTGAGCCTATTCAACTCCATACATCTCTAAATAAAATTTTACAAAATCTTTATAGTTGAAAACAATAAACTGCCGCTGTGTTATAAATATTCATGACCACCAAAATTTCCTCAAGTTTCTTATGTACAGTTCTTTATGGACCTGCATTATATATCCAGCATTCTCAGTACTTTCATCTTTCATATCTTTCATCTTTCAGCACTGTAAAGCCATTAAGGAAATTAAACACAGTATTTCAATAGACATGAAAAAGCAGACTCAGGTATTTTCTAATAGGACATCTTCTGCCTTTCCAAAATTAAATACAGCACAAGATTTACAAAACTTTATTCTTTATTCCTGTAAAATATGACTTTAAAGGCATCTTAACATTATGATACAGACTTTTTTGCCATTTAGAACAGCAAAAGGAAAGAGCTGACCTTTCAGGATGGATACTAAACTGAAAACCACATACTCCCAAATTATCTTTCGGCAATAGGCTAGGAAATAGTTCCCAGCTATTCAATATCTTAGCTTCTTAAATTTGTATTAATTGTGACTTACAATCTTCAAACCTTTATAAAAATATTTTAAAAACATCCTAAAAATGCTGTAAAAACATACTCACTTTACTGATCCCCAGCCACATTGGTTCCAACACTGTTCTAATCCTAAAACACTGTTCTAATCCCCTCCAGTCTCTGCTTTCTAGTTTCTCTTGACACACATGAAATTTCACTCTTGTCTGGGTCTCCGCTGCAGCCAGTACGCCATCTCCATGGGTCAAGAGGGACCAATAATATAATCAGAGACAAGCCTGTCATGTTTACAGAGACATCAGCCATTGAAACATATGTTAGACATATGAAAAGAACAATGAACATATTTTCCATTGTTCTTAGTTGTCAATTACTTCTGATTTCAAAATCCACGTATGACACGTTGATCTTATCCACTGTGGGGCAGATTCTTCACTTTCATACGTTGTTGGCACCAAGTTACTGTTCCCAGAATCTGCAGAGCACTGGGTGAGAGTAAGTCTCTCTATACAATAGGCTGTAAAAGAGGGAGATGGTGCGAAATGGAGTGATGCTCTGTAGAGGCATGCTTTATAGTGCTACAAAAGAAGAGAAAATATAGGGTAGGGAGTCTGCAAACCATGACAGACCATCTCTTGGTTTATCAATCATCAGAATATGACATGAACACATGAACCCAAAACATATTTTAAAGAAGTCTTTCATTACATATGCAGCCCCTAAACCTCAACCATGGCATAATACAGGATGGAAGTAGGTTTCTAGAGTTATCACTCTCTAATAGGTCCCTTTCAGCATAAAATAAAAGATATAAAGTAGTATGTGCTACCTAAAGAGTCTAGTGGGCAGTCCAGGTCTCATCATGATAGACGTAAAATGGAAGAACCGTGACAGATGCTACACAGGGTAGAACCATAAAACATTATAAACTATTGAGAAGACCAAATAGGTGTACTCTTAACTTTCCCAGGTGTGGAAAGTCACAACAGCTGTACAGGTAATGTGACAGCAGCCTCTGCAGCAGGCGGCATATGGAGAAATGTCACACACTTTTTCAGGAGGTAGGAATGAACCCAATGGAAATGCTGTCCATAAAAAAAACTGTCATCAGCAATAGGCCAAACAAAATCTAAAGATGCTTTATTTCAATTACTTCCAAGCATGATGCGCATCGGGGACCAGACCCTTCCTCAGATGAAAATTAGATGAATACATGTGTCCTAAAACAGGGTACTATATAACTACAATGGGTGGGGCTAGTTTGGTGTGGGGGTTACAAAAAGAAAAACACATGTTACACCAAAATTGCAAACATTAATAATGAAAAATAATATATCAATATTAGTAGGTTTACAGTCCATAATTCCCAAAGGTCTACTTCAATAATAAATATGTAGTCTTCTAACAGCAAACATATTTGAATTATGCGCCTAGACCATTGGTTAGCAAACTGGGATGCCAAAAAAAGCGCAGGAACAGATTTCACAACAAAGAGATTTCATCTAAGGAAAGAGCTGGCCCATGATATACATCATGCTTGGAAGTAACTGAAATGAAGGATCTTTGTATCTTATTTGGCCCAGCAATCGTGTCTGGTTCTTTTGCTCTTGACAATGTCAATGTCAGTGTCAAATTGCTTCGACAATTCCATTGGTCTCCTCAGGAGTCCTGAAGCACTGCAATGGTTGATGTTCCACAAGCCAGAATATGGGAAAATAACTTAGGGAATGCAACACACGCTAGTGAACAGATTTAGGCCGGGGCCTCACGTGGCAAAAAAAACAGCGTTTCACAGTCACAGCAAAGTGGATGGGATTCTAGTAAATCCCATCCCCACTATGCGGTAAAATACATGCAGCGGACACACTGCGATATCCAAAACCGCATGTCAATTATACCTATGGAAACACCGACAGTTTCTCTATAGGTATAATTGAAGCAGAAATTCTGCAGAGGAAACCTCTGCGAACTTTCTGTGCAAAGCATTGCGGGAAGAACCGCAATGCGTTGCTACCACGGTTTTTTCTGCAGCACTTTTTGCTGCGGCTCGCTATGTGGGGCCTTAGCCTCACTGTGAATGCATTAGATGCCTCTGGAGCTGGTTATAATGCTTTATTCTGGATTATCGGACATGAATGAAGCCAGAACTGCATGATTCCTGAGAAGACCAGGACCAACCACCCATGTGACTCTTCACAAGTAGTGCATTACTTTATAACTTTATGTTTTCCTTTTACATTGCTGCAAGTCCAATTTCAGAAAGTGACAACTTTCCTGTATAACACTATTGGGATGGTTTAGAAACTGTATATGTAATAAGATCTCTTATTACAGAGAGCTCAAAATAAAGAAATCAAAGGGTTGTTTCAGCCACTTGAAATGTACTGTATAAAAGCTGGATATATAATTCCTCTAGAGAGACTGCTTTCATTTAGCAAAAAAACATTTAGAATGCATCTACGTATATTGATCCATCCGTGGTATTGCTGCTACATTAGCTCCTTGTAAAGTGCTTTTAGCAGACTGAAATGATCACTCATCCTTATGACAGTAGTTATCCACACATTCTGCCACGATTAAAATACTGAATGTATTATGTTGACCTGCTGATCTGTAGTCATGGTTCAGCCACTGCCTGTCATTAAAGATTGTACTTACTTTCACAGAGATTAATTGCTTATATCCCCCCCCCATTCTCCATGTCCATCTCATGACTAGCGGTCTGTAAATACAGCTGGAATTCTACAAAGTACACATGAACAAAGCAGAAATAGATATTAAAGGAATATAACATTCCAATTGCTTGTATGGAAACTAAACAAAGGTTACAAAAATGATTGTCTTGTATTTTTCGTGAAATGCATGTTTTGCTGAACTACTCTATATATTAACATTGGTTATAACAACAAGTGTTCCATTTATTTACTGGGAAGTGAAAGTTTAAGTGTAGAAGTAAAGCATTATTTTTGTGCAGTGTATTTTCTGTAGGTAGAAATAGGGAATTCTCGTAACCAGTTTCAGATAGGTGTAGGTTTCAGTTCTGGCACATGGGAGCTCCCGCCATATTCCCAAATTATTAAGAGGCTGAAGCCTCTTAAAGTGGTTGTCTGGAATAAAATGATACTTTTACCCTAAGCTAAACACCCTCCCCACGCCTAACTTCTAACTTACTTACTTTACCAAAAATGTATATTTACCCAAATCAACAGGCATTCATGTGACCGTCCCAGGAACATTATCTGATTTTCCGGTGACGTTCAATTTACCCGGAACATCACCAATACTACCCTCTTCCCCTGAGCCCATCACACTTACCTGTCTTCCTGTCCAGATCTTCTGGTCACAAAACGTCACTTCCTTCAGGGGGCCAGCTCCTCCTCTTCTTGATTTCTGCCAGCCTCCCACGACAGCGCAATAGAGCCGGAGTGTCGGCGCTATTGTGCAGGCACTGACAGACATCAAGAGAAGAAGGAGCCGGCAGTGATCTCCCGTGCCCAGAAGATCCAGACAGGAAGGCAGATAAGTATGATGGGTGGGGGGAGTGGGCTGAGTTAGTTAGTTAAGAAGGGCTAGTAGTGGGTGGGCTAGCTAGGGAAACAGTAAGGGGGATGTAGTGTGAGTCAGCTCTGAGTGAAGAGCAATGCATTATGGTAGTTGTAGGATAAATGAACAGGAAGCTACACCATGTAAACAAATGCAAAAAATGCCAGGAGCTCCCAGAGAACCTCAGAAATCACTCAGAACACTGCTAAAGGTATTTGGGTGCACTTATTAACCCATTAATAGCGCTAACTGACCTTTTTAAAAAAAAATAAAAAATTTGCCCTTAAAACCCTTGTAAAAATTCTGATGCATCCTGTGCAAATGCACAAAGGGATTAAAGCATCGGTCTTAAAAAATGTTATTTGTTCGCTCATAACAGTGTCTTCGCTTTGCTCACAACTTCTGACAGGGAATCCCAAATGTGTTTTTAACCCAAGCTGGTCAACTAGCACCACTCACCTTGGGATATCTTAACCCAAGAGGAAAGAATAGGAGGATGACATTTTTAAGGAGGTTCACAATTACTAAAGAGTTTTTCCCAGTCTTCAGCTTAATAATAAAATAAACAAAAGAAAAGTAGTATAATATTATAATATACTAGTGGTATAATACTAACAGTATAAACTTCTGTGTTACCATATTAAATCTTCTGCTATTTCTCAATTATCGTAAGCTTCCTTGATCCCTTTTCATCTTGATGCTGACCTGTCTCCCTGTTTCTTTATACGACCTGTCCACTCTGCCACTGCACCCTATAGACCCTGTCACATCTAATCTTTTAATCTGCCATTTGATGTGCATTGTTTGGCTGTCAGTGCATGTTGTCACTTGCCAGTGTATGACTGTGCATTTCATATATGATATATTGCTACACATGTTAACAAATTCATCAGCAAATAACATTAATAGTATTGGTTGTGTTGCATAAAATCTAAAATGTAAAATGGAAATGTGTTAGACATACAGTACTAGTAATGAAATTAAATACCTGTTATACATGAACCCTTTTATTCCTAGATCAAAATGTCATCATTTAGACCTTAAAATTCAAAAGGCTGATTTTAATGTTATTATAAGGTATTTTATTTTTGTATATTTTTACTCTACTAATTTTTTTCACTTTGCTTCCTTATATGCAGTGCTAATAGGACTTTCCATTCTTTTAACAATAAAACCTGATATCTTTTTATTTTGCAAGCCTTATTTAGAAAAATAGTCAAAGTGGAATTTTTTTTTTTAATTTTGTTTTCATCTTTTACGCTAAGGAAGATGGCCCAATAATATTAAATAAATCCACTAATTTGCATATTAATGTAAAATATGTGTATGCTGCCTATTATATGATGTTGCTATTATCTGACTTTTCCTTTTCAGTATATATACAGTGCTGGCCAAAAGTATTGGCACCCCTGCAATTCTGTCAGATAATACTCAATTTCTTCCAGAAAATGATTGCAATCACAAATGCTTTGGTAATAATATCTTCATTTCATTTGTCGTCAATGGAAAACCACAAAAAGAATTGTCAAAAAGCCAAATTGGATATAATTCCACACCAAACATAAAAAAGGGGGTGGACAAAAGTACTGGCACCCTTTGAAAAATCATGTGATGCTTCTCTAATTTGTGTAATTAACAGCACCTGTTACTTACATGTGGCACATAACAGGTGGTGGCAATAACTAAATCACACTTGCAGCCAGTTGAAATGGATTAAAGTTGACTCAACCTCTGTCCTGTGTCCTTGTGTGTACCACATTGAGCATGGAGAAAAGAAAGAAGACCAAAGAACTGTCTGAGGACTTGAGAAGCAGAATTGTGAGGAAGCATGAGCAATCTCAAGGCTACAAGTCCATCTCCAAAGACCTGAATGTTCCTGTGTCTACCGTGCGCAGTGTCATCAAGAAGTTTAAAGCCCAATGGCACTGTGGCTAACCTCCCTAGATGTGGACGGAAAAGAAAAATTGACGAGAGATTTCAATGAAAGATTGTGCGGATGGTGGCTAAAGAACCTCGACTAACATCCAAACAAGTTCTAGCTGCCCTGCAGTCCGAGGGTACAACAGTGTCAGCCCGTACTATCCGTCGGTGTCTGAATGAAAAGGGACTCTATGGTAGGATACCCAGGAAGACCCCACTTCTGACCCAGAGACATAAAAAAGCCAGGCTGGAGTTTGCCAAAACTTACCTGAGAAAGCCAAAAACTTTTTGGAAGAATGTTCTCTGGTCAGATGAGACAAAAGTAGAGCTTTTTGGGAAAAGGCATCAACATAGAGTTTACAGGAAAAAAAAAGAGGCCTTCAAAGAAAAGAACACGGTCCCTACAGTCAAACATGGCGGAGGTTCCCTGATGTTTTGGGGTTGCTTTGCTGCCTCTGGCACTGGACTGCTTGACCGTGTGCATGGCATTATGAAGTCTAAAGACTACCAACAAATTTTGCAGCATAATGTAGGGCCCAGTGTGAGAAAGCTGGGTCTCCCTCAGAGGTCATGGGTCTTCCAGCAGGACAATGACCCAAAACACACTTCAAAAAGCACTAGAAAATGGTTTGAGAGAAAGCACTGGAGACTTCTAAAGTGGCCAGCAATGAGTCCAGACCTGAATCCCATAGAACACCTGTGGAGAGATCTCAAAATGGCAGTTTGGAGAAGGCACCCTTCAAATCTCAGGGACCTGGAGAAATTTGCCAAAGAAGAATGGTCTAAAATTCCAGCAGGGCATTGTAAGAAACTCATTGATGGTTACCGGAAGCGGTTGTTCGCAGTTATTTTGTCTAAAGGATGTGCTATCAAGTATTAGGCTGAGGGTGCCAATACTTTTGTCTGGCCCATTTTTGGAGTTTTGTGTAAAATGATCAATGATTTGATTTTTTTTTTTCATTCTCTTTTGTGTTTTTTCATTGCAAGCAAAATAAATGAAGATATTATTACCAAAGCATTTGTGATTGCAATCATTTTCTGGAAGAAATTGAGTATTATCTGACAGAATTGCAGGGGTGCCAATACTTTTGGCCAGCACTGTATGCATATATATATATGTAGCTCCTTCTCTTAGATTCAGACTCCACATCTGCTCATACTGTAGGTTGTGATAATCTGTGTAGAGCAGATAGAGCTGGCATAGAACAGCCAGAATATAGTGGTATGTGTTGTTTTTTTTTTTTTAAACATTACATTTTTATTGATTTTTGCATGTGTTGATTTCTATGTATTTGGTTGTGTACTTTTCTAGTTTTACTTTGGGGCAAACTACATTTTAAATTATAGCTCCGTGCTCCATTATTCAGCCTTCGGCTGATAATGTCTGCGGCAGGGAAGCGCAATGAGCGCTGAGCCGCAGACATTACAATTGGAGCCTGCAGGTCCACAGGAATGCGGTTTGGTGAGTATTCATTTTTTTTCTTTTTTAATGTAACATTGGTGGTTGAGGGGGCAGAGGAAATTAAATTATGGGGGGGCATTGGGGGGCCCACTTTCAAAAAGTTTGCATAGGGCCCCCCAATACATTAAAACGTCCCTGGCAGAACCTCAGATTTGCAGGTGCATGGTTTGCCAGAGGATGTGCATGAGTTATAAGGAGTCGTACATCCTTGGGGGGTGCAGAATTTATCATGACCAGTGTATAAAATGCCATTCTTGATAAATCCCCCCATTGGTCTTTATTTTCAGAGGAACTTACAAAATATTTCCTTTTTTGTATGCTGTTGAGTAATGGAACAAAGGCTACAATTTTGAACTTCTATATGAAGGCTTCATGCACATGATCGAGCCTGCAGCCTGAGGGTGTTCTGATAGCAGCCCAACTGTGTTCCAATATTTATAGAGCAGGTCTTATAAAATATCAAAATGGAGCATTGGAACACCCACAGGCTACACATTCTGTTGTGTGCATGAAGCCGAAGCCTAATGCATAATTTCAGAGGAGCTATTAACATACATGGGAATAGGGGAGATAATGTTATAAATATACATAAATTCTATTAATACAAATGTCTAAAATAAATTCTTCTTAGTTGCCTTGTCTACTTATATTGGTTTCCATTCTAACCCAATAAAATGAATGTTAACTTTTCTGATTTTACACTGAAACACAGACTAGCAGCAAAAAACAATTACATTTACCAAGATTAATCCCCTGCTACAACACATTACACTTCTGAAGTGCTAAATCCCTGAAAATCATTTGTAGGTTATAAGAGGGTAAATGGCCACTGGTTACTAGGGCCATATCTAAGATTTCTTATATTTTTTCTTCCATTGCAATAACTGATTTTGGAGTTTAGGTCATAGCCAAACTCAATTTTGTTGGATTGAAAGATTGTAGTAGAAAGACTTCTGAAAAGAAATCAAATAACCTTATCTGCAATACCTTAGGCATTCGACAAGTCTCTATATATCGTATTTGTCTCACTACAAATGTCAAGTTTGCATTTCCACAGCAACAGTGAGAAAGGTCATTTTTATGTTATAGGTGTTCATGCATTTAGCCAGATATGAAAACACAACATAATTTCCTTAAAACATTTATATGGAAAAGATTATGGTATCTCTCAGTTATTAACATTCCCTTTGCTTCTAAAGGTTAGACGCTGTCTCCAGTCCGAGGTGATTACGTAAAAGAAATAACTAACAATAGACTCTGAAATAATCTGAATACTTTATGGACGAAATTGTGTAGAAATCATTCAGGTTGATAAGCAATTGTTGTATTCCGAATGTTCCCATGGTGAATCAGAATTGTAAACTGCAGTTACCAGTACATTTCAGGTAAAATTTCTTACTGTAACAACATATGCCTTTCTTGGTAGATTCAGAAGTGAATTGTACTATATTAGCCTAAGAGAAAAGAATTGTAGTGATATACAGCAGCTGCTTACTCTGCAGGAATAGTGCTGCATGCAGGGCCGGTTTTAGACAAAGGGGGGCCCTGGGCAAAAATTTAAAGCGGGGCCCCCAATGCTGATATGCAAACAACACCATTGTCTTCCAGTGACAACCCCTATAATAACTCCTCCTTTCTGCCAACAAAAAAGTAATAACAAGCCCTATTTTACCACATACAATTCAAGTGAGCACCTTTGTACCACCTAATAGATTTTTGCACCCAGTCATCAGTTATTATAGCGCCTCCTTATAAATAATAGTCCCTGCTTATAAATAATATTACATCTCTATCAGTAATAGCTCCCTTATAAATGATAAATAGTGTCCTGTATCAGTAATATTCCCCCTTATCAGTAACAGTCACCCCGTAAAAATAATACTGCTCCCTTAAAAATAATAGCCCCCTCATAAATAATAGTTACCCTTATAAATAATAGTCCCCATTATCACTAATAGCCCCCTTTGTAAATAAGCCCACTTAACAATTATACCCCCCTTATAAATAGTTCCCCTCTTATAAATAATAGTTCCCCCTTATAATAGCCCCCTCATACTTAAGTTTCCCAATTATATATAGTAACCCACCCTTATATATAATAGTTCTCCGTTATACAGTGTCGGACTGAAGGGCCTTAGGCCCACCAAAGGAACTTGTTCTGGGGCCCCACCCAACAGCTTCCTGCTAATAGCCTACACCACGGCTCCTTCACTGAAGTCTTACATATGTGCTGACTATCCGGTGTTACTGAGTATGTTCCCCGTATAGTCAGCCCCTATAGTACTGTGCAGGTCCCAATAACTCCGGTTCATGCATAGTACTGTATGGGGAATGACATGGCCATGGAGCACTACACGTATGTGCAAGATTATAGTGAGGGAGCTGTGATGCAGACATAGCACACAGGGCTGCCAGCAGGAATTGTGAGCCCCCCCCCCCCACAGTATAATGCTCTACATGGTATATAATGCTCCACAGTATAAAATGCTCTCCTGAGCCCTCCAGTTTCCCCACATGGTATATAATGCTCCACAGTGACCCCACACAGTATAAAATGCTCCCCTGAGCCCCCCGTTGTGGTCCTACATGGTTTGTAAGGCTCCACACAGTATAATACTCCACAGTGGCCCACACAGTATACTACCCCTTAGTGGCCCCAGACAGTACAATATGCTCCCCAGCAGCCTCACACAATATAATATGCTCCATACAGTATAATATGCACCCACAATGCCCCCCCCCCCAGTATAATGCTCCACAGTGGCCTAACACAGTATAACATGCTCCATAATGACCTCCACACAGTATAATATACTCCCCAGAGGGGTTCCCCCAGTATAATGCTCCACAGTGGTCCCCCACAGTATAATATGTTCCCCCCAGTCCCCCCCAGTATAATGCTCTACAATGGCCCCACAGAGTATAATATGCTCCCGAAAAGCCCCACACAATATAATAAACTCCACAGTGGCCCCACACAGTATAACAGGCTCCCCACACTGTCCATTCCCCCAGTATAAAGCTCCACAGTGGCCCATAGTATAATATGCTCCCCAGGGGGCCCCTGCTAGTATAATGCTCCACAGTGCCCCCTCCAGTATTTTGCTCCACAGTGGCCCCACGCAATATATTATGCTCCCCAGAGCGTCCCCCCAGCATAATGTTCCACAGTAGGCCCCACGCAGTATAATATGCTCCCCAGAGGGCCCCCTAGTATAATGCTCATTAGTCCCCCCCAAATAATGCCCCACAGTGGCGCCACGCAATATAATATGCTCTGCTGATGCCCCCCCCCAGAATAATGCTCCACAGTGACCCCACTCAGTATAACATGCTCCAGAATGGCCTCCACACAGTATAATATACTGCCCAGAGAGGTTTCCCCAGTATAATACTCACAGTGGCCCAAAACAGTATAATATGTTCTCCAGAGCCCCCCCCCCCCAGTATAATGCTCCACGGTGGCCCCACACAGTATAATATACTGCGAGGCCCCTCTGGAGAGCATATTATACTGTGTGGGGCCACAGTGGAGCATTATACTGGGGAGGGGGCCCTCTGGAGAACATGTTATATTCTGCGGGGCCTCTATGGAGTATTATAAAGTGGGGGGGCTCTGGAGAGCATGTTATATTCTGTGGGGCCACTTTGGAGCATTATACTGGGGGGCCCCTTTGGAGAGCATAATGCTCCAAAGTGGCCCCAAAGAATATAACATTATCTCCAGAGGCCCCCCCCCCCACACATTATAATTTTCCACAGAGGCCCCACAGAATATAACATGCTATCCAGAGGGGCCCCTTCCCCAGTATAATGCTCCACAGTGGCCCCACACAGTATAATATGCTATCCAGAGGGGGCCCCCCCAGTATAATATGCTATCCAGAGGGGGCCCCCCAGTATAATATGCTATCCAGAGGGGGCCCCCAGTATAATGCTCCACAGGGGCCCTACAGTGCTATTATTATATTATATTCTGGGGTCTCTTCAGACCCCAGAGTATAATAATCGAAGGCCCGGGGTAAGTAAGGTAAAATAACAAACAGTTATACTCACCTTGTCTTACCTCTGCTGGGCCTCCTCGCGCTGCTCCGCTATCCCCGCCGGCGACCGCTTCTTCTTCTCTACGGCTGACGTCAAGCGTTGTGGACGTCACCTCTGAGGCCTGTGATTGGGCCTCAGCGATTACGTGAGGCACGCCCCACGTGACCGCTGAGGCCAGGCCTCAGCGACTCAGCAGTGATGTCCGGAACGCCAGAAGATGACGTCGGACGCAAGGACAGGTGAGTAAAAATGTTTGTTATTTTTACTCACCTCAGAAAGGGGCCCTGCGGTCCCTTTCTGTTATTACTTTGGCCGGGCCTGACTCCGGGATCCAGAGTCATCAGGTTCCGGATCCCGGGGGCCCCTTTGGGGACTGGGCCCTGGGCAATTGCCCAGTTTGCCCCCCCCCCTAACGCCGGCCCTGGCTGCATATAGGTTGAAATCCAGATGCACAATCTGTTTTTGCCCACAAGAAAATCTGTAGCATCACAGTAGACCCACAACTCAGATAGGCATTGTATCTGGAGCACTTACTAAGTCTATGCACACACTGTCAAAGCCTGAAGCTAGAAATGGGTGAACCTCTAAAGATTCGTATTATTTTGAGTTCGGACAAGTCGACCCACCGCTTCATTTTCAGTTTGAACTTGTTCGGATAGAATCGGAAGTGAAATTATTATACTCTGAGGTGTCTTCAGACCCCAGAGCATAATAGATGAAGGTCCTAGGGAGGTGTAAAAAATAACAAAAAATTATAGTGACCTTCCCTCACCTTTTCTGGGCCTCCTCATGGCATCTGTCTCAGTCCTCTTTTGATATCCTCTTCTGTCATGTGCCTGAGGTCCCTTGCAAAATTATTATACTCTGGGGTCTCTACAGACCTCAGAATGTAATAGGTGAATGCTTGATGCTCCCCATGTGATCACTGAGGCCCAATCACAGACCTCAGCAGTCACGTAAAATGCACCAAATGTTCACCTATTATACTTTTGATCCCTTCATAATATTACGTTGGGTTTGCGATTTGATCCAAAACGTTTCGCTCATCTTTACCTGATGCAAAAGACTTTACTATGCCATCACTGCTGTTCTATCCAATAGATAGATATGATATGGAGACTGTCCTTGTGAAGGTTCATTACTGGTATTAATATAGAAAATTATGCAGATGTAAAGTACAAACAGAGCTCTTTCAGAAGCAACCAGTAGAGCATCTGATGTTTCTATGGGCTTTATATAAGATTATTGCTCCATTTTTACATACAGTTAGGAAAATAGTTCATGTTACTCAGAAAATTATAAAAAAAACATGCTGTTAAATAGCAGGTATTAGCATTGAGTACAATTGTTGGTAAATTGTTCACAAGTGCTACTTTATGTGACAACCTATGTTTGTCAGAAATGTAATGTCTTCTATATACTTAGACCTACAATTATAGTTCCTAATCTCAGTTTATGTCTGAGAAGTGATTTCATTGAGTTGTCAAGGAATATTGCATTTAATGCTCATTTTAGCGTTTTCCTCTAAACTATTAATACATATCATTGTTGCTATTATGTTCCACAGTTGTTGATCACTGGAGATCTTTCAGATTGTAATGTTTCATCCTCCTGCACAATATGGAACAAAAATGATATCCATTTTCATCTTTCATTTGCAGCTTTGTATTTTATTGCATTGGTTTTGCTCTTGAGTTGATATATGATCAATAGCACAAAAATAACACATTGTAAAAAATAGAGCTGCCAAAGTTAATAGAACTGTAAAAAGAGGACTAATTAACTGGCATTTACCCAGATCTTGTGCTCCATTGCTTTGTAGGAGCCTATTTATTCAAGTATTCAATAAGATACAATCCTGAGAATAAATGCCCATTGCCAGTAACCCTACATATCCAACCGGCTTCTTTTTAATAACACCTTGTCCCTAACTGAACATCTTTTGTCTGCTTAACACCAGAAGAAAATTGCATGAGCTAGCTGATTGCTCTTAAAGTTCTGTATAGGGAGAACATTATGTTCCACAAGAACTGGCAATTATCGCAACCTGATATACATTTGCATAAAAAACAGATGAAGGCTGGTGGGCAGAGACAAGTAAATTGTTCTTTTTTACCCCTGTGGCCAAAATTGTATCCAGAAAGATGAGTAAAGAGTGATTTTTTTCTAACATGCAGGCATCTGTTCCAGACTTCTTAGCCCTCTTTTGTGCAAAATCTCACCCATGACTTCTGTAATCCAAAAAAAAAGTTAGGACCATCTGTTGCCTATTAGATGCCTTTTATTTTAGGACATGCATAAGATTCCCTACGAAGTAAAAAGCAATGGATGCACTTACACCCACTATGCATCCCTCCCCTGGGTTATACCACAGGGGAGGCCAAAATTTTACACTATATGTTAATATGGGCTCATGAATCCCCAATGCCTGATCAGAAAAAAAAGGCTCCCCGTTTACTAGTAAGACTCACTAGCTGGCTAAAATTAATGCTTTAGCATGCTCATACATAAGTATGTTTTTACCTTATGTTAATACAGATAGTATAAATAAACCAACAATAAAAATGTATCCATCCACATATACTGTAGACTCAGGCCAGGGCCCCACGTGGCAGAAACACCACGGAAATAAACGCAACGTTTTACAGTCACTGTGTAGTGGATGGGATTCTAGTGAATCCCATCCCCACACTGCGGTAAAATATGTGCAGTGGAGATGCTGCGATTTCCAAAAAAGTTGCAGTTTTGGAAATTGCAGCATGTCAATTATACCTACGGAAATGCTGGCGGTTTCCCATTATAATTGAATCAGAAAGTCTGCACCAGTTTCTGTGGTGATAACTTGGGCCCCAAATTTAGCACAAGTCCATCTGGCTTCGCGGTTGGTGTGGTGAAGATGTTTGATTGCCTGGTATCTATTGCTCAGCGATGTGTGAGATTTAAACAGCTTGTTGTACTGCTCTCTATTGTCAACCAGTTCCTTCAATTTCTGATATTTGCTCCAGAGATACTGTCATATCAGTAGATTTCTTTGCTGTAAGAGTGTTGAGACATTGGAACTCTGCTACCAGATGTTGTGATACATTGTGCAAGTTCAAGAGGAGCCTGCACGCCTTTCTTGAAACAAATATAACCCCAATTACAAAAAGCTGCAATGCTAGACTGGCCTTTCTATAGTCCAGACCATTCACCATAAAAAATATTTTGGTTTATTATGAAACAAAAAATGCGGCAAAGGCTCAGGACTGTTGAGCAGCTAGAATCCTACATCAGACTAGAATGGGACAACATTCCTGTCCCAAAACTCTAGCAATTGCTCTCCTCACTATCCAGACATTTACAGAATGCTACACAATGGTAGATGCAGTCGGTCCTGTGAGATGTGTTGCTGCCATCAATTTCTAAATGAGTTATTTCATTTATTCAAATGAAATAGAAAAATGTATAACTTTCAACTTCTGATAGGAGTTCTATTGTCAATAAAATATGGTTGTATGAGATTTCCAAATCATGCATATTTGGAGTCAGTAATGAGTTTTTCCCTTAATATGTTTTTTTTTCTTTTTCTGGATAAACATAGCAGGATTATAGGTTAGAAATGATGGACTTTTGCAATTGTGTGCCTTCATTCAACTTTATCAACTATGTTACCGTTACTATAGTTACATATTTCCATGATTTTAAACCGCCAGGATAATTCTTATACTATTAGTCCAATTGCTTTCAGTGCCTTAAATCATTGACTGTCATTGTCCCTTCAGTTTGGGAACTGGTGGATATGTAAGGACTCTGCAGGTAACATCTTCTGACTGTGACATGAAAGATAATTTGAGGATGACTTTCCACTTACATTGTCAGCTATACATGAAATGCTGCATTTAATACTTTGATTAAAATTGTTGCTCAGCATGGAAACTTCACTTCAAGTCTCTTTAATACCCAAGGTCAAAGAAGATAAATGAAAGAAATGTTTCTTAATAACATGACATCCTTCTGTTAATGGTATTCTTATTTGTTCTAGCACATTTTATTATGCTCTGTCCTGAGCATTTTGAATAAATCTTGGTCACCTTCCATGTTTTTCTTCCTCCAACTGTTCATTACACTCCATTGTAATTCTCTGCAGTACATCATGCATTATTTAAGTGCTTTGAAGAATTGTATCAGTCTTTAATATATACTAAATTTCACATGACGCCAACTTCAGGGGCTACTAGGGTTAAATAGTGTCAGCATTAAAATGGTTTGTGCTTAAAGCAAAAAGTTATAAAATAGTTCAACTAATAATAGATTCTTCTAATATAGATATAGCACCATCTGGCCTCGGTCACCAGTGTCCTCTCTCTGCCGGCCAAACTGCTGTCCAAGGCCATAGGTGCTGTACTCCAGTCCTTGCCAGTAGGGTACACTGGCCTTTTAAGAAACCTTGCAGTCTGCTCCCAGGCCAATCTCCTGCATCTATGGGCTATTTAAAGGCAGTCTATCACCAGAACCCAGCATTTCAACCCAGTCCTGTAAATAGCATAGGGTCACCTGAAGCAAACAGAGTTTCCCTCTTGTGAATTAGTGCATCCATTGCCGAGATATTGCAATTATTGCATATGAACTCTTTAGAGTGATGTGGATGTTGCCACTCACGTCAAAGAGCTCATCTTTTAACAAAATCAGTAATATCTTGGCAATGCAGGCACCAATTCACAAGGGAAAAATTCTGTTTGATTCAGGTAACCCTTCCTACAGGAGTATAGAGAGTAGGGGGCACTGATTCATCTCATTGTCCCAGCTTTTTTGGAACGTGTTGCAGGCATCAAATTCAAAATGAGTGAATATTTGCAAAAAAACAATAAAGTTTATCCGTTTGAACATTAAATATCTTGTCTTTGTAGTGTATTCAATTGAATATAGGTTGAAAAGGATTTGCAAATCATCATGTTCTGTTTTCATTTATGTTTTACACAACACCCCAACTGGAATTGGGGCTGTACTACCTGACCTTGGATCTGTTTCTCATACATGATTGGGTCCTGTCTGCCCTGACCTGACCCTGGCCAATGTTTGCAATACCATGACGAACAAATTCTGCCAGCCCTGGTCCATATCTTGACTACTAATCCCTCTCTTGGCTGATCCCCCAGTATTACACATTGGTGTTTCAATGGCCCTTGGTCAGCTGTCACCTACACAGGAACTACTCCTAGAGGCAGCAACCGGGTGATTGCCAGCAGTGAAGACCAGATCCCTGTACAGGGGTTAAGGGGCGAATACCAAAGGACCCTTTAGACAACGCCCTCAGGAGTAGCCCAAAGCCATACCAGTCAGGTGACACAGTTGGTCCATATCAGCTGCACAATATACTATATTAGTAAATCACAAAAGCAATGGCTCAAAGTTTGTCATTCAAAATCTTGTAATGTCATATATTATTTATGTAACATAATAGAGGGGAATACATGGCAGACAAGATTAGGAAAAATTGTTACTGATCATACCTATATTTACCTCTTTTTAGTTACTTTTGTTCCAAATATCATTCTAACACTATTTTTCTAGCTTAAATATATTTTGCAACACTTGATGTCAAAGGGTATATGTACTACATATAAAATCAGACATTACAAAGTAACATACTAGTTAACAATTTAAAGAAGAAGACAGAGGGCCCTGCTCGCAAGAAGAGATGAGGAAACAGGGGTGAGACAAATTGTACAATAGCACATCCCTATAAAAGATGGTAGTGCACATAATGCTGCTTGAGTCAGTTGCCCTGTTTGTATTTATGTTTGTGCAGATATGAAGTTCAGAAGGAGTGAGGTGGATAGTGTTAAATGTAGGAATTGGTTTCTGAGTAATAATGGTATGTGAAATGTGATAGACTTGCCTAAAAAGATGTGAATTTTTTTGCATACTTAAAACTTTGTGTAATGGGAATTAAGTTAGTTGTGTGGGGTAGTGCAGTCCACAGAACTGGTACAGCACTAGAAAAGGTAGACATGTTATGGTGGATGCTAGTCTCTTAGTGGGCAGAGCATAGAGCACAGATAGTATTGTAGACAGACATGAGAGGGAGGGACACTTTTTCGTGTTCTGTGGGTAAAAATTATGAGTTTAAATTGTATTCTTTAGAGTATGGGCGACCAATGTAGTGACTGGCACAGGGTAGGAGCATTGGAAACTGAAGGGTAGGAACATTTAGGAGACTGAAATAGATTGTAAATTAGTCTAATTCAAAATATAATTTAATATAAAATAAAAAATATTCACATGGACAGTAAAAAGTTGGATTTTTACAGGCAACAATCTACTGAAGGCATCCCTTGACCCTGCATAGCTTGTAGGTTTTCACTTGACTTTACTTCAAGTAGCTTTTATCATCTCTGAGAGGTTATATTGGTAAAATATGTAAAGAATTATACAAAAAGGTTTTTTTTAATTTTGTATGGAGAAGGCTATGTATTTTCTCTAGTGTAAAGATCATCAGAAGTCAATGTCTTTAAATATAGAGACTGGGTGATTTATGTTCTACCATACCAATAAAATGTCTCCTTTCCCAAGAATCTGTAGCAACAGGAGCCACAACAACAACATGAGAACAGCAGAAATGTCACATACTGTACTCATCAGGTTTGTCAATAAAGCTTTTCTTGGTGCTTGTTCTTATTCCTATCTTTCAAGAAAGATATTCATAGAAATAAAAGAAGCCTGACAAAAGATCACAGTCTATTCACTGCAAGGTTTTGTTTATTATGCCAGTGCACTTTGTGAAGACTTGCCAAAGTTAGGGGGCATTCACACTACCAATGTTAATGTCTGTTGCTGTCTTCCATCATAGGATGACAGCAATGGACATTAAACTGTTGCAGAGAACAGTCACAGACTGATTCTGCATTCGTTTCCCATTAACACTAATGTAAACAACATGACAGACACTATCTTTTGTCATGTTTGTTTACTTTTGTAACAGAAGATAAAGCTGTTCATGCAGGACTTTATCTTCTGTTACAAAGGTAAACAAAAATCTCAGAAGATTCCATCATGTTGTTTACATTAGTGTCAATGGGAATAGACACAGAATCAGTCTGACTGTTCTCTGCAACAGTTTAATGTCTGTTGCTGTCATCCTATGATTGAAGACAGCAACGGACATTAACAATGGTAGCATGAACGCCGCTTTAGACAGAGTTAGGATTTGGGAATATCTCCTAACCCAGCAGCTTCATTTCCATTCAGCTTTAGGCTGGGACCTTAACAGAGGCATCAGTTGTATAAAATAGCAACAATAAAGGACTTTGTTAGCTCTATTATACAGAGAACATCCAAAAGATAGAAAAGTGGCTAAGAATGTATACTTAACGACAGGAGGTGTCTATCCTTACAGAGTGGTATATTGTACTATAGGTTTGTTATAGTTCCAGAGGACCTACAGTATTGTGCAAAAGTTTTAGACATGAAAAAATGCTGCAAAATAAGAATGCTTTCAAAAATAGAAGTGCTAATAGGCTATTTTTGTCAATTAAGAAAAATGAAGTGAATGAAGTAAAGCGAAATTTAAATCACATCAATATTTGGTGTGACTGCCCTGATCTCAAAATCATCAAATCTGTCTGGGATTACATGAAGAGACAGAAGGATTTGAGCAAGCCTATATCCACATATGATCTGTGTATCTAGAAGAATTGATGCGTTTTTGAAGGCTAAGGTCACATCAAATATTGATGTCATTTAGATTTCTCTTTTGTTCATTCACTTCATTTTGTTTATTGGCAAAAAGAAACTATTAACACTTCTAATTTAGAAAGCATTCTTACTTTGCTTTTTTTTCCCACACCTGCCTAAAACATTTGCATGTCACTGTATATTGCCCCCTTCTTTGTAAGAGTATCCCATCAGTATGTGTATAGATAGTTTGTTTTTCATTTGGATACTGAGCACCTGAGAGAGTAGAGGTCAGAGTATAAGGATAAAACTTGGGTTTTCCATTGTATCTGTTGAAAAGGGATGAGAAGCCTGAATTATTACCACCTGCTCCATAAGCTCAGCCCTGTGTAAAGGAGGCCAACTCCTTCATATTAGTCATGCTGGAATTCATGAAAAGTCTCATCTGAAAGACCTGAGTGTGTATTGACTAATGGTTTTGCCTTAGTATGGGCAAGAAAAATTTTGTGCAAGCTATAGAAAAAAAAGACTTCAACAGTTTAGGTAAAAGTAAAATATGTCTGTATCAACATTTTTTTAAGAAACTGGTAGAATGGAGACACAAGTAAAGAAAAAGCAGGTGTGAGGAAGAATGGGGATTTTGGGTTGAAAATAATTGCTGTAGAAAAACAAAAAAGACAAATATTGTCTGCTCATGTCTATAGTGCATAGACTAGCAAAACCATTTGGAGGTAGGATATACGAAAAACAAACAAAAAACATCCCTTTTCCGGTTCTAAAATCTTTCTTTTATTATTCCATTAGGTAAATGAATAAACAGCAATATGGACTATCCACAGAAAGAGTCCTTTCCTCCTGTGACACGTTTCTGACTCATGCTGTTTATTCATTTACCTAATGGAATAATAATATGAAGATTTTAACCCGGAGAAGTGCTAGTTTTTACTTGTTTTTTTAATATTATTGCTAACCAGAATATGAACCCTCTGTGCCACAATCAGATTTACGCTTACTGAAGTCTAAGAAATCCCCTGATGTTCGTTCTTAATTTGGCCATATACATAAATTGCGAATCAAACAACGGACACATGCATTTTGTGGACCCAGACACACAACTGCATTTGTGTCTGTGCCATATGCAAGGAATGCAATTTATGAAACATATCCTATTTTTACCCGCATTTGCGGCAGAGACCAGTGTAGGAAACCATACAAGTCTTTTTGCAGATCCATGATTGCAGATGACATGTGAACATGTTTTTTGCAGATTGCAGATCAGTGTTTGCGGACACTAGAAACCACTATGGTCACATGAAGGAGGCCTTAGATTTTACACTGCTGAAGTAGAAGATTTTGACCATTTGGAGAGCGATCGTTTGCACATAAACCTACAAATATTTATTCCATACAGCAAATGGCCCACTAAAGGTGTTCACAATTAAAATCAGTTGTATATGGGCTAGACTAACAGACCTGTGAGCGATTGTATTGTAGCCATGTGTTTGTCACAAATGGGATGGGTTCGTGTAGTTAACGTTCATTTTGTATAAGGAACGCTTTTTTGTATCACAAGTATGTGTGTATGTGTTTCATGTTCACCCCTTGTAAAGAAATTCATATAAAAATTAATCAAAAATTTTATATGAAATAGTTTTTATTTTACTGTATCTATTAAAATGCTTTTAATAAAACTCTTCTTTTCAAAACAACTGTTATATAAAGTTGACATAATTTCCTTTGTGTCACTTCCTTTCTATTGTCAGAGTTCAGTATGGTAAAGATTATGGGGCATATAAACTAATATGAAAGCAACAGAATTCTAGCAGAATTTGTACCAAAAACCTGGTGTACAAGCTTTAGGGTGGGAGCAAAAACAACAAAAAAAAAAAAGCAAAAACTGCGGTGTTTTACAGTACCTGCAAATTGGATGGGATTCTGGCTAATTGCAGAAAAATATCCTCAGTGGATATGAGTGAGATTTCAAAAAACATACACGTTTTCTGTATAGGTATAATAGAAGCAGAAAGTCCACAGAGGAAAAGCGCTGCAGGAAAAACTGCAATGTGTTTCCGCCGTGTTTTTTCCCGCAGGGCTTTTTGGCTGCGGCTCACTACATGGGACCTTAGCCTTTAACTCATTTTCTATGTGGTTTAGACACTTTCTAACAGTTTCTAAACCTCGTCCGTAATGTGGACAGGGCTTGTTGAAACGGGCAATGTGCCAAAATTATGATCAGTGCACCAGAATTCTGGACAAGGCACCAAAATTTTGTCAGAATCTAAGCCAAATAATACATTCTATAAAGTTAGACTAGACCAGGGCCGTTTTAACACATTGGTAGTCCCAGTGCAAAGGTTTCAGAAGTGGGCCTCCCCCCATCATCACCTGCTAGCATACCCATCTTAAAGTTGCCAAAAACTTGGATTTTATATGGTGACCTTCAATGGTTGAAAATGTGTTCTCTGACTGATGGAACTTTTCCACCTGTCAGAAGTGTTTTATACATTCATCTCTAGTAATAATCGTTATTTCTATTATTTTAGCGTGTAACGGATATCGCTAGAGAGGTGGTTGGCGTATTTTACTCTAGAAAGATCAGGTAGGGGCAGGGCAGGGACAGGGACAAGGTTAAATGTAAACTTTATTGATGACTTTGTGCATGTGCTGTGTAAGTGTTTGGTGCAACTCTTTTGGTGCTGCGACCTAGACGGAGTTAAACATCTGGGTCACAGCGCCAATAACTTCCTGATTATGTTACAGTCATATGAAAAAGTTTGGGCACCCCTATTAATCTTAATCATTTTTAGTTCTAAATATTTGGGTGTTTGCAACAGCCATTTCAATTTGATATATCTAATAACTGATGGACATAGTAATATTTCAGGATTGAAATGAGGTTTATTGTACTAACAGAAAATGTGCAATATGCATTAAAGCAAAATTTGACCGGTGCAAAAATTTGGGTACCCTTATCATTTTATTGATTTGAATACTCCTAACTACTTTTTACTGACTTACTGAAGCACAAAATTGGTTTTGTAACCTCACTGAGCTTTGAACTTCATAGCCAGGTGTATCCAATCATGAGAAAAGGTATTTAAGGTGGCCAATTGCAAGTTGTTCTCCTATTTGAATCTCCTCTGAAGAGTGGCATCATGGGCTCCTCAAAACAACTCTCAAATGATCTGAAAACAAAGATTGTTCAACATAGTTGTTCAGGGGAAGGATACAAAAAGTTGTCTCAGAGATTTAACCTGTCAGTTTCCACTGTGAGGAACATAGTAAGGAAATGGAAGACCACAGGGACAGTTCTTGTTAAGCCCAGAAGTGGCAGGCCAAGAAAAATATCAGAAAGGCAGAGAAGAAGAATGGTGAGAACAGTCAAGGACAATCCACAGACCACCTCCAAAGAGCTGCAGCATCATCTTGCTGCAGATGGTGTCACTGTGCATCGGTCAACAATACAGCACACTTTGCACAAGGAGAAGCTGTATGGGAGAGTGATGCGAAAGAAGCCGTTTCTGAAAGCACGCCACAAACAGAGTCGCCTGAGGTATGCAAAAGCACATTTGGACAAGCCAGCTTCATTTTGGAAGAAGGTCCTGTGGACTGATGAAACAAAGATTGAGTTGTTTGGTCATACAAAAAGGCGTTATGCATGGCGTCCAAAAAACACAGCATTCCAAGAAAAACACTTGCTACCCACTGTAAAATTTGGTGGAGGTTCCATCATGCTTTGGGGCTGTGTGGCCAATGCCGGCACCGGAAATCTTGTTAAAGTTGAGGGTCGCATGGATTCAACTCAGTATCAGCAGATTCTTGAGAATAATGTACAAGAATCAGTGACGAATTTGAAGTTACGCCGGGGATGGATATTTCAGCAAGACAATGATCCAAAACACAGCTCCAAATCTACTCAGGCATTCATGCAGAGGAACAATTACAATGTTCTGGAATGGCCATCCCAGTCCCCAGACCTGAATATCATTGAACATCTGAGGGATAATTTGAAGCGGGCTGTCCATGCTCAGCGACCATCAAACTTAACTGAACTGGAATTGTTTTGTAAAGAGGAATGGTCAAAAATACCTTCATCCAGGATCCAGGAACTGATTAAAAGATACAGGAAGTGACTAGAGGCTGTTATTTTTACAAAAGGAGGATCTACTAAATATTAATGTCACTTTTCTGTTGAGGTGCCCATACTTTTGCACCGGTCAAATTTTGGTTTAATGCATATTGCACATTTTCTGTTAGTACAATAAACCTCATTTCAATCCTGAAATATTACTGTGTCCATCAGTTATTAGATATATCAAATTGAAATGGCTGTTGCAAACACCCAAATATTTAGAACTAAAAATGATTGAGATTAAGAGGGGTGCCCAAACTTTTTCATATGACTGTATGTTCAGAGGAGTATTACATAAAATACCCCTGTGATTAGGCTATGCGCACCAAAGCAAATTTATCTCCAGCCACTTCTATGTTGACTTCACCCATTCTCATCCATTTTTCTATGTGCCCCCACACAGTATAATCCTCCTACAATCACTCTAACATTATATGCCCCCACATTATAATGTTCCTCTCCAATTGCCCCACAGTATGAAGTCCCCTCTCCTGGTGCCACAGTTTCAAGTGGGGGAAACTAGAGGGGGACATTAAACTGGGGCAGCTTGAGGGGGACATTAAACCGTGGGAGTAGCTGGAGGGGCTAACCGGGGGGGTGGAGGTGGACATTAAACTGTGGACAACTAGAGGGGGACAATAAACTGGGGCACCTGGAGGGAGACATTAAACCGTGGGGGTAGCTGGAGGGGGACATTAAACTGTGGGCAACTAGAGAGAGACAATAAACTGGGGCAGCTGGAGGGGGGCATTAAACCATGGAGGTAGCTGGAGGGGGACATTAAACTGTGGACAACTAGAGGCAGACATGTCCCCCTCCAACTACCCCCATGGTTTAATGTCCTCCTCCAGTTGCCCCCAGTTTAATGTCACCCTCCATCTAACCCCCTAGTTTTATGTTCCTCTTCTTCTGCCCCAGTTTAATGTCACCCTCCATCTACTCCCCCAGTTTGATGCCCCTCTCCATCTGCCCCCAATTTAATGTCACCTCCATTTGCCCCCTAGTTTAATGTGCCTTTTCATCTGCCCCCAGTTTAATGCCCCTTCATCTGCCCCCATTTTAATGCCCCCTTAATCTTCCACAAGTTTTAATGTCCCCCTTCATCTGCCCCCAGTTTGATGTCCCCCTTCATCTGCCTCCAGTTTGATGTCCCCCCTTCATCTGCCTCCAGTTTAACATAATAAAACACTGATAATCACCTCTCCTTGCTCCTCTGCTGTCTCTTCTCCCGGACTGTTCAGGGAGCTACAGACGCGGTGTGAGTGACGTCATCACATTGCGCCTACAGCTCCCGGGGATCGAAGAATCACAGGGATGCACTTCAAACAGAGTGGTGAACCAGGAGTTGTCCGTGGACGGCTCCTGCTTTATCATTGTATTTATTTCCGGAGAGGATGCAAATGAGTTGATACCAGGACATACCTCCCGCCACCCGGGACAGTGGGCAGGACCCAGAATCCCAGACGGTTGGGAAGTATGCCCAACGGGGCCCCCAGTACCATACAGCCCGATGCAGGTGCACCGTTGGCCCTATGGTTAAAGCAGCCCTGGACTAGACAGTTATAAACTGCACCAGATTTTCAATCAACATTAGAAACTTTTGAAAATCTGCTGCAGTTTAGGACTGTCTAGTCTAACTTTACACTGTCTAAAAGTTAGAGAGTGTTAGTTTATCTGTCCTCATGTGTTTGGGGTGAATGAACGATTCAGAATGACTATTGTTTAACCCTTTCCCGACATCTGTTGTAATAGTACAGCGGATGTGGGGTATTTAAATATGGCTTCCATGATTGTGTGTCCTACTGAACCAGACTGAGGGACCATTTAAAGGCTTAGGAAACCTTGGCAGGTGACACACTGAATTTACAATACTGAACTTTTTTACAATATTCAAATTTTCTCAGATTTTGATTTTCATTACCTGTAATTCATAATCAACATTTACAGAAATAAAACACTTGAAATAGAACACTCTGTGTGTAAAGAATCTAGAAAATATAGGAGGTCACTTTTTTAATTTAATTACTGAAATGAATAAACGGTTCAAAGATATTCTAATTTATTGAGATGCACCTGTATGTGTTTGGATCAGTCGGCTGTACAAATGATCAATGAAAGTTCACTTCAGACAAGCAATAGCAGTCTAAAATCTTATGTGCATGACTAGCTTTAGTCTCCACAAGGAGGTGTAAATGAGATCAGGATATCATAACAGGATCCAGGGTACATCAATCAGAGGAACAACAATGCCCAGGAAACTAGAGGCTTGCAGTCAGTGAGAGGCCAGATTGGGTTTTACTACTAACCCTATCAACATCTTCAGCAACCCAAGAGTTAACCTTGCGTTGTATATGGTAGCAACAAAGTACTCAATAGGAAGTGTAACGAAAGCACTACTTGGTGATAGTGATAGACTGTGGTCATGCAGCAGGGAGAGAGAAACATATATGTGAAATATGGAGCAAGTTTCTAACCCATATATTAAATATAGACTTTAAAAGTGCTATGGGTTAAATGCAATCTGGGTGTGATGATACGAGACTCAGATATGTATTTATTGTACTAATATTCGCTCATGTAGTGTTGTTCCTGTCTGTTATCAGCAATTTGGTTATAGGTTTGGGGGATGTAGTTCGTGGGCCTTTATTTACATAACAGTGCTACACTCATTAACACGGCCGGGGGTCCTGCAGAAAGGATGTGCTGTGGAAACGCTCTGCATACCGTCCACAGACAAGCTGGAGCCAACTTCACTTCAAAAGGATTATGGTTTTATGACAATATCTCCCCTGGGGAACCTCATACAGTCACCCTGATAAATTCCCCAGATGCGTCAGGTCAAGGCACATGCTCAGAATACACACATGTCACAGTTCAAAGCCCGGAAAAGGTCCAGATACTGATCTCCTTACCCGAAGGGGATTGGGATGTCATCCTTGGGGTTTACATGTTGGGGATCTTGCCACAAACCCTATCATACTACCGGCCCGACTCTACAGTCATCGGGTGAGGAATCATAAGGAAATATGATTCTGAGAGATGTAGAGGGGGGGCGGGGCTCCTCCTCCTGGTGACTTCACTTAGGGAGGAGACCAGGTGAGGTAAAAGCTCTCAGACCAGGGAGACACTTGTCTTTTGTCTTTTTCGTCTGTCTTTTGTCTTGTGCTGTTCCTGGAGGAGATGTGTGGGGGAGGTCAAGTTGGAGATTTCAACCATGTGGTCTACCATGAGGTTGAGCATTGAGCCCTGAGACCTTTTTGTTAACCTGGAAGAGATGTAACAGCATGTAGGAAACACAAGCTTTGCCACTGGCTTAAGAAAGAACCCTGCAGCCTACCACATGGACTCAGAGAAACAGACTATCTACTTGTTCTGGAAATTGTCTTTTAACTTTGTTCTGCTGAAAGCCACCCAGATAGCACTGCCCAGATCTAAGGGGGGTGTTACCACTGGAATAGCATGCCCGGACGCATGCTTTCGGACTGAATCTTTGTGCCCTGAGCTCATCATCCGGAGCCCAGAGAACCAATCACAGGCTTGTGTTGGTAATATATCCTTTCCTTCTGTTTAATCTCCTTTTCATTTTGTGCACCGTGTCATGTTGCTTTCTACTTGTATTTGCTTGTTAACTGCTACATGTATTTTCTGTATGTGTTAAGTGTCTAGTACCTGCCCGTTTAGGGGTTAATAAATATATAAAATTTAGAAATCTTGGTTTGTATTATCCTATCAGCCCAGAACACTCACTGGAAGTGGGTGGTAGGTAAATGGAGCGATCTCAGGTGTGCCGAAAATGGGTTTCAGTAGGACGAGATCCTTCACACTGGGTACTGTCCATGATAAGATAAATGGAAAGCTAGTGCTATAAATGTTAAGTCCTTTACTGAAGTCTCCTGAGAAGTCTAGTAAATATCTGATTGTGGGGGTTGACAGCTACATGGGGCCACTTCTGGTGACTAGTATCCATAGTATCTTTGCTGCTGTAACACACTGAATTTCCCCATTGTGGGACTATTAAAGGACTTTTATTATTATTATTATTATTATTATTATTAACAGAGGACCAGAAGATGCTGACTCCAGTCCGTGACAGATCAGCTGTTCCAGGTCAGCATGGCTCCTGGTACTGCTCACTTGTTGTACAATGTGTATTGGCCAGTTTAGGCACATCTCTGCCATACATACACCCAGACCTAAGCCCATTTCAGTGATATCACAGTAGACATACCACCATGTATACAAAACTGTAGACCACAGTTAAAAGTAGTCTGTAGTTCTGAAATCTGTTCTAAGGTGGCAGCATTGGTCTCTGTTCTTATCATGCCTTATTATAGCATTTTTTTGAGAAGATTTAAACACTTCTTAAACTATTCTCTTTATTAAACCTACAGAAGCATAGAGAGTTCAGCATTTTTCAGTTGGAGGTTTGCCAATTTTTTCTGTTTTCTCTATTAGAAACCGAATTTCTTCTCTAATCGTCCTTTAGTGAATAAATCTACAATTGTGCAAATGCAAGATCTGACTTGAATCATGAGAGCATTTGGTACAGGCTGCATTATAGATTAGCAAATGATTAATAGATCTGGGCTACAATCCAATGTAATTGTCTTTTTGCAACCACTTATGCAATGCCAAAAATGGCCCAATGAGTACAAGACGTTTTGTAAATTCACACAAACAGAGCAAGGATATATTTAATTTGGTAGCAATTACTGACCTTTAGAATAGTCTGAGCCTTCACAACTACTACAGAATTCTAAAAAAAAAAAAAAAAAAAAAAAATATTCAGAGTTCCATGGATAAGAAGCAACATTCATGTCTGATATAAAAATACCTGTCTCCGGTTGCCTAAACTGGTTTGGAATTACAGAAACAGCGGAACATGGCTGCTCTATACTGTGTGCATAAGTGCAATAGAGGTAATTAGAAATTACACTAACAGTGTAGCAATGTGAGAGCCACTATAACTCCCAAGATATGCAAACAGCATAGCACAGCATAGCAGACAGCACAGCAATGTTGGCCTGATTTTCAGTTGTTTTTTTTATTTTCAAAAATCCTAGCCTAGTGGCCAAGATTTAGGCTAAGGCCCCACCTTGGGGAAACGCAACTTTTTTGTTGCAGATTTTGCTGTGGTTTTTTGAGCCAAAGCCAGGAGTGGATTGAGCAAAAAGGTAGAACTAACTGCAACAAAATCTGCAACAAAAAAAAGCTGCATTTCTGCAACATGGGGCCTCAGCCTTAGAGGCATGTATTCCCATCCTAAAAAGCCTATCCCAACTCCTTTCTATATACAGCCTGCTAATTTTTAGTGTGAATTGTTAACCATGTACTTTATCATTGTGTCTGAGCAGCAACTCTGGCAAGAGCTGGTTTCCCATCTTCATTGCATAAACTGCTGAGAATTGGTGGAGAGAAAAGTCCTGCATGGAGAAATTTTTCTCCGCCGCTTTCCATTTTGAAACAGCGGACACCCAGTGGACCCCATTTGTAGTCAATGCCCGGGTGTAACCGCTGTTTTAGAGGTCCAACTCTCCATAGAGCCTTGCACTGTTGTGTGAACCTAGACTTGTAGAAGGAACTGAAGTAGAAGCCCCCTGCCATGGCATGTTACAATTATAGTCACAATCATCCAAAATGTTAGATAAGCTGATTCTGTAAAAAGATAAGTAAGATGCAGTGGCATGACACAATATTTCTATACTTAAATATGTATGCAAATTGTAACATTATTGCATGTATTATCTCTGTATTATAATATTATGTTGTGCATCAATCTTGTGCTGTAACATCATTGTGCAAGTTATCTGTGCACTATGATATTATGTTGTTCATCATTATTGCCCTATAATTTTACTGAGTTTGGTATCTCTGTCCTGTGATATTATATTGGGCATTATTTTTGTGTTGTAACATAACAGCGTGCATTATCTCTGTATTGTGATATTATGTTGTACATCATTCTTGTGCTCTAATTTCACTGTGTTGATTATCTCCTGTACTGTGATATATTGTTGTGAAGTATTCCATTATTTTAACATCACTGTGTGCATTATCTCTGTACTATGTTATTATATTGGGCATCATTCTTGTTCTCTAATTTTACAGAGTGTATTATTTCTATATTGTGACATTATGTTGTGCATTACTCTTGTGTTCTAACATCACTGTGTGCATTATCTTTTTACTGTGATATTATGTTGGGTATTATTCTTATGTTCTAACATCACTATGTGCATTATCTCTACTGTGGTGTTATATTTTGCATCAGTTTTGTGCTCTAACATTACGGTGTGCATTATCTTTACTGTGATATTATGTTGTGCATCGTTCTAGTGTTCTAACCTCACTCAGTGAATTCTCTGTCCTGTGATATTATGCTGTGCATCATTTTTGAGTTCTAACATCACTATGTGCATTATCTCTACAGTGATATATTGTGCATTATTCTTGTGCTCTAACATTATAATGTGCATTCTCTGCTGTGCTCTAACATTGCTGAGTAGTCCATTATCACTGTATTGTGATATGACGTGCATCATTCTTGAGTTCTAACCTTACCATGTGCACTACTACCGTATAACATGCCATTAAAGTCGCTATGCTGTGACACTGATGTGTGTATTATTTCTTGCCAGATGGTGGAGACCAAAATTTTTTCAGTACTCTCTTCTGAAGGCAGTCATGTTGGAATAGTGGATTTAAGTTCCTCTATGGGGCCCTATGGATACTTGTCACAGCCCTGCTATAATGCAATTTAATGAGCACTTATGATTTTTTTTTCTGTTAACTTTGCCTTGTTTCTTTATTGTTTTTATGAGAGATCATTATTACTATTTGGTAAACTGAAACCATTAAGGAGAGTGAAGCTTATAGAGAAGTGTTAATGAGACACGAAAAAGGAAAAACTCTGGTTGACTGGTTAATGTGGGTTTTTACCACTTGCACATGGGATCTGTACAAATGCAGAAATTCCAGATAAAGAAGGGGTCATTCAGAAATATGAAACACAAAAGTTCCAAACTTTTATTTGTCTTCACTTTAAAAGCTACAGAGAATAGGGGAGAGCAAAGATACCATAGGCACTGCTTAGGCATTTCAAGCTTATAAAGTGACAACAAATAAAGTTTGGAATTTTTTTTTCCTGTTAAAGGTCTAGTTGACCCTTTTGTTATTTGGAGAGAAGTGAATTATTGAATACACACATTTACAGGAATATAGATTTCCTAGTAGCAACCAGTAGAGTTCAAAATGATGTTATCAAGGAGAGAGGTCTCACTATTTTACCCTGGAAAATAATCCTTGCACACAGAAATATGGCCAAATACTAGAAGGAAACATGACTTCTGCTATATTGTAGAGCACAACACTATTGACAGTGCGAGGTAGGTGAAAAATTAGGATCAAGAATAGGAACACATGGGAAATCCCATAAGTTTGACAAAAACTCAAAAGAAATGGATAAAAACAGTGGCGTAACTAGGAATGGCTGGGCCCCAAGGCAAACATTTGACATGGCCCCCCCCTAAACTGCCGCCCCAACCCCCCAAACCGCCCCCTCCAACCCCCCCCAGCACAACTGCATTCCTGCGCACACTATTATGGCCCATAGTGGCCCCTGCACACAGTATTATGCCGCATAGTGGCCTCTGCACGCAGTATTATGCCCCATAGTGGCCCCTGCACACACTATTATGCCCCATAGTGGTTCCTGCACATTGTATTATGCAGCATAGTGGCCCCTGCACACAGTATTATGCCCCATAGTGGCCCCTGCACACGGTATTATGCAGCATAGTGGCCCCTGCACACAGTATTATTCCCCATAGTGGACCACCCATGAACGATTATTATACTCTGGGGTCTTTTCAGACCCCAGAGTATAATGATCGGACACCCAGGGGAGGATACAAACTAAGAAAACTAAGCTAATTACCTCTCCCTGGCTCTGATGCACTCCGGTGAACTACTTCGGCCATCTTCAATGCTGGACCAGATCTCACGTGATCCAGGCCAGCGTCGCGACGCATGATGATGTCGACGTCACCAAACAGGCCCGAGTGCAGGAGAGGAAAGTAACGTTTTTTTATGTTCGCTCACCTCCCCTGGGCCTCCGATCGTTATACTCCGGGGTCTGAAAAGACCCCGGAGTATAATGATAGCAGTGTTTGTGGGATTCGTGGTAGTGGCTGCCACAGGGCTCCGGGCCCCATAATGTCCCGGTGTGAAAGATCCTCAGTGCGCCAACACCGCTTTGGCCCACACCTGAGACTTCTTTCATAAAAAACCACACTCACCGCCAGTGAGTGCTGGGTTCACAAGATAAATACAAGACAAGCTTTCTAAATTTTGTATATTTATTAACCCCTAAATGGGTCGGTATTAACATCTAACACATGCAGTTCAGAACAGATATGCAGATGTATACAAGCATTAACAGTTACTAGTTATAATATACAGCACATAAAATAAAAAGGGAATAAAAGTGAAATAAATACTTTACCACACATATCCTTGATGTGGCTTTATAGTCCAACACTCACACATGCTCTGACATGTGTGAATAACCAGTGGAGGCTTCTAGCAGCAGCATCACAGCATTCCAGCCTGCATGCTCATCACAGTATCTCCCAGTAGTCTCTCTCTCACTGACCTCTTACCTCATCTTTTATACCCTTGATTACACCACCCAGAATGAGGTCACCGGCGACAGCAAGTCTGATTGACTAACGCACTCAAGTCAAGATTCTTTGTAAGAAGATGGGATTAAGTGGAATGACACAATGCCTTCTATATGTTATCAACCATGTCTGATCAACAGCCCAGGTCAAACAATACATGTGTATTTGATCACCCAGGACTATGTAGGAATTCAATGGAGCCATTCTGGGATGAATACAAAGCCCTATTGTTACATTGTTGCCACTACTGACAACATACACCTAGGATTAGAGCTACGCACATTATGAGTAAATGGAAGTAAGAAGGAGATACGATACCCAGAGATCAAAATACATCTTTGAGTTATAGCCATATTTAAGTGGAATCATCACACCCGGGTTACCGCTCCTAGCCCAGTATTTACGCCCCTGGATAAAAAAAATCTATAACTTGCATATGTGTAATATGTAAACATTGTTGGCTGCTACGGGTAGACTAAGTGTGAGTTATTACACAGTACATTTTCTAGTTTAGTGATTTGGGCTTACCATTACTATTGATTCCACATGGAACTTGTATGAACAAATGTTCCACAGATAGATTGATTATATCAGGTAACTATAACTCTTCCTAAACCTACCTTTAAAGTTTACCTCCAGTCACAAATGAATTGTTCAAGTTAATATAAGAAACTTTTTAATATATCTTCTTAGAGAAATATGATTTCTTTTCCACTTTTCAGGCAGAGGTACTTTCAACATATTAGTTTATGAAGAGTGGAGGGGTAGAAAAGACACTTAATTGCTGCTGTTACACTCTGCTATTTTAACTCTTTTAACACTGCTAGGTTTTAAATAAGAGGCTAGGAGTGCATAGAATAAGGCAAGAAATCAATTAACTAGTTGGCAGAAGAATTCTACTCCTCCCCTCCCTTCTCCATAGAGCTCTATATGTGAGGCTGAATGTGGAGAGGAAAATAATGTAAGCAAGCAGTCAGATTTAAGATAAGGGGCAGGTAACAGCTTAAAAAGTGGAGAAGGAAAGAGATCTCCTTAATAAGAGATATTACAAAATTTCTTATATTCAAATGCACTATTCATTTATGAAAAGTTGTTTCTAACTGAAGGAACACTTCTACATTACATTATTTCCTGATTTCTCAAACTATACATAATGGAACAGGACTCCTCAGTCCTTGTCATCAAGATTTGACTTGTGGTCTGACAGTTCCTCATAATGATCAGACACCTCTGCATATATAGCAAGATAAGACCTCTTCACATTACAAATACTGTCAAGACATCAGAGAATAGCGGTGACTAACTATGGTTATTATAAAGTCCAGTTCAGATACTTTTTTCCAATACTTTTTGGCATTGATTGTTCTATAGCAGTATTTTACTAGCAGAGTCATATATTACGTGAACACTGTAGTTCTCAAATAACAGTTCTAGGAACAATTCTTCTAGTCTAGCTGAGGGCACGTTGACACTGGTGTTTTCCTGCAGTATATCTTTTTGATTACAGCAAACTGATGCACTTTGTCAGCACTCTGTCCAATAGAAATTGATGGGATTTGTCGATTGATCTGTTCATGAAAACATACTGCAAAAAAAAAAAAAACGTTAATGCTAATGTGGATGTACTCTCAGGAGGAGCAAGGGGTGAAAGTCTAATGTACATTGAATTCAGGTCTTTTGTTCAGTCACATTACCACAGGTGTATAAAATCCAGCACCTAGCCATACAGTCTGCCTTTATAAACATGTCTTAAAGATCTATCAAGAACGGCATCTAGCACGCCGGTCTTGATAATCACTTATGCCTCATCATAAATCCTGTGCATCTTCTGTCAGGGCTGTGTAACAGCCCTTCTCTGATTCACACCCCTTCTCTTCAAGAAAGTGATGAGGGTGGAATAAAGGTGTATTTTTTTTGCACAAAACCACAAAAATTGTGACATTTTTTTTTACCTTGCACAGCGTTTTTCTAATCTGCAGTGTTAGAAATATACTTTGCTTTGGTAAAGATTTTGTCATCTTGGTGATTTATTTAATAGCACTAGATTATCTCTATCCACATTTCTCAATATTACAATACCTCAGTACCTGTCTCAATGTGCTGATCACAGCATGAAGCCACTTATAGTATTACAGGCTCAATAGGAATATTGAATGAAGCAATGCTATCCCATGGAGTCATTCAGATTTGTTAATGACTTTTTTTGCTTATATCACTCCAGAGAAATTAAAACTGGACTTTTATCAAATTCAAGTTTTTATGGGATTTGGGAATGTAAAAGTCACTGCGTGCAAACTCCATTAATCATTTCCATGAGGGGACCTGAATGTCAGTAAAAGCTTATCTCCAATGAAATGTATATGGGGTTATTAATACATAAAATAAAGGTGCAAACAAGGGTCCTATATCCCCTATATATTAATGGAGCAGCAAGTAGAGCATGCTATGAGACTGCTGAAGAGAAGTCAAAAACAGTGTTTGGATATTTTCACTGTGCCCAGTGAATGGAGAAGCAGAATTCATGCCTGACCTGCTACTCATTGTGAGGACACAGATCTGTCATTCTAACCTTCTATGAGGATCATAGTGATCAGATCTCTGCTGTATAGATGCTTATTACTTATCCTGTGGACTAGTAATAAGCTGAAAATGTGGAGCAACCCTTTAAAGGCTAAAGCCCCATGTTGCGGAATTGAAGCTTGCAGATTTCATTAATCTCATCCACACAATACAGAAAAGAAGATGTGCAGAAAAGGTACATTTTCAGAAATGCAGTATGTATTATGGTAGAGCCCCTGGTGCAAATATCAGAAAAGTAGCAGGATCTGACTGATAACAAACTGCAGTAGAACAAGCCATCTAAATTCTATACAGTGCTCAGAGATAGGTCCTTCACCAGCGCTAACCACAAAGCCAAAAACCATACAAGAAATAAACACTCCACAATCAGAAACCAAACCATAACCCATGATAACTTTACAAGGCAAATCAGAATCAGGAGGATAAATCAGGAGAGTGAATGTTCAGGCTAGTTCAGGAGGAAAAGTCAGAGACAGAATCAGGAGAAAAGTGGTTTTCCAGTATCAAGTCAAGGGTCAGTTCCTAGAGGTCATGTCAGAGCCAGAATCAAGAGACAAGCAGTTTTCCAGTATCAAGTCAGAGATCAGTATAAAGCTCTGCAGCACAAACAATGAAAGTCAGACTAGGTACAACCAGTTGTAGGCACCTGGTGGGGAAGAAGGGAGTTTAAATATGCCATCTCAGCTGCTAATTGGATAAGACCAGAGAACTCTGACACTGCAGAAGCTTCCCAGGTCGGCATTGTAACTTTAAAGCAATAGTAGCTGGAGTGAGATTCCTGAGAGTATATTAATTTTAGCTGCAGAATTGCAAGCATTTTCCCTATATATTTAATAGGGGAAGCAAAAATGCAGAGAAAAATGCAGCAACAACTCAATAAAAACCACTGTGGAAAAAAAACACAATGTTTTTTCACTGCATTTTTTTAGCTGTGCTTCGCTGCATGGGGCCTTAACTTACAATAGATAATATACCAAAGCATCAAATCTGCAACAATCTCAGCCCAGCAGGGTGGAAGGGTTAATTAGGAAAGATTTATAAACATTGTGGGTCTTTTAATTATCAACCAAGAAAGAAATCATTATAAGGACAGTGATGGATTTCAGTAAATATTTAATTTGTCATTCGACAGTTTGTTGCATTTTAAATTGCTTGATGAAAAAGAATCAATTATAAGACAATTGGTAATTAGAACGATTCTAATGAAGTTTTTAATTAGTAACAAAATAGACACTAATTTATAGCCAAAAAAGTCTTTTTTTGTAATTTGGAAACTATTGTTTTGACTTGGAGTTCAGAAAAACACACTGTAAAGTGATACAGCTGAAACTTACAATATCTTATGTTTTCATAGAATAAAGAAGCATATTCAGAAATATTTCCAGTAGAGGTACCACCAATAAAAGCTTACTGTTTATTTTCTTAGAATAGATTTTGTGCTATATTTACTTTCCAATACAATCAGTGTAAAGGATCTGTTCTTAGCATCCAACCTAACATTTAAAGTAAATTATAATAATATACGGACAGAATAGATGGTTGATTTGGTCTTTTTCTGACATTAATGTAATATTGTAATAGGCCTTCATGCACATAGTCATATTGTACCTATGGAGCTTCTATTGTACCTGTTCAAAAAGCTAAATATGAGCTGCGAAATGGAAGTTTAACTCAAGCTATTGGACTGCTACAGCCTTTCTTTGGTCCCTAAATTGTTGGTTAGGCACAGCTAGGGAAATAGTTTTGATATAAATTATTATACTATATTCTACAAATCCCTTCCATAAAGGTTCAGGATGCAATCTTAAGATTAATTAAGGCCATTTTTAATCATTTTATGTGTGATTATAGGCAACGGTTAGGCCCGCATTCCTCAAGTCATAGTAAAAAAAAAATAATAAACCTTGCTCCATAGTCAGGAGGTAAGCATGACCTTTGGCTCACTGGAGGTACATGTAACTGACTTTTTCCAATGTGTCCGAATTCATTCTTATGTTCAAAAATGTCTGTTTTTAGCTACAAGCTAAAGGAAAAATGAGAACTAAGACTAAGTAACATTAATGTACATCTGTTGTTTCAGTTAACTTTTCAGAATAATCTGCCACGTCTATACATACAGTCATGGCCAAAAGTTTTGAGAATGATACAAATATTAATTTTTACAAAGTCTACTGCTTCAGTTTTTCTAATGGCAATTTGCATATACTCCAGAATGTTATAAAGAGTGATCAGCTTAACAGCAATTACTTGCAAAGTCAATATTTGCCTAGAAAATGAACTTTATCCCCCAAAACACATTTCAACATCATTGCAGCCCTGCCTTAAAAGGACCACCTAACATCGTTTCAGTGATTGCTCCATTAACACAGGTGTGGGTGTTGATGAGGACAGGGCTGGAGATCAATCTGTCATGATTAAGTAAGAATGACACCACTGGACACTTTAAAAGGAGGCTGGTGCTTGCCATCATTGTTTCTCTTCTGTTAACCATGGTTATCTCTAAAGAAACACATGCAGTCATCATTGCACTGCACAAAAATGGCCTAACTAGGAAGAGTATTGCAGCTAGAAAGATTGCACCTCAGTCAACAATCTATCGCATCATCAAGAACTTCAAGGAGAGAGGTTCCATTGGTGCCAAAAAGGCTCCAGGGCGCCCAAGAAAGACCAGCAAGCGGCAGGACCATCTCTTAAAAGTGTTTCAGCTGCGGGATCGGGCTACCAGCAGTGCAGAGCTTGCTGAGGAATGGCAGCAGGCAGGTGTGAGTGCATCTGCACGCACTGTGAGGCGGAGACTCTTGGAGCAAGGCCTGGTCTCAAGGAGGGCAGCAAAGAAGCCACTTCTCTCCAGAAAAAACATCAGGGACAGACTGATATTCTGCAAAAGGTACAGGGAGTGGACTGCTGAGGACTGGGGTAAAGTCATTTTCTCTGATGAATCCCCTTTTCGATTGTTTGGAACATCTGGAAAACAGCTTATTCGGAGAAGAAGAGGTGAGCGCTACCACCAGTCTTGTCTCATGCCAACTGTAAAGCATCCTGAAACCATTCATGTGTGGGGTTGCTTCTCAGCCAAGGGAATCGGCTCTCTCACAGTCTTGCCTAAAAACACAGCCATGAATAAAGAATGGTACCAGAATGTCCTCCAAGAGCAACTTCTCCCAACCGTCCAAGAGCAGTTTGGCGCTCAACAATGCCTTTTCCAGCATGATGGAGCACCTTGCCATAAAGCAAAGGTGATAACTAAATGGCTCAGGGAAGAAAACATAGAGATTTTGGGTCCATGGCCTGGAAACTCCCCAGCTCTTAATCCCATTGAGAACTTGTGGTCAATCATCAAGAGACGGGTGGACAAACAAAAACCAACAAATTCAGACAAAATTAAAGCATTAATTCTGCAAGAATGGACTGCTATCAGTCAGGATTTGGTCCAGAAGTTGATTGAGAGCATGCCAGGGAGAATTGCAGAGGTCCTGAAGAAGAAGGGTCAACACTGCAAATATTGACTTGCTGCATTAACTCATTCTAACTGTCAATATAAGCTTCTGTTACTCATAATATGAATGCAATTATATTTCTGTATGTGATAAAAACATCTGACAAACACACATAAAAACCAGAGGGCAGCAGATCATGTGAAAATATAATATTTGTGTCATTCTCAAAACTTTTGGCCACGACTGTACAGAGTAACACTAGTTCTACTCACTGTATGACATATATTCTAGTTTTGAACAATTTTGCCCACTACATGATATATCTGGAAACCAGTCATCCTCTCTGAACTTCTGGATGGAGACTAGCTGCCATATTTATGAATCTGTGGTATGGACCGTCATAAATATGGAGTGTTTCTAGTAGCGCCAAAATTTTGACTCAAATACCATCTGACTAATATTTGGTGCACACAAAAAATATATCCAAATTTTAAGCACAAAACATGTAGATAAAAAACTTAACTAGCACGCTGTATGGAACATAATATTTGGTGCACACATCTAAAACTCTACAATTTTTTACACAATATAAGCAAAAACAAATCATCTCTCGCTTGTTGAGGAGACAAATATGTGGTACACAACAGGAATTTATGGCGCACAAAATAAATTTTGGCAGAAATTCATAAGTATACACCATTTTAAACTTGGTCTACTTTATACTCTACTATATTTGTTATTTTCTGTTTCATAAATGTGCCGTAAAGTTAGACACTTTTAAACCAACTACACTCTGATGCACATTTTTCAAAGGTGTTGAGCCAGTCATATTTTTCTGAACGTGCTGTTCATAAATATGTTGTAAATGCTGTGCAGCATAAATTTTGGCATTAATGTAGACAGAAAAGTGTCAGACTTCTATTGATAAATATGCCCCAGTAAGTACTAATACAATAACTGTCTCTCTATTACTTAAAAACAGCCTCAGGATCATGTAGGACATATATTGAGATTACTGACCTGTCCTGATATGAAACCTCTTTGGCTGGGATAGAAAGCTCCAGGATCAGATTGAAAGCTGTCTTTCTTCTCTTCCTACTGATTTCTCCCCCTCTGCATAGACTTGTATAAAGATGAGTCATGTGAGCCATGTGATCTGCAGTCCATCTTGAGACAGAAAGCAGAGATTTTCACAGTGGAACTCACTTTAGCAGAAGGAGAGGAGCAGGGAAGCAGCCTGATAACAGCAGAAAGAGACATTTCTCTCTAATGAGATATATTACTAAATTTCTTGCAATCGCCTATACTATTCATTTATGCCGTTTGTTTAAATGACAAAGCCTATTAAAGTGTACAAATTTCTTGCATAACAGCTGCTCATTCATTTTCAGCAGAGAGATTTCCATGATCATGTATGTGCCCCACATATAACTAGCATCAAATATAGTAAAGAGATTGCCTACTTTGAGCATGCCTTGTGCATAACCTCTTTGCATATGGCCTGTTTTGGCATATGAGTGTAACAGAGGGAAGAACAGAAAGCTGCAGCAAATAAGAAACCCTTTCTCTAGTGTACATACCTTCACCATGCATTACACAAATGCCCTATTGATCTCAATGAGAAAGGAAACAAATAGACGGCTCTCCGGTGCAGGTAACCCTGGGTTGGCATTGGTTCAAGGTAGGATGGCAGGAATTATGCACTCCGGGCAGAGATGTGCTAATAACTGGCACAACAACTGTGTAATCCACTTCATAAAGTAGTGGATGTGGTCTCCATTCCTGCTGTCCCAAATCTAGCATAGAAGTAATGCTAGGAATTTATTTCCAGTAATAGGAAAAAAAAATGAAAACAAATATATTTGTGTTCTCTATGAGCACTGCTCAATGAAAAGGTATGGTCAACCAGACGTACAGTTCAAAAAGCATACACACGTGGACAAAATTGTTGGTACCCCTCGTTTAATGAAAGAAAAACCCACAATGGTCACAGAAATAACTTAAAAAAGCCAGACTGGAATTTGCCAAACTACATGTTGACAAGCCACAAAGCGTCTGGGAGAATGTCCTATGGACAGATGAGACAAAAATCAAAATTTTTGGAAAGGCACATCAGCTCTATGTTCACAGACGGAAAAATGAAGCATATCTTGAAAAGAACACTGTCCCTATTGTGAAACATGGATGAGGCTCTGTTATGTTCTGGGGCTGCTTTGCTGCATCTGGCAAAGGGTGTCTTGAATCTGTGCAGGGTACAATGAAATCTCAAGATTATCAAGGGATTCTATAGAGAAATGTGCTGCCCAGTGTCAGAAAGCTTCGTCTCAGTCACAGGTCATGGGTCTTGCAACAGGATAATGACCCAAAACACACAGCTAAAAACAACCAAGAATGGCTAAGAGGAAAACATTGAACTATTCTGAAGTGGCCTTCTATGAGCCCTGACCTACAGTGCTGGCCAAAAGTATTGGCACCCCTGCAATTCTGTTAGATAATACTCAATTTCTTCCAGAAAATCATTGCAATCACAAATGCTTTGGTAATAATATCTTCATTTAATTTGTCTTCAATAGAAAACCACAAAAAGAATTGTCAAAAAGCCAAATTGGATATAATTCCACACCAAACATAAAAAAGGGGGTGGACAAAAGTATTGGCACCCTTTGAAAAATCATGTGATGCTTCTCTAATTTGTGTAATTAACAGCACCTGTTACTTACCTGTGGCACATAACAGGTGGTGGCAATAACTAAATCACACTTGCAGCCAGTTGAAATGGATTAAAGTTGACTCAACCTCTGTCCTGTGTCCTTGTGTGTACCAAATTGAGCATGGAGAAAAGAAAGAAGACCAAAGAACTGTCTGAGGACTTGAGAAGCAAAATTGTGAGGAAGCATGAGCAATCTCAAGGCTACAAGTCCATCTCCAAAGACCTGAATGTTCATGTGTCTACCGTGCGCAGTGTCATCAAGAAGTTTAAAGAACATGGCACTGTGGCTGACCTCCCTAGATGTGGACAGAAAAGAAAAATTGATGAGAGATTTCAACGAAAGATTGTGCGGATGGTGGCTAAAGAACCTCGACTAACATCCAAACAAGTTCTAGCTGCCCTGCAGTCTGAGGGTACAACAGTGTCAACCCGTACTATCCGTCGACGTCTGAATGAAAAGGGACTCTATGGTAGGATACCCAGGAAGACCCCACTTCTGCCCCAGAGACATAAAAAAGCCAAGATGGAGTTTGCCAAAACTTACCTGAGAAAGCCAAAAACTTTTTGGAAGAATGTTCTCTGGTCAGATGAGACAAAAGTAGAGCTTTTTGGGAAAAGGCATCAACATAGAGTTTACAGGAAAAAAAAAAAAGAGGCCTTCAAAGAAAACACGGTCCCTCCAGTCAAACATGGCGGAGGTTCCCTGATGTTTTGGGGTTGCTTTGCTGCCTCTGGCACTGGACTGCTTGACCATGTGCATGGCATTATGAAGTCTGAAGACTACCAACAAATTTTGCAGCATAATGTAGGGCCCAGTGTGAGAAAGCTGGGTTTCCCTCAGAGGTCATGGGTCTTCTAGCAGGACAATGACCCAAAACACACTTCAAAAAGCACTAGAAAATGGTTTGAGAGAAAGCACTGGAGACTTCTAAAGTGGCCAGCAATGAGTCCAGACCTGAATCCCATAGAACACCTGTGGAGAGATCTCAAAATGGCAGTTTGGAGAAGGCACCCTTCAAATCTCAGGGACCTGGAGAAATTTGCCAAAGAAGAATGATCTAAAATTCCAGCAGAGCATTGTAAGAAACTCATTAATGGTTACCGGAAGCGGTTGTTCGCAGTATTTTGTCCGGCCCATTTTTGGAGTTTTGTGTAAAATTATCAATGATTTGACTTTTTTTTCATTCTCTTTTGTTTTTTCATTGCAAGCAAAATAAATGAAGATATTATTACCAAAGCATTTGTGATTGCAATCATTTTCTGGAAGAAATTGAGTACTATCTGACAGAATTGCAGGGGTGCCAATACTTTTGGCCAGCACTGTAAATCCTATTGAGGATCTTTGGAAGGAGCTGAAACATTCCGTCTGGAAAAGGCACCCTTCAAACCCGAGACAACTGGAGCAGTTTGCTCATGAGGAGTGGGGCAAAATACCTGTTGAGAGGTGCAGAAGTCTCATTGACAGTTACAGGAATCGTTTGATTGCAGTGATTGCCTCAAAAGGTTGTGCAACAAAATATTAAGTAAAGGGAACCGTCATTTCTGTCCAGGCCTGTTTCATGAGTTTTTAAAAAAATTCTGTTGAAGCATGCTTGAAAAGCAATGTCTGACTTTCATTTGTTTATTTTCATAGAATTTTTATATATTATTACTTTTGTCAGATTCAAGTTATTTTTGTGACCATTGTGAGTTTTTCTTTCATTAAACGAGGGGTACCAACAATTTTTTCCACGTGTGTAGTCCTTTATTGTGGCAGCACTGGACAGAAGCCTTCAGACACATGTCATTGTCAGGCCGGTAAAGTAATGAACACAAGGGTAACACAATGCTAAGGAGAAAAGCAATGATCTTAAAGAAATTATTCATAATCAAGACAGTTGACAGCCTTTCCAAGAGTGGATGTCTCAGTAAATTCACCCCAAGGACAGACAGTGCAATGTTCAGAAAAGTTGCAAACAACCCAAGAGCTACATCTAAGACTTTACAGGTTTCAGTTAGCATGTTAATAGTTCATGTTCATTTAGAAAAAGACTGAACAAGTATGGTTTGTATGGAAGGGTTTTCTGGAAAAAGCCATTTCTTGCTTAAAAGAACATGACAGCACAACTTAAGTTTGCAAAGTTTCATCTAAATAAATCACAAGTCTTCTGGAACAGTGTCCCATGGACAGAGGAGACAAAAGTGTAGATTTTTGGCCATAATGCACCGCACCTTGTTTGATTAAAACCAAATCCAGCATATCAACACAAGTCATTGAGTCAACCATGAATTCCTTTGTATACCAAAGTATTCTAGAGACAAATGTGAGGCCATCTATCCAACAACTAAAGTTTGCCTGAAACTGGGCTATAAAGCATTACAATGATCTCAAGAACACCAGCAAATGTATAATAAAAATTAATAATCAGGGTGTTGCTATGGCCAAGTCAAAGTCCAGATATCAACCCAAATGAAAAGCTGTAGCAGGACCTTAAACTTTTCATCACCTGAAAACTTTTACACAAAACCAAGAGATACCGTCTCTCAGGTAGATATAGCAGATGGAAGTTTATTTAGAACTGAAATTACAGCAAAATGATAGTTAGAGGTAGAGATAATAAACAAGATAATAAACAGAACAGAGAGACATAGCTATAGAGACCTCTGATGGGGCAGAGAAATTTGGGAAGTGTCCCAAAACAGGGGTTCTTAAGCCAATTTTCTGGCAATCAGCCTTCAGAACATCCCCTTACAATCAATGCCACTCTCATAGGAGAAATAGCACAATTAAACCTGTGACTTCTGGTTAACTTAAAGAGGACCTTTCATGTCCTCCTGCACATGTGGTTTTATATACTGCTAGAAAGCTGACAGTACGCTGAATTCCTGTTATGTGCCCTGGGACTGGAGATATCAATGCCGTTAGTTTCAGCACTGATCTCTGCCCACTGTCAGAAGGGCGTTCCTGACAGTCTAGCTGGGCTGTGAAGAACGCTCCCCCTGACAGTACTCGTCCATAGCCCTGTACTGTCAGAGGGGCATTCCTTACTGCCCAGCGATGATGCTGAGCTGTGAGAAACGCCCCCCCCTCCCCCAGTACAAGTCTAAGAACGAGTACTGTCAGGGGGTGCGTTCCTCAGAGCCCAGCTAGACTGTCAGGAACTCCCTTCTGACAGTGGGCAGAGATCAGTGCTGAAACTAAAGGTGCCAATATCTCCAACCCCGGGGCAAATAACGGGAAAGCTGACAGTGCGCTGAATTCAATAATTGGGATTACAATATAATAGCAATTAATTATTAATAAAGACAATAATTATTTTTCTTTATAAACCTCTACAAAGTCCAGCTCTTTACATAATTTAATAGGCACTGTTCCACTGATTCCAGCATGACTGGAATATTTTCTGTAGCCCATTTCCTGTAGCCCCACCCTCGCTAGCAATAAGTGATGTTAGTTTTGGTGCCAGATGGATAGTGTCATTCAGGATCTCTGTTTGAAACTTTGAATCATGCCCCCTTGCCTGTCCCTGACTGACTCTGACCATCCAACAGTAGAGAGCCTAAATAGCACATCAGGCAGCAAAACAAACTGCGCTCATTGCTCAGGAATGGTGGGAGCTACAGAAATAAAACTGTGTTAGGATCAGTGGAGCCGCACCTATTAAAGAATGCAAAGAACTGGGGCTGGTAGAGGTTGTGAAGTATCCTCTTTAAGAGAGCTGTGCATAAGCAAAGGCTCACAAACCACAATAAAGTGTGGGTAAAAATTCCTCATACCACTCAGCTAGAGATCTCTCAAGCCAGGAGAAAAGGAAGGACTCATCTGTAGGTCTTTTTGGCTTTACAAAGTTACTATATTATGTTGACATTAATTCAAGGGCCGTTATAGTTTGCATAAACTAAAATTTACTCAATACATTTTCGGTGTCTTTCCAGCTCCTGCAATGCAGTCATAAAATGTGTGATTACTTGAAAACTTCAGATCATAGGATTGGCCATTTAAAAGTGTTTACTGCATGTTCATCAACCACAAAATCCTCATACTGAATGCTGAACAGCTTGCTAAACCCGTCTGTTCAAGTAAATACACTGTCCTTGTCAATGCTGATGTATCAATAAAATTTCTCATTATGCACGTCACAAATCATCAGAGAAACAAATGTGTAAATATCCATCCCTTTAGAGAAAGAAGCTTTGAGAAAACTAATTTCTTCCCAGTAAGCCTCATAACCTCTTTTTTTTTTTTTTTAAAGATCCTACAGACATAAGTCAACGTAGACACAAATAAATGATGCTACAACACAAGACAAAGTGAGGAGGATGATAACGTACGGAGTGTTTAGTGGCAATTAACAGATTACAGGAGAGGAATATTCCGTATCCAAGGTAATTCAGATGTAAAATATCATTTCCAAGAGAAGACATAGGACTTGTGGCACAATGGCTGCATATGGAGAGGGCTAATTATATTTATTATTAGAAATATCATTTTTGCAAAGGGAAACTGATAAATAATTAGGTTACGCAAATTAGAAGAACACGTTGCAAATGGCATTAACCTTTCTCATGACATGGATGTTTCTAGTGAATCATGGCAGGAGGACTCTTGTCTGATTCATCTAAAGATAGTAATAGGAGATAGGTCCTGATATCTGCCTCACAGTTAGGCTGGGTTCACATGGTGCTTTTTAACCACTTCATGACCAGACACATTTTTGTTTTTTTTTCTACATATGTTTTTGAAGGCTATAACATTGTTTTCATTCATGTTATTTGAATAATTTTTGCGTCTTTTTTCGGTGATACATAGGTTTCTATTTTTGCATTTTTTTTTGCATTATTTTAATATCTGTGAAAATGTATGCAAAAAAGGAAGGGAAACAGGTCTGTTTTTCACATTTTTATGCTACTAAAAATCTTAAATAGTTTTTTCCGCTTTGTAATGATAAGGGTGATTTTTATGTAGGTGACACATACTTTTTGTCTTTTTTTTTTTTTTTTTTTTTTACACATTGTGCTCCTCATATGATCATAGTAGACCTTTGAGGGAAGTTTACTTACTTTTATTTTTGTTTTTTTTGCTGATTTTCTCTGTAATGGGGGCTGATACATAATCCCCAGTTACAGGAGACATGAAGCCCCCTAGCAAGAACTGCAGAGCTGATCTGGGTTCTCTAAAACTCAGCAGCTCCTGCAGTTCCTGACCCCCAGCAGATCGTATGACTGCTAAGGAAGTTTCCATAGCTAATGGGAGCTGTATATACAGAAATCGGGATGGCAGGTACACTAATATACTGTCTCTGCCTTCTCTCTGCTAATAATACCAGCCAGCTCTCTGCTCCGGCAGCTTAAGGCCTTATTCGCACTTCCACATCCGTGGTCTGTGCTTTTTACGGACAGCACCCCACCTTACTTTTTACAGATGGTGAGCTGTCTGTGGTTGATCCACTTTTTATGTTTTTGAAAAGCAGATCAAAATGTTATTTTATTTTCAATTTCTATATTTTGAATGTCTCTAAAAATGTCCATAAAAATGGTTGACACATGGATATCACCCGAGCTTTTTCACAGACCCATCGACTTGATGTTGACATAGATGTGATGCATCTGTGATGTATCAGCATCAGTGAAAAAAAAGGACATGCCTCCACCTGTTTGCAAAAAAACGCTGATGTCTGAATGAACACATCGAAATGAATGGTTATGTGCGGCATCCGTGAAAAAATGCGGACGCCATCCATATGTGAAAAAAGAATATGTGAAAAAGGCCTAACTCTGCAAGGATGTCTTCTCAAATTTATATGCCAATTGTCTGGATATATATATATATATATATATATATATATATATATAAAAATCATTGGACGATTGGTATCACGTTAAATAAGAATGGCATGCTTTTTATTTACAGTATATAGTAGCATATGTCAGGCGTGGTTCACATGGAGGAATTTTACACTGAATTTGTCAGACAGAAAATTTCTACTTTAGGAATTTGAGGCTGAGGCACCACGTTGCAGAAAAGATGCTTTTTTGTTGCAGATTTTACTTTGGTTTTTGAGTGGATTCAGCAGAAAGGAGAAGTAAGAGCTTCCTATATACAGTTGTGATAAAAAGTTTACATACCCTGGCAGATTTTTTGCTTTTTTGGCCTTTTTTCAGAGAATATGAATGATAGCACAAAGCCTTTTTCTCCACTCATGGTTAGTGGTTGGTTGAAGCCATTTATTGTCAAACTTCTGTGTTTTCTCTTTTTAAATCATAATGACAACCAAAAACAGCAAAATGACCCTGTTCAAAAGTTCACATGCCCCAGTTCTTAATACCGTGTATTGGCCCCTCTAACATCAATGACAGCTTGAAGTCTTTTGTGAAAGAGTTGTGAAAAAGTTCAATTTTTGCCTCATCACTCCAAATTACCTTCTTCCAGAAGTTTTGAGGCTTGTCTCTGTGCTGTTTGGTGTATTGAAGGTGAGATTCTTTGTGGCATTTGCGCAGTAATGGCTTTCTTCTGGCAACTCGACCATGCAGCCCATTTTTCTTCAAGTGCCTCCTTATTGTGCATCTTGAAACAGCCACACTGATAGTTTTCAGAGAGTCCTGTATTTCAGCTGATGCATCCCGAACAATTTTCCGGGCAGTTGTGGTTGGTCTACCTGGTTTGGTTTCTGGGCATATTATCAGGCCAAAATCACCAGGGTATGTGAACTTTTGAACAGGGTCATTTTGATGTTTTTGGTTGTCATTATGATTTAAAAAGAGAAAAGACAGAAGTTTGACAATAAATGGCTTCAATAAACCACTAACCATGAGTGGAGAAAAAGTTTTTGTGTTATCATTCATATTCTCTGAAAAAAGACCAAAAAACCAAAAAATCTGCTGGGGTATATAAACTTTTTAGCACAACTGTATTTCCCTTTACTTCATTAGGCTAAGGCCCCATGTAGCGATGTAAGGCAAAAAAAAAAAAATGCTACAGAAAAAAACGCGGCGGAAACGTTTATTTTCCGCAGCATTTCTTTGCTGCATTTCACTACGTGGGGCCTTAGCCTGAAGCAGATTTTGGAAGGTGATTTTGATGTCGATTCTGAAAATCGTCTCCAAAATCTGCTTCACAAAACAGCTCCAAAATCTAACTCCCTTTCATTCTAATGCGAATTTCAAGCAGAATCAGCTTGAAGAGCCAGCAAAATGATTCTTTTATTTGCTAGTTGATTTTTTCAGCGCACTGTTGGCTTTCCCGATATGCCCTATGCGGTATTCCTTAGCCTTGTACTGTCAGAGGGGGCGTTCGTCACAGCTCAGCGATGACACTAGGCTGAAAGGCCCACCCTTCTGACAGTAGGGAGATATCAGTGCAGAAATTAACAGCACCGATATTTCCATCATCAATGAGGATGTGAAAGGTCCTCTTTAAGATTGTCATATGTCATAGGAAAGTAAATCTCCCTTTATGACAGTGTGACAGGATATTGAGCTCCTGTTTCATGAAATTAATCAGCATAGCATTTTGAAGACATATACCAGATAGTAGGGATTAATTTTAATTTAAAAAATGGAGGTCATTCTTTTTTTGCTATGGGGCCCTGTTATTTCTGTGTAAACACTGCACACTAAGACCATAGCATTTAAAGCACACCTCCTATTATAAAACAACTTTTCATTACTGAACAGTACAAATTAATATTTATTTAACAAAAACTAGGCCAAACTGCAGAAGCTGTGTGTAGAAAATTAAATACACTATTACTGCTTCCTTGGGAATTAAGGCTGAAGCCCCATGTTGTGAGAACACAGCAGCAAAAAACTCTGAATTTGACATTACGTGCAAAGTGAATGGGATTCTGTCTACTGCCATCCACACATTGCCGAAAAAAATGCAGCGGAAAAGATGCGTTTTCAAAACTTGCAGAATGTCAGTTATACTTGCGGAAAGGTATTTTCTGTATAGGTATAATAAGAGCAGAAAGTCCACACTGGAAAACTCAGCAAAAATGCAAAGAAAAACGATGGGGAAATAAACGTAATGCATTTCCGCTGCGTTTTTTTCCACAGCATTTTCTTTCAGCATGTTGCTATGTGGGGCCTTAGCCTAAAGGGGTTTTCCTACCTTAACACATTTTTTTTATATACATACAGTATCTTTTGTTGGCAATGACAGAGGTCACACGTTTTCTGTAAGTCTTCACAAGGTTGACACTGTTGCTGGTATGTTGGCCCATTCCTCAATACAGATCTCCTCTAGAGTAGTGATGTTTTGGGGCTGTTGCTGGGCAACACGGACTTTCAACTCACTCCAAAGGTTTTCTATGGGGTTGAGATCTGGAGACTGGCTGGTCCACTCCAGGACCTTGAAATACTTTCTTACGAAGCCACTCCTTCGTTGCCCTGGCGGTGTGCTTGGGATCATTGTCATGCTGAAAGACCCAGCCATGTTTCATCTTCAATGCCCTTGCTGATGGAAGGAGGTTTTCCCCATTAATTTTTTCATGTACACGGATCAGTCGTCCTGGTCCCTTTGCAGAGAAGCAGCCCCAAAGCATGATGTTGCCACCCCCATGCTTCACAGTAGGTATGGTGTTCTTTGGATGCAACTGATCGAGGGAGATTATCAGTGGTCTTGTATGTCTTCTATTTTCTAATTATTGCTCCCACAGTTGATTTCTTCACACCAAGCTGCTTGCCTATTGCAGATTCAGTCTTCCTAGCCTGGTGCAGGTCTACAGTTTTGTTTCTGGTGTCCTTCCACAGCTCTTTGGTCTTCACCATAGTGGAGTTTGGAGTGTGACTGTTTGTGGTTGTGGACAGGTGTCTTTTATACTGATAACAATGTCAAACAGGTGCCATTACTACAGGTAATGAGTGGAGGACAGAGGAGCCTCTTAAAGAAGAAGTTACAGGTCTGTGAGAGCCAGAAATCTTGCTTGTTTGTAGGTGACCAAATACTTATTTTCCACCATAATTTGCAAATAAATTCTTAAAAAATCAGACGATGTGATTTTCTGGATTTGTTTTCTCATTTTGTCTCTCATAGTTGAGGTCTACCTATGATGTCAATTACAAGTATCTCTCATGTTTTTAAGTGGGAGAACTTGCACAATTGGTGGCTGACTAAATACTTTTTTTCCCCACTGTAAGTCTACAAAAATGAGGGGAGTTTTCCATCCCCTGTTAGACTAATTAATTACCGTCTCATTTTTTCCCACTGTATATATACAGTCATATGAAAAAGTTTGGGCACCCCTATTAATCTTAATCATTTTTAGTTCTAAATATTTGGGTGTTTGCAACAGCCATTTCAATTCGATATATCTAATAACTGATGGACACAGTACTATTTCAGGATTGAAATGAGGTTTATTGTACTAACAGAAAATGTGCAATATGCATTAAACCAAAATTTGACTGGTGCAAAAGTATGGGCACCTCAACAGAAAAGTGACATTAATATTTAGTAGATTCTCCTTTTGCAAAAATAACAGCCTCTAGTCGCTTCCTGTAGCTTTTAATCAGTTCCTGGATCCTGGATGAAGGTATTTTTGACCATTCCTCTTTACAAAACAATTCCAGTTCAGTTAAGTTTGATGGTCGCCGAGCATAGACAACCCGCTTCAAATTATCCCACAGATGTTCAATGATATTCAGGTCTGGGGACTGGGATGGCCATTCCAGAACATTGTAATTGTTCCTTTGCATGAATGCCTGAGTAGATTTGGAGCTGTGTTTTGGATCATTGTCTTGCTGAAATATCCATCCCCGGCGTAACTTCAAATTCGTCACTGATTCTTGTACATTATTCTCAAGAATCTGCTGATACTGAGTTGAATCCATGCGACCCTCAACTTTAACAAGATTCCCGGTGCCGGCATTGGCCACACAGCCCCAAAGCATGATGGAACCTCCACCAAATTTTATAGTGGGTAGCAAGTGTTTTTCTTGGAACGCTGTGTTTTTTTGTTTCATCAGTCCACAGGACCTTCTTCCAAAATGAAGCTGGCTTGTCCAAATGTGCTTTTGCATACCTCAGGCGACTCTGTTTGTGGCGTGCTTTCAGAAACGGCTTCTTTCGCATCACTCTCCCATACAGCTTCTCCTTGTGCAAAGTGTGCTGTATTCACAGTGACACCATCTGCAGCAAGATGATGCTGCAGCTCTTTGGAGGTGGTCTGTGGATTGTCCTTGACTGTTCTCACCATTCTTCTGTGCCTTTCTGATATTTTTCTTGGCCTGCCACTTCTGGGCTTAACAAGAACTGTCCCTGTGGTCTTCCATTTCCTTACTGTGTTCCTCACAGTGGAAACTGACAACTTTTTGTATCCTTCCCCTGAACAACTATGTTGAACAATCTTTGTTTTCAGATCATTTGAGAGTTGTTTTGAGGAGCCCATGATGCCACTCTTCAGAGGAGATTCAAATAGGAGAACAACTTGCAATTGGCCACCTTAAATACCTTTTCTCATGATTGGATACACCTGGCTATGAAGTTCAAAGCTCAGTGAGGTTACAAAACCAATTTTTTGCTTCAGTAAGTCAGTAAAAAGTAGTTAGGAGTATTCAAATCAATAAAATGATAAGGATACCCAAATTTTTGCACCGGTCAAATTTTGGTTTAATGCATATTGCACATATTCTGTTAGTACAATAAACCTCATTTCAATCCTGAAATATTACTATGTCCATCAGTTATTAGATATATCAAATTGAAATGGCTGTTGCAAACACCCAAATATTTAGAACTAAAAATGATTAAGATTAATAGGGGTGCCCAAACTTTTTCATATGACTGTATGTGTGTTATATATATATATATATATATATACTGATGACCTATGCACAGGTTAGGCCATCAGTATTTTATCACTATGCTACTAATTGGCCCTATGGTCCTACAACAGTATATGAGTGGTTTAGAAGTAGTTTTGGTTGTGGTACAATCCCTTTAAGAATGCCTACAAATCTTAATGAACTGAAGCAACATTGTAAATAAGGGTAGGTCAACATTTTCCATAATGATGTTAGAGACTGTTAAAGTCATACAGAAAACAATTACTTTCAGTTATTGCTGCTAAAGATGGTTCTACAAGCTATTGACTCATATGTGGACTTAGTTTTTCACACATGACTTTTCCACTTTGGCTTAATTTTTGTTAAATAAATAATGAAAAGGCGGAATCCTGTATTTACCTAATTTAAGACTAGAGATGAGCGAATTGAAGCTGATGAAGTGGAATTCGATCCTAATCCTAGCCATACATAATAGGACATGAGGCAAGGAACTCTGGGAATGCGGGATCACCCGCAATGCCATGCGTGCAGCCAATCAGCAGCCAGCCCTGTGATGTCACAGCCCTTTAACCCCTTCGCGAGTGCCCACAGCATGTTTGACCACTGCATCCAAGTTGTTAAAAACCCTGATCAGTTATGACAGCTAACACCCTGCTCCATAACTGAACAGGGGTTTTTAACACCTTGGATACAGCGCTTCTGCCATTTTGCCACCCACCCCTGCTCTCTGCAGCCAATAAATAGCTGTTTTTGTTATGCGATTCACCACAATTTAATTCAGATTGAATAGAATCGTATCGCGAAATTCGGCGAAGTTGCTGAATCAAATTTTTGAATACTTCGCTCATCTCTATTTAAGATCTTCTAAAATTCACATGTTTTTTTACTTAGTCCTAATACATAAAATCATACTATTCAAAGATTGTAATACAGTCATAAGATAGAAAGTACACAAAGTTTCTTGCTATTCCTTCTTGAAACTTTTTATATAATTGGAGGTCAAAAGACTAATACACTTTGTTGTGCATAAATAATCACAAAACATCTGTTAGGGAATTGCCAGTTGAGCAATTCCCAGTGCTGCTGCTGAAACCTGGGAGGAAGGAAAATACGGAGACAGTGAGTCCTAAACTCGACCCAGCCCCTGTCCCTGCCTACTTGCCTCAACTGTCCTAATGACAGGGACAACTGGGCGACAGTCCCTTCTCTAGATAATTGACAACACAAAATGCAGACAAGACAAAACAACACAGAAGAGGAATAAGCAAGCCAAGGGTCAAAGCCAGAGAGACAAAGCAGTACCAAATCACAATCCAAAAGAGAAGTCAAAAGCCAAAAAGCAGAGGTCAGTAATACAATACAATAGCAAGAGAAACGCTTAGCAAGGACAGAGTCACAAAAGCCAGCAACCATGTGTTGGCTGATGACCAGATTATAGGAAATCCAGAACCCACCGCAGGCTTGATTGGCAGATAAGCTGTCAATCACGTCCGCGCCCATTCGGAGGATGGCGCCGAAGTCTGAATGGGCGCGGATGTTACAACATCCTTGTATTGTAGATCTCAGCTCTGGGGTTGCTTTGCAACATTATTTTTATGACATACAGTAGTTAAATTATTTTATTTTCTTGTGTTTATACCGGGGTTGTCCAGTTTCAGCAAATAAATGCTATTGGTTACATAATAAAAAGTTATACAATTTTCAAATATAATTTCTATTTCAATTCCCTGTGGTTTTTTAAATCTCTGCTTGTTGTGATTCTTTGTTTCCTATAGAGAATTAAAATCATGATCATAAAAATATCATGGTCATGGGATGGACACACGGGTGCATGGCTTGTTACAAAACAGATGGCTGAAGTAGATTGCTGTGACTGTAACGAGCTGTGCACCTATGTGCTTGTCACTTGACCATAACCTGTCCATCACATGACCATGGACTGATTTGTTTATTTCACTGGAAGAAAACAAAGAATGACAGCAGGCAGAGATTTAGAAAGCCGTGAGAAATATGATACAAAAAGTATATTGGAAAATTGTACAACTTTTCATTATACAAACAATAAAGTTTATTTTCTGAAATTGGACAACTGTTTTAAGTGCAATTGAGTCATAACAACATCCAAATCCCATTAAATTCACACATCTTTAGAGAAATGCAGTTTTACAGCAATTCAATGACAATTTAGCCGCGTCTTTTAATTACTGTAGCAGTTTTACTTTAGCAATTAATACATTCTGAACAGTTTACTGGTACAAGTGGTAAGTAAAATAGAAAGTCAATAGAATAAGAATTTACAATTCTAGACCAATGAGGAGAGACACTCAGGAGAACCTCATACGAATTGAACATCTCAGAGTCTAATCCTCAGGTAATTTACTTTCAGGATGAATAAGACGCAATGGAGCTGTTTATTATGTTACATTGTAATTGATGAACTCATCAGCTATCTGAACAGACAAATGGAAAGGTATTAAGAGGTCAAGATCCAGCAGCAAGATGAAAACTCAGACAATTACATCCACAGTTATTACACATCTGCGAGCTGCATAAAATAATAAGAAATCTAAGTCAAGAGGAAAAAGTCACATCGAGACAAGCTAGTGTGAATAGGAAGTACCTATAGAAGTAACACATTGTGAACAATATTTGATATACAGTATTGAGATGTTGTAATTTACAACTAATATGTATAATCATTTCACATCAGCATTTTTAGAGGACCCGTCGTGTCAAGTACAAAATACTAAATGCCATACATCAGATTCTTAAGTTGCCCCTGATCAATTTGGTTGTCATGGTAAAACCGCTTTAACTTGTAAATGATACATATAAAAGGATACCAAAGCCTACAATAACATAACAGATTAAGAGTATATTGATTGACCCACAGTTACCAAAAATAAACCAGAAGCCAGCAGCCTATTTAATATGCCATATACAATATCTAAGCCAGGAAAACAAATCTAACAGGATCAGCTGTATGGAGTAAATGGACAGGTATTACCCAGAAGATGGAGCTAACACCATGGTACTCACCCTGGGTCCTCATGACCCTGGCCTGATATGGACAGAATCACAACCTGCCATTAAATGGTTTATGACATGAAGAATGTTCATCCTCTATTTATACAATAAGGGATACATATCTGATGGGGGTCAATGTTGCCCCAGTTATGCATTCAGCCTTACTGCAGTGAGGCAGACTATAGGTGTGACCCCTGGTGGACAGGACACATCCATGCTCCCATTCACTTCAGTGGGAGTGCCAGAAATAACAGAGTGCTGTACTTTGGCTATTTCCAGCTCTCCCACTGAAGTGAATGGGAGCACAGATGTTTCCTGTCCAACATGGGCACACATACATTCAGCTGGAGGCAGCAGGCAGGCTGAATCCACAATGGGGGTAAAACACCCCTATTCTCAGGATCAGTGGGAGTAAGACTTTCTCCTGTGGATAGAGCATGAACATTTTTTATGGCAGAAACCCTTTAATTACTAAATAGCCATGTGCTGTGCCTCCCTAACAGTTATGTCTAGTATATGACAAGACTCATCAGAGTATGCTGGCCCATGCTATCAGTATTATTAGGTCCAGCATACACCATGCCAACTCTGAATGTAGTGTGATGATGGTGACTGCAAGCCATCATCACATATACCCAGTTTAGTTGACTGTTATCAGTTTGACTTATGTGTAGTCCCTTCCTGGATCGATAAACTAATCAACCCAGGGAACTAATTGTATTTTGTTTTAAGAGTAGCCCACATTCCCCTGATGACTCTAGCCATGTACTGGACGAAGCACATCGCGAGGTACAGGAGACAGGTCTATCTAGCAATTAAGGGCGGGTTGTCAGGACAGGAGTCATTACTGATGACCCAGGGTGAGTGTAGTTTATATAAAGATATATAGGCCTGATTATAGTGGAATATGTCTCTTGTTTATTTCTGAAATTAACAAAAGAAAGTCTAAATATGCTGCTGTATGTACTGTAATGAAAGGCATACACAGGGGGGTATAACCATTGCGGATGAGAGGGTCCCCCAGAACCACACAGCCATAAACACAAAAGCAACAGCTTACATCCATACACAGACACAGTGCAGAAGTCCATCACATGGGGGCTCTTCAGTTAAGAGTGGGATAGGGCCCAGAATCCTGGTAAGATGATGCACTGTAGTCTATAGTGCTGTGCACATGTGAGCAAGGCAATGACTGTGTTGTTTAAAGTATGCTGGTTGTCATATACTGGGGGCAAAGATGAGAAAAGACATCCAGGGGAAAAGTTCAATACAGTGATAATAAAGCATGCTGCTGCTGGGGCGCCATTGGCTTACTACAGGGGTCGGCAACCCCTGGCACGCGTGCCAAGAGTGGCACGCGAGGCTTATTTCCCTGGCACAGCAGCGGTGTGTTCACATATGTCACATCTGTTTCCCTCGGGGGTGGTGCACACAAGCTGGAGGGAAACTGATGCCAGGACGGATCCCATAGTTTTCTATGGGATCGGTTCTGGCACAAGAGGCATCAGTTCTGGCGCTGTTATTTGTGCCTCAGCCAGATGGAAAAACGTTACCTGCAGCGTTTTTCCATCCGGCTTCCTTAAAATTTCATTAGCGCCGGGTGAAGATGGATGTGGCATCACCCGGCGTCTGCACAGTCTATGTACAGTAGTGAAGCCGGTAATTGCCGGCTTCACTACTGTACCTGAGCAAATTGCTCAGGATTGGTTAAAGTTATAAAGAAACACCTGGATTCATTTTAAAAATGAGAATCTCCTCTTTAAAATGATACCAAGATCACCATGATCGTCCTTAAACATCCTGAGCGATTCGCTGGTGAAAACGATGTTCTGCATTGAAATCCCAATGCAGATCTCAATTCCCAACATCGTTTTAACAGTGAATCGCTCTGAATGTGTAAGGTCAATCATGGCGATCTTGGTATCATTTTAAAGATGAGATTCTCATCTTTAAAATGAATCCAGTTGCATCTTTGTGGCCCTAATAGATCCTTAGAAATGGGGCTCTAAAAGTGTCACCCCCCCTCCTGCCTCAGGCAGCATCTTAGAGCTAAGGAAGGAGGGGGAGGAGGAGCTGCAGAGACAATGATAACTCCTCATTGTCTGTGCATAAGCTGCAGATGACGGGGGTTAGCGGGGACTTCTGTCCATGTTATCCCCTCTCCTATCAATCAGAGAGCATACTGTACTTTTGCTCTCTGATAGTCACATAGAGGGATAATGTAATACCCCTTTGAGCCTAATCACATAACCAGGAAGTTATTGGCGCTGTGACCCAGACATTTACCATCCTCCAGGTCGCAGCGCCAGAAGTGTCACACCAAACACTTACACAACACATGCACAAAGTCACCAATAAAGTTTACATTTTTTCACTGTCTCTGTCCTGTCCATACCTGAACTTTATAGAGTATAATACGCCGCCCGCCTCTCTAGTGATATCTGTTGCACGCTAAAATAATAGTAATAGCAATTATCACTAGTATTATCACCATAATACCGTGTGCAGGGGCCACTATGTAACATAATACTGTGTGCAGGGGTCGCCAGACTTACAATTATTGACCGGCACTCCGAGTACCTGAACTTTGATTTTTTTAATCAAAATCGGCACGCTGAACAAAAAAGGTTGCCTACCCCTGGCTTACTATATAATGGCAGTGGGATATGGATGGTGCAAAGTTTGCCTTGGATCCATCGGACTCTATTTATGCCACTGGACATATGAAGGTATAGAAAATCCTGTAGACCACTACTGTATATGTACTGAATTATGCTTCCATACACTTTCAGAAGTTGCATGACGTCATAGTATGTAATAATAGATTGTCTTAAAGGGGTTATGTTGGGACTTTAATGTAACTTACTTCCTCCAGGCATTTGGTCAAGCTGCACTTGGGGGTTCCTGGCTGTTTCCAACCCCATGTCATTTTATTGGAACCAACACCCGTCCCCCTCCATACCCACCACTCTCTCATTTTCACAGATAGTTACCTGTGGTATGAGGGCTCACAGACTATAATAAAGCCAGCCCCCATACCACAGGTAACTAACTACCTGTGAAAACGGGAGAGGAAAAAGGAGCCGGAGCGGCCCTGGGGGCGAGGGCTGGTTCAGATTAAGAGACCTGAAGTTGAAACCAGGCTCATCTTGAACAAATGCCCGGAGGGAGAAAGGTACAGTAATGTCCCTAGGCAACCCTTGCTAAATTTCTTACAAGGACCTCATTCCCTTATTTTTATGATTCTTTGTATTTCTTCGGAATTATTGGAAACAAGCTGACAATATTTTCCTATAGATGACAGTTCACAACATATGTTAATAGTGTAACAGATGTCGCTGCTAATGATGAATTAAATATCATTAAACACTGTTAACATAATGAGCACTTGTCTGAAAAGTCATTTGAAACAATTTGATATTTGCATACTGTAGGCATGTGCTTCATGTAAATTTATGTACAATTAGACGGATTATATGTGGCTGGTCTATTATACTGTTCTAACTGTTCCTATCAGCAGAAGAGAGAGCTGTTATTAGACAGCTGTGTTGATTCTTCTGCTTCTGTGCTGACTATAATAGATACTTTAACATTACTAATAGGAGAGTGAATGTGTTTAGTGTTACATCTGCTGATTTACTCATAATGGAAGGATTTATTTACTCAAATATAGATGAAACATTACAGACAACACATATTTCTGTCCCATGCCTTGGAAGACCAATTCACAAGAGCTTGGAAAGACAATACAGCATAGATTTCTTTACATTCTCATAAATGGGGTTATAGCGGGATATACTAGATCCAGATAAAGTAGATAGTATATGACATCAAGGATCCAGCTTTTTTTTCCCCTTTGTGGCATGTTCCATGTGCCATATTACAAAGATGTTCCCCCTAGAAACATGATACCAACCACAGACCATAGTGAAGTGCATTGCTATCTATAGATCAGCTACATCATTTTTTCTGTACTGATGCCATAGATGAAATTAAAGGGGTTGTCCAGTTTCAACAAATAGATATTATTGTTTTATAAGGAAAAGTTCTACAATTTTCCATCATACTTTCTGTATCAATTCCTTATGGGTATCTAGACCTCTGCTTTCTAAAAATCAGTCCATGGTCATGTGATGGAAAATCTGGTGCACAGCTCAATAATCAGACATCCGCCTGGTAATGGGCTGTGCACCTATGTGTCCATCACATGACCATAGACTGTATATCACATGCAGGCACATAATTAGTTAAGACTGGATCACATAGCAAACAGTATAGCGCCCCCTTTACTGACCCCCACATAGTTTAGTGCACCTTTTACTGGCCCCCACACAATATAACGTCCCCCATTCTGGCCCCACATGATATAAAGCCCCCCTTACCCAATACTGTATATTGCCTCCTTCACTGGCTTCCATGTAGTAAATGCCCCCTTTACTGGCCCTTCACACAGTATACTACCCCTTTATTGACCCCATGCACACAGTGACTCCTTCACATAGTATAATGTCCCATAATGGCCTCCATACAGTATAATGTCCCACAGCAATCCTCCACATAGCATAATGCCCCACATTGGCCTCACCACACAGTATAATGTCTCATAGTAGCCCCTCCACACAGTATTGTACCCCTTAGTGGCCCCTAAGGTTTTCATTATGAATTTTCCATAATTTTTTGGGGTTCATTACCCACAAACTATTATTATACTCATGGCTGCCAACACTTCCCCTTCAGTCTTCCAGGGGGTACCCATGCATTCCACATCACATCGCAGCAAGGCACACCTCTGGACCTCTTGGAGGCTGAAGGGGAAGCGGAGGTGGCCATGGAGGCCCAGAGAAGGTGGGCAGGAGCAGTTAATTAAGCAGTTAATTAAGCATTAATTAAGCAATTAATGGCCTTTTAAAAAAAAAAAGCTGCTATGGGTCAAACGGGGCCGCTCACATGACCATGGACTGACTTTTATACACTGACATAAAAAAACAGAAATTAAACAGTGATCTTGAAAACAGTGAGGAACTGATAGAGAAAGTGTATTGGAAAATTATAGAACTTTTCATTATACACACAATAACATTTATTTGTTGAAACTGGACAACCCCTTTAACACTTGCTGTAGGCTTTCTTTAAAGAATATGTCATTGCTGGGGTTCTTCGCAGTGAGACAACCTGTTATGAGTTTATTTTTGGGGGACCCTTTTAAAGTATTATTCTTATGTTAGACGTTCATGACTTATCCACAAGATATACCATAAATATCTGATAGATACAGAGCAAAATTTATAGAACTATGGTTACCTGGCCCACCTTGAGATGTTATCCCGGTATGTGAGCTCTTGCTGGACTCCCTCCAGAACTCAATGCGTATGATGCTTTTGAACTCCGCAGAATTAAATGGAGAGCCCCGCAGGAGCACCTAGAGAAGCAAACAAGCTACTTCTCATTTCTTCTACAGTACCTGTCAGTTTAATGCAAATACAATCTGCATTCTCCAGAGTGAAAACTGCTTTCTATCTCAGATCTCTAACTAGTGAGCCCCCCTGTTATATCCATATGCTGTATACCATGCACTGTGGAATTTTATTAGAAGATACTGTACATAAGGATTTAACCTTGCAGCAAGAATTTCTGTATCAAGTGCAAATGTTACCCCCACCTTTTCCCCTAGAGCCATAGCCGCAATAGTGTCTCTAGGAGATGCATTGCTTATAACTGAGAATTATACTACAATAATCGCCCAACAATAGCATGCTTTATTGTTCATCTATAGCATATTTGGCTTTATACCAGAATTGTTTACAATGTACAATGTCTAGAAGATTCAGATGCTGAAATCAATTTAATTTAGTTTCTTGCAGAATTAAATTAAAATCTGGCAGGACAAATATTACACAATAGCCAATTATACTGCCTTCTAGGTACTACGAAAGGGATATGCTGTCATATAAAATGTAATATGTTAGCTATGCTAACAAATGTGTGTATGTGTGTGAAGATTTCTGATAGTGCCCACACTATATTTCACTTACTTTGCTAAGCCAAATCTCATAGGCTCCGCATCATCTTGTTAAGTATGGCATAAATCAAATACCAATGCATTTAGAAACCCTAATAAGCTGCACACTAACCGAACAAGGTACCTCTATGGATTATGTCTGGTCACATTTAGATACAGAAGCCTATGCCATTAAAATGTACTTACTGATCCCAGTTTCAATTAGGTTTTTATTTCTAAAAAGAACTTTACTGTATGTAACAATGTTTAGCCTGTAAATAATGGAGGAAACATCATGAAAAGGCTTTTATGGACTTCATTTGCAATAATGAAAGTTTAAAATAAATTATTTAACTGCCTATAATTCTCCCAGAAAACCTTCCATATTGGTCATAGCTGACCTTGAATTCTTTACTAACACTGTGCTAATTGCTCTTGTTAAAACTCCTCCATGTCTCAGTTTTCAGCACTAACCATTGAATATTTCCTGATGTGAATGTTACCTTGATACAGTAATTCAGCATTTCCCACGCTTAAATAGGAACTGTCGTTTCAATAAACTTTGCATAAATGACTAGTACAGGTGATTATAAAAAAAAACTTTGTAATATATACCCTATTAGACTAGAATGCCTATTTCTGCTCCTATCAGGTTGTTTCCCTCTGCTAAACTGACTTTTATTCTGAAAATTCTGCTATGTCCATCTCCAGATAGGCTGCAGGTCACATGACACAGATTACACATGTGTATAAAAGTCTATAGAGGATGAGGAGAAAGTAGGAAGTGCAGCAGATAACAAGCTTAGTGGAAGGAGCTAAATAGGAACTTTGCATTCACAACCAAAGTGCTTTATTCAAGTCAGTATATGTCAATACTTCTCGATATATCTCGTGTATATTACTAGGGCTGTTTCTGAGTGAAAGAAAAAGTTATAGAGCTATAGATTTTCCTATACTTATTGTGAATAGTATATGACAGCTAGTCTCCCCCACCTGCTCAGAAAGATCGGCAAACTGCAAAATATAAGTCATACACTCAAAGACAAAAAAAAAAACAGAAGTACAAAGAAGGAGTTGTTGGAATTGAATCCTATTTTATATGTGTGAATGGAATGATGATATATGTAAGTGATTACAATACTAGAGCTAAAAAGAAAAGTTTATTGGGGAAAACTGTGCAGCTGAAATACAGCTCTGGTACCCTGCTGAGTCACTTTTAGACTAGATACAAGATGAGATACAGTAGGGCATGGAGGCATACAAGTTCTCCTGCATTCTCGTAGGTTGCTGAAGCTAGTTTCGCAGCTAGTCCCATAAATGTCCAATTAGCGATAAATCTGGAAGGCCAAGAAAGTGTTGCAATACAGTAGAGACATTCCTGAGAAACCCTTGCTGTGTGCTGCCAGTATTATCCTGTTGAAAAATGCCAACTGGAAGCCCTTCCATGAGAGGCAACATTGTGACTCTAGGATGTCCTGCACATATTTCTGAACTGTTAGTGTCCCTTATATCACTACTAGAGGTGTCTGACATATACAGTGGCTCCCCAGATCATCACACCAGCAGTTGTAGCAGTGTGTTGGTCCACAGCAAAGGCAGGATTGAAGGCATCACCTTGATGCCTACATACTCAAACTCAACAGTTGTTGGGTCCTGAACAGAACCTGGCTAGTCACTAAAGACAGTTCCAGTCTGAAGCAGTCCAGGTTTTATGTTCATGACACCATTGCAAACAAAGATTATGGTGGCTGGCTGTTAATGGCAAGAACGAAATGAGTGCCATAACACCAAATTTCCTTCTGCTAAGCACCTGGAAATGGTTCAGCAGAGAGAGACACGCGTAATGAAGGTGCCACCTGTGTCTGGATGGTGGACAAGGAAACTGTGGGAGCTGCCTGCATTAGCGTATCAAACAATACTCTCTACTGATGGTCTACATGGGCCTTCCAGAGTCTGTTCCCCATGTGCACATGCATTCATCTAGCCATTACTCCCAACCCCTCCTAACAGCTAGGGCAGAAGGGCAAAGATAGCGAGCAATGCATCAAAACAACCATTCTGTTTCAGTCCAATGATGTTCCCCCTCTCTAAGTTTGTCAACTGCACAAAATGTCTTTGAGTGTGTCATAGAGGCATGTCTACTGGGACATAATTAGCTAAAACTAGGCCCTATAGCAAACTTTTGACTTGGGCCCCCCACATGGTATAGCACCCCATTTCCTGGAGCCCACACGGTATAACACCCCCTTTACTGGCCACACATGCTAACACACTTTCTTTACTGACACCCACATGGTTAAACACTCTCTTTACTGGCCCCCATATGGTAAAATGCTCCCCTTTTATGGCGCCAGATGATATAAAACCCTTTCACACTGTACACTGTCATTTTTTTTGGCTCCCATACAGTTTGCTGCCTCCTTTACTGGCCCCCCATATAGTATACTGTCTTTTTATTGGCCCCCATGCAGTAAGTACCCCCCTTCACGTAGGTCACGCTGTCGTTACGATGAATAATGATGCCGGCATAACTCACCTGACATCATTCAATGGACCTGACGACCCGAGCTAGAGCCTAGGAGAGGTGATTAACGATTCTATTTTTAATCACCTCCCTTAGGCTTATGCTCATAATACTCTGGGGCCCCCTAGTGGGCTCAAGGGGGAACAGAGGGGTCGTCGGCAGAAGCCGGGATCAGTAAGTAAGTAATCCAGTAATCCAGCAGATATGGGCCTATATGCAGATATTGCAGCAATCAGACATTTCTATCTGGCGAACAATAATTTTTTTTATTCTGAAAGCAAACAATGACATGATGAAGCAAATGTTCATTTATCGGGTGATCGATGACAGTTCTAGACAGTCTGAATATTGGAGTGAGAATTCGTACAAGTGTTCACTCCCAATAATTGCCTTTGAAATCATTCTGATAGAACCTTTACTTGTCACATACACACATTTCCTGAATGTATTGTGAGAAATTTACTTTGTTTTTAATTGTTTTCAGAATATTTAGATGTTTTATGCCATTTATTTTCTCTAGTTGTTGTAGATACCTGTGTCATTTTCAAAGAGATTAAATTGGTATCTTTCAATCATTTGTCATCTGATGGTGTCTGGAGAGTTGGCATTTGTATGTTTTGCAGTAAAGTATCTGTATACATGCATACTGATAGAGCTACTTTCTAACTGCAGTACTTATAGGCATGTCTGTTCCTAAGGTTTTATGGCAGAGAGACCACCACAAGCCAAGGCTAATGTGCAACCGCTTTAATTTTCATGTGCTACATTTGTGCTTTGCTTAAAGTGTGTCTGTGACTTCATTTGACTTTTCAGGATAAGCTGCTATGTACAACCTATCCCATTGGGCCCTCGTGCAACTAATCACATGTTCAATGAAATTGTATACAATCCGAGGTCTCAATTTGATTTCCTTTGCTGCATTACATTCCAATTTAGGCTGAAGCCCCATGTTGCAAAAACACAACGTCTTGGCCTCTGCGTTTTTACTGCGTTTTACAGTACCTGGAAAGTGGATGGGATTTTGGCTAATCTCATTTACACATTGCAGAAAAAAATCTGCAGCGGAAAAGCTGCATTTTCAAAAACGCCAGCGTTTTTGAAAATCGCAACCTGTCAATTATACCTTCGGAAATGCTGGTGCCATATAGGTATAATAGGGACAGAAAGTCTGCAGAGGAAAACTCTGCTGGGGAAAAAAAACATGATGTATTTCCCCCGCCTTTTTTTCTGCAGCATTGTTTTGCTGCATCTTGCTACCTGGGGCCTTAGCCTTAAAAGGATTTTCCCAAGATTAAGATGTTGATGACCTATCCTTCATCAATATCAATTAGTGAGGGTCAGGAATCCTCACAGATCAGCTGTTTGAAAACATGAGTACTGCGGCATTTTCAATACTTATCAAGCAAAGAGCTGTACATATTGCAGCTCAGCCCCATTCACTGTACAGCTGAAAAGCAGTTGGCTGGCAACCCAGCTAGTCCCAAAGAAGTGTTGCAATCAGGATACTTTCCTGGGAAACCCTTTTTGTATGTGGGTGAGTATATCTTGATGAAAAATGCCAGTTGGTAGCCCTGCCATGATACCAGGTGCACCCCTCTGCAGACTCCATTGATAGCATTAAAAGGTTGTCCTGGGATTACCTTTCATGTCTACTATGTGTGGAACTTTATGTCTATTGTGACCTAACCATTACTAACTATTCTCCTCTTATTACTAACGATGCAGATATTCATTAGCATTATTCTTTGACTACCACATGTATTGGGGTGGTGATAATGGCATAAATGTAATGTTTTTTACATGGACTTGGCTGCCTTCCTGCTTATCTATTGTTGTTTCCTGGTCTACAATTCATTAGTAATTTTGTATTGTATGTTTTGTATTATATTGAATAATTGCTGCTCATTATACCGTGGCTGGATATATATTTACATACATTTGTGTGACTAATATTCTATATTCCATTTGTATTTTACAACTGATGAAGTGTATACTAGCCAGTGCTACTTATGTCAAGACAGCCTTTTTTTCGATTTTTTTGTAGTTTGCCATATGGTAGTTTTTAATGGTAATTTAACAAAGCAATTAGTTTTTTTTTTACCGTAGCTAGTGGTCTTTATGTTATCTATTCCCAGATATATACATAGTTTTCTTCATTTGTTCATTTGTTTGTTAACATACAACATAGTTACATAGTTACATAGTAGATGAGGTTGGATGAAGACACCAGTCCATCAAGTCCAACCTACAGTGTTGATCCAGAGGAAGGCAAAAAAAACCCCCAAAAAAACATGAGGCCAATTTCCCCATGAGGGTAAAAAATTCCTTCCCGACTCCAATATCACAATCAGTAAAAAACCATGGATCAACTTGTCCTTAACAGAATCTAGAAACCGTAATATTGTTCTGTTCGAGAAATATATCCAAGCCCTCTTTGAACTTGTTCAATGAATCCACCATCACCACTTACTGGGGCAGTGATTTCCATAGCCTCGCTGTTCTTACAGTAAAGAATCCTTGTCTTTGTTGCTGGTGAAACTTTCTGTCCTCCAAACATTGAGGATGTCCCCTTGTCTCTGTCCCTGACCTAGGAGTAAAAAGATCATAAGAAAGTTCTTTGTGCTGTCCCTTCACGCATTTGTGCATTGTTAAGTCACCACGTAGACCTTTTTTTTTCTAAACTGAATAACCCCAAGTTTGCTAATCTATTGTTGTCCTTCAATACACCCATTCCCCTAATAATGTTGGTTGCCCTTCTCTGCTCTCTCTCTCTAGTTCAGTTATGTCCTTCTTGTATACTGGGGCCCAAAATTGTGCACAGTAGTCTGTGTGTGGCCATACCATTGATTTCTATAGAGGCATACAGTTGTGCTAAAAAGTTTACATACCCCGGCAGATTTTTTGTTTTTTTGGCCTTTTTTCAGAGAATATGAATGATAACACAAAAACTTTTTCTCCACTTATGGTTAGTGGTTGGTTGAAGCCATTTATTGTCAAACTTCTGTGTTTTCTCTTTTTAAATCATAATGACAACCAAAAACATCAAAATGACCCTGTTCAAAAGTTCAAATACCCCAGTTCTTAATACCGTGTATTACCCCCTCTAACATCAATGACAGCTTGAGGTCTTTTGTGATAGTTGTGGATGAGGCTCTTTATTTTCTCAGATGATAAAACTGCCCATTCTTCTTGGCAAAAAGTCTCCAGTTCCTGTAAATTCCTGGGCTGTCTTGCATGTACTGTGCGCTTGAGATCTCCCCAGAGTGGCTCAATCAAATTGAGGTCAGGAGACTGAGATGGCCACTCCAGAACCTTCACTTTCTTCTACTGTAGCCAATGACAGCTCAACTTGGCCTTGTGTTTTGGATCATTGTCATGTTGGAACATCCAAGTACGTCCCATGCGCAGCTTCCTGGCTCATGAGTGCAAATTTGCCTCCAGTATTTGCTGATAATGTGCTGCATTCATCTTTCCTTCAACTTTGACCAAGTTTCCTGTGTCTTTGAAGCTCACACATCCCCACATCATCAGTGATCCACCTCCGTGCTTTACAGTAGGAATGGTGTTCCTTTCATCATAGGCCTTGTTGACACCTCTCCAAATGTAACGTTTATGGTTGTGGCCAAAAAGTTCGATTTTTGTCTCATCACTCCAAATGACCTTGTTTCAGATCTTTTGAGGCTTGTCTCTGTGCTGTTTGGCGTTTTGAAGGCAAGATTCTTTGTGGCATTTGCTCAGTAATGGCTTTCTTCTGGCAACTCGACCATGTAGCCCATTTTTCTTCAAGTGCCTCCTTATTGTGCATCTTGAAACAGACACACTGATAGTTTTAAGAGAGTCCTGTATTTCAGCTGATGTTATGTGTGGATTTTTCTTTGCATCCCGAACAATTTTCCGGGCAGTTGTGGCCGAAATTTTGGTTGGTCTACCTGACCAAGGTTTGGTTTCTGGGCATGTTATGAGGCCAAAATCACCAGGGTATGTGAACTTTTGAACAGGGTCATTTTGATGTTTTTGGTTGTCATTATGATTTAAAAAGAGAAAACACAGAAGTTTGACAATAAATGGCTTCATCAAACCACTAACTATGAGTGGAGAAAAAGTTTTTGTGTTATCATTCATATTCTCTGAATAAAGGCCAAAAAAACAAAAAATCGGCCGGGGTAGGTAAACTTTTTAGCAAAATTGTAACTATGTTTTTGTCATGAGAATCTATACCTCTTTTGATGCATCCCATAATTTTATTTGCCTTGCCGGCAGCTGCCTGGCACTGGTCACTAAAGGTAAGCTTACTGTCCACCACAATCCCCAAGTCTTTTTCAGTGGCAGTCTTGCCCAGTAATTTACTACTAAGTGCATAATCATACATTTTATTTCATTGACCAAAATGCATAATATTACATTTGTCAACATTAAACTTCATTTGCCAAGTCGCCACCCATGCTTCCAGCTTCCCTAGATTCCCTGTAATAATCTACTATGCTCCTCATTTTTGATTACCTTACAGAGTTTAGTATCATCTGCAAATATTGACACCCTGCTCTGTAAACCCTCTACCAGGTCATTAATAAAGATATTAATCAGGAGAGGACCCAATACTGACCCCTGTGGCGCTCCACTGGTGACTTGTTACGAACCCAAATGCATATGTTTTCCCCCAGTCCCAACATTCTCATTTTGCATACCAACCTTTTATGTGGTACAGTATCAAAAGCCTTCGAAAAGTCCAGATATACTACATCTACCGCATTACCCATTACCCTAGAACTGACCTCTTCATAGAAGCTGATCAGATTAGTCTGACAGGACCAATTCCTCATGAACCCATGGTGATTGGGCATTATAAGATTATTTACAATGAGATACTCCAGGATGGCATCTCTTAGAAAACCCTCAAATTTCTTACCCACCACAGAAGTCAAACTTACTGGCCTATAGTTTCCAGGCTCACTTTTAGACCTCTTTTTGAAAATTGGCACCACATTTGCTATGCACCAATCTTGTGGAACAGACCCAGTCATTACTGAATCCTTAAATATTAGATATAAGGGTCTATCTATCACCATGCATAATTCCCATGAGGGTGTATGCCATCTGGACCTAGCAATTTCCCTATTTTAGTGTTTCCTCCTGGGTTAAACAGATGACATTTAATTGAGAATTAACATTACTTATCATGTTTCTGGCCACTGGATTTTCTTGTGTAAACTCTGTAGAGAAGAAGGCATTTAATAGTTGTTCTTTTTCCTCATCCTCCTCCACCATTACACCCAAATTATTTTTGAGAGGGCCTACATTGTCAGTTTTTATTTTCTTATTATTTATGTAAATGAACAATAATTTTGGATTATTTTTACTTTCCTTGGCAATTATTTTCTCAGCCTCGATCTTCGCCTCCTTTATTTGTCTTTTACACAATTTATTTTTCTCCTTATAGTTTTTTAATGCTGCGTCACTACTTTCTTGTTTTAGTACTTTAAATGCTTCCTTTTAATCCCTCATTGCACTCCTTACCGTTTTAGTTAGCCATATTGGTTTTCTATGATTTCTGGCCCACTTATTCCCATAAGGTATATGTTTTTTAGTGGTCCTATTTAGAAGGCTTTTGAAAAGGTCCCATTTTGTTTGTGTTTCTATCATTTTGAGGACATTGCCCAGTTTATGCTGCTAAGCTCCTCTCTCAGCTGGTTAAAATTGGCCTTCCTGAAGTTTAGTGTTTTTGTACCCCCTCTACTGAACATCTTTTTACAAGAAAACTTATTATGTTGTGGTCACTATTGCCTAGATGTCCCCCAAACTCCACTTAACAATGTATCAGGTTCATTTGTTAAAATTAGGTCTAAAAGTGCCTCGCCTCTTGTTGGGTCCTGCACTAGTTGCGATAGGCAATTGTCTTTTATTACTGACAATAACCTGTTCCCTTTGTTGGACCTGCAGGTTTCTGCCTCCCAGTTGATATCTGGGTAGTTGAAATTCCCCATAATTAGGATTTTATTATGCTTTGCGACCTCATCTATTTGTTTTATTAGTATATTTTCAGATTCTTACATTATATTTGGGGATTTATAACAAACCCCTATCAGTATTTTTTTTATTCTTTGTTGCTCCCTTAATTTCCACCCATAAGGACTCCACATACTCATTTTCCTCCCAGATGTCCTCATGCAGGATTGGCTTAAGGCAGGATTTTACATATAAGCAAACCCCTCCCCCCTTTCCTACTGGTACGCTCCTTTCTAAACATACTGTACCCCTGTATATTTACAACCCAGTCATATCTAGAGTCTAGCCATGTCTCACTTATCCCCACTATGTTATATTTTTTTTCCAACATTATCACTTCTATTTCCTCCATCTTGTTAGTGAGACTTCTGGTGTTAATATACATACATTTCATGGATTTATCTTTATCCCTACTCTTCCACTGCCTACCGACTGTTCTAATCCCACCCCCCGCTCCACCCCAAGTTAAATTATTTAGTCCTCTTTCCATTTCTACACTATCTTAACCTCACATCTGTTACCCTCCTCCACTCCTCCTAGCCATCTTCTCCCCCATCACAGCTGCACCCTCCCCATTGAGGTGCAGCCCATCCCTACCATAGAACCTATAGTCCACAGCAAAGTTGGCCCAGTTCTCCAGGAGCCCAGACCCCTCCTTCCTACACCAGCTCTTGAGCCACTTGTTTGCCTCCCTAATCTCGCACTCACTACCTTTTCTGTGTGGCTTGCAGTACAGGTACTATTTATGAAAATACCACCTTGGATGTCCCTAGATCCCTGAAATAATTTTTAAGGACCTTGCACCTACTGCTAGCTTAGTCATTTGTGCCAACGTGCACACCAACGTCCACACCAGCCCCACTCAGTGATCTATAAACCCTATCCGTGATGTATCGAATTTAAGCGCCAGGAAGGTAACACACCATTCAACGATCCCAGTCTTTGTGACAGATTTCACTGTCTGTTCCCCTAATAATTGAATCCCCCACTACCAGCACCTATCTAGCCTGCTCTGCACTCCTATCCCCCTTCTCACTGGAGCAGATATTCCCCTGGCTGTCAGGGAAAATGTCTTGCTGCAGCGACAAGCAACAAGCATTTTTCTTGTGTATTAACCACAATTAAATTATGCTGTTATGTATTTTCTTATCTTTTTCTATTTATAGCTTGCAGTTCTCTATGACCTGGTGGAAGAATACTAGCTGTCATACACTGAACTGTAAATGGAGGAGAATGTGCTCCCTAACTTGCTCTCTCTCTTAGAAACAGCCCTATAGGGAGAAGGACTGACATGGAGCTCCATACAAAGAAGTACTGACCTATATCCATGTGAATAAAGTGAAAGAAATGTCATGTTTAGGTTTATGATATAGTTAAATTTCTGCATCTGCTTTTTCCTCCCTCAGCTCCTGCTCACTTTTACCCCTTTCCCTCCAAACTTTTATAAACAAGTGTAACCTTTGAGATGCAGTCTCTCTAAGGCTAAGGCCCCAAGTTTCATTTTTTTTTTTTTCAATTCAAATGTTTTATTGATTTTAAGAAATAAAACAACATAAACTAAAACAGACCATGAGTACAACAATACAAGCACTGCGGACTAGAAGCCATCAAAGGGGGAACCCCAAGACGGCAACAGTCAGCAAGGGCAACATAAACATTAACAAGAAGAAAGAGTGGAGAGGGGAGGGGGAGGAGCAGAGAGAGGAAGAGAAAGAGGGAAAAAATGGGGTTAAGGGGGAGTGAACAGGAGGAAATAGGGTAATATTTCATGTGTGGCCCCTGGTAGAGGCTCAGATGACCAAACGTGCCAGGTCCCCAAAGATAGGGACTATATTTCACTATGTGAGGTCAGATAAAGATACAATGGCAGGACATATGCAATGGGACACTATGCTCAGAGCACAGAACCTAGTGGTTTAAGCCCGGGAGGGGGGCCCAGAGCCCAGCAGCATCTGATACTCTCCAGAACATTGGAATTCCAACCAGTAAAACCAGGTTTTGTTAAAGACTTCAACTATGCCATGCAGGAAGGAAGTGAGATTTTCTCATTGACCTTCAAAATCCAGAGGGAGAGAGCAGGAGGTTCTACTCGCTTCCAGAACTGCAGTATGCAAGCTCAGGGCGTGAGGACCAAAAAACAAAGTAACAAGCGCTTATAGGTATGCACCGGAGACTTGCAGTGGTGGAGAAGGAACAGAGCAGGGCTCCACTGATGAGATGTCTCAGTAATTTGCAAAATGATCCATTTTACACAGAGGCGTAGCTAGGTGTTCAGCACAGGGGGTACGAACATGTCCAAGTGGGCCGCCAACTCAGGTATATCAACACTATCACTATATGGTGACCATATAGTGGTAGATAGTAGTTCTACACAGGGCTGTGAAGACCAGTTAGGTGAATACAGTACAGGAACAATGTTGTGACTTACAGGTGACATCTCTGACTGTTTACACTTATCGTCTCTTCCATCTGGACCGCCATGACCACTTCTTCCAGCTGTGACTGTAAAGTTTGTAACACAGACATCTTCGACTCCTTGCTTTTCCAGGCACCTGACCCACATTGTCCTCAACTACATAAAATCTCCATCCTGCTGCTGCCCCAATTATAAAATATATGATATAAAATCCCCTGGAAATGAATAATAACCCCATGTGCCTTTTTAATTTAATAATCACAGGTTCATGAGGACATGAAAGGTCCTCTTTAACCCCTTCACTGCCAGGGGTCTCTGGAAATTTTGCACCACCAGTAGCCACAGCAATTTTCACAGTTTTGAGATGGACAAATCAAACCTAAATTGCAACGTTAAAAAATCATCCAGCCTCCCCATACCTATATATTTTCTTAAAGTAGACACCTGCAGCATTTTCAGAATGCCACTTGGTACTGTACGCGAACAAGCACCTCCATGCAATTTTGATTTAAAGTGAATGTTTTATAAAAAAAATGCAAATAAATGTACAGTATATTAGTTGCTAAAAGTGGAAACCAAACAAAAAGTTATATGCACCAAACCTCCTAAAAATAAGAGATCAACATGTGCAGAGTTCATTTATATCACTAAGGCCTACATCTCCATGCACACATCTTCAGAAAATGACTAGAACTGGAATGAGCAAAAATCTGTTTTGAATCTGGAAATGTTAAAAAAAAGTATCATTCTATAAAATGTAGGGATTACACGCCGTGGAAAGCAAGTGAACCCCTAAACCCTATATATTTTTTGAAAGTAGACAACTTGAAGATTACATGTGTCTCAATTGGTTATCAAGAGCCATGTCCACCTTTGTGACAAACACAAATAATTTTTTGAAAAAATTAAAACTCCTATTCAATCTTACATTCACACACAAAATACATTTAAAATAAAAGATCAAGGTGTACACAATTTATATATACCACAAACATCATTATATATTTCATTAATATGTTAAAAATATATACTGCACCTAGCAAACTGCGACTGATACCAAAATCTAACTTTTTTGAGATTGCAGTGTACCGTATATAAAAACACAACTTAATATTTCATATATACAACCACCTTCATGCAACTTTGCAGCAAACAGAGATTGTAAGCAAAAATTGCACAAAAATTAAAATTTGCCACTAAAGTGCATGCTCAAACGCCAAAATCGTAGAAATGCGCCAACCAATTTTGTGCATGCAAATTAAATAGGAGTTTACATAAAAATATAATTTTCTATCCCCCTATAAAAATTGTAGCAATTTATACATTCAACATCTGGGTCACAGCGCCAATAAACTTCCTGGCTATGTTCAGAGGGGTATTATATAAGAATACCCCTCTAAAAAGGCTCAGAGGGGTATTACATTATCCCTCTATGTGCAAAAGTATAGTATGCTCTCTGATTGATAGGAGAGGGGATAACATGGACAGAAGACCCTGCTATCCCCCCCGAGTCACATACAGGTTATGCACAGATGATAATGATGATTTTCTCATCTCTGTGCAGTCTGCAGGGCTGCTCCTCCCCCCTCCTCCTCCTACTGCAGCTCTTAAGATGCTTCCTGAGACAGGAGGGGGGAGATAATTTTAGAGCATCATATCTCAGGATCCGTTAGGAGTTTTAATAAGATCTTGGATTCATTTTAAAGATGAGAATCTCATCTTTAAAATGATACCAAGATCTTCATGATATCCCTTACAAATTCAGAGCGTTAAAAACGTTTTCGGGAATTGAGATCTGCAATGTGATCTCAATGCCGAATACGGTTTTCAACAGTGAATCGCTCCTAAACTGTAAGGGCTATTATGAAGGAATCATTTTAAAGCTGAGATTCTCATCTTTAAAATGAATCCCAGATCTTCTTAATAGACCTAATGGATCCTGAGATATCATCATTAGATATAAGGACGTATTAGATACGTGCTTGGCTACAGAAGTGCCACCCTGGGAGGACGTATAAGATACGTGGCTGGCAGGAAGAGGGTTAAAGGGATTGTCCAGGAAATGGACGAATCACAGTGGTGGTGGGGTAGGTGATAAAAAATCATACTCAGGCTGGGTTCACACCAGTGTTTGAACCCTGTTGATGGATTCTGTCCCCCATTCCATTTGAAAAATGCGGAAAGAAAAGTCCTGCAAGCAGGACTTTTTTCTCTGCATTTTTCAGGCAGAAACCCAGCAGACCCCCATTATAGTCTATGGGATCCACAGGTAACCACTTTTTTAGCGGATTGGGTTTCCGTTTTTCGGGTTCCCAAGTGGACCCGAAAAACGGAAACCGAGCGCTAGTGTGAACCCAGCCTTACCTGTCCCCAGTGCTCTGGTGTCTGCCGCCACTGTCTGTTCAGACACGAGCCATACGTGACTGCTGAGGCCATCAGTGTCCTCAATGTTGGCAGGAAAGGACCCAGTCATGTATATGAGTGACATCACCGAGTCTTTTCCAGCCACTGCTACGGCCAATCACGTGCAGTGCAGAACTTGCAGCAGGGAAGCGGCGTGCGTGTGCCTGAACAGACCGCAGCAGAGGGCTGAGGACATCGGTAGCCCGGGGACAAGTGAGTATTTATTTTATGTTTCACCTTCCCTGCCTCCTCTCCAATTTGCCCAATACAATCCTACCAGTAAACTTTATTATTCCCTAGAAAACCCCTTTAATACTGCCCCAATGTCCCCTAATATTATTCCCCCTTACATTCATACAGCCCCCACTTACCCATTATCAATCATAAAGCATACTTGCCATTTAACCCCTAATATGCTACGGTCAATGCTGACCGCAAAACCTAAGTCGTTTAACAGAAAAAACAAATAAAAATACTTATTTTCCCTTGTTATTGAAAATTCAGATGCCAGAATTGATGTTTTCTGATCATCTTACCTCTCAAAAAAAAAAATAATAAAAACTGGTCATAAAGTCTTATGTACTCACAAGGTCTTGTACAGCTACATTGAAATAAAATGTAAAAAGTTATGAAAGTGGGAATGCAGAGAGGGATAAAATGTTACTCACTAAAGGGTTAAAATGCACATAAGCCACCAGAGTCATGTCATTTATTTGAGCCATAAATTCAAAATCTGCAAAAAAAAGTGACATTTTCAGGAGGGTCTTTGTAATTTGATGCTAAGGCCCCACATTGCAAAAACAGCTTTTTTTGTTGCAGATTTTGCTACTTTTTTCAGCCAAAGCCAAGAATGACTACAAATGGAATGGGAAACATATATGAAGTTTTTATACTTCTACTTTTTGCTCCACTCTGGGCTTTGGCTCAAAAAACCACAGCAAAATGTGCAACAAAAAAAGCTGTTTCCACGATGTGGGGCCTTAGCCTTAATGTGACTGTTAGGGGATTAATAAGACCTCTGCATAGTACTTACTGGGTGTCTGATGTTTGCATCAATTGTACTGCCTAGTGTGCAATTACAGTTTGTCCTAAATCAGATCTGTTGGATGAGTATGCCTGTACTGTCTGTCTGTAAAATTGGCCCCAGTGTGTAAACGATAAGATTGTAAATGCCTTTGAGGAAAAGGACTTGAGAGATTCCAATCTGAGTACAGCATGATAGGAAATATAGGCACACTATAAGCAACAGAAAATGAATGCATCTCATCAGAAGTCATACTTTAGCCAAATTAGACTTGAAATTTCATGTAGCTTCCGCAGCAATTTCCAGTGAATCACAAATGTTATGCTGATTGTGAAAAGTTGCTGGAAAATCACTTGATTAAATAAAACAAAATTATAGCAATGCTTGGTGTGCTCGCTTCAAGACAACATGGAAAATATTAAAGTGAGATATATTTTTTCAATACATGATTTCAGAAGGCTAGAATTACAATGCCATGTATCAAAGTAGATGTTACTATTTAACTCACCCCTATGAGATTTGAAATGACCTATGTAAAAAGAATGGCTCATGTATTTTGGTCTTTTTTCATTAGAGGATTAATACCTGATTGGTGGGAGTCTGCCTGCTGAGACCCCCACAGTCCTGAGAACAGGAGGTGTTTTTCCACCCCACTTTGTATTCATCCTGACCACAGCCAGGCTGAATGTAGCCATGTCGCTAGGTAGCTGGGGGGCAAATCCAATCACTTCAATGGGTGCACCAGAGATAGAGGAGTACTTTACTTCAGCTATCTCTGTTATGCCCATTGAAACACACCTACAGCTGTGGTCAGACTCAATGAACAGCAAGGGAAAAAAAAATCCAATTTTTGGAATCAAATATTTATCCTCTACCCTATTGATAGAGGATAAATATTTTTTGTGGTATAATCCCTTTAACCCCCCTTTAACCACTTCAGTACTGGGCCAATTTCTGGTCCAGGACCAGACACATTTTCAGGTTTTTTTGTATGTGCGGTTTTGAGAGCTGTAACATTTTTATCATTTGCGTTATTAAACTAATTTTCTGCTTCTTTTTTCAGTGACACATAGGGCTTTATTTTTATGTTGTTTTTGTTTTTGCATGTGTCCGTTTTTCACTTTTCATTTTTTTTTATTTAATAACACAAAGTGCTACTAAAAAAACTTTATAAAATAGTTTTTCCTCTCCATGGTCCATTGTATCCCCTCCCCTGGGTTTATCTGAAGTGACAGGGACAGGAGACAGTAATAAAATCATTTTCTCCCCTCTCTGCACTGTCAGCTGCTCTGTTCTCCTGTACACCGATTAAAGTGAAAGTGCGAGTATATGCACCTTCTCTTTAATCAATGATATCTCAAAATCTATATGGGCAACAGATTCCTGGCTTTAACAACAAGATCAAGATTGCGTCCCCACGGCTCCGGACTTAGAGCCATTTAAAGTTACAGTGTCTCTGAAAGTGTTCTACTTGGGGTGAACTGTAATGCACTTTGCTCAAGCCACAAGTCCTGCTAATTCAGAACTGTAGGGAGGTTAAAGGGTTAAAGGTCTAAAATGCCTCCCAAATAAATAATAGAGCTGTGTAGAGGAATTTAATAAAAGAAGAACCAATGAAGCAATGCAGAGATAACCATCTTTTTATAGATATGCAAATCAGCCAGCAAGTGCATTGGAGCAGGGCTTGATTTAACTACAGACAGCTGTGATACAGGCAGAAATTAACCGGTTAAGGACCGGGCCTAAAAGTGCCTTATGGACCAGGCCTCATTTTTCAAAACAGACATGTGTTAATTTATATGGCAATAACTTTGAGATGCTATAACTTACACAAGTGATTTTGAGGTTGTTTTTTCATGACACATTGTACTTCATGTTAGTGGTAAACATTGATCAATATTTTTGTATTTATTTATAAAAAATTAAGAAATTTGAGGGAAATTTGGAAAAAAATTGCAATTTTCAAAATGTGAAATGCTCTGCTTTTCAGACAGATAGTCATACCACCAAAATACATGAATAAATATTATCTACCATATCTCTGCTTTATAGCAGTAACATCTTTTAATCATCCTTTAATTTATTTTGGATGTTAGAAGGCTTACAAGTGTAACAGCGATTTTCCAGATTTACAAGAAAATTTCCCAAACTCATTTTTTAGGGACCACTTCAGTTCTGAAGGGGATTATACAGACCTATATATTAGAAACCCCCATAAATCACCCCATTTTCAAAACTGTACCCCTCAAATAATTCAACGCATCATTTGGGAAGTTTGTTAACCCTTTAAGCATTTCACAAGAATTAAAACAATATGGAGGTGAAATTTAGACATTTCATTTTTATCCAATAATACATTCATTTATTCCTAAAATTAACACATTCACAAAGGTTTGAAGGAGAAAATATATCTCACAGTTTGTTGTGCAATTTCTTCCGAGCACAGAAATACCCCACATGTGGGTGTAAAATGATTTTTGGGCACACAGCAGTGCACGGAAAAGAAAGAGTGACACTTGGCATTTGAAGAGCAGATTTTGCTGGAATAGTTTTCAGGTGCCATGTCTCATTTGCAGAGCCCCTAGAGTACCAGTACATTGGAAACCACCCAAAAGTGACCGCATTTTGGAAACTACATCCCTGACAGAATTTATCAAGGGGTATACTGAGCATTTTGACCCCACAGCCATTTCACAGATTTTATTAACATTGGGATGTGTAAATGAAAAATTACTAAAACGTCACTTTATCCCCAAAGTTTTCATTTTCACAAGGGGTTAAAGGAGAAAAAGTCCCCCACAGTTTGTTACACAATTGCTCCTGAACACGTCAATACCCCATATGCGATCGTAATTTGCTGTATGGGTACATGGCGGGGTTCGGAATGGAAAGAGCGCTATTTGGCTTTTGAAGGGCAGATTTTGCTGGAATAGTTTTCAGGTACCATGTCGCATTTGCAGAGACCCTAGGGTACCAATACAATGGAAACCCCCAAAAGTGACCCCATTTTGGAAACTACACCCCTCACAGAACATATCAAGGAGTATAGTGAGCATTTTGACCCCACAGCCGTTTCACTGATTTTATTAACATTGGGACATGAAAATGAAAAATTACTTTCTTTCCAATAAACCATCAATTTAGTCCCAAATTTTTCATTTTCACAAGAGGATAAAGGAGAAAAAGTGCCCCAAAGTTTGTTACACAATTTCTCCTGAATACAGGAATACTCCCCATGTGGTTGTAATCTGCTGTATGGGTATATGGTGGGGCTCAGAATGGAAAGTGCGCTATTTGGCTTTTGGAGAGAAGATTTTGCTGGAATAGTTTTCAGGTGCCATGTCGCATTTGCAGAGCCCCTAAAGTACCAGTACAATGGAAACCCCCAAAAAGTGAACTCATTTTGGAAACTACATCCCTCAAGGAATTTCTGAAGCGGTATGGTGAGCATTTTGACCCAACAGTTGTTTTACAGATTCTATTAACATTGGGATGTAAAAATTAAAAATTAGTTTTTCCCAATAAACCGTCCATTTAGCGACCTATTTTTAATTTTTACAAGGGGATAAAGAAGAAAAAACCCCACAGTTTGTTACACAATTTCTCCTGAACACAGAAATGCCCCATATGTGGTTGTAAACTGCTGTAGGGGTACATGGTGGGGCTCAGAATAGAAAGAGAACTATTTGGCTTTTGAAGGGCAGATTTTGCTGGAATAGTTTTCAGGTACCATGCACTCCTAAAACTAGTAAGTGGACTATCCCTGGTACAAAAAAAATATTATATGTGGGTGTAAACTGCTGCTTGGGCACACAGCAGGGCTCAGAAGGGAAGGAGCACTGCGCTTTTTAGCTTTTGGAGTATAGATTTAGAGGGACTTTCTGGATGCCATGTTGTTTTTGCAGAGGTGCCAGTAAATTGGAATTCCCCAAGAAGTGACCCCATTTTGTAGGGGCAATTTTAGGGTCTTTACCAATATAACATGGTGTCCAAAATCCAACAATCTCAATCTATGCTCCAAAACCCACATAGCGCTCCTTCACATCTGCCCCCTGCTGTGTACCCAAACTGCAGTTTATGCCCACATGTATGACACTGGTGTACCCAGGATAACGTACTTAATGCCATATGTGGGTATAAACTGCTGTTTGGGCACAGCCGGGCACAGAAGAGAAGGAGCGCTATTTTGGTTTTTGAAGCACAGTTTGGTTTTTGGACACCATGCCACTTTTGCAGAGCCCCTGAGTTGCCAGTAAAGTGGAATCCACAGACTTGTGACCCCATTTTGGGAATTATACCCCTGAAGGCATTTATCAAGTGGGGTAGCGAGCATGCTTAACCTTAAGTGTTGCATTCATTTAATTTCAATAAATGAATGCGCAGATGATAATGAAAAGAGAAAATTGCAATTTTTCCAGAGATTCGCCATTTCAGTGCCCGATATTTTGTGCCCAGCTTATGTCAGCAGGCACAAACACTCTAAAAACTGTTAAGTGGGTATCCCGGGCACAACAGGTTTTGGAGCGTTCATATCTGATACAAGCCAGGCACAACTTATTATGCATTGAAATTACATATTCCTGGAAAAATTGCCATTTTCACCTTTCACAATCAGCTGCGTATTCATTTCTGGAAAATAAATTATAGCAACACTTGGAGGTTAAAAATGCTCACTGTACCCCTGGATAAATTCCTTCAGGGGTGTAGTTTCCAAAATAGGGTCACACTTCAGGGGATTCCACTTTACTTGCATTTCAGGAGCTCTGCAAGTGTGTCATGACATCCAAAAGCTAAATTGTCTAAATCTGTGCGCCAAAAAACAAATAGCACTCCTTAGCTTCTGTGCCCTGCTGTGTGCCCAAACGGCAGTTTATACCACATATGACATTAAGTACGTTATCCTGGGTACACCAGTGTCATACATGTGGGCATAAACTGCAGTTTGGGCACACAGCAGGGCACAAAAGGGAAGGAGCGCTATGTGGCTTTTGGAGTGCAGATTCAGATGTTTGGTATCTGGACGCCATGTCATGTTTGCAGAGCCTCTAATGTACCGGAAAAGTGGAATCTCCTAGGGAGTGACCCCATTTTGAAAACTGCACCCCTCAAATAATTTATCAGGGGGTATAATAAGCATTAGTATCCCAGACATGAATGCACAGCACATGGTGAAGAGTGAATATGTAAGCTGTGCGTAGTACATGGGGAGCACAAAATTCCCTACTATATCCCCAGTATCTCCTATGATTGGGGGCTCACTCTGGGGGTCGCTTTTAGTTTATTTTCCCTTGTAAGTTCTAAAGTTGGAGTGTCCCCTGATATTCGCTCACACAGCTTATACATTCCCTTCCTGCCGCAGCTAGTTGTGTTCTAATGATTTGGTGATTTTGGGGGTTTTCGTCTTCACATTGTACAAGCTATATTTTCTTTATTTTTCTGATGATGTGGCCATATGAGGGCTGATTTTTTGCGGTATGAGATGCCTTTTTTAATGACACATTTTTTGGGAGTCTATAACTTATTGAATAAATTATATTAACTCTTAATATAAAAAAAAAACATCAATTCTGGAATTGGTTTTTATCTTTTAATTTTTTTGCCGTGTGGCGTACAGCATAAGTAACATGTTACCTTTATTCTGTGGGTCGGTACAATTATGGCGATACCTCATTTATATTGTTTTTTTATGTGTTACTAATTCTGCAGAACAAAAACACATTTGTGGAAATAAATCAATTGTTTTTGCATCACCATCTTTTGAGATGTGTAACATTTTTATTTTTCGGTTGACAGACTTGGTTTAGGGCTTATTTTTTGTGGGAGGACATGCGCTTTTTATTGGTATTATTTTGAGGTACATATGAGTTTTTGATCACTTTTTATAGCATTTTTTGTAAGCAAGATAGTCAAAAATCATTACTTCCAGCGTTTTTTTTACTTTTTTTTTTTTTCCGACGTTCACCATGTATGTTAAATATTGTTTCAGTTTTATTGTACAGATTGTTACGGATGCAGCGATACCAAATATGTGTTGTTTTTATTAATTTTTAGGGTTTTTTTTATATAATTCATTTTATATAGGAAAAGGGATTTTTGGGGGCTTTATAACTTTATTAATTTTTTTTTTACACACGTTATTTTTTTTTAAACTTTTTTTTACATTTTTGACTTGTCCTATAAGGACACCTGAGCCAGCGATGTTCTGATCCCGGCTCAGTATTATAGCCTGTAATACACAGCATACACATGTATTGCAGTCTATACAGGAATGTCAGCCGATGTAGACGCATCGGCTGACTTCTTGACATCCCGGCAGGATCAACCAGGTAGTGGGGGCTTCAGGCAGCCTGGGGTCACTGGCCAGACGCGGGCTACAGAAAATAGATATCGGCACCCCCTCCCAATCCCGCTTACTGTGTCTCTGAAGTACCAGCCGTAAATTTACAATTAGCCGGACTTCAGAGACCAGGACCGCTGGCCGTAAATTTACCGGTTAAAGGGAGTCTGTCAGCACAAAATTGAGATATAAACTAATCACAGTACCTTGTAGGGCTGTCAGCACAGTTTACAATGATTATTATTTTCCATCAATTGGCTTCACTATCTTCTGCTGCTAGCTGCTGCTCAGCTCCACCCCAACTAGTTGACTAGTCTCTCCTCTGCCCCAGCACACAGTACAGTCATGGCCAAAAGTTTTGAGAATGACACAAATATTATATTTTCACATGATCTGCTGCCCTCTGGTTTTTATGTGTGTTTGTCAGATGTTTTTATCACATACAGAAATATAATTGCATTCATATTATGAGTAACAGAAGCTTATATTGACAGTTAGAATGAGTTAATGCAGCAAGTCAATATTTGCAGTGTTGACCCTTCTTCTTCAGGACCTCTGCAATTCTCCCTGGCATGCTCTCAATCAACTTCTGGACCAAATCCTGACTGATAGCAGTCCATTCTTGCAGAATCAATGCTTTAATTTTGTCTGAATTTGTTGGTTTTTGTTTGTCCACCCGTCTCTTGATGATTGACCACAAGTTCTCAATGGGATTAAGATCTGGGGAGTTTCCAGGCCATGGACCCAAAATCTCTATGTTTTGTTCCCTGAGCCATTTAGTTATCACCTTTGCTTTATGGCAAGGTGCTCCATCATGCTGGAAAAGGCATTGTTGAGCGCCAAACTGCTCTTGGACGGCTGGGAGAAGTTGCTCTTGGAGGACATTCTGGTACCATTCTTTATTCATGGCTGTGTTTTTAGGCAAGACTGTGAGAGAGCCGATTCCCTTGGCTGAGAAGCAACCCCACACATGAATGGTTTCAGGATGCTTTACAGTTGGCATGAGACAAGACTGGTGGTAGCGCTCACCACTTCTTCTCCGAATAAGCTGTTTTCCAGATGTTCCAAACAATCGAAAAGGGGATTCATCAGAGAAAATGACTTTACCCCAGTCCTCAGCAGTCCACTCCCTGTACCTTTTGCAGAATATCAGTCTGTCCCTGATGTTTTTTCTGGAGAGAAGTGGCTTCTTTGCTGCCCTCCTTGAGACCAGGCCTTGCTCCAAGAGTCTCCGCCTCACAGTGCGTGCAGATGCACTCACACCTGCCTGCTGCCATTCCTCAGCAAGCTCTGCACTGCTGGTAGCCCGATCCCGCAGCTGAAACACTTTTAAGAGACGGTCCTGCCGCTTGCTGGTCTTTCTTGGGCGCCCTGGAGCCTTTTTGGCACCAATGGAACCTCTCTCGTTGAAGTTCTTGATGATGCGATAGATTGTTGACTGAGGTGCAATCTTTCTAGCTGCAATACTCTTCCCAGTTAGGCCATTTTTGTGCAGTGCAATGATGACTGCACGTGTTTCTTTAGAGATAACCATGGTTAACAGAAGAGAAACAATGATGGCAAGCACCAGCCTCCTTTTAAAGTGTCCAGTGGTGTCATTCTTACTTAATCATGACAGATTGATCTCCAGCCCTGTCCTCATCAACACCCACACCTGTGTTAATGGAGCAATCACTGAAACGATGTTAGGTGGTCCTTTTAAGGCAGGGCTGCAATGATGTTGAAATGTGTTTTGGGGGATAAAGTTCATTTTCTAGGCAAATATTGACTTTGCAAGTAATTGCTGTTAAGCTGATCACTCTTTATAACATTCTGGAGTATATGCAAATTGCCATTAGAAAAACTGAAGCAGTAGACTTTGTAAAAATTAATATTTGTATCATTCTCAAAACTTTTGGCCATGACTGTACTAACTGTAGTGTGCATTTCTGATGATTACACATGCATAGTACATAGATTTTTGCAAGAATGGAGCACTGGTCCTAAATAAGAAACACATAATTGTAAACTGTGCTGTCAGGCCTAAAGGTACTGTGATTAGTTTATATCTCAATTTTGTGTTTACAGACTCCCTTTAAAAATGTCATTCACAGCTATAGGGTAAGCATTGGGCTGCAATCCATAGGAGAGCTGGAGTATTTGTAGCTGTCTATAGGAAAATCTGGCAAGTCAATCCCCATCCTTGATGTCCTTGCTGGCTGACATCATAGTGGCCCTTGTTACACGTCCCCAAATAGCATAATTACCCTTATTAAAGACCCTCACACAGCATATTGGTCGCCCATTACAGACCCCCACATACACACCATAATGACCCTGTTACAGGCCCACAAACAGCATAGTGGCCCCCTGTCACAGAATAACAAATGAGAACTCAATCCTTGTTTTTATTGCGCATTAACTTCTTAATGACCAGCCTTTCCCCATAATAAGTAAACCATTTTTTGCATTTTCCAAGAGCCATAACTTTTTCATTTTTCTGCTGTTGCAACTATTTGAGGACTTGTTTTGTTGTGGGACAAGTTGTAGTATTTGGTGGCACCATTTTGGCGTACATACACACGTGGACAAAATTGTTGGTACCCCTTGTTTAATGAAAGAAAAACCCACAATGGTCACAGAAATAACTTGAATCTGACAAAACTGGAATTTGCCAAACTACATGTTGACAAACCACAAAGCTTCTGGGAGAATGTCCTATGAACACATGAGACAAAAATCGAAATTTTTGACAAGGCACATCAGCTCTATGTTCACAGATGGAAAAATGAAGCATATCTTGAAAAGAACACTGTCCCTACTGTGAAACATGGAGGAGGCTCTGTTATGTTCTGGGGCTGCTTTGCTGCATCTGGCACAGGGTGTCTTGAATCTGTGCAGGGTACAATGAAATCTCAGGACCATCAAGGGATTCTAGAGAGAAATGTGCTGCCCAGTGTCAGAAAGTTTGGTCTCAGTCGCAGGTCATGGGTCTTGCAACAGGATAATGCTTCTGTTGAAGCATGCTTGAAAAGCAATGTATGACTTTCATTTGTTCATTTTCATAGAAATTTTATATATTATTACTTTTTTCAGATTCAAGTTATCTCTGTGACCATTGTGGGTTTTTCTTTCATTAAACGAGGGGTACCAACAATTTTGTCCAAGTGTGTATATGTGATTGATTAACTTTTATTAACTATTTCTGGAAGGGAATAGAAAAATAACTGAAATTCCACCATTGTCTTTTTACGTTTAAAATTTTGTGCCATTCACTGTGCAACTTAAATAACAAGATAAATTTATTGCCTGGGTTAATACGATTACAGTGATACTAAAGTTATATATTTTTCAGTTTTACTTTATGGACAATAAAATCCTTTTGCTTATAAAAGATTTTTGGAGAAAGGCTTTCCATGTCAATAAAATTGTTGTGAGGGCTTTTTATTTGCAGTAAGACTTTTTGATAAGTTTTATAATATGGTTTGGGTGTCAGACAGACAAAAGCCAGCAAGTCAGGCATATTTTTATAGTTTTTTTTTACGGAGTTCACTGTGTGGGATATATATTAGAGTTGTATTTATCAGATCTTTACGGACAAAGCAATACCCAATATGCATTTTTTTTTTTTTTTTTGTATAAAACATTTTGAGATGGGGAAATTAATATGTTGACATACATTTGATTTGTGCTGCGGTTGGTATCAAAGATCAGCCTATACACTTTAATGGGACTGAGCTGCGCTCAGGCCATGTGACCGATAAACCTGATGTCATATGGTCTGTGAAGCGTAAGCAGCACGCAGGGAGCACTAATGTCATTTCAAGTGGCTGATCAGTGGTGGTCCCAGGTGTTGATGACCTACTTAATGACCTATGTCTGGCTGTGAGTACATAAATTAGAATATCTTTGAAACGTTTATTTCTTTCAGTAATTAAATTAAAAAGTGATTCTAGATTCGTTACACACAGAGTGTTCTATTTCAAGTGTTTTATTTCTGTAAATGTTGATTATGGATTACAGGTAATGAAAAACAAAATCTAAGAAAATTAGAATATTATAAAAAAGTTCAGTATTGTAAATTCAGTGTGTCACCTGCCAAGGTTTTCTAAGCCTTTAAATGGTCCCTCAGTCTGGTTCAGTAGGACACACAATCATGGAAGACGCTGATTATGAATTGTGTTACTGAATCACTGAAATGAATGAACGTTTCAAAAATATTCTAATTTATTGAGATGCACCTGTAACTGAGTACCTGCTTCACCCTGCATGGAATTTTCATGGCAGGCTCAGATACATATTCCACAAAAAGGGTTTGTATTGTCCCTTAGTGTCCACCATATTGGCTGTCAGAAAGAGGTTGAAGAAGTCGCTTTTGTTTTGCTAAGTACTTGCATTCCCATTGGAATAATTCTGGAGCATCTTTACTATTCCCTTGTCAAAGGTGTGTTTCATCCCATAGCATGACACTATCAGCCATGATTGGACAATGTCAGACTATGCAAAGGCCCACCACCAAGTGGCAACACATTTTTAGGAGAAATAATAGAGAAATTGCTCAATACAGAGATTAAAGAAAAAATACTCCAGAATACTTATTTCAACTTATTTTAACTCTCTTCTGAATCCCTTACAATCAGGTTTTATACACAATACTCTAAAGAAACGGCCCTTACAAAAGTCTCCAACAATCTCCTGGCGGCCAAAACCTAAAAGGAACTATTTACTACTTATTCTTCTGGATCTCTCAGCAGCATTTGACACTGTAGACCACCAACTCCTCCTCGCTATGCTCCACTCTATTGGCCTCAGGAACACCGCTCTCTCTTAGTTTTCTACCAGAGGTGTAGCTAGCGGCGGTGGGGGGAGGGGGGCAGAGGCCCAATTATTCTTTGGGGGCCCACCCCAGGGACAGTCATTAATACATGTTTTACTTTTAACTAGGTTGATGTCTGCAGACACTGATCAAGTTAAAACCCATCCTGCAACTGTCTTGTAAACCGCAAGTCACTTCAGGCCTGCGGTTTACAAGACACACGGCACAGGCGGCGCGATGACGTCATAGCATCGCACCTACGCCGAGACGCAGACATCCTATGCGTGAATTCTGCACATAGAGCGTAGGGCCAAGAAGAGGAGGCGGCGGTGGCTCAATTCACCAAAGGATCGCAAGTAGGTGAGAATATACTGTATATATATATATATATATATATATATATATATATATATTTTTTTTTTTTTGCGCAGTTGTGGGTGTTTTAATAGTATAAGGGGGGAATTAGGAGAAGGAATTATAAGGGAGGATTCATTAGGGGGCATTATGACGATGAAGGGTCATCTATATAAGGGGGCATTGTGAACGTAAGGGGGGTCATTTATATAAGGGCTAAGACTAAGGCCCCACGTAGCGGGCCGCAGCAAAAAAGCGCTGCAGGGAAAACCGTGGTGGTAACGAATCATGGTATTTTTCCCGCAGTGCTTTTCACAGAAAGTCCGCAGAGGTTTCCTATAAAAGGCTGCATTTTTTCCGCAGCATTTATACCGTGGCCAAACCACAGCATTTATGCCATGTGCGGCCCCGGCTTTAAGGAATTTTCCACCTCATTTTTATTGATGATCTATCCTCAAAATAGATCATCAATAAGAGATCAGTGCCCCTCCCCTCTGATCTGTATGAAGGGGACCCGGCGTCTGTTTATATCACACGCTGTCTGTTTATAGTGACCGTGTGATGTAATTACAGCCTTGTCACATAGACATGTATAGGACGAGGCTGTAGTTACATTGCATGGCCGCTATGAAATGAATGGCACTATGTAAACAGAGAAGGAGTCACGGCACTTACACAGGTACCACGGTTCATTCAAACAGCTGATCCTGGAGCTCCCGGGTATTGGAACCCCACTCATTTTTTTTTACCTTTTAATTAGGAAAAACCTGGGGCATTAATAATAAGGGACAATATTTAAAGGGGGTACACAGGGAAGTTAATTTAAAGATGCACTCGGGGGTATTATTCATTATGGGGGTTATATTATATATTTTATAATTGGGGGTAGCAGCAGGATGGAGGCTTTGTGTAGTTGAGGACAATGGCTGCCTAGAAAAGTGAGGAGCCAAAGATGTCTGTGCTGCAAACGTTACAGAGACAAGTCACAGCTGGAAGAAGTGGTCATGGTGGTCCAGATGGAAGAAAAATTGGAATGGAAGTGTGAACAATTAGACACAGACATCACTGGTAAGTCACTAAATGATACTGCACTGTATTCACCCTGTGTAGAGCCGATATCTACCACTATACGGTCACCGTATAGTGATAATATCGGTATACCTGAGTTGGGGGCCCACTTGAACATGTTCGCCCCCCCCCCCCCGTGCTCAACCCCTAGCTACGCCTCTGTTTTCTACCTATCTTTCTGACCGTTCATTTAGCGTATCATTCACTGGTGCTATTTCTTGTCCTCTGCCCTTTGCTGTTGGGGTTCTTCAGTGTTCAGTCCTAGGCCCCCTCCTCTTCTCTCTCTCTACGCAGCCCCAATTGGACAAACCTTCAGCAGATTTGGCTTTCAATACCATTTTTATGCAGATGATACCCAACTATATACCTTATCTCGTGACATCACCCCTGTACTACTACAGAGCACCAGTGACTGTGTCTCTGCTGTCTCTAACATCAGGTCTTCTCTTTATCTGAAACTGAAACATTGTACAGTGCTGCGGAATATGTTGGCGCTATATAAATAAAATGTATTATTATTATCTTTCTAAAATTGAACTTCTTTGTCTGTAGCTTTACTATTGCACTGAGGTAGTACTGTCTCAGGGTTGTATTTGATCAGATTTTACCTTCACCCCACATATTCAGACACTTGCACACTCTTGTCACCTGCACCTCAAAAACATCTCAAGAATCTGCCCTTTTCTTACTGTGGAAACTTCAAAACCTCTCATTGTCACTTTTATTCTCTCTTGTCTTGACTATTGCAATTCTCTTCTAATTGGGCATCCTCTTACTAAACTCTCCCCACTACAATCTGTCCTGAATGCAGCCGCAAGACTCATCTTTCTGTAAAACCGGGACCCAGAAGCGTCTACCTCGTGCCAGTCGGGTTCACCATATTGGGGTACATATAAAGTTTTGATTAGCTTTTATTAACGTTTTGGGATGTCCGTGTGAAAAAAACACAATTCTATCATATTTTTTTGCACTTTGTTTTTACAGGTTACACTCTGCATTAAAAATGGCATGTTAACTTTGTCCAGTGGGTCATTACAGTTACGCTGATACCATATGTCTATTGCTTTTTTTATGTTTTACCGCTTTTACAAATAAAACTTCACTTTTTAAAAAGTAACGATTATCATGGGGTCCCTGTATTCTGCCGCCTATAACTTTTTTACTGTTTTGTTGACAGAGCTATATAAGGGCTCTTTACTTGCAGGGCAAGTTGTAGCTTTTATTGGTATCAATTGATTTTATGTATGACTTTTTGATTACTTTTTATTGCTATTTTTTTGGGGATGCAAGGTGACAAAAATACATTAATTAGTACACTGTGTTATATTTTTTTGTTATGGCGTTCTCCATACAGGATAAATAACACTAGTTTTGGATAGTGCGGACTTATACGCACATGAGTATACCTGATGTTTATTTTTTTTGTTGTGTGTTTTAATTAAAAGTTGTTTTTTTTTTAACTTTTTATAATTTGCTTACTTTATTTTTTATTTTTTTTTACCTGTCTTACAAAGGGATTTGAACCTGGGATCTCTGATCATATTGCAGCACACCGCACATAGGCACATAGAGAGCAGCAGTCAGGAGGTCGTTGCTCAGCCTCCTGGTTTCCATGGCAAACCTTTGGACCCCACTATCTTATTGCGTGAGATTTAAGGGATAACAAAAGGAGATGATCTTGCCCCAGATGCCGTGATCTTTATTGATCTGGAATTGTGTGAGGGCTTTTTATTTACAGTAAGACTGGCAGTAAGACTTTTTGAAGTTTTTATAACATGGTTTAGGTGTTGGACAGATAAAATCCAGAAAATCAGGCATATTTATAGAGTTTTTTCACTGATTTCACTGTGTGAGATATATAATATATACGAGTTGTATTTGTCAAGTCTTACGGGCATGGCAATACCCTATGTTAAAGGGAGAAGCTGTCCAACAGCCTCCTGGCTGCCATGGCAACACCTTTGAACCTACCATCTCATTGCTATTGATCACTGCCTCTAAGAGGTTAATCCGCTGGAGTCTAAGTATTTTCCAACTCTGGTGGCTAGTCCCGGGCCTTGGCTGTGTAATATGTCTGAGTGCTGGAAGTAAACCAGCCGGATTGCCATATAGATATTATTGCTACTGCTACAGAAGTTTGCTTTGTTTAGTTTTGTCCCTCCTCTGCTCCCGTAGCCGGGTTCTGCTGTATTAACTCCTCCCTTCTCCCTGTTACTGTATTACTGCTTGTCAGACATCTTCGGATACCCCTTGGCAAAGATTTCTCTTTTCACCTGCTGCTGTTTTCTACATAAGCATAGGATTTTAGGCTGGAAATAAACAATTTCCTGAAATCTTCTTACATGTATGCACTGCTGAGTTACACTATCTGACAAAATTTCTTAGCGTAAGTAATTGGTTCAATACAGACACAATACATAGTGAGTTTGTCTCTACAGCCCAGACTCTAACTGCCTTGTAATAGAGTCAGAATAGTGAAAAGAAAAGCTGAAGCAGTCTCAGCTCCCACAGAGATACTGTCAGAGGCTAAAAGCCTTGTCTTCAGTGACAGGAGAAATCAGTAGTGTGTGTGTGTATTAGCACCTAGAGCACAGACTCCCTCTCTATAGATCCTTGTAGCAAGCTAGCAGCCCCTCTTCAGTATAACTCAGATCCATTGTATATGCTATCATGTCTGAAGATTACACTGCACAGTCTGTTCATAACTGCAGGGTGCAGTCCCACTCCCATTCACTTGAAAAGCAGCAGGTGTTCAATGAGTTGACATCAGGTCTCTGTTCAACACCAAACGCACTAAGCATATACTTAGAATATGGCTTCTGGAGCCTGCAACAGCTAATTGGTTTGTGTGTTGGATCAAAAATTTTCAAATCCTGGACAAATGTAAGGTTATGCATTTTGGACAGTGAAATAAAATGTATGATTATGTACTTAATAGTAAATTACTGGGTAAGACTGCCAATGAAAAAGACTTGGGGATTGTGGTGGACAATAAGCTTACCTTTAGTGACCAATGCCAGGCAGCTGCTGCCAAGGCAGCTGCTGCCAAGGCAAATAAAATTATGGGATGCATCAAAAGAGGTATAGATTCTTATGACAAGAACATAGTTATGCCTCTATACAAATCACTGGCACGGCCACACTTCGACTATTGTGCACAATTCTTGGCCCCAGTACAGTCATGGCCAAAAGTTTTGAGAATGATACAAATATTAATTTTTACAAAGTCTACTGCTTCAGTTTTTCTAATGGCAATTTGCATATACTCCAGAATGTTATAAAGAGTGATCAGCTTAACAGCAATTACTTGCAAAGTCAATATTTGCCTAGAAAATGAACTTTATCCCCCAAAACACATTTCAACATCATTGCAGCCCTGCCTTAAAAGGACCACCTAACATCGTTTCAGTGATTGCTCCATTAACACAGGTGTGGGTGTTGATGAGGACAGGGCTGCAGATCAATCTGTCATGATTAAGTAAGAATGACACCACTGGACACTTTAAAAGGAGGCTGGTGCTTGCCATCATTGTTTCTCTTCTGTTAACCATGGTTATCTCTAAAGAAACACGTGCAGTCATCATTGCACTGCACAAAAATGGCCTAACTGGGAAGAGTATTGCAGCTAGAAAGATTGCACCTCAGTCAACAATCTATCGCATCATCAAGAACTTCAAGGAGGGGGGGCCCTGGGGGGCAAAAAAGGCCCCGGGGGCCCCGAAAGGGGGGGGGGGGGGCGGGGCCGCCCCTTAAAAGGGTTGCGGGGGGGGGGGGGGGCCCCCGGGGGGGGGGGGGGGGGGGGGGGGGGGGGGGGGGGGGGGGGGGGGGGGGGCGCGGCGGGGGGGGGGGGGGGGGGGGGGGGGGGGGGGGGGGGGGGGGGGGGGGGGGGGGGCCAGCACTTCCCTGAAAAAAAAAAAGGGAGAGGGGGAAAAAGGGGAAAGGGTAGAGGGGGGGGGGGGACTGCTGAGGACTTGGGTAAAGTCATTTTCTCTGATGAATCCCCTTTTCGATTGTTTGGAACATCTGGAAAACAGCTTATTCGGAGAAGAAGAGGTGAGCGCTACCACCAGTCTTGTCTCATGCCAACTGTAAAGCATCCTGAAACCATTCATGTTTGGGGTTGCTTCTCAGCCAAGGGAATCGGCTCTCTCACAGTCTTGCGTAAAAACACAGCCATGAATAAATAATGGTACCAGAATGTCCTCCAAGAGCAACTTCTCCCAACTGTCCAAGAGCAGTTTGGCGCTCAACAATGCCTTTTCCAGCATGATGGAGCACCTTGCCATAAAGCAAAGGTGATAACTAAATGGCTCAGGGAACAAAACATAGAGATTTTGGGTCCATGGCCTGGAAACTCCACAGATCTTAATCCAATTGAGAACTTGTGGTCAATCATCAAGAGACGGGTGGACAAACAAAAACCAACAAATTCAGACAAAATTAAAGCATTGATTCTGCAAGAATGGACTGCTATCAGTCAGGATTTGGTCCAGAAGTTGATTGAGAGCATGCCAGGGAGAATTGCAGAGGTCCTGAAGAAGAAGGGTCAACACTGCAAATATTGACTTGCTGCATTAACTCATTCTAACTGTCAATATAAGCTTCTGTTACTCATAATATGAATGCAATTATATTTCTGTATGTGATAAAAACATCTGACAAACACACATAAAAACCAGAGGGCAGCAGATCATGTGAAAATATAATATTTGTGTCATTCTCAAAACTTTTGGCCATGACTGTATACAAGAAAGACATAATCGAACTAGAAAGAGTGCAAAGAAGAGCAACCAAAATTATTAGAGGAATGGGTGGATTGGAGGACAACGATAGATTAACAAACTTGGGGTTACTGAGTTTAGAGAAAAGACGTCTACGGGGAGATCTAATAACAATGTACAAATACATGAAGGGACAGCACAAAGAAATTTCTAATGATCTTTTTACCCCTAGGCCAGTGACAGTGACAAGGAGACATCCTCTACGTCTGGAGGAGAGAAAGTATCACCAGCAACATAGAAGAGGATTCTTTATAGTAAGAACAGCAAGGCTATGGAACTTTCTGCCCCAGGAAGTGGTGATGGTTGATTCATTGAACAAGTTCAAAGAGGGCCTGGATGCCTTTCTCGAACAGAACAACATTACGGGTTAAGGGTTTTAGATTTTAAGGACAAGTTGATCCAGGGTTTTATACTGATTGCCAGATTGGAGTCGGGAAGGAATTTTTTCCCATGAAATGGGGCAATTGGCATAAGCCTCATGGGTTTTTTTGCCTTCCTCTGGATCAACACTGTAGAGTACTGTAGGGTTATAGGTTGGACTTGATGGACTGATGTCGTCATCCAACCTTATCTACTATGTAACTATGTAACCCCTTTAAGTTACCAAGCAGAATGCCAGGCATTGGATAAAGTGGTATCAAGCATGTTGCCACTGGACTCTGGAGTGGTGGAAACATGTTCTGTGGAATGATGGATCGAACATCTGTATCTGGCAGTCTGATGGATAAGTCTGGGTTTGGTAACTCCAGAAGAACATTACCTGCCTACTGAATTGTGTCAACTGTAAATTTTGGTGGAGGAGGAATAATGCTATGGGATAGTTCCAGTGAAGGGAAATCTTAATATTTCAGCATAAGGCATTTTGGACTATTGTATGCTACCAGCTTTGTGAATACAGTATGGAGAAGACCCTTTTCTGTTCCAGCATTACTGTGCCCCAGTGAACAAAGCAAAATATGTTTGGTGAGTTTGGTGTTAAAGAACTCGACTGGCCTGAACAGAGACCTGACGTCAACCCCTTGAAACTTTTGGGGTGAACTTATTCTGACAACATACCAAGGCAGCGTGGGTCTGGGTTCTAGAAGCAATCTCACTATGTATGTCTCACACTGGAATCTAGATTCATGCTTTTCCCCTGCTGTGATGGTGGGTATTGTTCATCTTGGAATCAGGTGAAAATATGTGCCATTCATCGAAATGTATTTTTCTGCAGCATGCACATGGACATGGAGCCCAACCAGATTAATCAAATGGTCACAGGAATTTCTTCAACAAATCTGTCATAGAAGAACATACTTTTAGACTCAGGCCACATCTGGTATAGTTGCAGCAGGTTAATCTGCTGGTGGAATCACAGCGAGCTAACCTGCTTCAATATGCAGTACCAGTGTAGTGGATGGGATTTAAGGGGATTCTATCATTGGGAAAGGCATTTTTCAATAACACCACATCGTAATAGCCTTTAGAAAGGCTATTCTTCTCCTACCTTTATTTTTCAGCTCCGTGCCTCCATTTCTGAGAATTTTCTTTTTTTTTTTCTGTATGCAAATGAGTCTTCAAAAAGCACAGGGGGGTGTTCCCTCTGTGTTCCGAAAGCACAGGGGGTATCCCCAGTGCTCAAAGAAGACAATGTTCCGAAGATCCAGCACCGCCTCTCTCTTTTTCTGCTGACGCCTCTCCGCCGTGTCATCAGCTGCTGAGTCTCTGTTTGGGATTCAAATCCCGTGCATGCTCAGTTGGCTCCGCCATTTCACGTTGGACAGAGCTGACTGTGCATGTCCAGCCGGCTATTTTCATGTGGATTTGGATGTCGTATAGAGACTCAGCGACTGATGACGTGGCCGAGAGGCGTCAGCAGAAGAAGAAAGAGGTGGCGCTGGATCTTCGGAAGAGTGTTTTCTTTGAGCACAGGGGACGCCCCTGTGCTTTTTGAAGACTCATTTGCATATAGAAGAAAAAAGAAAATTCTCAGACATGGCGGCAGAAAAATAAAGGTAGGAGAAGAATATCCTTTCTAAAGGCTATTACGACGTGGTGTTATTGAAAAATGCCTTTCCCAAAAGAATCCCTTTTAGTAACACACTTCTAAAAGAAATCTGCAGCAGGTCAATTTCTTGCAATACTTATTGCTGGATTACAACATAACCATATAGTTAAATATGCACAAAAAACAGCTCTGTAAGAAAAAAAAATAAATAAAAAAAAAAATAAAAATATTCATTGAGCTTCAAGATAAATTTCCAGACCAAATGTCACTTTCCATTGTCAAACTGTCCATCTTGCTATCATTTATTTCTACATGGAAAGAATATAAACAGGCATTTTTCGTTTATTGATGTCTTCATCAGCACGTTCCTTAGGTCACTACATTGTCAGCTTATTGCTGAGTTTGGGAACCTTGCACCTTGCATTTTCTTGGAATTACTTATAAACCATTGGAGTCAATAATCTGAATACAAGCATTTTCTTTATAGCCCTCACTAGCTTGTTCAGTAGATTTAATACTATACTCTAGACTTCAGGCAGTCATTGCCTGCAAGGGATTCTCTACAAAGTATTAAAAATTAACATTTTACTTATAGCAATGTTACAGTGGCTTGCAAAAGTATTTATACCCCTTGAACTTTTTCACAGTTTGTCACCTTACAACCACAAACTTAAATGTATTTTATTGAGATTTTAAGTGATAGACCAACACAAAATAGCAGATAATTGTGAAGTGGAACGAAAATGATAATGGTCTTCAAAATTTTAATCAAATAAAAATCTGAAAAGTGTGACGTGCAAAAGTATTCAGCACTCTGTACTCTGATACCCCTAAATAAAATCCAGTGTAATCAATTGCCTTCAGAAGTCACTTAATTAGTTAATAGAGTCCAGCTGTGTGTAATTTAGTCTCAGTATAAATACACCTGTTCTGTGAAGGCCTCAGTGGTTTGTTAGAGAACACTAGTGAACAAACAGCATCATTAAGATCAAGGAAGTCACTAGACAGGTCAGAGATAAAGTTGTGGAGAAGGTTAAAGCAGGGTTAGGTTATAAAAACATATCAAAAGCGTTGAGCATCCCAAGGAGCACTGTTCAATCCATCATTTAAAAAAGATGGACGTCCACCCAAACTGACAGATCGAGCAAGGAGAACACTGGTCAGAGAAGCAGCCAAGAGGCCCATGGTCACTCTGGAGGAGCTGCAGAAATCCACAACTCAGGTGGGAGAATCTGTCCACAGGACAACTATAAGTCGTGCACTCCACAAATCTGGCCTTTATGGAAGAGTGGCAAGAAGAAAACCATTGTTGAAAGAAAGACGTAAGAAGTACCGTTTGCAGTTTGCCACAAGCCATATAGGAGACGCAACAAACATGTGGTCAGATGAGGCCAAATTTGAACGTTTTGGCATAAATGCGAATCGCTATGTGTGGCGGAAAAGCAACACTGCTCATCACCATGAACACCATACCCACTGTGAAACATGGTGGGGGCAGCATCATATTGTGGGAAGGCTTTTCTTCAGCAAGGAGAGGGAAGCTTGTCAGAGTTGATGGGAAGATGGATGGAGCTAAATACAGGAAAATCCTGGAAGAAAACCTGTTGGAGGCTGCAAAAGACTTGAGACTGTGAAGGAATTCACCTTCTAGCAAGACAATGACCCTAAACATACAGCCAGAGCTACAGTGGAATGGTTTTGATCAAAGAATATTCATGGTCCAGTCAAAGTCCAGACCTAAATCCCATTGAGCATCTGTGGCAAGACATGAAAATTGCCATTCACAGACGCTCTCCATCCAATCTGGCTGAGCTTGAGCTATTTTGCAAAGAAGAATGGGCAAAAATCTCAGTCTCTAGATGCGCAACACTGGTAGAGACATACCCAAAAAGACTTGCAGCTGTAATTGCAAAGAAAGGTGGCTCTACAAAGTATTGATATAGGGGGGATGAATACTTTTGCACATCACACTTTTTCACACTTTTTTGACCAAAATTTTGAAAACCATCTATCATTTTCATTCCACTTCACAATTATCTGCCACTTTGTGTTGGTCTATCACTTATACTCAATAAAATACATTTAAGTTTGTGGTTGTAAGGTGACAAAATGTGAAAAAGTTCAAGGGGTATGAATACTTTTGCAAGGCCCTGTAATTGGTATAATTAGTTTTGAGCCCCTGAAATGAGGATGCTTTGTAGAAAAATGGTTGCGATTCCTAAATGCTTCACAGGATATTTTTGTTCAACCCCTTGCATTAAACCTGAAAGTATACACTTCAATTGTATCTCAGTTGTTTTATTTAAAATCCAATGTGGTGACATGCAGAGCCCACTGTCACTGTCACTGTCCAAATATGTCTGGTCCTAACTGTGTGTGTGTGTGTGTGTGTGTGTGTTATATATATATATATATATATATATATATATATATAATTTTTTAGAGTCTGACGCAAAAGTCAGAAACCCTTATATTATTTATTTAAAGGGAACGTCCACCTTTACTGCCAGTTTTGTTTATATTAAAATTCTATCTTCATCTGAAATTGGAAAAACGAAGAAACTTTGCAATTAAAATATCCTACATTGCAGGCAGCATAATATTCACCAGAGTGCCTCAAGATTCTATCACATGAGCTCAGTGTGAACCTGCTCTTATCTCTGAAGAAAACAGGACACCACTGGTGGACCTGCCAATTCTGGTGTTCTCTGGGGAATGGCTATGGAGCTGCATGGTGCCAGGCTGTGAGCAGTTTGGTCAGAAATATGCACACCAGTAGCTGCTGGAGGTCATTTTGTAGGGCTATGGCAGTGCTCCTGCGGTTCCTCCTCACACATACCGTGTTTCTCCTAAAATAAGACCTACCCAGAAAATAAGCCATAGCTAGATTTTCCAGGTTTTTTGGAGCAAGCTTAAAATATAAGCCCTACTCCAAAAATAAGCCCTAGCTAGTTTAACCCCTTCCCGACAGCTGCCGTGCGATTACGGCAAATGCTGGGTCCTTAAAGATGGAGGCCGCTCTGTACCGGGTCTCCGCTGTACAGCGGACTCCCAGAGTTAATGACCGCGATCAGTGTCTACTCTGATCGCGGGCATTGTTGAGCATGAAACCTCCCCCCAAAGTATTACAACTGCCTGGGGCCAGTCCATGACTCCCCCTTACCCCCAACCCCAAAGCAACACACCTGTTCCAAGTCCCAGCCAAATCTACTGTTCCGGGTCTCCGCTAATGTACAGCGGAGACCCGGAGTTAATGCCCACGATCAGAGTCTACTCTGATCACGGGCATTGTTGAATGTGACCCCACACCCAAAGTATTATAACTGCCTCGGGCCAGTCCATTACCCCACCCCCCAAAGCAGAACATCTGTCCTCGGGGCCGGTCCCCACCGGCCTCATACCTTTCTAGTTGCAGACTGGCTCCCTCGCGGGAGCCGACCTGTTCCTTTGACAGCCGGAATCCTTATGAAGGCTCCCAGGCCTGTCATAGGAATATTACTATTGAGGCTGGTCTATGAGACTCTACACATATTTCAACTTTTCATAAAAATTCAGGTAGTCTTCAAAACCCTGACATACACCGTGATACTACTGCATTTCCTTAATAGATTAATAATTAAATAAAATGCATAAAGAAAATATATACATATAGAAATACGCAAATATTAGGCATTTTGTTCCTTTGATCACGTCTCCTCAGACAACAACCTGAAGCATACTAGAAGGCTGCAGTATATTGCTTTCCAGAGATAACAGTACTTCCAGGCCCCTTCCTTCATCATATTTTACCTTCAGCGTACCATGTACGTGCACTACATTTCATACTCACAAATTGTATTAGCTTGTTGTTAAATAGCCCCAGTGGCATAGCTAAGCAATAACTCATACAGTATAAATCTGTTAGCATGTAAATGAGTACCTAGCTGTTAATTCTTCATTTGCTCATTAGCATATACAGCACTAAAATTGCTGTGACATATCAATGCAGCAAAGACCCGTGGATGAATAAAGGTGAATATTGTACAGTCATGGCCAAAAGTTTTGAGAATGACACAAATATTATATTTTCACATGATCTGCTGCCCTCTGGTTTTTATGTGTGTTTGTCAGATGTTTTTATCACATACAGAAATATAATTGCATTCATATTATGAGTAACAGAAGCTTATATTGACAGTTAGAATGAGTTAATGCAGCAAGTCAATATTTGCAGTGTTGACCCTTCTTCTTCAGGACCTCTGCAATTCTCCCTGGCATGCTCTCAATCAACTTCTGGACCAAATCCTGACTGATAGCAGTCCATTCTTGCAGAATCAATGCTTTAATTTTGTCTGAATTTGTTGGTTTTTGTTTGTCCACCCGTCTCTTGATGATTGACCACAAGTTCTCAATGGGATTAAGATCTGTGGAGTTTCCAGGCCATGGACCCAAAATCTCTATGTTTTGTTCCCTGAGCCATTTAGTTATCACCTTTGCTTTATGGCAAGGTGCTCCATCATGCTGGAAAAGGCATTGTTGAGCGCCAAACTGCTCTTGGACGGTTGGGAGAAGTTGCTCTTGGAGGACATTCTGGTACCATTCTTTATTCATGGCTGTGTTTTTAGGCAAGACTGTGAGAGAGCCGATTCCCTTGGCTGAGAAGCAACTCCACACATGAATGGTTTCAGGATCCTTTACAGTTGGCATGAGACAAGACTGGTGGTAGCGCTCACCTCTTCTTCTCCGAATAAGCTGTTTTCCAGATGTTCCAAACAATCGAAAAGGGGATTCATCAGAGAAAATGACTTTACCCCAGTCCTCAGCAGTCCACTCCCTGTACCTTTTGCAGAATATCAGTCTGTCCCTGATGTTTTTTCTGGAGAGAAGTGGCTTCTTTGCTGCCCTCCTTGAGACCAGGCCTTGCTCCAAGAGTCTCCGCCTCACAGTGCGTGCAGATGCACTCACACCTGCCTGCTGCCATTCCTCAGCAAGCTCTGCACTGCTGGTAGCCCGATCCCGCAGCTGAAACACTTTTAAGAGACGGTCCTGCCGCTTGCTGGTCTTTCTTGGGCGCCCTGGAGCCTTTTTGGCACCAATGGAACCTCTCTCCTTGAAGTTCTTGATGATGCGATAGATTGTTGACTGAGGTGCAATCTTTCTAGCTGCAATACTCTTCCCAGTTAGGCCATTTTTGTGCAGTGCAATGATGACTGCACGTGTTTCTTTAGAGATAACCATGGTTAACAGAAGAGAAACAATGATGGCAAGCACCAGCCTCCTTTTAAAGTGTCCAGTGGTGTCATTCTTACTTAATCATGACAGATTGATCTCCAGCCCTGTCCTCATCAACACCCACACCTGTGTTAATGGAGCAATCACTGAAACGATGTTAGGTGGTCCTTTTAAGGCAGGGCTGCATTGATGTTGAAATGTGTTTTGGGGGATAAAGTTCATTTTCTAGGCAAATATTGACTTTGAAAGTAATTGCTGTTAAGCTGATCACTCTTTATAACATTCTGGAGTATATGCAAATTGCCATTAGAAAAACTGAAGCAGTAGACTTTGTAAAAATTAATATTTGTATCATTCTCAAAACTTTTGGCCATGACTGTAGCATGTTTTTTTTGTTTTTGCTATAGCATTTTTCTCTAATTAAGGTAAATTTCCAACCGGGCTAATGAATCATAAAAGAGCAGCAATTACACTTTTCTCACGGTTATGACAAACAAGGTCAGATTATTGCTACCATTACTAATATCTGTTTGCTAATAGAAGATATAATTGGAACACGCTAATAAAAAATAGCAGTGGTTTTTGGCAGTGCAATGACATACAAAATATTAGTCATCATATATCAAAACAGTCTAAGAGAGAATATAACTATTTGCTTCAAAATGTCATTGGATGAGTGCACATAATAGAAAAAAGAATTCAGTTCTCAATATCTCACAGTACAAAGCACCACTGTAATGATAGTGCCACTTTAAATAAGGGGTCTGTCACCAGTCACAGTGAATAGATGCACCATTTCCTTGAAAAATTGATTATACAAATATGCAAATAAGGCTCAAGTGCAGTGGGACATGTCAGAATCTCCAAGGGCTCTTTCTCCAGGACCCCTATATGCCCCTGTACACTTGATTGACAGCCTCTTCTTTTCCCACAGCTATGACGTCTCTTGTTGAATTCCTGCACAGACAGCTGGTGTTTCCTGGCTGGAGCCCAGGGTGTCTCTGGCACACTGCCATTGCTCTTCAGCCTCAGTTTCATATTTCTATAAATGGCTTTTTCAAAAAAAAAAAAAAAAAAAGGTGCATCTAATGGACTATCTAACAGTAAGATGGTGCGCAACTTAATGTCCCATACAAGGCACTGGGACTGGTTTGATATCGAGTTCCCCAATCGCATGCTGGAGTAAAATATGGTAAGCCTATGGCCCTCCCATGGATTAAATACAGGGGTTGGACCCAATTACTAGAAAACCCTTATTTTTACATAGTCAAATTTCCCTCTTAATGTGAACACGTTGATACTAAAAGAAAATCCAGCACACATACTTCTTCTTAATAAAAATGAATTTTTAATGGGCCATTTAAAAATTAAAGCAAAAAAGCCCCATGGTTAAAATGAAACAACAGCCTACGCGTTTCCTTAGTCATAGCTATGACTAAGGAGCATGCCTACTCTGAAACACATAGGCTGTTATTTCATTTTAACCATGGGGCTTTTTTGCTTTAATTTTTAAATGGTCCATTAAAAGTTCATTTTTATTAAGGAGAAGTATGTGTGCTGGATTTTCTTTTACCATCAACGTGTTCACATTATGATCTTCACTCCATCAAGTTTGTGGGGTTTTCCGTGCATCATCTACATTTAGAAGTGCTGGTTTGAGCAGTGAGATTTTTTTTCTTTTTTTGGATTCAAATTTCTCTTTTACTGACACACCTGCCATCACCAGTGACACCCCTTTTTTTCTCAGCCATATAACTGTTTTTTAGGGGTGTGATATGTCAGACCTGACATAGAGCAAAGATTGTTGCCATGCACCTGGTTTGGGCATCTTTGACCTAACTTGCTTAGTTGATGCATGTGATGAAGTCTAATGGTTCCAAAATCACGTCTCAATATGAAAGGTCTGCAAAGCATCTGCAGACAGTTTTATCCCTTTTTCTGTCCTCTGAAAGTTGTAAGGTATGGTCTCTCCTGTGTGAGGACTTCCAGTAAACTACAAAATTACATCTATTAAATCACTACTAGCACCCTCCTTGCTCTTCTGTATGCCCCTCCATCCCTTACCTTAAGAGAGCAGGAATGCAGTGATATTAAGCTGGCCATGCACAAGATATTTATCTGGATATCATTGGCAGATCCTGCTTTTCTTAGTACCATCTGCTGTCAATCTTATTGTATGTGTAAGACCACCACTGATTTTCAGCAGTAAATTTAGCTGGATCTGCCAAATGTCTGCAGAACAAAGACCATATATTGATATCTTATGTGTATGATCAGATTAAGAGGTGAGGCCATGCAATTATTATCTGCAGAGTTAAAAACTCCCCTGACTTATGCTGGTTTGCAGTGGCATAACTAGGAATAGCTGGGCCCCAAGGCGAAAATTTGACATGGGCCCCCCCCCTCGAAGCAGTGACGGGTCCCCAAACAGTAAAATATGCTCAACAGTGACCCCCACACAGCATTATATGCTCCACAGTGGCCCCCATACAGCATTATGTACTCTACATTGCTCCCCCCATACACAGTATAATATGCTACCCACAGTGGCCCCACACAGTATAATATACTCCACACAGTGGCCCCCACCCTGTATTATATGCTCCCTGCAGTGGTCCCCACCCAGTATTATATGCCCCCCACAGTGGCCCCCACCCAGTATTATATGCTTCACAGTGGCCCCCACCCAGTATTATATGCTTCACAGTGGTCCCCACCCAGTAGTATATACTGTACAGTGGCCCCCACACAGTATTATAAGCTCCCAACAGCCCCCTCTGCTTCAGTGCTATTATTATACTCTGGGGCCTCCTCAGACCCCAGAGTATAATAATCGGAGGCCCAGGGAAGGTGATTAAAAATAACAAACATTCATACTCACCTTGCCTTACCTTTCCTTGGCATCCTCGCTCCATCCTGCCGTCTTCAGACCCTCTTCCGACGTCGCTGCTGAGGTCTGTGATTGGGCCTCAGCGGTCACATGGAAGCTCACTGACGTCATTATGCGGCCGCGCTCCATGTGACCGCTGGGGCCTAATCACAGGCCTCAGTCACATGACGGAAGAGCAACGGAGAGAACGCTGTGCCCAGGAGAGGTGAGAATATATATTTATTGTTTTCAGTCATATCCCCTGGGTGCCCTGAACTGCCATCTATTGGAAAAGGAGCCTGCAATATGCCAGGGTCCCTTTCCAATAACAGTATGTATAGCAGTCGGGGAACCAGGCTTTCCCTGTCCGCTATCATAGTTGTCCGGGGCCCGGCCATCTCCAGCTGGCCACGGGCCCCATACCCTGCCGGGTCCGGTCGCAGTTGCACCCCCTGCGACTGCGATCGTTACGCCACTGGTTTGTGGGGTTCGCGGTAGCGGCTGCCACAGGACTCTGGGCCCCCTAATATCCCGGGCCCTGTGACAGCTGCTACCCCAGTATTTATGCCCCTGCTGGTTTGTATTTCTATGTGATGCAGCTTCTTGCTGCTCTCTTCACGGCCTCCTGCTTGTAAGAGCTGAGAGGGAGAAATCTATCACAAGCAGGAGGCTATGGGACAAGCTAAAGGTATAAAAATTCTATGTTACTGATCCTTAACTTTCTGCCGTCTGCCACTCCCTATGTCTCTAGCAAGCTAGAGGCATGTTGGAAAATGTGGACTGCATTAAGTGAACTGTTTCAAAGGAGAAGAAGAAGTCAAGATGGCAGAAACCAAAAATTAACTAAACAGGTATACATACGAGTCTCCGCATCATTCTTTATTAATAGTTTATGCTGCACTATACAGTATAGGCAAAAAAATACAGAACTGTTTTTTTTAATGTAACCTTCCTCTAAAATACAGGTATGTAAATGTATACAGGAATAGTAAGGGAAGTATTTTCCATTCTTGTGACTGTGTACAATGTATTATGCTTGATTTACACACATGTTCCTAGCATAAGTATATACATTTCTAGTGTCAGATGGCATTGATTGTGGACATTTGCTTCAGGGTACAGCACATAGTTTGTTTCTGGCTACTGTATGTTTTTGGAGATGGTGCAAACCAGTATTTCATTTGGAGGCTGTAGAATATTATACTTGTAATAGCGCTCAGTTGGGAGCAGCTGCTCTGTGCATGTGTGCTGTGACTGAAGAGCATATCTCTAAGTAGATATTACCTCTCTTCTCTAAAATAAGCAAATGCAAGCAGCTTATTCAGAGAAATTGTAAAGCACTCGGTATCTAAGAGGAATGAGTGGTTCTAGGTGGTATTAGGAGAGCTGACGTGTTGATAATTTGTACAGAGTCAAGAAAAACAATTTACACAGGAAAAATAAGTTTGCAGGTATTTTAGAGCTGTGGCTGACTCTAGTAGACCATGGATCACAATTAGGGTATTGTGGCTAGCTCTTTGGTTCCCATTGTGGGGGATAAAAGATTTGCTGCAGCTTGCTATTCATGCTAAATCCACATGTACATCTTTCAGCAAGGATGTGGACAGTGGCGTAACTAAAGTCTTGTGGGCCCAGTGAAAACATTTGTCCCCCTACACCCTCCCTACAGCAAATTATTGATAGTGACAGTTACGGGTGGTGCAGCAGTATCTCAGATACTTGAAAAGGATACAGCTTTAGTATCCATAACTATGTTTATTAAGAATATGATGAGTGAGCAGCGCAGAGACCGGCATGTAAACAAGACTGGACGCTGCGTGCTGTGGGAAACAGCTAATCTGCATAGTCCTAACAGTCTATGAGATGTAAGAGATCAGTGGGGGGTCCAACACCTGGGGCACCTGCTGATCAACTCTTTGAAAATACTGTGGTGCGTTTGCAAGTGCCGTGACCCCTTCACTATTTACATTGCATAGTATCTGTTTTATAATGGCCATGCAATATTATTATAGCCTGAAATAATAATAGTTGCTATAAAACAGATGGTGAGTGATGTGAATAGTGAAGGGGCCCCACACAGTATAATATGCTCAACAATGGTCCCACACAGTATAATGTGCTCCACAGTGTCCCCCACACAGTATAATATGCTCCACAGTGGTCCCCACACAGTATTATATGCTCCCAAGAGCCCCCCTCCGCTTAGGTGCTATTATTATACTCTGGGATCTCTTCACACTCCAGAATATAATAAGTAGAGGCCCAGGGGAAGTGATTACAAATAACAAACAATCACCTTACTCACCTGCTTTCTCACTCCGTCCGGCTGTCTTCAGCATCCTCTTCTGCCAGACGCACCCTAGACGTCACTGCTGGGGCCTGTGAATGGGCCTCAGCAGTCACGTTGGGCACGATGACGACAGTCACTGGCCGGAAGAGCCCCGGAGAGGTGAGTATAAGTATTTGTTATTTTTAGTCACCTCCCCTGGGCAGGCATCTATTAGAAAGGGGCCCAGTGACATGCCGTGCCCCTTTCCATTAACAATATGTATAGCGGTTGGTGGTCCGGGGTCCTGGTCATTTCCAGCTGATTGTGGGCCCCATACCCCGCCGGACCTGGGCCTAGTCGCACCCCTTGTGACCGCAATTGTTACGACACTGGTTGTGGACTTTTAGTCACAGTCTAGCCTCACTATATTTATGTCTGTAAAGTCCCTGATAAAAAGTTGCACTACAGGATTTCCTGCACTGTGTAGTTGTCCTGGCTGAGTGAAGTATATACTGTATTTACAGTATATATAGTTGATATCAGCCCATCAGATTATACCTGGATTCTTTACATGTATAATATCTTTTATGAGCTGTTTACCAGGTTATATTAAGCAGAAGAATTGGTTTCAATGTACGGTAAATGCACTACTTCTCCATAAGCATCACAGTGTTACAAATGTAATCTATGAAATCTACTACTATATTTTATTACCTACTATATTTTTAAAGGGGGGATTAATTTATATGTAGTGATGCTGGTATCTGTTTCATCGGACCACAATGTACCCTTATAAACTAAAATAAAATTATATGAGCAGTCACAACGTGATTTGTTTAGTGAAATAGCACAGAAACCAATTACAAGCTAGTCAGTCAACTGCAAAAAGCCGCCAGATTGCAACACATTTCAGTGAACACTGACTGAGCTCTGTACAGATGTTTTAAAAGAAATTCTATGTTTGTTTCCTTTTGTAGCCATCATTTGAGAATAATATAATAACCCATTGTGTTTTTGGTGTTTTTTTACTTAAAGGGGTTTTCCTATAGTTATTAATTGATGACCTCTTCTTAGAATAGGTCATCAATTAAAGATCGGCAGAAGTCTGACACCCGGGCACCCGGTCTGATAAGCTATTTGAAGAGGCTGCTTGAATGAGTGCTGCAACCTCTTCATTACCATACATTTGTATAGTGACTTTGCTCCATATCACAGTTTACCCCATTCACTTGAATTTGATTGAGCTGCAGTTGTGCCTTGTGACCAATGAATGCAATGTCACATTGCCTGGGGGTCCAAAACCTGGGATCCCCATGGGTCTGCAATTGATGACCCATTCATATGAAATCCCTTTGCAACGTTTTCTGTAAGTCTTCACAAGGTTGGCACACACTGTTGCTGGTATGTTGGCCCATTCCTCCATGCAGATTTCCTCTAGAGCAGTGATCTTTTGGGGCTGTCACTGGGCAACACGGACTTTCAACTCCCTCCAAAGGTTTTCTATGGGGTTGAGATCTGGAGACTGGCTAGGCCACTCCAGGACCTTGAAATGCTTCTTACAAAGCCACTCCTTCGTTGCCCTGGCGGTGTGCTTGGGATCATTGTCATGCTGAAAGACCCAGCCACATTTCATTTTCAATGCCCTTGCTGTTTGCACTCAAAATCTCATGATACATGGCCCCATTCATTCTTTCATGTACACGGATCAGTCGTCCTGGTCCCTTTGCAGATAAACAGCCCCAAAGCATGATGTTGCCACCCCCATGCTTCACAGCAGAAATGTTGTTTATGGTATGGTGTTCTTATGGTGTTATTAAATGTTGTGTGTTGTTATGGTGTTGTTAAATGTTATGGTGTTCTTTGGATGCAACTCAGCATTCACTCTCCTCACTCTCCTCCAAACATGACGAGTTGTGTTTCTACCAAACAGTTTCATCTTTGATTTCATCTGACCATATGACATTCTCCCAATACTCTTCAGGAACATCCAAATGCTCTCTAGCAAACTTTAGATGGCTTAAGCAGGGGGACACGTCTGGCACTGCAGGATCTGAGTCCCTGGCAGCGTAGTGTGTTACTGATGGTAGCCTTTGTTACGTTAGTCCCAGCTTTCTGCAGGTCATTCACTATGTCCCCCCGTGTGGTTCTGGGATTTTTGCTCACCGTTCTTGTGATCATTTTGACCCCACGGGGTGATTTCTTGTGTGGAGCCCCTGAGTGAGGAGATTATCAGTGGTCTTGTATGTCTTCCATTTTCTAATTATTGCTCCCACAGTTGATTTCTTCACACCAAGCTACTTGTCTATTGCAGATTCAGTCTTCCCAGCCTGGTGCAGGTCTACAATTTTGTTTCTGGTGTCCTTCATCAGCTCTTTGGTCTTCACCATAGTGGAGTTTGAAGTGTGACTATTTGAGGTTATGGACAGGTGTCTTTTATACTGATAACAATGTCAAGCAGGTGCCATTACTACAGGTAATGAGTGGAGGACAGAGGAGCCTCTTAAAGAAGAAGTTACAGGTCTGTGAGAGCCAGAGATCTTGCTTGTTTGTAGGTGACCAAATACTTATTTTCCACCATAATTTGCAAATAAATTCTTAAAAAATCAGACAATGTGATTTTCAAAGGATAGTAATAATAATGCTAAATATAAAGGTTGATTTGTTCAAGCCAATCTCCCTGTGTTTGTGTGGGCTACCTCTGGGGGTCTCACAATATACAATACATATATATATATATTTGGGACAGTGATTGACAATCTCTGTAAAGTGCTGCAGAATATGTTGGCACTATACAAGTAAGCAAAATAAATACATCAGGAAGATTTCCGGACCTATACTGTACCTACAATGAAAGGCCTGAAATGATGGTATGTCACTGTATAGACATACACAACCCTTAGGGTCCTGTTATAAAAAATGTATACTGCATGATGTGCAGCGTGTTTTTTTCTGCAGTTGACCTCTGTATAGGAAGTACAGTTTGCTTCACTTTTCTATACAGTAGAAAACAAGACATGTTGTGACATATCAAACTGTTGAAGGCCTAAGGGACACTTTTTTGACCTTCATTGGTTAAATGGAGCGAGTTGGTTAATGTTAAGCACTGGACTCAGATGCCGTAGGCACTTAGCCTACCTTAACATCCATTGTGCTATCTTCTATGTGGATTTTCAGTTTTGGAATATGCAGTGAGTGCAGCCACCCACTCTACCTTGAACTTAAGAATAATGTGAACATAATACATATAAAAAAACTGCTTTAACTTGTATAATTTGAAGCTATGTATAGAGTTGTAAACCTGTTGAGTAACCCTTAGAGACAAGCAAATCATGAAATAAAATCTCATCTGCCAAAAGATCAAATATTTAAATTTATTTGAATTGCTTTATAAGCGGCCATTAGAGTGATTTCTTGTTCGCTGTTCTTCCTTAAGGTGCTATTGTGTTTTTCTTTTCGTAGCATTTGTTTTCCACATGTTGATTTAATGACTTTTTCTTTCTAATTTATCAATTTTCAGCATACTTGTGTGTAGTATATACGAAAGCAAAATGTTCCCCAGTATGCCTCTCAGGAAGATATAATTATACAGCTAGAAATTTAGATTTTATGTCATGTGAAAATATCACCATATTACCATTTTTATTATTTGTTTGAAACAGTCAGTTTGATAAGATGTTGACAGTTTTGTAAACAAGTTTACAGACAAAAGGTTCTTACAGATGGTGGCATTACGGATCTTTTTTGTATGGATATGTAATTTGCACCCATGGCTCTGTAACATGAAGCCTATACAAAACTATATAAAATAGATCAAAAATGCGGAGCCTCCTACCACCTGATTTGTTACAGAAAGTAGGCTATTTATTATTGGCACCCATCTAGTAGAGTGCTGGACCTAGTTTGATTTCAAAAACTACAGAAATTCATTGTGACTCACACAGGTGTCATCCACAGGTATCAGAGGACTCAGAGCGTTCCACGAAATCATTTCACTTAACACTGTTATTCCACCACCACAAGGCTACACTTGTGACAGAAGTGTGCATAAAATTATAATGCTTGTACCTAGTTTTGACCCTCCCACCAGCATGGCGCAACAAAAATCTGGATTCATCTGAGTAGATGATGTTTTTCCATTGTCAGGGCTCCAACTTCTACTCTTATTTTTGCCCACTGGAGTCTTCCCTTTTTGTTTCCCTTAGACAGCAATATCACCTTAACTGGTCTGCTGTTAGAGTTCTTCATATACATCATGGATCCAGCTTGTAAAAGCCCATCTGCCCAAATCTATTAGATTTGCACTCCATTCCATTTGCACAGGACTATTTAACTGGAATAGAGCACACTCTTAGATTCTACTTCAGACTCCTATCTATCCAAAACTATAAGTATTGCCTATTCATGTCGAAAAACATTTGTGAAGTCAGACACTAATGATACATAAGAAGGTCTATTCTAGTTCCTCCCATAGGTGTTTGATGGGGTTGAGGACAGGGCTTTGTGCATGCCAGTCAAGTTAATCCACTCTAAACTTACCCAACCACTTCTTTTGCTTTGTGGACTGGGACACAATCATCTGGAAAAAAAGGCCTTCCCCAAACTATTTCCACAATGATTGAAGCATGCAATTGCCCAAAATGTCTTTGTATTCTGAAACATTACAATTTCCTCGTAGTATTTTCCCTCCTTCACCAAACTTTAAAGTTGGCACAATGCAGTCAGGCAGATAACATTCCCCTGGAATTCACCAAACCCAAACTCATCCATCAGGCCGGGAAGAATGATTTGTAACTCCACGGAAAACTTAGCGCCATTCTTAATATCACTCCATCTGACACTTGGCACTGTGCTTGGTGAAGTAAGCCTTGTGTGCAGCTGTTTGGCAATGAAAACCCAAGTCATGAATCATCTGGCATACAGTTTTTGTGCCAGGAGACGTTTCAAACTCTGCAGTTATTGAATCACTATATTGTTGGTGACTTTTATGTACTATAAACCTCAGCAACCCCGTTCTGTGACTTTACATGGTCTGTCACTTTGCAGAGTTGCTGCTGTTCCAAAACACTTCCACTTTTCAATAATACCACTCACATGGGATATCTAGGAGATAAGAAATTTTACAAACAGACTTGTTGCAGCCTAATACAAGAAGAGGAGAGCTAGACTTTCGAAAGCTTACTATCAAATATACTCAGTTAGCCTCTAAAAGGTATTGCCTGATTTCTTCACTCTTCCACTACTTTCTATGGCTAACATGGTACAAAATTATGCTACTAACAACATCATACTGAAATTCAGTGAGCGTTTTGAATGACTTAAAGAGGGCTTGTCACCAAGTACAAAATACTAAATGCTGTACATTATTTGATTCTCGCTGTGCCACTGAACAATCTGGCATTTTTTTTTTTTTAAATCCGTCGCTCTGTTCAAAAGACACGGCCCCTGGATCATTATATGTAAACTAACTCTGATTATCCATGTGGGCGGTAACCTTTTGCATTTCTCATAGAAAATAAAAGGCACCCACCTACGTGGAGAATCAAGGCTAGTTTACATTCAGTCTTCCAGGGACCATATCATTTGAATGGGTGGATGGATTTAAAAAAATAAACATAAACGCCAAATTATTCAGGAGTACATGGGGTATGGCATTTAGCATTTTGTGTATTATGACAGGTCCTCTTTAACCCCTTCATGCATTCTCACGTACATGCACGTGGGAGAATGTGGTTAGTTACCGCATCCCCACGTACAGGTACGTGACGGTGATCGAGCGGGCTCAGAAGCAGAGCCCGTGCGATCACCGCGGGAGCCCGGCTGTATTTGACAGCCAGGCTCCCGCTGCAACAGCGGGGACCAGTGGTAACACCGATCCCCGCTGTTTAACCCTTAAGATGCCGTGGTCAATAGCGACCGCGGCATCCAAGGGGTTCCGCCATCTTGCCGCCCCCCCCGGCACCCCCCGCGGCGAGACGGGGGGGCCGATATCGATAATCTGCAGCCCGGGGTCTGCCAAGTGACCCCAGGCTGCCTGGAGCCCCCACTACCTGGTTTATCCTGCCGAGACCTCAGGAAGTCAGCGCTGTGTTTCCATAGCGCTGACTTCCTGTATAGACTGTAAGACACTTGCATGCTCGTGTCTTGCAGTTTATAGTACTGAGCCAGAGATCAAAGCATCTCTGGCTCAGGTGTCCTAATGGGTCACATGAAAAAGTAAAAAAAGTGAAAAAAATAAATAAATAAAGTATGTGAAAAAAATTTATAAAAGAATAAAGCCCCAAAAATTCCCTTTTCCTATATAAAATGAATTATATAAAAAATAAACCTAAAACTTAATAAAAACAATACATATTTGGTATCGCCGCGTCCGTAACAACCTGTACAATAAAACTGAAACCATATTTAATGTACACAGTGAACATCGGGGAAAAAAAACGCCAAAAGTAATGATTTTTCGCCATCTCACCTTACAAAATATGCCATAAAAAGTGATCAAAAAGTCATATGTACCCCAAAACAGTACCAATAAAAAGCACAGGTTGTCCCGCAAAAAATAAGCCCTAAACCAACTCTCTAAACTGAAAAATAAAAATGCTTTGTATCTTAGAAGATGGCGATGCAAAAAAAATAGATTTATGTCCCCAAATGGGTTTTTGTTCTGCAAAATTGGTATTGCATAAAAAAACAGTATAAATGAGGTATCGCCGTAATCGTACCGACCCGCAGAATAAAGATAACATGTTACTTATGCTCTACCCTGCATGGTGAAAAATTTAAACGGTAAAACACAGTGCCAGAATTGATGGGGTTGTTTTTTAATCCACCAAGAAAGAGTTAATAAAATTTATTTAATAAGTTGTAAGCACCTAAAAATGATGTCATTAAAAAATACATCTCATACTGCAAACAACAAGCCCTCATATGGCTACATCACCAGAGAAATAAAGAAAATATAGCTTGTACAATGTGAAGACAAAAACCCCCAAAAATCGCCAAATCATTAGAACATAACTGGCTGTGGCAGGAAGGGAATGTATAAGCTGTGCGAGCATATATTAGGGGACACCCCAGATTTAGCGCTTACGAGGGAAAATAAACCAGAAGTGACCCCCAGAGTGACCTCTCCAATAATAGGAACTACTGGGGAAATAGTAGGGAATTTAGTGTACCCAATGCACTACGCACAGCTTACATATTCACTTTTCCCCATCCGCTGTGCAGTCACGTCTGGAATGCTAATGCTCGTTACACCCCTTGATAAATTCTTTGAGGGGTGCACTTTTCAAAATGGGGTCATTCCCTAGGGGATTCCACTTTACTGGTACTTTAGAGGCTCTGCAAACATGACATGGCATCCAGATCCCAAACATCTGAATCTGCGCTCCAAAAGCCACATAGTGCTCCTTCCCTTCTGTGCCCTACTGTGTTCCCAAACTGCAGTTTATACCCACATGTATGACACTGGTGTACCCAGGATAAGGTACTTAATGTCATATGTGGGTATAAACTCCTGTTTGGGCACAGCCCGAGCACAGAAGGGAAGGAGCGCTATTTGGTTTTTGGAGCACAGACTTGGACGGTTTGGCTTTTGGACGCCATTGCACTTTGCAGAGCTGAAATGCCAGTACAGTGGAATCCCCTGACATGTCACCCCATTTTGGAAACTACACCCCTGAAGGAATTTATCCAGGGGTACAGTGAGCATTTTTAACCCCCAAGTGTTGCTATAATTTATTATCCATAAATGAATATGCAGATGATGGTGAAAGGTGAAAATGACAATTTATCCAGGAATACGACATTTCAGTGCGTAATATGTTGTGCCCGGCTTGTATCAGAGATGAACGCTCCAAAAGCTGTTGTGCCCGGGATTCCCGCTCACCAGTTTTTGGAGTGTGTGTCTGTGCAGACATAAACTGGGCACAACATATTGGGCACTGAAATGGCGTATCTATAGAAAAATTTCATTTTTAACTTTTCATTATCAGCTGTGCATTCATTTCTGGAAATTAAAAGAATGCAACACTTAAGGGTTAATAATGCTCGCTACCCCACTTGATAAATCCCTTGAAGGGTATAGTTTCCAAAATGGGGTGACATGTCTGCGGATTCCACTTTACTGGCAATTCATGGGCTCTGCAAAAGTGGCATGGTGTCCAAAAAGCAAACTGTGCTCCAAAAACCAAAATAGCGCTCCTTCCCTTCTGTGCCCGGCTCTGCCCAAACAGCAGTTAATACCCACATATGGCATTGTTAAGTACGTTATCCTGGGCACACCAGTGTCATACATGTGGGCATAAACTGCCATTTGGGCACACAGCAGGGCGCAAATGTGAAGGAGCGCTATGTGCTTTTGGAGCGCATATTTAGATTGTTGTTTTTTTGGACGCCATGTCACATTTGCAGAGACCCTAAAATTGCCCCTACAAAATGGGGGTCACTTCTTGGGGAATTCCAATTTACTGGCACCTCCAGGGCTCTGCAAAACAACATGGCGACGAGAAAGTACTCCAAAAGCTAAAAAAACACAGTGCTCCTTCCCTTCTGAGCCCTGCTGTGTGCCCAAGCAGCAGTTTATACCCACATATTTAATTTTTTTGTCCCCGGGATAGCCCACTTAATAGTTTTAGGAGTGCATGTCTCTGATGCCACAAAGTGGCCGCAACGTATTAGGCACTGAAATTGGATATTTCTTTAAAAACTTTAATTTTCACTTTGTACATTAATTTTTGGGAAGCATTTTTAGGCTCAAAATCATAATATCCCTTGATACATTCCTTGAGGGGTGTAGTTTCTAAAATGGGGTCACTTTTAGAGGGTTTCCATTGTACTGGTACTTTAGGGGCTCTGCAAATGCGACATGGCATCCGAAAACTATTCCAGCAAAATCTGCCTTCCAAAAGCTAAATAGCGCTCTTTCCATTCTGAGCCCTGCCATGTACCCATACAGCAGATTACAACCACATATGTGGCATTTCTGTGTTCAGGAGAAATTGGGTAAAGAACTTGGGGGGGCTTTTTCCCCCTTTGTCCTCTTGTGAAATGAAAAATTTGGGGCCAAATTGATGGGGTATTGCCGAAAAAAGTAATTTTCATTTTAATGTCCCAATGTTAATAAAATGTGTGAAACAGCTGTAGGGTCAAAATGCTCACTTTACCCCTTGATATTTCTGTGAGGGGTGTAGTTTCCAAAATGGGGTCACTTTTAGGGGGGTTCCCCTGTTTGGTACTTTGGGGGCCCTTCAAATGCAACATGGTACCTGAAAACATCCACCAAAACTGCCTCCAAAAGCCAAAAGCGCTCTTTCCATTCTGAGCCCGCCATGACCCAACAGCAGATTACGACCACATATGGGGTGTTGGGGTGTTGGGGGGGAATTGTTTTGGAAACTGGGGGGGGGTTTTTTCCTTTTCCCCCCCCGGAAAAAAAAAATTTTGGGGGATAAAGTAACATTTTAGTAATGTTTCATTTATACATCCCAGTGTTAGCAAAATCTGTGAAACGGCTGTAAGGTCAAAATGCTCACTATACCCCTTGATGAATTCTGTGAGGGGTGTAGTTTCCAAAATGGGGTCACTTTTTGGGGTTTTCCTTTGTATTGGTACTCTAGGGGCTTTGCAAATGAGACATGGCACCTGAAAACTATTCCAGCAAAATCTGCTTTTCAGACGCCCAGTGTCGCTCCTTCCCTTCCGTACGCTGCCATTCACCCAAACATCAGTTTACACCCACTTGTGGGGTATTTCCGTGCGCGGGAGAAATTGCATAACAAACTGTGAGATGCATTTTCTCCTTTAACCCTTTGTGAATGTGTTAATTTTAGGGCTAAATTAAGGAATTAGTGGGAAAAAATTAAATGTCTAAATTTCACCTCCATATTGTTTTAATTACAGTGAAATACTTAAAGGGTTAACAAACTTCCCAAATGTTATTTTGAATTATTTGAGGGGTGCAGTTTTGAAAATGGGGTCATTTATGGGGGTTTCTAATATATAGGCCATTATAATCCTCTTCAGAACTGAAGTGGTCCCTAAAAAATTAGTTTGGGAAATTTTCTTGTAAATCTGGAAAATCGCTGTTACACTTGTAAGCTTTATAACATCCAAAATAAATTACAGGACGATTAAAAGATGATGCCGGTATATAGCAGAGATATGGTAGATAATATGTATTAATGTATTTGGGTGGTATGACTATCTGTCTGAAAAGCAGAGCATTTCACATTTTGAAAATTGCGATTTTTTTTCCAAATTTCCTATTTTTTTTATAAATAAATACAAAAATATTCATTAGTGTTTACCACTAACATGAAGTACTATGTTGCACGAAAAAACAATCTCAAAATCACTTGTGTAAGTTAAGTTGTCTCAAAGTTATTGCCATATAAAGTGACACATGTCAGTTTGAAAAACGAGGCTGTGTCCTTAACGCATTTTTGGGCTCGGTCTTGAAGGGGTTAAGCTCTATTCACATGATCAATGTAAATGGTCATCACACGACTGTATTAAATTAAATCCATGTGAATGGGGCTATTTAACGGACCGTCAAAAAATAGATCATGTCCTATTTCTGGCTGTTTTAAGGGATCCATCAATAGACTCAAATCTATGAGGGATCAGTGAAAATAATTGAACTAGAAAGAGTGCAGAGAAGGGTGACAAAGATTATTAGGGGAATGGGTGGACTGGAGTACAATGATATATTAACAAATTTGGGGTTATTCCGTTTAGATAAAGTTGTCTACGGGGAGACTTTCTTGAACATAAAAATATTATATGTTTTAGATGTGTTCTAGATTTTGGTAAGGACAAATTGATTGCCAGATTGGAGTCAGGATTTTTTGCTTTCATCTGGATCAACACTGTAAGGTTATAGGTTGAATTTGATGGACCTGTCTTCATCCAACCTCATCTACTATGTAACTATATGAAACGGTAGTGAAAACTGTCCCTTTTTCATTGCCGTTTTGTGCATTGGTCATGTATAATGTTCAAATCTTCAACCATTAGAGTATAAATTAAATTTTATTGGACAAACCTACAATGATATGTTTTTTTCCACAAATTAAAAAATCTAAATCCACTGTTCCAAATTATTATGCATGACAGAGTCTCTGTGCATTTTATAAGTTGTAAAGAGTTGAAAATGGTCATTTGTTGAATTTGCAACATTAAGAGGTCCCATTTACTGAAATCAAAAGCTATTTCAATCAAACACATCTTAACAGGCCAAGTTACATGTTAACATAGAGACCCTTCTTTCATATTCACTTCATAATTCTTTTATCCAGTGAACTTGTGAGTTTCTGGATAGTTTCTGCTTGAATTTCTTTTCAGGATGTCAGAATGGCCTCCATGATCTGCTGCTTTGATGTGACCTGTCTCGCACCCTCATAGATCTTTTGCTTGAAGATACGCCAAAGGTTCTTAGTAGGGTTGAGATCAGGGGAGGATGGTGGCCACACCATGAGTTTCTCTCCTTTTATGCCCATTGCAGCCAAAGTATTACAGGTGCTTGAGATTTCAGTGATCCAAAGAGGCCTGAGACACAAAATCATCCATGAGTTTAATTGAAAGACAAAAAATTTAACGTTTAGGACACTTAAATCTGATTTGCATAATAATTTGGAACGCGGTGTACAGTTAGAAAGTGATAGTAATCTGGAGATGGTCCTTCAACCATATTATAATCTACATTTTATAAAGCAACATTTCTAAAAGACAGTGTCAAATGGAAAGTTTTACTTACTATATATAGACCTTGTTTACATTTTCTGCTTTTGCTTTAATTTTTTACAAAAAAATGAGTAATTATAACGCATAAGGACTGTCAGGTGCATAAGCCAAACACTGATGCTTGTAATAAGCCCCTCTTCTTTTATAATTAGCTTTACCTGCAATAAGTTGGCCTGGTTTTATTTTATTCATAAGGTTACATGAACTCCATTATAAAGCCGACACTTAATTTTAAAAACTTGAGGCGATACCAAAAATGTGACTTTTCCGGCTCAATAGGTCTGAAGCAGCTTTAGATCTATTGCTTTATGGAAATAAACAGCGGTTGCTGCTTTGGAGACAGAAAATATTCTGCATTATTGTCACATAAAGGTGATGGATAAGTTAGCTGTAGTAGTGAACCGGAATACACATAGCTTCAATCATAAGACATTTCTGACAACATAAGATGAAGTCTGACTTGTGTACCATCTCAGGGTGATGCACAATTATTCTTCAACAACTGTTATACTGTAGAAATCTACATCAGGTGACAATCTGGAAGTCAACCATTGAGCATTTCTACTGATGATTTGTAGCTTATCCAGCTATCTGCATTAGACTATATCTGGCGAACATAGCTTTGTCAAGTGATAGATATTTGAAAAGAGGTACCATATATAATATACAGTGTATAAAAATGTCACAGCGAGAGCCTTGGACCCACACTATATCCTAAAGAAGCAGATGCTAGTTCTCATTGGTAAAAGAGAGACGATAATAAGCATAACAAGTATTGTGACCACCTTATTCAGGATAATTCATTTTTTCTTACTTCAATATCTAGATAAAGCATGATTACAGACACATTGAACATTGCACACCATAAAAACAAAGCCTGTAAGAAAGTCACACAAACGCAGTTTTTCTCCAATTCCACCCCATTTAGAATTTTTTTCCAGCTTTCCAGTCCATCATACAGAATATTAAATGGTACCATTACAAAGTACAATTAGTTTAACAAACAATAACCCCTCATATGACTCTGCGAACACAAAAATATAAAATTCATGGGCTTTGGAAGGCGGGGAGTCAAAAACAAAAACCAAAAAATGCCTGCGGTTGGAAGTAGTTAAATTAGTAGACAATTAAAAGTGAAGCATTTTGAAAATATAAAGAATTAAACATTTAGCAGATTTTTATCTTTTATCTAGATTTTCTCTAATTGTCTTAGTGTTGACAGTCTTCTGCCTTGACCAGTTGCCAGTGGTTATGACTATGGATGCAAGAATGTTGTATGGTCTGGCACTTGGCAGAAACCGAGCCATGATTTCCTTACTGTTGTCAGTCAGGGACACAACATGCATGAGAACATAAACTGGCCACAATAAGGAAATCACAGTTTCTGACAAGTTCTAGACCATAGAAAGTTCCTATATTCATGGCTTCGTCCATTTGCAACTGATCAAGTCTACAGATTGTCACCATTAAGATGGTTAGAAAATATCTTTAAAACCCTGCAAAATGTTCATTTATATTTGCAAAAATGTTTAACTTTTACATAGCTGCAAACTTAAATGTTGTTATGTAAATGAAAAAAAAACCCTTTAACTGTGGTGGATAGGTCTTGCAAGGAGTGGAGGGAAATGTGGGACAGATGTTGAATTCTGTTTTCCCCATGTTGAGTTTTCCAAAGCAGGAGGAAAAAGAAGGAGGATATACAGTAGCTGATAGATACTCTGGAATTCTTCGGATAATAAAAAGGTAACCTCTTTATCAGAGAGTTTGAGTGTCATCAGTCTAGAAGTGGTGCTGGAAGCCAGGCGGCTGTTGGACATAACTTGACGGACACCAACACAGATGAGGTGAGTTAAAAAAAAAGTGGTGTGCTAATGGGAAACACTAAATGTTTCATCACTGAGATATGAGGAGATTCAAGAGTGGGCCAGGTCTTTGATGCCAATGCCAAATTCAGTATATCACAAGGCATTATGGGAAAGGAGCTGGGGAGCTCATGCGCCCTCTATTGGAGTAACAAATCCCAATTGCTTTTGACTCACCGAGCCTTGAGACGCAAAGGGGCCAAGCCAACACACGCAACAGCGCGTCCGGATTGTGCCCATCAGACAGAGCAAAGTGATTGGCGGCTTAGTGGGAGGCAATGAGTGGGTTAGGGACAAGAATCTCTCACATTGAGGAGAGCACCAGGAAGGTGGTGGATTTTAATTGCCTTTGCCCTCTACTAGCATCTACATATCACAAGGCATTATGGGAAAGTAGTTTTTAACAGGAGGGGGTGATTGACAGTCAAAGGCAGAGGAAAGATCTAGAGCACAGAGTAATGCCGTTGGCTTATCTCTCTGGCGTACTATATGTTGGATTAGAGGAATTTGGCAGTAGAAATATAAAAGTATAAATATATCTATATAATTATCTAAATGAAATATAGATTAATTAGGTTGCATATATAATGATTTTTAATTTTCTAAGTTGATGTTGACCTATTACTTCAAGACATATAACTAATGATCCCATACAGACAGTCTGTGAAATATTGTTGATAGCATCTGACCCAGGACTGCAGATATAGCAGCTCTGTGAAGACTGTCCTATTAAAGCGGCAGTTAAGTTTGTGCTGACACTGATGCTGGCCTCTCACCAGAGAAAAGTTAAACCCATCAATTAAATATCTTCTGGGCATTTTCTGAAACTGTAATATATTCATTAGACAGCGGAGATCAATGATTCCGAAAGCTCCTGCACTCTTGATGCTGTAATTCACACTGTGAAATGAGCGTGGTAATTAATTGTAGGTTCGGTGAAGCTTTTTTTTTCCCATGGAGAGCACATTAGCAAATAACATCAAGCCAAAAAAAGAAAACCAGGAGTGAGTGACACAACATCAGCAGAATCTGAACAGGTTTTATGTACAGATATTTTTTATATTCTCTTTAACTGCAGCGGATACTATTATTTTATACCTTAGAGATGAACTCCATAGTTGTAAAATGAGTAGGCAGACTCATTGATCCACTCAGTCACATCTGCTAGAGTAAAGAAGAAAGCCATAGTGTAACATATTGATTGCTATTAAAGAAAATTGCATCTATTTGAAGTATAGTATTTAATTTGTATTCTTAAGTATGGGTGAAAGTCTCTAATAACAGCTGATGTACTATAAGCACTGCATCTGAGTCATTACCAGTCTCTAAAGACATAAAGGGGTTGTCCTGTTATGGACACTAATCCCCAATACACAGAACTGGGGATAAGTGTCTGATCACTGGGGGCCCGATTACTAAGCTTAGTTTGACACTTAACAGGTTAACTTTACTCTCTTAATGGTTTTTCAATGATATATTTTCTTCTGTGACTGTAAATGAAATAAGCTTTATTGTTTAAAGGTGAAATCCGTTAACCCTTTCGCGCATAATCATGTTAATTTACGTCATTATGCGCGAAGGGGTTTATGGAGAGAGCTCAGGAGCTGAGCTCTCTCCATACCCGGTGGATTCTGGCTGTATAATACAGGCAGGACCTGCAGCTAACAGCTGCGATTGGTGCCGACACCGATCGCAGCTAACACTTTAGATGCTGTGGTCAAAACGACCGCGACGTCTAAAGTGTATGGGTGCTATGGACGCCGCCATCTTTGAACGATCGCCATTCTCCAGATCACCATTGGAGGGCAGTGATCGGCTGCCATGACAACTGGGAGCCTATTGAAGGCTCCCAGGATTGTCATTATATCCCTTCTATTACATGCTGCAATATATTAGTATTGCAGTGAATAGTATGAACGATCAGACCCCCCTAGAGTTTGAGGTCCCAAGGGGGACTGAAAATAAAAGTAAAAGAAAAAATAAAAATGTTTAAAAGTATAAAAAAAAAAAAACACAAAAAATATAAAAGTTCAAATCACCCCCCTTTCCCTAGATCACATATAAAAATAAATAAACAATAATAAACATAAACACATTAGGTATCCCCGTGCTCCAAAATGTCCAAACTATTAAAATATTAAAATATTTATCCCATACGGTGAACGGCGTAATGGGTAAAAAAAATCAAAATGGCCAAATGGCGATTTTTTTTCAACACTTTGCCTCCTATAAAAATGGAATAAAAAAGATCAAACCATCAGAACTTCCCCAAAATGGTATAAATAAAAACGCCATCTTGTCCCACATAAAAAGATGTCATACCCAGCTCCATACACATAAATATAAAAAAGTTACAGGTGTTAGACATGGTGACACAAAATTTTTTTCTCTATTTTGCAAAGTTTTAAATTTTTTAAAAGGTATCAAAACATTACAAAAACTATATAAATTTGGTATTGCCGTGATCGTACTGACCCACAGAGTACAGGTAACATGTAATTTTTACCATATAGTGAATGCTGTAAAAATTAAACCCATAAGAAATTGGGGCAAATGCATTTTTTTTTCCAATTCCATCTCATTCAGAATTTTTTTCCAGCTTTCCAGTACATTGTACAGAATATTGAATGGAGCCATTACAAAGTACAATTTGTCCAGCAAACAATAAGCCATCATGTGACTCATGTTTCATTGAAAAATGAAAAAATTATGACTCTTGGAATGGGGAGAGGGAAAAACGGAAATGCAAAAACAAAAATTGACAGAGGCATGAAAGGGTTAAATGGGAATTTAAATTGAATCAAAAAAATAAAGTACTGTATGTTACTTTCATGTCCTCTAATACTGTATACATATTTATGTGAATATTCTCTTAAAAGGAAACCTGTCACCATGAAAATGCAGTATATTCTGCAGGATGTTATAGAGCAGAAGGGGTTGAGCAGATTGATGTATAGTTTTATTTAGTGGAAGAGTGAAGAAATCAGGCGATACCTTTTAGAGGCTGAGTATATTTGATGGTAGTCTTTCGAGAGTACTAGCTCTCTTCTTCAGACATGGTGTTATAGAAGAGAGCTAGTACTCTCAAAAGCTTACCATTGAATATACTCAGTTAGCCTCTAAAAGGTATCACCTGATTTCTTCACTCTTCCACTATTTTCTATGGCTAACACGGTACAACATTATACTACTAGTTTTATTTAGAAAGATTAAGTACAACTGGTCATTTGTTCCTTTATATTCTGCTTTTCTATGCTTAGAAATGGCAACTGAGTCAAGGTACTGGCAGTGATTGACAGCTGTTTCTGTATGCAAGGTTATAGAGGGGAAATTGTCAATCACTTATAGGACGCTATAAAAGCAGAGGTATATACAGTAATGGAATAAATGACAGGTTATATGGAATCTTTCCCCTACAATTATTTATCAAACTGCTCAGCTCCTGCTGCTCTATAACATCCTGCCTACAGATTACGCTGCATTTTCATGCTGACAGAAACCCCTGAAAGGTATTATCTCATAAGGACAGCCACTTTCCATGCCCCCTATTATATATAATATAAATTACATAAATGGGGTCACCCTATACAACACACAACTATTAATCACAGCTCTATAACAAGCAGAGTTCATAATAGTAGGCATAAATATTCCGTATATTAACCCCTTAATGACCGGGCCATTTTTTGTTTTTGCATTTTCGTTTTTCCCTCCCCACATTCCAAGAGCCATAACTTTTTCATTTTTCAGTTCACAGAGTCACATGATGGCTTATTGTTTGCGGGACAAATTGTACTTTGTAATGTCACTATTCAATATGCTGTGCAATGTACTGGGAAGCTGGAAAAAAATTCAGAATGAGGTGCAATTGGGAAAAACTGCATTTGCGCCAAATTCATATGGGTTTAATTTTTACACCATTCACTGTGTGGTAAAAATGACATGGTATCTGTATTCTGCGGGTCAGTACGAACACGGCGATACCAAATTTATATAGTATTTGTAATGTTTTGATACCTTTTAAAAAATTAAAAACTTTGCTAAACAGAAAAAAAAATTTTGCGTCGCCATATTGTGTCACCTGTAACTTTTTCATATTTACATGTATGGAGCTGGATAAGGTGTCTTTTTATGCGGGACAACATGACGTTTTTATTGATACAACTTGGGGAAAGAGCTGATGGTTTGATCACTTTTTATTCAATTTTTTTATAGGAGACAAAGTGTTGAAAAAAACGCTATTTGGCCATTTTGATTTTTTTTCCCCGCTACGCCATTCACCGTATGGGATAAATATTTTAATATTTTAATAGTTCGGGCATTTTGGAGCGCGGGGATACCTAATGTGTTTATGTTGACTTTTGTTTATTTACTTTTATATCTGATCTAGGGAAAGGGGGTGATTTGAACTTTTGTGTTTTTTTTTAATTTTTACATACTTTTAAAAACTTTTTTTTTTTCCTACTTTTACTTGTATGATCAGACTCCCTAGGGACAGGGGCGTAACTACCGGGGTAGCAGTGGTAGCGACTGCCACAGGGCCCGGAACATTACGGGGCCTGGAGCCCTGTGGCAGTCGCTACCGCGAACCCCACAATCACTGCTATCGTTATACTCTGGGGTCTTTTGAGACCCCGGAGTATAACGATCGGGGGCCCAGGGGAGGTGAGCGAACATAAAAAACACTGTAACTCACCTATCCGCCGCTCCGCAGGCTTCAGGCCTGTTTGGTGACGTCCCAGACGTCAGCCGACGTCATTATGCGTCGCGACGCTGGCCTGGATCGCGCGAGATCCGGTCCGACATTGAAAATGGCCGAAGTAGCGCACGGGAGTGCACCGGAGCGAGGAAGAGGTAAGTTGCAGTTTTTTCTATGTTTCTCTCCTCCCCTGGGTCTCCGATCATTATACTCTGGGGTCTGAAAAGACCCCAGAGTATAATAATCGTTCATGGGTGGTCCACTATGGGGCATAATACTGTGTGCAGGGGCCTCTATGGGGCATAATACTGTGTGCAGGGGCCTCTATGGGGCAAACTACTGTGTGCAGGGGCTACTATGGGGCAAACTACTGTGTGCAGGGGCCACTATGGGGCAAACTACTGTGTGCAGGGGCTACTACGGGGCAAACTACTGCGTGCAGGGGCCACTATGGGGCAAACTACTGTGTGCAGGGGCCACTATGGGGCAAACTACTGTGTGCAGGGGCCACTATGGGGCAAACTACTGTGTGCAGGGGCCACTATGGGGCAAACTACTGTGTGCTGGGGCCACTATGGGGCAAACTACTGTGTGCAGGGGCCACTATGGGGCATAATATTGTGTGCAGGGGCCACTATGCTGCATAATACCGTGCCCAGGGGCCACTATGGGGCATAATACCATGTGCAGGGGCCACTATGGGGCATAATACCGTGTGCAGGGGCCACTATGGGACATAATACCGTGTGCAGGGGCCACTATGGGGCATAATAGTGTGCCCAGGAATGCGGTTTGTGTGTGTGGGGGGGTTGGGGGTGGGTGGTTGGGGGCGGCGGCTTGGGGGGGGCCCATGTCAAATGTTCGCCTTGGGGCCCAGCCATTCCTAATTACGCCATTGCCTAGGGACCTTTAAACCTAGGGAGTCTGATCGATCATACTATTCACTGCGATACTACTGTATCGCAGTGAATAGCAAAATGCCTTCACTGCTATTAGACGATGCCTCTGGTATCGTGTAATAGCTATATTGTAATGACAGGCCTGGGAGCCTTCAATAGGCTCCCGGCTGTCATGGCAACCAAGCGCCGCCCTCCGATGACGTTCTGGAGGGCGGCGATGAGATAAAAATGGCGGCGCCCTTGTCGGCTCCGCAATTTAGATGCCGCGGTCGCGTTTGACCGCGGCATCTAAAGGGTTAACAGCCGCGATCGGTGCAGGCACCGATCGCTGCTGTTAGCTGCGGGTCCTGGCTGTATTATACAGCCGGCACCCGTGGTGTATGGAGAGCGCTCAGCTCCTGAGCGCTCTCCATACATAGTCATGCGACTCAGGACGTACTATTACGCCCTGCGTCATTAAGGGGTTAAAAGGATGATCATTTACTTGAATGGCCACTTTGTATTGCTACTTCATGACTGCTATACAGTACTTCCACCATTTCCACCTGATCACCAGGGGTTCTGTTAGGAATGTTTTTTTTATATTATATCATATAAGTATTTTGTAGTGATTGATATTAAGGATTAGAATGAGACGGTCATTAATCAGTCTAACAGGGGATGGAAAACTCCCCTCATTTTTGTAGACTTAGTTGTGTGATTTATATACTGAACACATAGTTATTGTTTATAAAAGATAAGAGTTAGACCTCATTAAAAATGTTTTATGGGACAGATGGGCTCATCTGGTCAGATGCTTATTAAGCATCTAAGATGGTGGATATCAGATATCCACGTGCTTGTCATGCATGAACACCCATTTATTCTTGACCAATTGTATTACATGTTTTATATGATGTCAGCATATTTTTATTGTATATTGTGAAAAAGCCAACCCATAAAATCATGAGACCAGTAAGGTATAAAAATCGGTGTCTATTGGAAGTCTGTCGGCAGACACACTATAGCTTGTATGCTGTGTGTGTGTGTGTTTCTATTTGTTAACAAATAAAACTAATCTTATTTTGTTTTAGACGATCGGTGATGTCATGATTTGACAAGGATTTAGAATTTTCCCCACATTGTTGGTCCTTCGAGCCGGAATTCAATATCTCCTGAACGATCCTAGACTGGACTGAAGGTGCACCGGACACCAGGTAATAAATACCTAGGCCTTGCTGTATTAAAAGACCTCCGGCTGAATTGCCATAAAAAGAGGCCAGTCCAACAGGATTGGGATGAAGTGACAAATTCTAAATAGTCATTGGAAGATTCTGGACATCTGGGTCATCTGAATCAAGGTAAAAACATATGCTTGAGTTTGTATGTAACTTATGGGTCTAGAATTTTATTTGTAGGGTCCATAGAGTTAGCACTGCGGCAATATCCCCAGGGTCTTGGGTTAGAGTTCCAAGACTAAGTCCAAAGCCATTGTGAGAAGGGCTACAGGAAATAATTTTGGCTCCAAGATAGTACTGTTAGATAAGATGTCTATGATCTGTAATTACATGTTGTCTGTTTGTCTTTCTTAATGTTGCTTGTGTGAAGTTCAAATTTTTTGGTTCCTTTTTTTTTTTTTTTAATACCATATGTAGTGTCACTTTATCTAGAGACACCAGGAAGTGTTTTTCATGGTTTGTTTCTGTTTTTATTATTATTATGATATTCTAAATTCTGGACAAAGTAGATATTATCTTAGAGAAATTAAGGTAGTTTATTTACATGCTGCACCTCATTTTTAGAATTCATAAGATAATAATCTTGTTATTGTTTGTATATTGCACTTCTATACAGTATAAGAATTACTAGAAGTTGTTACTAACGTGAGCATTAGTGTGGAAGAGGGCAGTTTCCACACGATCCCCTTGTCATGGACAGCCTGGCTGGGTGACTTCTGTCCTGGGGCTGCATTTCCCAGCTAGCGGTTGTTGACCGTCCAGCAACATCAGCAAGTATTATCAGCCCCCATAACTGTACTAACCATAGTAATACTGTGTGACTGAAGGAAACAAGAATCCTGATTGTTGTGTGTGTCTGGGCCCTGGAGTGTCTGAAGTGATTGTATAAGGGATGCAAACTATGTGTGGGTTCCATAGCCAAACCTTGTGGACATTCTCATAAGTGTCTCAGGGACAACAGATTGTGCTAGAATATAAAGAAGGATTGAATCTCACGGTAGAATTCACCTTCTGTGACAGGCGAACACTTTGTGTTCAGATAAAGGAACTTTCCGAGAAGAGAGGTGTCATAAGACTTTATCCTGAAACTAATGCATGCCATCGCTGTGTGATTGTCATTAATTATAATTAATATAATTATATGCCATGTCCCCAATGTATTTGTAGTGTTACTCTTACTAGAGATACAAGAAAAAGAATATATTCTTGGTATATATATATGTTTTATAATATAGTCCCAATATGGACTTTTTATAGAGGATACAGATATCTGAAAGTGATCCATTTACATGCTTTTCCTCATCCTCAGTACTTTAATTTTCTGTGGGAAGATATTGAGGAAGATAAGCATTATATACCAAGATATGTGAGATCATTAAGTTGTCCCATTAGCACTGACGAAGTGGACGAAGGTATTGATATAGGTTAATACAGTCATGAATTATCCTTATAATCCATGTCCTCATTGTATTACAGCTGTCACCTTAGACAAGTAAATAATTTAAGACATTTTTGGAGATTACATAAAATACATAGGAGGTTAATTCCTCTTATTGTCTCTTTTAGGGGCAACTTTGAATATAAAAGAATTATTACATGTATATTGTCTACTAGATATATTACAGACCAAAAAATTGGACCCCCCCCCCCCCCCCAAAAGTTTTCCGTATTTTCATGACTATAAAAATTGTAGATTCACACCGAAAGGACCAAAACAATAAATAAAAACACATGGAATTATATACTTAACAAAAAAGGGAACAACTGAAATGTTGTCCTAGATTCAAGAGATCTTCAGTAGCCACCTTTTCTTTGTTACCGCTTCGCACCCTCTGGCTCTCTTATGAGCCAGGGTCACCTGATATGGTCTTCCAACATCTTGAAGAATTTCCCGAGTATTTTAGCAATGGTTGGCCCTTTTGCCTTCACTCTGCGGCCCGGCCCCCCCCAACCCCCCCCCGTTGGGGTCGGGGCCTGGCGGCCGGGGGGGGGGGGGCGTCCGGCGCCGCCCCCCTCACTCCCTTCTTGGTCAATAGCCCTTACACAGGCTGGAGGTGTGTTTGGGGTCATAGCATGTAATAATACATGATGGGTTTCAATTAACCATAAACCGGATGGGTGCATGTGGCTGCAGAGGGACAAGCCATACCAGCGCACAGGGCCAGCAGCAACCAGAAGGCCGCGCACACACCCAACACGAGAGAGGCGCGCAGACGGGTGACTGTTAATCTGAGCTGCGTAACCGCGAGGGGGGGGACCTCGGAGAGGGACGTGAGTGGAGATGCTAAACATAGGCATCAACAACATCCCAATAATACCAAATTTTTACAGAAATTGAAAAAGAACTCTGGTTTTAGTGGTACATTGATAGTGGACAGTGGTAGCAAATTAGTAAAAGATATAGAAAAATATGGAGGAATTAAATAACATAGTAAAAATGGGTGAAAGAGTGACTGACTCAAGCAATAAGAGGAAAAAGGATTCATTGAGGATTCCTGACGTGGTCAACGATAAAATTGAAATTATTGTCATTGTTATGGGATTAATAATTGTCATTATATTCCTTATTTGGTTATTAAGACAGACTGTCCTTGATCAGAGGAAGGTATATCCTAGTACACATTTAGTGTAGTTCTTGAATATCCTGTTTATATTGTGTGTTTTTGGATTATTGTTGACCATATCAACTGAAGGCTGGAAATAAAGTTGAAGTTAAAGTGTTTTTACAGAGTGAAATAGGTTATTGTTGGACTGAATTAGGACATTTTTGTATTCTATTTAGACTAAATTGCTATACTGTTCCTAATGTACCAATAAATAGAAAGTATTGGGATATATTGAACAAGATCTCTTTGTACTTAAAAATAGAATCTTCAGGTGTCTTTTAAACAGACATAATCCTGCAGATTTTTCTACAATTTTCACATTGCAGGTTTCGCTGGGCTATATGGTACTACAGGGTGAGATGCAATGAGGGGAAAGCCAGTGCAGCTATGTGTGGGATTAGTAGCTGCTTGCAAGATAAGAGAAAAAAAAAAAAAAAAAAAAACACTGACCTTGGCGAGCAAACTTGTTCTTTACTCTCTCTCTCTCTCTCTCTCTCTCTCTCTCTCTCTCTCTCTCTCTATATATATATATATATATATATATATTCAGCAAGGGGGAGTGCTGGCCACAGAATGCAAAGTAATTTAATATACAAAGATGAAGAACCATTGTTAATGCAGATTTTGAGTTTTGGAAATACTGAACTGTACCCCATGATACAAGTTCCAAACCCCTTAGCTGGGAACATGGGGGTAGATGATCAAAAAGTAGCTCTTACTATGTATGTCTACAGACCCTGGACAAATGATGATGTTAAAATGGCCACAGAGGGCATTCCTCACCCCAAGGTTAAAGTAAGAGACCTTGAAGACGGACTGAGAGGTCTTTATACAAGTTTTAGACTAAATGGGTCTGAAGTAGAGAGGGCCATTAGACAGATAATGGGACCTGATTGGTATGTGATATGTGGAAATTTTACAGGTATTAACAATAATGGCAGTCAATTACTTCTATATGTGGATGATACTCTGTTAGCCTCAGGCAACCAAGATAGTTGTAAGTGAGATTCCATTTTCTTGTTACATTTTGTAGCAGAACAAGGCCATAAGGTAAATAAAGATAAGCTACAGTTATGGCAAACCACAGTCAGGTATCTCTGTTACAATTTATCACAGAAAGTGAAAGCTGTGGATGCCTGCAGTCTGTGAAGTCTGCAGAAAGAGTTTTGAGTCATTTGTAGAATGAATTAGGAACAAGTGTTAGCATTATCCAGAGAAAAGAAAAAGGGTATTAAGTCTCTGATACAAGTGGTTTTATCTATAAGTAATATAAGGGTAAGAAAAAAAATACTTCTTCCCAGTTTGGTTCTTCTTAGGTACGCTGAAAGCCTTTCACTATTTCCATGTAGTGAATGGACACATTGGCTGTTTTGATTTCTGGTAAGTCAGCTGATGATATCTGGTGTGTCATTCTGTACATACAAGACTGGGGTGTCTGTACATAACCATATTTGACTTAAAAAGGAAGAATTTATTGCACCTAATATTATGTGAACTACATTTTTGGAGCTTCAGTGTTTGTTTTTAACTGTTATTGTACAAACCAGTATGTCTAGTGAGAGTATGAATGTGTACAGTATCAATATAGCTATACATGAGATTACAGTGTTGTATTGTCTGTATAGTGTCTGATTATATAAGATGGTTATGTGTTGTGTCTAACAATAGATTCATAGTTTAAGGTTAGAGCCAACTGGCCAGGGACTTCCATACCTGTAGACTTACCTCTTTGTTTTTGAATCATACAATGTGTTAATGGGTTTTAGTAACATATAAGATGGAGGTAAACAGTGAACTTCATTGAACTGTTTAGGTTGCGAGCACAGCTGGAGTAGTGTGTCCTTCACAGGACTGCCAGACTGTGATAAGTTTTACATGAAATAGGAAATAATAACAGTTTTTGCTTTATTTTATTTACTATGGTTCTAGACCAGGGATCAGCAACCTTCGGCACTCCAGCTGCTGTGAAACTACAACTCCCAACATGCTCCATTACACTTCCATGCGAGTTCCAAGAACAGCAGAGCAAGTATGCATGCTGGGAGTTGTAGTTTTATAACAGCTGGAGTGCCGAAGGTTGCCTACCCCTATTCTAGACTCTATGATGAGCAGGGCTCGCTCACACAGCCTATGTAGATGTGGATAACCAGGTTGTAGTGATGGTGGCCACTTACCTAGCTTGCATTCAGCTCAAGTTACTAGGTTGGTCGTTGTTATTGAACATTTACACAGTCTTATGTGTAACATAAAGGGAATGTGTTCGCTAGTGAGGTAGTAAAGAGAGTTGTGTCACATGTCCAAACTATTGGAGGAGAAGTTTTGTTTTCTCCTTGTTATACAGGATGTAACTCAGCATCTCCAGTTATCTACCTTGGCAGATGAATGTAGATCATGAGAATAGTAGGGCTGTTTTCCCTCAGACTTATTTGAGACCTCAGTATGGAGATGTGCTGACGGGTGCTCTGTTGCTCATAGGTCTAAGATGGACAGATGATTGAGTTAAGATGGTGTCATTGGTCGCTCCTGGGTTTACCTACTTTGCAACCACTTTGCAAGGAAGGAGCATCTAAACAGACTTGAGCAGATAAATACATATGTTGGTTACCAACAAACGCTCCCAGTAACCAAAAATGTTCCAGGTGGGAACAAGCACTCTGGACCACTAGAGTTAATGACTATGGGTATACTTTGACTTTAGATACAACAACTATCATACCAAGATTAAGTGTAATTAAAAAGGCAAGTTCAGAGTGTACGGAGCAAACTAATTGCAACAAATTGTCAATTACCCTGAAGCAACCAAGGAGTCAGCATCAAAGGCTTTATGCTATTGGGCTGATGTAAGTGGTACAAACCCTATAGATTATTTCTTCATTGAAGTGAGGGAGCATAAGAATGAAACATTTTCTATGTTGAGTATAGAAGACCTAGGTCCTACGGTTAGGTTCATCAATCTAACCTATGAAGATAAACTAGCCATGGAGACGGGGTATGCAGACAGAAATGAATGGTTGGAGTGGATGTGGTATACAGCAAGACAGATAAATAAAGTAAATTGTATAGCCTGCGCTGTACATAGACCTCAGATAGCCACCACTCCATTCAGACTCGACAATGATAATGACCAGGAAAGATTGCAATGCATTTTATAGCTGTATAACAAATCTTTTGTATATTCTAGTGAAAAATGTAAAACATTTTCCTTATTGTATCCTCCAGTACAGAATGGATATCTACCCCCATTGGTTATAGCCTATGCAGGTAACTACACTTGTTTGGTTCGAAAAGGAGATGGTAAGTATATACAGTAGTTAAATTTGATGATACCTATTGTTCAAGTAGAATAAAGATCTCAGATCATCACAGAATTATTCAGAAGAATGGGTCACAAATCATGAACAAGCGAGAGCAGATATTTGGTGGCTGTGTGGAGATAAGAAATTGAGGCCTAGACTACCCCCTAAAAGGAAGGGTGAGTGTGCCTTGGTTCAAATCATATGCAGAGTGGTTGGGATAAGATGTTTGAAGAAGATTCTCAGGAGTGGCATAGAACTAAGAGAGAGGCCCCATGGGGGTCTTTTGATTCGAAGGTCTATATTGATGAAATAGGAGATTCCAAGGGGAGTACTGAGAATGAATTTAAGGCACGTAACCAGATTGCTGTGGGGTTTGAGTCTTTACTCATGTGGTGGATAACAATAAATAAGAATGTTGATTGGATAAATTATTTATATTAAACCAGCAGAGATTTGTTAACTATACTAGGGATGCTGTGAAAGGTATTGCAGAACAACTAGGTTCTACCACTTTAATGGCCTGACAAAATAGAATGGCCTCAGACATGATATTAGCAAAAGAAGGAGTTGTTTGTAAAATGTTTGGAACTTACTGTTGTACTTTTATTCTCAATAATACTGCACCGGATGGGAGCATCATTAAGGCGCTGAAGGGACTTACATTGATGTCAGAAGAATTGGCAAATAATTCTGGGATAAAGGATCCTTTAACTGATTGGCTAGAAGGCTGGTTTGGACAATGGAGCGGACTCATTACATCACTCCTGATATCTTTATATGTTGTAATTGGTATTCTGGCAACTTGTGGATGCTGTTGTATACTTTGCATACGAGGACTGATACAAAGATTTATTGATACAGCCATAACAAAGACTATATATTACGAACTACAACCGGATGATGGTGAGAAATTGGAAGAAGTTTCTGTTATATGACGAGACTTGTGAAAATGTGTAAACAAGAACAAGAGCTCTGATGTAAACTACAGAAATATGATATTATGATAAAAGGAGGGAATGTTGGGAATGTTTTGTTTTACATTATATCATATAAGTATTTTGTAGTGATTGGTATTAAGGATTAGAATGAGACAGTAATTAATCAGTCTGACAGAGGATGGAAAACTCCCCTCATATTTGTAGACTTAGTTGTGTGATTTATATGCTGAACACATAGTTACTATTTATAAAAGATAACAGTTAGATCTCATTAAAAATGTTTTATCGGACAGATGGGCTCATCTGGTCAGATGCTTATTAAGCATCTAAGATGATGGATATCGAATGTCCACGTGCTTGTGATGCATGAACACCCATTTAATCTTGACTAATTATATTACATGTTTTATATGATGTCAGCATATTTTTATTGTATATTGTGAAAAAGCCAACCCATAAAATCATGTGACCAGTAAGGTATAAAAATCGGTGTCTATTGGAAGTCTGTGGGCAGACACACTATAGTTTGTATGCGATGTGTGTGTGTGTTCCTATTTGTTAACTAATCTTATTTTGTTTTAGACGATCGGTGATGTCATGATTTGATAAGGATTTAGAGTTTTCCCCACAGTTTCTGAAACTGGTCCAGCACTGATCAGTTAGTCACTAGGCTTTACGTCAGGAAACAGATCAGACATTTATCACCTATTCTTTGTAATCTAAGCACGATCCCTTTAAATCCCTCTGTAGCATACAGTGTACACTTGCAGTCTTGCTGCACTGAGAGACTTTTGGATATTTCTTCCGAGTCCATCCTGTCTACACCAGGGGATACAAGTTTACAATATAATTCTCCAGTGTTTGTTTCCTATTAGCTCATACACTGATTGTCATGCCAAACTGCTCTACTGCCTGAGGTGGCAATTGAAATGGCATCCTACTCATCCATTATTCAGCATAGAGACCTTTCTATGAGAACTGTGTAAGAAAAGGGTTATGTTTTGTACTTTTATGTTTTACATCATTATATCAGCCAGCTGATTCTCATGACCTCAATACAGCATACTGTATCTATAGAATCTGCTTGTATCTACAGCATGAAAGCAAAAAATGCAGAAAAGCAAATATACACACTCTGCAATAATGCATTGTGTGGGTACACCAAAAGATCATATAAAATATAACTTTACTTTTTAAGGTCAGAAAAAAAAAACACAATACATGAAGATAAAAATGAATCACCCAATACACATAAAGGCACCAGACCCTGAGAAAAGGAGTAAAAGTACACTATATTAAAAATGTCATCATATGATCCAACATGCAAAAATGTAATATAATACATTAATACAAACTGGTGCAAGACAATGTCTCCTCTCAGGGATGACACCACTCCTCACGTGCATTTAAGCACTGCTATCGTTGTCATTTCACAAGGCTTCTTGAAAGTCATCGCTGACTTGTTGGGAGTAAGCTTTTATTTCACAAGGCTTCTCAAAAGTAATCATGACTTATTGGGAGCTAGTTTTAATTTCATAAGGCTTCTTGAAAGTCAGCACCTACTTTTAGGGAGCTACCTTTCTATCGGTAGCGCTAAAGACTGTCTTCCTTTTTGCTATCGAAGAAAACTTATTTGTATATTCTTCCCAAGAATCCCTAGCCAAGCATGCTCAGCCTTTAAGCAGGGGCATAGCTGGGGGGCAACCAGGGCATGTGCCCAGGTGCTGTTTGTCAGAGAGGGCGCCAACAAGCCACTTTTATGTATTTAGATACAGAGTGAATGGAACTTTTGTCCTGGGTGACAAAAAGCCTAGCTACAGCTCTGCCGTTAGTAGTTACTAGTCCCTAGTAGTTACTGAAGCTATTGTTCTGAAATTAGGATGCAGTTATGTATAGAGTTATATAAGCTGTTACATCATAGAGTTAGCATTAAGCAATTTAGTCTTCTTACTCAAAAAATGTGAAATGAGTGTTTTCTTATATCTCTGTATTTAAAGGGACAGGGTGGTAAGATTTATTCATGCTGACAGAACATAAGTGCGGAGATATACAAATATGGACATCACCACTTTCTGTGCAGTAAGAACCTAGGAGCAATTCAATGGTAAACATTGGACACTGCTTTTTATTTTCTGGATTTTAAGACATATTGTACGACTGGAAAATTTCATTTAATTCCAAAACAGTACCTACAATAATAAATTAAACTAGTGATTTGCTTTTTTCCCGGATAATTTCCTAATATTAACAGGTATTACATATGCTGAGAGCAGTGTAATGCTCATCCATCGGGTTAAAAAAGACAAAAATAACACAAAGAAACATTTGGTTTGAAAATATAAATCCTTCAGTGACCTCTAGCGGTCATAAAAGAGAATACATCACTTACGCAACAAACTGCAGTACCAGTTCACAATCTGTCGCAGACCCTGACAAAACCTGAAGAAGAGAGCTAGACTCTAGAAAGCTTACTTATAAATATACTCAGTTAGCCTCTAAAAGGTATCACCTGATTTCTTCACTCTTCCACTACTTTCAATGGCTAACATGGTACAACATTATACTACTATCAACTTGTTATGTGAGGGAGCCAAAGAGAACTGCTAGTCTGGGATGCAGCCAGCACACACCGCGCTAAAGACATGAAGAAATTTCTTCACGAAAGAAAAATAGATCAAATTCCCGCGCGAATGACGGCCTATCTCCAGACTTTTGATATTGCAGTAAACAAGCCATTCAAGGACAATTTGTGTATGGAAATTAATGAAAACAGAATGGAGATAAATCAGCGTGGAAACTATGTGAAGTCTAAACTGCAAGAGGTTGTGACTTGGGTGAAGAATTCATGAGATAAAATCACTGACTGTTGTATTGTAAATGCGCTACAAGCAGGCTACTTGGACAAGAAGTGCTCATTTAAGGAAAGTGCTATTGCTAGACATGAGATTGGGGCCAATGATTCTACAAGGAATGGAGTCACAAGAAATTCACCTTGAAATTCAGGGTTTGGAGAGTTATGATGATGTTCCAGAAGATGATGACATGACTGTCTTTGAATAAATGTTGCTTTTTGTTTATAAATTCCAGAATCATTCCAGGTTGTAGTACATTCCAGGTTATTGTACATTCCAGGTTATTGTACATTCCAGGTTATTGTACATGGTGTGAGAGTGTGAACCTAGAGGGCGCTGGTGAGCGACCCAAAACCAGGGTTGAAAAAGTCCTCAACCACACCCATAGGTGGGGCGTCACTCCAGAGGGAGTGAAGACGGCAGGAGACTACTGCTGGAGATCTGCAGGGAACAGGTAGATGGTGGAACCAGTTGGAGAGAGACAAGGCGGTCTGTCCCAAGAAGACTGGATTCCACGACGGACTTAGTTAAGCTCTAGTGTGAGCCATATCACTAAGAAGAATCCTCAGTAAAGCTTGCCCTCAGTAGTGAGACAGGGTTCAAGTAGTGAGGTATTACCCTGTGTATGGGGGCTAGGCTGTTTTTTTGTTTTGTTCCTGTTTTCACTCACAAGCTGAATAAAGCCATATATTTTGGATTGCCACTACCTGATATGCGGTTTATTTGGCACCCAGTACCACCAACACCTTTGTGGAGTCCAGGAAGCTGCCACCTTTGATGTTAAATCACCCACAATTGTCACAATGGAAATAGATTCACAAGAATTTCTTGATGGAATTCAGAGTTTGGCTGGTTATGCTGATGTTTGTGATGATATAACTACAGTATATTAATAAATGTTGATTTTTTTTTTTGTTCAACAATAAATTTTAATTCTTGTTCATGAAAAATAAGACATCCCCTGAAAATAAGACCTAGCGCATCTTTAGGAGCAAAAATTAATATAAGACACTGTCTTATTTTCGGGGAAACAGGGTAGCAAGGAGGGAAGGTCGGCGGGTGCTGTAAAGTATAGCTCTTGGGTGCAATAATAGCAGTGGACTCAGACTTCCTCATTAAACCAAACAGCTCATTAGCATATCTGGAAAAAAGCTACTTTCTCAGGAATAGAGACACCAATCGGAAAACAGAAAAAAGTGTGAACCCCTACTATATGACTGTACTTATAGTTCAATAGGCACTGTTCAGTTGAGAATTCAGCAATATCTATTTTTTATCTATTCTCAAAAGTACACAAATGCTTTACTTTACCCCTTGGAACACATATGCACCCTAGGTTGAAAAATTTATGGTATCTAATTTGCAAGCTCATTAATCTTACACTGTTGTTCTCAGGGGTGGACATGCCATTGATGCAACCTGTGCAGCTGAAAAGGGGTCCAGTAGGTCTGGGGGCCCTATCACCTTAACAGCAGCTTTCTACTGTCTATTAGATTGTGGGTAAATGTATAAAATAATGGACTTGGCTATTGATTACTAGAAGATTGTTAGAAATACATCAGGGGGGCACGGGTGCTCTATGTTGCAATTAAAGACAAGGGGCCCGTAAATGTTCTTGCACAGGGCCCTGAGCTGTCTTTGTCCACCCACATTTGGTCTATATACAGGTACAGGTATACAGGTCTATATTATAGTATATTATATTATATATTATATCTCCTCTAAACAAGGATCATTATCCTCAATGTGTGTGGCAACTATGTGATGTATAAACAGACTTGTGCTTATACACTGCAGTCAGTCTAGACAGGCAGAGCTGTAGGGGGAGGAGGGGAGCAGTATTCTGAACCAATGATAATACATTGGCTGTGTTTCAGACTCCCTGTAGACACTATAGCTAAGCTGTAGTCACAAATATACCTTAATGGCGCAAAGAGCAGCCAGGGAGCAAGATCTAAAGAAAATAAATAGCAGGTTATCATCCTCTGTAAGTGCTGACTTACATATAATGTTTGACATATGGACTGGGTAGTGGTTTTAGGGAGGTATTAACTTTATTACCACATTTACCCTATTAATTATGTTCTAGTTTAATACTTTTATTGTCCCATTCTAAAAGAAATAAGTTTTTCATTTTCACCTTGACATAGTAAGGCTTGTTTTTTGCGCAAGGAGTTGTACTTTTCCATTGCACTCTTTTGGGAAATATTTAGCTTATTGATCACATTTTATTAACTCCTTCTTATCAGGATGGCAAAAAAGTCAGTTTTGCCATCTTTTTTATGTTCTAAATTTTGCATAGTGTACTGAGCATCATAAATAACATGTTACCTTTACTCTGCTGCTCAGTATGATTACAATGATGCCAACTTTAATATTTTTTTATGTTGTACTATTTTTGCTAAATAAAAGCACTTACTTGCAAAAAATAATTTGTTTTAGTGGTATCATATTCTGAGAGCCATGCCTTTTTCATTTTTCCATCATTTGATCTGTGTGAGGGCTTATTTTTTTTTGAAACATCTATCATTTCTATTGGTACCATTTTGGGTTACATGTGATTTTTGAATCATTTTTAAAAAAAAATTTTGGAGGCAATGTGACCAAAAAACAGCAATTTTGTTGTTTTTTATTTTTATTTTTTATAGCGTTCACTTTGTGGGATAAATAACATTCTATTTTTTTCAGCATGTGTTAGTTACAGACGCAAAAATACCAAATATGGCTATTTTTTATTATTTTTAGTGTTAAAAAACAACATTGGGAAATATTTATATTTTATTTTTATTTCATACTTACATCTTTATGACATACTATTATCATATCAGTATGCGGGAAAAGGCACAAGCCCCTGATATAATATTATGTCAAGGGGAGGGAAGCAGTTAAGGGTTTTCCAGGATTTAGATTTAAATATATCTGATCAGTGGGGGGGACCCATCAGCTTTCGTTTCCATGCACTGTATAGCAAGAAGGAAACTGACCTACCCCTGAACAGATAATCTGTTCGGGTACAGCTATTGGCCTCTGATCAGATATTTATGGCTTACCCTAATGATAGTCCATAAATGAAAAGTTCCTGGACCAACCCTTTTAAGGATTCTGTAGTCTCTAATGTACAGCTTTAATTGACTGAAAAAGTAGAGCGTTCAGCCGCTATAGACAACTATCGTGACACAAAGTCACTACACTGCAAGTTCTCCAAAGCAAGAGCCACTTTATGCTGAAGCTGTCTATTCTTGTAAAAATTATGTTTATAGACATTTTTATAAGTAAAATGTACATAAAATAACCATGATTTAATTCCAGGATACAATCTATAAGTGTATAATGTAGTTACTCAACTTTTTCCTTTATATACAGTATGTAGATAGTTCCACTTTTCATCAGGAACCAATTTCATCTACATTGAAAAGAGTGAGCATACAACAAAGTACATTTGTGAAATTGCGCCACTTAACATGACAAATCCAGGTTTATTATGCAGATGCATATTCCACAACAATTCCAGTTCACAAAGTAAATGAAACTTTTCTTCCTTGCTGTGGAGTAAACTATCATTTGTAACCCTGCCAGTTCTATTTCCGACAATATATATTCAGCAGTGGAAAGGGGTGATTTACTGTTCCAGTTGTTAGTCAGCTCTACCTTATCAGTTGTATTTTACAATGAACCTGATTTTATAGCATTACATAGCCAACAATGTTGTGTCCAACAGATTTGTTACAATACGAGGCAATCAACTGTAATGGTAGAGAAGCGGAGAATTGGCTGGAAAGCTCTGTAACTAACATCTAAACAATGTTCAAAAGGATTTATATTTTCTCATTTATCTTTAGACGCACTTGCTGACATTTTACTCAAGTGCAAATACATTGTACAAAAACTAAACTAGAAAGTGGATGCTCTTTTAATAACTAGGCAAGTAGGAATACAGTATACAGTATACTTATTCACTACTTAATGTAAGGCTATGGTTTAAACATTTTCTTTATTGCTAAAAAAATATATACAGATGTATCAGAGTTAACCCAAATTTCTGCAGAGGGATACATTGATGTAGCATTCTACCTTATCATAGAAGACAACAAAAATCAGTTATTGAAAAAAATATTTTAATAATTTTTCATTGCCTTTTCCTCTCTGATAAAACATCACGGTACAACAATTTATTTTGGGTTTGGGTTGAGTCCAGGTTAACTCTGCTACATCTGTAAATATGGCTTATACATGATGTTTAAGTTAGTCATCACCTTTAACATCATGTTGTTTACAGATCAAGTATTCTGTGCTGCTCCAAATCCCTCCTATAGGGATAAAAAGTTAAATAATAAAATGTGTCTGCCTCTAGGGGGAGATAAGGAGCTTACTAAATATTAAAGGGAGCCTAACGGTTTAGTGTTATTTATTTATTTATTTACTTATTTATTTATTTATTTATTTTCTCACTTATACTGTATAGCACATATTTTTCAGGGTGTTACAGACATTGTCATTACTCACTGTCACATGTAGGGCTCACAATCTACATTCCCTATCAGTATGTCTTTGGAGTATAAGAGGAAACCGGAGTACCTGGGGGAACCACACAAACATGGGGAAAACATACAAACTCCATACAGAGGTTGTCCTTGGTCCATATGAACTTTCTGCAGTAAGCTCCCTCTAGTGGTGGTGTGGCACCCAGATGTGAAGGATAGCCTAAACCAGTACTTAAAAGCAGTCACCTAAAAAATTACAAACCAAATTACAAAACAATCTTACAAACTACAAAAAGTTGAGCAATTGTACTTTCCAGGGCTATGGAGTTGGAGTAAGGCCTTATTCCCGTACCATTCTGGTCCGTTGAAATGGCTTACTCATAAGAAACTTGGATGGAGAGAGTCATGCAAGCGCCTGGAATCCTGTTTTGACCTACACCAGGCTATGGCCCTGCTTGGGAAAGCCATGCCTGGCTAATTTCCTTTACCCTCAGTATTAATACTCTGCAATGCCAGCTGAACTCTCTGCACCAACTACCAGAGTTTTGTCTTCCTAATGCCACACCCCCCTTGGACTTCCACACCAGACAAGACCCCCCTTGGACTTCCACACCTGACAAATTGTCCGTGAAGGTAAGACCACCACCCTCTAGCATTCTAGGTATTATCTATACCTCACATTACACATGTGTAAGCATATTTTTTATGGCATTCCTAGTTCTATACCTTTGACTGGACTTTAAACAAAAACACGGAAAATTCCAAATGTATTTTAAAGTGGTTGTCCTGCAACTTGTGATATTTTTGATTTCAAGAAAGGCATTCAGCCCCCTCTTGAACTTTTACAAGTTATCAGCCAACACAATATCCCGCAACAGCAAATTCTATAGTCTCACCGCTCTTATTGTAAAGAAGCCCCATCTATGACTATGGTAAAACCTTTTTCCCTCCAGAGATAGTAGATGTCGCTTTATCATGGTTGTAGGCCTAGGTGTAAAGAGATTATTAGCAAGATTTCTGTATGGTCCTTTCATATATTTGTGCATTATGATTAGGTTGCTCCTAAGACAACCTTTTTCCAAATTCACCTCACCAATCTCCACCTCTCTCATTCCGATGCAGTCCAAGTCTGCTTCCTGGTCCCACTTGATCCACCTTAAACAGTAACTCACTGAGTGATTGAAAGGGATCAGGAAAGCAAAGACCAGCAAGGGACCCAGTAAAGCATCCATATGGGAGCAGCAAGGATCAATGAGGTGAGTAAAAAAAAATTGTACACCATTGTGAGCTTGTTTCAACGTAATTTGTATTCCCTGGACAACCCCTTTAAAGTTAAAGATTAAAAAAATATTTAGGCACCTACAGCACAGCTTACACTGTCAAATCCTATGACTATGTATTATTAAAGATTTTGGTACTAGTTGTATCATGTAAGAATGGTATGAGAAGCTGTACAAATACAATAATAAAACCTCTGAGTGCTGACTTAAGATAAATCTGCTCCAGCACTATCCTTGGGGTCAAAAATAATGACTTTCATCAGTAACTTCTACCTTATAGAGTATATTAACTGAAGTTGGCCTTCTTCTCTAGTATTTTGTAGTGTGTGATATATGACTTTGGCAGAAAAATATATAAGATTTCACATTTTGATGAATATATTTGTTCCTTAATAATTCAAAGACTTTTTCCACCAGTTATAAGGCAGATTGATTAACTATATACAAGAGCATGATCATTATATTTTTTTTTCAATGGAAATTCATTTGGCTTTGACAGTTCTATCTAAGCGATCATCCTTTTACATGACTTGCGTTATTTTATTTTATTCCTCTAGGCTCAAATTTATAAATTGTTTCAACAAATGTTTCCCTTCTTGGCAGTAAACACATTTGTGTAGCTTAATTGTTTATATACCGCTCTTAAACTGCTATTACTTTATTTGATCCTTAAGGCTTTTTAGTGCAGGGTATTTATTGTGTTGTATGTTATTCTACATATTTTATAAATGTCATGCTTACATACTACACCAAGGAATTCTTACTGCAGTCTGACGACATTTATTATTATGATGTTTTATATTTTGCCATGTGTTTAACCACACATTTTTATTTGCCTAAGGCATATCCAGTACAACTAAAGTTTTTATACCACTTTTAACAAACTGGAAACAATACCTTAGTAGTATAACTTTTACTATACTGATAGAAGAAGCTAACACGCCCTGTGCTTGGGCATGTCTATTACGTTTTAAATGAGAGATTATATAATTGTTATTCTCCAGCTATACATAAATAAATTTTGGTGAAAAGGAACAACTGCTGGTTTGGCTGTCCAAAGCCGTAACTTAGAGCTCCTGGGCCCTGATGTAAAATCTTAATCAACTGCACAGGTCACAGTGCTGGGGTCAATGGATTTTTCAGGACTGATACCACTGGATACTCCAAAGGTCTTGTAGAGTCCATGCTTCATATAGTCAGGCAGCTTTGTTGGCAAGAGGGGGACCTACACAATATTTATAAGGTGGTTTCAATGTTATGCCTGACTTAGGTGAATGTGAATTGAGTTTTCAATGGCACAGAATACCTTATTATACCTTATTAACAAGACCTTTTTTTTTTTTTTTTATTTGAAAGTTCTTGCTGACACAGCGGCAGACAAAATGGCCTCTCATGTATCTGGTAGCAGTGCCCAAATAAAAGACCCTTCTGGCATTAATGCTCCCCCCTTGATAAATACTGCAGTAGCTGTGAAAAATCAATTGTACTAACTGCTCCCTGATACTACTTTTGGCCTCTATGCCCTCTTTCAGTTGGACAGAGGAAGGACTTATCACTCTCTTGCTTATAACAGCCATAAAGTTGGAGATCCAGAGACCCTCTCCATCTAGATGTGGTTTAAGAAAATACATCTCTGCAGAATAGAGGTGCTTGTAAGTTGGGAAAATAGGAACTTTTTCAAATTCAGGACGGTTTAGGGTCCTTGGAGATCCCTTAAGGTAAAAACATAGAAACCTGCTTGAACTTACCTGTTTCATTCCTACTCTATCGCTGATGTTGAGATTATTCCCTATTCAACCCTCATGGAAGCTATATGAAATACCTATATTGGGGATCAGTATCTTCTGGCACTCCAGCTGTTGTGAAACCATAATTCACAGCATGTACACTTGTGCAGCTGTTCACAAAACTTCCATAGAAATGCTAGAACATGCTGAGAGTAGTAGTTCCACAATAGCTGGAGTGCCAAAGATTGCTGACCCCTGAACTATATGCTTAGTATCATCATCTGATTTGACTCTTCACTATTATTTAATGAATTTCTCTGTATGTTTACATTTTTTACATTTTGCAATTCACTAAACACCAATTATAATTTTTATGCAAGGAAAATCAATATTTACCAATGATAAAGTCTACTTTTATCATTTTGTGTACTTACACAGAGCAATACTAGAAAGCATTCATATTGTAACAGTAATTGGTAAATTACACAGAGTCATAGCTGAGCATCCATGGTACAGCCACAAAATGTCCCAACACAATCGATTGTTAAAAAAGATTAATGGACTGATTGTTAATGGCTGTTGTTGTTAATGACCAAGAATCAACTTAGGAACTGATCTTGACTTGTAAGCAGTTGTAGTTTTCAATCATATTGAGGCCATGCCTCTGCAACCAAGCTTCTGCTCTATCGGACTGCACCCCTAATGTTAATGTTACAGTATACCCATTGGAATCAATAACCATTCATTGTTTTCGATTAATATTAGCTCTTCTAGAACCAAGTAAAAAGTTTCTCAGATTCTGTTATAAGGAGAAAAATTAGTTATTAATGCTTAGGCAAGTATGAAGTTATAGAGCATATCACAGGAGGTTATCTGAAGTTTACATTCTATTTTTAGGCCAAAAGTATGTGGCTATTGCTGTTATTATTAAGTTCAGATTATTCAACCATATCCATTGAAAATGGATGCATAAAATTAGATACAAAGTCATCTCTGTAGACAATCTCTGGGTAGTACTCTGGATCATACTGTAGAGCCCATTGACTTTAAATAGGACTCCACTTTTCACTATCTTAAACTCTGATAGTTAAATTTGGGCTTGGTGAATGCCTGGAGAATGCTAACTACTAAAATACATTGTGGCTGCTGTAACATTCAGTTAAATAGGAATATCAGTATGAGGCTGTGAGGGTTTGGACTAGGTCCTATACTTACTATAAAGCTATTTTTTGATAATAACATGACTGTTCTAGCAAGACTGTGCCCAATATAAGGTCCATAAACACATGGTTTGACAAGTTTGTTGTGTGGGAACTTAAGTATCCCGAGCTCAATTCCATTAAAGTCTTTAGGGATAAATTGTTGTGCAGATTGTGAACCAGATCTTCTCAACGCCTGACCTCTCTTGGCTGTATGGCCACAAATTCTTAATGACATACCCCAAAATAGTGTGGAAAGCCTTCCAAAAGGAGTGGAGGCTGTTATAGCCTTGGACAGGGCACAACTGTTTGTATGTAGTTTGACAAACGACTTGGCATGAACACTCATCTGCTATAAATGCAGGCATAAAGAATCATCCAAAATAGTGATATGCTCTTGGCAGCATATTTGCTTTTTACAGGCGTTCATTATACGACTGGTTTTAGCATTATCAGAACTAGATTGTACAATTCATATATATGAATACATATTAATGATGTTGCTAGATTTGGATCAGATTTTATGGATGCACAGTTTTAACACATTTAGGATTTTCATGCCAAACTCTACTCTATGGTTTATTTAATAGCCTATTTGCAGCTTTTTGTTAAGCCTTGGATAATGGTGTGCCAATAAACCACCTAAACTAAACCATATTAAAAAGTAGAAGTACTGTACACATGTAATATGTCATTTCGTTTCAGTCAGGAAAAAAAAGCTAATCCTACAATGTTGCATTTTATACAGTAGATAATATTTCACTCGCAGAATCTTTTGCTTTTTTCCCTTCTCTCTCTTCAATGTCGATAACGTGGATGGTTCCTGTCTTAAGGATTAAGTCTTCATTGTCATCATGGCTTCTTATGTCATCTACCTCAATGTATTTTCTTTTTGTCATCTGCTTAGCTTTTTGTAGAGCTTCCTTCAAATGTTGCTTGAGTTCCATATCTGGACAATATATATAATCATAGGTGGCACTGGCACAGATTGCTCCGATAATTGGTCCTATCCAGTAAATCTACATGGAAACAAACAAGGAAAGGAAATTACCGTATTTTTCAGACTATTAGACGCATCTAAGTTTTAGAGGAGGAAAATAGGAAAAAAAAATTTGAAGCAAAAAATGCGGTAAAATATTTAATAACATAAATAACATATGGGAGTTGTAGTTTTGCAACAGCTGCAAGGCCACATTGACAGGTGACCCTGCAGTGGAATTTGCCTATGTTAATGTTAACCCCTTCTCGTGGTGGCATTTTTCGATTTTCGTTTTTGACTCCCCATAACCTTTTTATTTTTTGGTTCACAGAGCCATGTGAGGGTTTAATGTTTGCGGGATAAATTGTTCTTCATAATGGTATCATTTATTATTCTGTACAATGTACTGGGAAGCTGAAAATTCAGAATGGGGTGGCACTGGAGATAAAGTGCATTTGTGCGAATTTCTTACAGGCTTCGTTTTTTACGGCATTCACTGTGCAGCCAAAATTACGTTTTTTATGTACGAGGATGAATATGGCTTCATTTTGGGGAATGTCTATTGCTTTGATCACTTTTTATTCAAACTTTTATCAGAGTTGAAACAGCAAAAAAAGGCGGTTTGTCGTTTTGATTTTTTTTTTTCCGCTATTCAGGAAAAATATTTTTAGAAGTTTGTAGACCAGGTGTTTTTGGACACAGCTACAGTGGGGAAAAAAGTATTTAGTCAGCCATCAATTGTGCTAGTTCTGCCACTTAAAAAGATGAGTGAGGCCTGTAATTGTCATCATAGGTAGACCTCAACTATGAGAGACAAAATGAGAAAACAAATCCAGAAAATCACATTGTCTGATTTTTGAAGAATTTATTTGCAAATTATGGTGGAAAATAAGTATTTGGTCACCTACAAACAAGCAAGATTTCTGTCTCTCACAGACCTGTAACTTCTTCTTTAAGAGGCTCCTCTGTCCTCCACTCATTACCTGTAGTAATGGCAATAGGCAAGCAGCTTGGTGTGAAGAAATCAACTGTGGGAGCAATAATTAGAAAATGGAAGACATACAAGACCACTGATAATCTCCCTTGAACAGGGGCTCCACGCAAGATCTCACCCCGTGGGGGTCAAAATAATCACAAGAAGGGTGAGCAAAAATCCCAGAACCACACGGGGGGACCTAGTGAATGACCTGCAGAAAGCTGGGACTAATGTAACAAAGGCTACCGTCAGTAACACACTACGCCACCAGGGACTCAGATCCTGCAGTGCCAGACGTGTCCCCCTGCTTAAGCCAGTACATATCTGGGCCTGTTTGAAGTTTGCTAGAGAGCATTTGGATGTTGCAGAAGAGTATTGGGAGAATGTCATATGGTCAGATGAAACCAAAGTAGAACTGTTTGGTAGAAACACAACTTGTCGTGTTTGGAGGAGAGTGAATGCTGAGTTGCATTCAAAGAACACCATCCCTACTGTGAAGGATGGAGGTGGCAACATCATGCTTTGGGGATGTTTCTCTGCAAAAGGACCAGGACGACTGATCCGCGTACATGAAAGAATGAATGGGGCCATGTATCGTGAGATTTTGAGTGCAAACCTCCTTCCATCAGCAAGGGCATTGAAGATGAAACATGGCTGGGTCTTTCAGTATGACAATGATCCCAAGCACACCGCCAGGGCAACGAAGGAGTGGCTTCGTAAGAACATTTCAAGGTCCTGGAGTGGCCTAGCCAGTCTCCAGATCTCAACCCCATAGAAAACCTTTGAAGGGAGTTGAAAGTCCGTGTTGCCCAGCGACAGCCCCAAAACATCACTGTTCTAGAGGAGATCTGCATGGAGGAATGGGCCAATATACCAGCAACAGTGTGTGCCAACCTTGTGAAGACTTACAGAAAATGTTTGACCTCTGTCATTGCCAACAAAGGATATATAACAAAGTATTGAGATGAACTTTTGTTATTGACCAAAACTTATTTTCCACCATAATTTGCAAATAAATTCTTTAAAAATCAGACATTGTAATTTCTGGATTTGTTTTCTCATTTTGTCTCTCATAGTTGAGGTCTACCTATGATGACAATTACAGGCCTCTCTCATGTTTTTAAGTGGGAGAACTTGCACAATTGGTGGCTGACTAAATACTTTTTTTTTCCCACTGTATACCTATATACCTGTATGTGTTTGACAATATTTTTTTTTTTGTTTTATCTGTATTCTAGAAAAAGGGGGAGCATTTGAACTGTTATTTTTTTTTATATTTTTTTAAAACTTATTTATTTTTTTTACAATTTTATTAGACCCCCTAGGGGGCTTGAACCTGCAATTGTTTGATTGCAAGTCCCATAGACTGCAATACAACTCTATTGCAGTCTATGATAGATTCTCTACATTACTATTGAGGTTGGTCATAGACCAGTCTCAATTGTAATATTCCTATGAGAAGCCTGGGAGCTTTCATAAGCGGCAGCGAGATTGCAGGAGCCGGCCTGCAACATGAAAGGTAGAAGGCCGGTGGGGACTGGCCCTTGGGGCAGTTTTAAATACCTGGGGGGGGGGGGAGAGCTCACAGGTAGCAATGCCCGCGGTCATTAGCTCCGGGTCTCCACTCTTTCATTGGAGCGGAGACCCGGTAGCTATGGCAGTCGCTCTGCAGCAGAGTGGCCACCATCATCTTTAAAGAGCCGGCATCTGCAGTAATAGTACGGTGGATGTCAGGAACAGGTTTGCACCACCGGTAAACCATCTCCTAAAAGCCCAGGGCCCACAGCATCGCCCCACTCCTGCCGCCGGCTCCTGCAGTGATTACCCCGCTCCGCTGCCCCCCCCACCCCACATTCGGACTATAAGACACATCCCCCCATTTCCCTCCCGAATTTGGGGGGAAAAAAAGTGCGTCTTATAGTCCAAAAAATACGGTACTAAGAAAATCTTCATTGATCCTAAATGCTACAGCATTAACTGAATCCTTTCTATTCATGAAATAATTCATAACACCTTTATTCCATTTGTTTTACAGTTATGTATGGCTATATTTACAGTGTGTTTACAGTTTTGAGTGCAGATGCCGAAGGTATCCATAAGAACCCAATGATACGACATATGCTAGAGCAATGTCTATCTGTATTATTATTATTATTATTATTATTATTAATATTATTATTTATTTATATAGCACCATTAATTCCATGGTGCTTTACATTTGAGGGTTTACATACAGTACACAAGATATACAAAACAGATAATACTAACAGTGACCAACTGGCACAGTGGGATACAGTCTATGGCTGTATGTGTTAGTATACCTATTTCTTTAACTGTAATGATTGGAGTAGTGGAATATGCTATTCAATAGAGAGATATCCAACTAAAACATATGTATACAGCACAGTATATAGTTTGTAATATAAGGGCTTTAAATAGTTACCCAGTGGTTGTCCCAATTCCACATAATGACAGCAGGGCCAAGAGATCTTGCTGGGTTCATGCTTGCTCCAGTATAGTTTATCTGAAAAAATAAAGAATAAGAAAGGCGTATAAACAGATAAATAGCACTACAGCACTACTAGTAACTGGCATCATAACTCTGCTTTGTACAAGTCCTGATTTTTGGTTAGGTGGGCCAAATAAACACATTTTTGTCTTCATTCATTATTATATACTTAATTTTTTATTTATTATTGTGAGAAGAGGTATATACTGCCAGATTTCTCACTCATCTTTGAGAAAGGTCACTGTCATGTTGAAGATAACTGATTCAACAATTCAGGTTCCTTTATCATGTTCTGAAGGCTGTTTTGCTGAAAAAGACGTAATGGTGCTATTATTTGTAACAAGTTTATTGAAATGTTGCATAATGTTAATAATTTTGTAGCATCTTTAAAGAGGATCTGTTGCCAGATCTGAAAAGCCCAATGACATACATCATCTCATAGATGTTGTCACACTGAGCATTTTCACGTTTTGGTCGATCCAAATCCGTTCAGCCATTCTAAAGTTGTAAGACCTTTTATTGTTTGTGCAAATTATGATCTACTAGCCAAGTGGGCAGTAACATTGCATGACATACAGTACACAGGGCACCTCGCCCCAGAGAAACCACAGTGTTACCTTCCACTTGGCTAGTATACCCTAATTTGTACCAACACTAAAAGGGCTTAAATCTTTGGAATGGCTGAATGAATTTAGATAAACAAGACACCACAATGCTCAGGTTGACAGCACCTAGCAGATGAGGCATGTCATTGGGCTTTTCAGACCTGGCCCTCTTTAAATATATCTAGAGAAATTTCTTCACCTCCTACCACCTGCTTAAATGAGACTGCATAAACATTTTGTGACATTATATAGATGCAATTTATAAATGTGGCATCTCCTTTGCCTAGCTAATCACAACTGCTTTCAACGCCAGGACCTAAAAGGTGCAGTTACCAGGGAGAAATAGGTACAAATGAATGATAAATTTGACAAAACATTTGACAAAGACTGGTGCAAGTCCAATTTTGACTTCTTTTATTTTTTTAGCGCTTTTGTAAACCAAGTATTTGGCAGCATTTTCTGTGTTGCGGCAGTGTGTACAAGAATTTCTCCTGACCTTATGAACGCTCTATTGAGAAGCCAATTAAAAAAAAAAAAAAAAAAAAAGGCTATACCTAGAGCATACACTATTATAATAAACTTGCCACTGACTCCCAAAACACTCCAAAAAGGCCAAAACTGAAAGCACTAAGTATGTTGAATCTTCAATATTTTACAATAAACATTAAAGTAGCATCTTGCTGCAGCATTTTTTAATAAATAGAAAAAAATGTGCCAAGAAAATTATAATACAAATGATATGCTGACACCTAAAGTTCTGTGGAGTGGATCAATACTGTATATGTCATTCTAGGTCTGAAGTACTACTACTTACTGCAAATAAATGTCCAATTACAACTGAAATTCCAATTGCGAGTGCTGGAGATTTCTCCTTGTGCTTTGGATCACAGCTTGCACAAACAGTAAAGACTAACTGGAAAGTAATTAGAATTTCTACTAAGAGTCCATGGCCTATGGAGAGTCTTTCATTAATCTGGTGGCAAAAGAGAGTGAAGTTAGGATATTTCTAATATTTTGAGAAAGCACGTTTTGAAACAAAAGGCATCATCCAACAAAAAATACACTACTGTTAATAGGATATTCTGTGAAATAGATACTGATAACTTATACTTTGGATAAGTTATCAATAACTGATCAGTGGGGGTCCAACATCTGGCATGTTCAGTACAGACCAAAAGTTTGGACACACATTCTTATTCCAAGAGTTTTCTGTATTTTCATGACTATAAAAATTGTAGATTCACACTGAAGGCATCAAAACTATGAATTAACACATGTGGAATTATATACTTAACAAAAAAGGGTGAAACAACTGAAAATATGTCTTATATTCTAGGTTCTTCAAAGTAGCCACCTTTTGCTTTGATTATTGCTTTGCACACTCTTGGCATTCTCTTGATGAGCTTCAAGAGGTAGTCACCTGAAATGGTCTTCTAACAGTCTTGAAGGAGTTCCCAGAGATGCTTAGCACTTGTTGGCCCTTTTGTATTCACTCTACGGTCCAGCTCACCCCAAACCATCTCAATTGGGTTCAGGTCTAGTGACTGTGGAGGCCAGGTCATCTGGCGTAGCACCCCATCACTCTCCTTCTTGGTCAAATAGCCCTTACACAGTCTGGAGGTGTGTTTGGGGTTATTGTCCTGTTGAAAAATAAATGATGGTCTAAATAAACGCAAACCGGATGGAATAGCATGCCGCTGCAAGATGCTGTGGTAACCATGCTGGTTCAATATTCCTTCAATTTTGAATAAATCCCCAACAGTGTCACCAGCAAAGTACCCCCACACCATCACACCTCCTCCTCCATGCTTCACGGTGGGAACCAGGCATGTAGAGTCCATTCGTTCACCTTTTCTGTGTCGCACAAAGACACGGTGGTTGGAACCAAAGATCTCAAATTTGGACTCATCAGACCAAAGCACAGATTTCCACAGGTCTAATGTCCATTCCTTGTGTTCTTTAGCCCAAACAAGTCTCTTCTGCTTGTTGCCTGTCCTTAGCAGTGGTTTCCTAGCAGATATTTTACCATGAAGGCCTGCTGCACACAGTCTCCTCTTAACAGTTGTTGTAGAGATGTGTCTGCTGCTAGAACTCTGTGTGGCATTGACCTGGTCTCTAATCTGAGCTGCTGTTAACCTGCGATTTCTACAGAAAACTCTTGGAATGAGAAGGTGTGTCCAAACTTTTGGTCTGTACTGTACATAGTATCGTCACTTTGCCTGGTATTGCTGTTCATTTCCATTCACTTTAATGAGACTGAGCTATAGAAGAATCACTTTACTGATGGCGATGACTGTCAATTACCTCATTGTGGGATTGAGGAGTGTCAGACCACCATTTATCTTACATGGATAACTGATTCTAAGCATAGCCCATCAATATAAATATACTGAATATACATTTGAACCACATGTACCTCCTAAATATGGTTCCCTAACTAAAGGTAGTATAGTATAAGTAGAGCTCTGGTGTGGTGTTGGATCAAACTTTAGAAATTATTTGTAAATTTTATAGAAAATATTGCAGATTCCTCACTGTATATACTGTAGTTCCCTCTGTTCATTAGCAGTGTTTTCCCATCACAATAGAAAGACACAGGATAAGCTCTGTGTTCAGAAGTACAAGGACTTACAATTACCATGAATCTGATATATTGCTTTTATTAAAAGTTTACAAAATATGTTATAATTTGTCACAGCAATCCTACTTAGAATGTCTTCATTTAGGCCAAATGCCTTCGTGGCCAATTCCTATCTGGGAATGGGCATTGGAGACCCCTGTTCTTGGCACCAAACATTTATCACAAAGTCCCTTTATACTATGCAAAGATAATAAATAAGTTTTTTGTCAATAGAACTCTATTCTATTAGGAGGGACAAAGATAGTATGAGCAGCACGGTGGGGCAGTGGTTAACACTATAGCCTTGCAGTGGGTTTCCTCCAATACTTCAAAACATACTCATTGTGAGCCCTATGTGGAACAGTAACCACAATGTCTGTATGATGGCGCTATATACCATAAGTAAGCAAAATAAATAAATAGTATGTTCTAAAGGAGATGGATGATGGCAATGTGGATTATAAAATTGAACTGAACATCTTCAAGAGAAAGACAACTTAGTTTAGTGGACATACTGTATTTTTAAGAAATTAGTATCTAAACTAAAAAAATACATATTTACCATTGTTATATGTATTTACCATTGTCACGCCTAAGTTTCCAATAAGATTGGGTGGTGTTATAAGATACAGAAATCCAGCTCCCACAATTGCTCCAAGACATTGGGCCACAATGTAAAATAATGCATTGGCAATTGATATCTTCCTTGTACCCAGAAGGGCAATAGTTACAGCTGGATTTATGTGAGCACCACTGATGTGTCCAAAACAGTGCACCATTGTAGCAATGCCAAGTCCAAAGCACAATGATATTTGAACAAGATCTATTTGTTGGGGGCTATCTGCTGTTCCCCAGTTGACTGTTGAACCAAGGCCCAGGAAGACAAAAATGAGAGTTGCCACAAATTCTCCAGAAACAGATTTCCAAAATGACTGTGTCCATACACCTTTAAAAGCCACCATACTGATTATTTTAATGGAATTCCTGGCACGGAAAAGAAGACTGTTATGAGATTCAGAATGCGTCCTCTATAAACTTTGGCATCTTTTGTTGAACAGTCAATGTGAAAGATAATTTAGTTTGGTTTATTTAAAGGGATCTTCCCATCTCCCTCTCTCAGCAGTTTTCCTGCTCTCTTCTTCTCACTTCCTGTATTCTTCAACAAGCTGCTGGGTGGGCTTTGACTGTTTGATGGACAGAACACTGAAGTACCTCATTAGATATAGACATTACCTTTACCATGAAAGATTATTTATTATGATAACTAGAAATCTAATATAAATGCAGATCAAATGTTATGCACAGTAAATGTATATTACTTTACACAGGTTTGGAGAGAAAAAAAAATCTTACATACTGCCAGGACACACTCTCTGACCAATCCTTTATCATCAAAATGCAATTAGCTGACCAGGTAAGAGCTGGAGATAAAAGCTCTTAGAGCAACTCAGCCTCCCCTCCCTCCAGAGAGCAGTGAGTCACGTCACTGTCCTGAAATCATATAACAGGCCAGGGACCAAGGAAACATTGTATAAACAATGGAAGGAATAACCTCACATAGCAGGTAAACAAAGAAGCATTTTAAACTGTAGAAATTGCTGAGATGCTGCCCATACAATGCATGAGAATAGCAGGTCTCGTGGCCAACAACTGTAGTAAGAAATGCATAAAGTTTTTCCACACCTGATGAAAAATGACTAATTCAACAATGTTAAACAGATGATTGCCTAGATGGTTGCACTGATGTTGATCTATTTTCTTGCAATTCATGGGATTATCTATAACACATGGATAATTCATCAAAACATAGAAGCTCTGAGGATCTAAATGGAGACTGAAAGTTTCATTTATTTCATCCTTAAGAAAAGTATAAATTATACAGTACTTTTGCCATACATAATATGTTCCCCTAAGGTCTGTTCTGAATGTGTACTGCGATATTTGGAACAAGAACTCTGACTAATAAAGTTAATTTTAAATGGGGGTCTCTCTTAATTCAGCTTAGTCATAACAATAACATAGCAGTAAATCAGAAATAAAACTATGCGTTATGTTAACATATCTTATATATCATGATCTAATAAAAGGTTTACTACTGCACACAATGTGACTTGGACCTGTCCTCAGACCTCCTATTTCCATCTGCTAAGAATTTATAGGTCTCTCTAGTAGTTCATGAATGGTAAACATCTTTTCTTTTTCTCTTTCAACTGTTTTGTTAAGGTTTTATCAGAAGCATAAAATAATACAAAGAACCTACAAACATTGTGGATACACTGGCATATATAAAAAAAATACATAAATCTAGAGGAAAAAAGGAGAAAAGAGGGTAAGAGAGAGAGAGGGGGAAGACTGGTAGTGGTAGTACTTAAAGGAAGGGGAAGGGAAGGATGAAGGAGTAAATTATCAGGAGGAGAGGTTAAGGATGGCCGCAAGGGGTGAATCATGGAATTGGCAAGGATGCAAAATTTTCTCCATTATTTTTTTAGACATGAAATTATTCTCATGTGACTGTATGATAAGGCCACTAAACTGAGATGTATATTATATATTAAAAACATTTACTTTTGTCATTTTAATTAATTTGATAAAATTTGTTCTAAACATTGCATTCACTCAGTTGTTGTCTAAATTTTACCATAAATACTAAAGCCAGAACATGAAATGTATATATTAAACATATATATCATATACTGTATAGAATGTTTCTGAAAGAGCCCAATTGATGGCGCCTAAAGAGATTGGACAAAGATAAATATTTATAAACAAATTTGTCCTTCCTTACCTTTCCTTTTATCTAGACATGTTCACATACAGTGGGGAAAAAAAGTATTTAGTCAGCCACCAATTGTGCAAGTTCTCCCACTTAAAAAGATGAGGCCGGCCTGTAATTGTCATCATAGGTAGACCTCAACTATGAGAGACAAAATGAGAAAACAAATCCAGAAAATCACATTGTCTGATTTTTAAAGAATTTATTTGCAAATTATGGTGGAAAATAAGTATTTGGTTAATAACAAAAGTTCATCCTTTGATGGCAATGACAAAGGTCAAATGTTTTCTGTAAGTCTTCACAAGGTTGGCACACACTGTTGCTGGTATGTTGGCCATTCCTCCATACAGATCTCCTCTAGAGCATTGATGTTTTGGGGCTGTCACTGGGCACCACGGACTTTCAACTCCCTCCAAAGATTTTCTATGGGGTTGAGATCTGGAGACTGGCTAGGCCACTCCAGGATCTTGAAATGCTTCTTACGAAGCCACTCCTTCTTTGCCCTGGCGGTGTGCTTGGGATCATTGTCATGCTGAAAGACCCAGCCACGTTTCATCTTCAATGTCCTTGCTGATGGAAGGAGGTTTGCACTCAAAATCTCATGATACATGGCCCCATTCATTCTTTCATGTACACGGATCAGTCGTCCTGGTCCCTTTGCAGAGAAATAGCCCCAAAGCATGATGTTGCCACCCCCATGCTTCACAGTAGGTATGGTGTTCTTTGGATGCAACTCAGCATTCACTCTCCTCCAAACACGACGAGTTGTGTTTCTACCAAACAGTTCTACTTTGGTTTCATCTGACCATATGACATTCTCCCAATACTCTTCTGGAACATCCAAACGCTCTCTAGCAAACTTCAGACGGGCCCAGATATGTACTGGATTAAGCAGGGGGACAAGTCTGGCACTGCAGGATCTGAGTCCCTGGCGGCGTAGTGTGTTACTGACGGTAGCCTTTGTTACGTTAGTCCCAGCTTTCTGCAGGTCATTCACTAGGTCCCCCCGTGTGGTTCTGGGATTTTTTTCTCACCGTTCTTGTGATCATTTTGACCCCATGGGGTGAGACCTTGCGTGGAGCCCCTGATCGAGGGAGATTATCAGTGGCCTTGTATGTCTTCCATTTTATAATTATTGCTCCCACAGTTGATTTCTTCACACCAAGCTGTTTGCCTAGTGCAGATCCAGTCTTCCCAGCCTGGCTCAGGTCTACAATTTTGTTTCTGGTGTCCTTCCACAGCTCTTTGGTCTTCACCATAGTGGAGTTTGGAGTGTGACTGTTTGAGGTTGTGGACAGGTGTCTTTTATACTGATAACAATGTCAAACAGGTGGCATTACTACAGGTAATGAGTGGAGCACAGAGGAGCCTCTTAAAGAAGAAGTTACAGGTCTGTGAGAGCCAGAAATCTTTCTTGTTTGTAGGTGACCAAATACTTATTTTCCACCATAATTTGCAAATAAATTCTTAAAAAAATCAGACAATGTGATTTTCTAGATATGTTTTCTCATTTTGTCTCTCATAGTTGAGGTCTACCTATGATGACAATTACAGGCCTCTCTCATCTTTTTAAGTGGGAGAACTTGCACAATTGGTGGCTGACTAAATAAATACTTTTTTTCCCCACTGTATGTATGCCTATATTTTCAAAACAACATGATTTTGTTATATTCAGTCACAAAACATCATATATTTGTCTTTGTGAAAAGCTAGGTTCACATCTGTGTTCGGGTTTCAGTTCGGGGGGTCCGCTGCAGTACACTCTGGTTTTTTACACGCAGTCTGTCTGACCTGCAGCCAGTTTAAATCACTGTTTGCTAACTGAAGTTGTGCACTGTTTACATAGTCTGTCTGACCTGCAGCCACCCAGTGCTAACTTATATCTCTTTTTGTTAACTGCAGCAGTGCACTCTTTATTACATTCAGTCTGCCTAACCTGTAAACACCTTTTGACTGCCAATTTAAATCACTTTTTGTTAACTTCAGCAGAGAAAATATTTTTCATGCTGACCACAAAGTAATATCTTGCAGTTAAGTAGCAGTTATGTAGATCACATTCAATAGAAAACTTTGCATATTGTCCATACAGTAATTTCTTGCAGCTAAGTGCCAGTTGTGTAAGAAGCTAGGCCATATTTAGAAAACTTTGCATATTGTTCACATACTGCTTTCTGCTTGCAGTTAAGTGCCAGTGATGTAGGCCACATTTACAAAATTTTGCATACAAATTATTCAGAATGCAGGGGCGTAACTATTGGGGTAGCAGCGGTAGCGGCGGTCACAGGGCCCGGGACATTAGGGGCCACGGAGCCCTGTGGCAGCCGCTACCGCGAACCCCACAAACCAGTAACGATCGCGAACGGACATGGCAGGGTACGGAGCCCGCGGCCAGCTGTAGATGGCCGGGTCCCGGACCATTATGATAGCGGTCGGGGAAAGCCTGGTTCCCCAACCGCTATACATACTGTTATTGGAAAGGGGCCCTGGCATATTGCAGGCCCCTTTCCAATACATGGCAGCCCAGGGGAGGTGACTGAAAATAATAAACACATATTCTCGCCTCTCCTGGGCGCAGCGTTCTCTCCGGCGCTCCTCCGTCATCACTGAGGCCTGTGATTAGGCCCCAGCGGTCACATGGGGCGCGGCCGCGTAATGACGTCAGTGCGCCCCCATGTGACCGCTGAGGCCCAATCACAGGCCTCGGCAGCGACGTCGGAAGAGGGCCTGAAGACGCTGAAGACGGCAGGATGGAGCGAGGATTCCAAGGAAAGGTAAGGCAAGGTGAGTATGAATGTTTGTTGTTTTTAATCACCTTCCCTGAGCCTCCGATTATTATACTCTGGGGTCTGAGGAGACCCCAAAGTATAATAATAGCACCGAAGCGGGAGGGGGGCTGTTGGGAGCTTATAATACTGTGTGGGGGCCCCTGTAGAGCATATACTACTGGGTGGGGGCCACTGTAGAGCATATAATAACCCTGTCTTCATCTTCACTGACACTGATCCCTAATGACTATGTGGCATCTTCCTTGCCTCAAAAAGACAATACACAGACTGCTGAAAGATAAATCTCCTAGTACGTGTCTTCCTGTTCTTCATGAGTTGTTTGGGAAAAGCTGGTGTTTCTATGTGGACTAGGCATAAGTGATAGACATGACTGGTGGTTGTGGTAGTAGTGGCAGGTGATTGGGTAATAGTAGATGTGCTGGTAGGGGCACTTGAAAGAAATTTTTAGGTGTCAATTATGAGGGAGTACAAGAATCACATGGCTATGATGAGTCTTAAAAAAGTGGCAGGGAAAGTGATGATATTACCAATAAAGATTCTGTTGCAGACAAGATCTGGCAACCAGTTCAGGGTGACAACGAAACAACTGTCAGTTGCGAGAATAACAACCCTAGCCAATGCAAAGCCCTAACACCAAAAAAACCTGCTAGAGGACCTAGGGAAAACTTGGGTGGTGGTGGCACTGAATACAGTAGCAGTAGGTTCTCCTAGGGCACTTTCTATTGTAAAGTGCCCCTGAGCTTGGCGGTGGTTGGGGTAACCTTGATGTTAATGGGTACAGGATTGAACACAATGGACAGTGCAAAAAAAAATCATGGTTTATTGTTTCTTCAGAAGAAGAACAATTGAATAACAAATGTTCCATATAAATGGAGGCACAATCTTACAGCAAAATATTGGCTAGAGCTGAGGCTGTTTATGGTTCTTGCTGAACTCAGTGAGTATTGTTGGGTTTGGGCAGTCTGCCCAACCCCTTCCCGCCGGAGGCATTTTTCAATTTTCGTTTTTGACTCCCTGCCTTCCAAACCCCATAACTTTTTTATTTTTCTGTTCACAGAGTCATATGAGGGCTTAATATTTGCGGGACAAATTGTTCTTCATAATGGTACCATTTATTATTCTGTACAATGTACTGGGAAGCTGGAAAAAAATTCAGAATGGGTTTTGGAATTGGAAAAAAGTACATTTGTGCGACTTTCTTACAGGCTTCGTTTTTACAGGATTCACTGGGCAGTCAAAATTACATGTCACCTGTATTCTATGTTTCGGTATGATTCCGGGGATACCAAATTTATAGGGCATAGGACATCTTTTTTTGCGGGGCTAGGTTATAACATTTTAGGGAATGTCTATTGCTTTGATTACTTTTTATTCAGATTTCTATCAGAGGAGATAGTTTGTAGAACGGGCGTTTTTGGACACAGGAATACCTAATATGTATGTGTTTCACAGTATTTTCTACTTTTATATGTATTCTAAGGGGGGTGATTTGAATTTTTAATACTTTCTATATATATATTTTTTTTTAATACTTTATTTATTAGACCCCCTAGGGGTCTTGAACCCCAGGGAGTTTGATCACTAATGCAATGTATTGCAAAATACCAGCATGCAAATAAATACCAGACAAGCCTGGGAGCCTTCAATTGGCTCATGGCTGTCATGGCAAGAGATCGCCAGCCCCAGATTGCCAGTCCCAGAAAATGGCACCTCAGTCAGCTTTGACTGAAGCTCCAGGGGCCTTAATGTCCGCGATCAGTATAATACAGCAGAAACTCCCAACTTTTTTTTTTTTTAGATGTGTTGCTGCCATCAATTTCTAAGTTATTTTTTACAAATGAAATGGGAAGATGTCTAACTTAAAGCTTCTGATATGTGTTCTATGTTCTATTGTTAATAAAACATGGTTATATAAGATTTCCAAATCATTGCATTCTTGTTTTCTTTTCATTATACATCGGCAAAATTTTAAAAAAATTAGAGTTGTATATAACAACAAGGTGAAGACACATGGTCAAAGTCTAGGGTTGTGATCCCCAAGAAAGTCACTGATTGGCTGCAGGGAATCCATTCCTCAGTCACAAACTTAAATCAGGAACATGCCAGGAATCAAGTCAAGTGAAGAGCCCAAAAACTATGCTATAAAACTGATGGATGAGACAGGAGTGTAATCCAGGAATAATGCTGAATATAGCCACCACAGAGACTGACATATTGCTAGGTCAAGCCATTACTTTCTGCAGGGAACCCCGTCAGTCCTTAGAATGGCATACATTTCCCACATCATTTACGCTAGATTTATGGCGTTAATGATGATAAATATGGTAGGGTAGAAGGCCCTGCCAGGCCTCATCAAGTCCACTTTTTGAGAAAGTGGCAAAGGTGGCACAGGATTTAAAAGAAGGAAATTATTTTTTTGTGCAAAACCGTGTGACTTTTTGTGCAAAAAATTGTGGCCCTTTTATGCCTTGTACGTCAGAGAACTGGCATACAAGGCATATTAACTCTGGGTCAATGAATTTACACTACAATTATTTTGGAGTAGAAACTGTGGTAGATACTGAATATTAGAAATTAAGTATATGATTGCGCTATGTTACACCATACTAACAGAGACACACCTGATGACCATCTGTGACAAATGGAAAAAAAATATACCCAAAGGTTATACAAATATGTCTTTTTATGTAGTAAAATCTTCTTCTAACACAATATTCTATATTTTAATTATTAGCTAGCAAAATATGAAGTCTAATATAAGTGTCCAAACACTGATTTAGAGCCACAGTGGGAGTCCAATTACATCTAATAAGAAAATAATGACTTGTTTACTACAGTCTGGCCTTTAGTTATGTAGAACAATGAACCAGAACTAATGAAATTACCACATCATGGTGGTATTCACTCTTTTTCTTGTCTGTGGGATTTACTGTGATACATGTGCAGCTTTGTCATTTGTGTGTTAATTGAAATGCTTCATATGAAAGTCTCACACTGAGCTCTCATATAACTTTCTGACATAGTCTGGAGCTTCTTGCTGTGTTCTGTAGAAATGCCAAAAAACATTTAAAAAAGTTATGGAACTTCTACGATCTATAAGAAAAAGTCCAGCTACAGTTTGTTTTTCAAAGATAACTTTTAGGCATTAGACAGACCTGGAGTCTCTTGCCTATATGTATTAACAATGGTGTATTTTGCTCCAAAGAAATTAGAGAGGGCATTTTGTGGGAATAGCATCCAATTTATTGCCGTGTCTTTTTATGTTTTCTACAAGCAGCCGTACAATTGCGCCTTTTATAACATTTGCCTTTGACAAATAAACCTAAATGTACACTTACACTATGACCTCGGATACTTTTTCTTGCTTTTTCTTCGACACAAGAAGACAAATATTGCATAAATTTGGCAAAATTTTAGTTCAATGTATCTTTTTAACTTTTGCAGTTTCGATTTTGGATCACAAAAACAGGGTCCCAAGTATCCTTATTTAAATAGCGCAGAGGTTGAATATGCTTGCTGGCCCTCCATTCTGTTCCATTGAACAACCAATTGCTGTATTTAGTTTCCCTTGTAAAGTCTCAAAGATAAATAGAGTATAATTCCCTCGGTCAACTGCCATACCATTCAAATAGGAGAGCTTGGGAGACCCATTCTTGTGATCGATGGGGTTCTTGTCATGGACTTATCTTTCGGGAATAAGTGTTGTTCATAAAACCCCTTTAATGTTAGAAGATGTTAGTTTGTAAATCTATAAAGTGGTGAAAACCTCCTCTTTCCATGGTGTTAAGCCTTAAAGTGCAGCTCCAGTTATAAACAACTTTTTATAAATGAATAGTACAGTTAAAAATAAGAAACTTTGTAACATATCTTATTAAATATGTATTCTTTTCCACTTTTCAGTCAATTACTTTCTCCATAATAGTCTGAAGAGAGGAGGGTAATTAGAAAAGACACTTCAGTAATTGCTGGTATTATTCCTGCTTTTCCTTGCTTTTTGCACACTGCTAGGTTGTCAATAAGAAGCTGATAATACACAGAATGAGACAATAAATAAATTAAACAGCCAGCAGGAGAATTCTGCAGATCCCCTCCCTGCTCCATAGAGTTCTATGTGTGTGACTAAATACGGACATGGATATAATGTAAACAAAAGCAGGATAATAGGTTAATAAGTGGAGAAAGAAACAGATATACTTAAAAGGGGTTGACCAGGATAAGGGCCAGCTAAGGAAAAAAAAAAATTTAAAAACCCATACTCATGTATCTCCCAGCACGGTCCAGTCCAGTTGTTTATAGCTGGTGGTAGGCTTTTAATGTGTGACTGAAATAAAGTCCTCAATCAGGGCAGGCCTATGTATACATTTTATACATTTATACATTATATACATTTGTTTGCAATTCTTATTCTGTGTGTTATATCGTGAAGTATATTATTGCCAGTGGATAATTCTCTGTTGCACTGTGTTTTTTATATGTCACAGTCACTTATCTGTGTTGCTTAGTGATTTGGGGATTCTTGTTCTGGTACTTTGTGAACAAAGTGCAATGTGATGACTCCCTAAACGTGTGATACCCTGTTTTGTCCATTGGCTATGCAGTAGGCAGTGCCTTTTTGCTTTTTCTGACTTTTTCTGAGGTATTTATGGCCTATTCCCACAGGATATTAGCCCTCATCACTGCCCCCACACAATATAATGGCCCCATCACTAGTTCCCATACAGTACACTAGGCCTCTACCAATTAGGTACTTATGGCCTATCCTGAGGATGGCCATAAAAAAAAAAAAAAAAAAATTAAGCCCGGACAACACCTTTATTATTCCCCCTAATGACCTACGAACACATATAATTGCCCCATCACTGGTCCCCACTGTATGGAGGGGACCAGTGAATTGGCCATAACAAAATTAAGCTCCGGCAACCCCTTTAAAGAGGTTGTCCATAAATTGGTGCAATCTCAGTGGCCGCCAGGGAGGTGTAATAGTTAAAAAAAAAAAAAAAAAAAATCATACTCACCTGTCTCCAGTACGCCAGTGTCTGTTCGGTCTCATGGTGGCACCTAATGTCTGGAAATCCTGTACGTCCTGTACCTAATTGGTCTCAGCGGTCACATGAGGCGTAAAACTCCCAGCAAGAAGGCACTAGCACGAGACTGAATGGACACTTTGGGGGTGGACAATGGAGCATCCGCCACATGGGTTGCTCCATCTTTCTAATATTGATGGCCTGTTCTTAGGATAGGCCATCAATATTACATCTGCGGGGGTCTGACAGCCATGACCCTTGCAGTTCAGCTTTTTTAAGGACAGTGCTGCTACAGGTAATGTTAATTTCAGGAGCCAGTCTGCTTGCTTGCTATACAGGGTCTAGCAGTTGGATTAGGTAGTGCTAGTGGTATACATCATATGGTGGGTGAGCAGCATGGCTCTCGACATGTTATTACTTGTAGCTTCACTGTCTTGGTACAGCTGGTGGGCCCTAGAGATTTCAGTCCGATACTGCCTGGCACCGTTACAAATCCATGCTCACACCTTGTTTACAAATACCATTTAGCTGTATGGAACTTTCATAGAAATTTCTGCGATAAATCTGTTGCATTCTAGTTGGGAAATTATATAAATTTAGGGCTTGCAAATTTGGCAAGTATTACATGTGGGTATGACCACTGATTTCACTCTTTACATAGTAAAGGTTGAAAATTGTGCCAAACTTTGGAAGTATCTGTGCCAGATTTCAACTTCCCTACTATGCTTTAAAATCTCTGCGAATTTATTTTGCCGCACATACATTAAATAGGGTTTGCTAGAAAATCATTCCTTGTATCATACTATAGTTTGTTGTGGATTTTCAGTGACAATTCTGCCCTGAAAAATAAATATTCTAAATATAAACATACCCTTACATCTACTGTATACTGAAACTCAACATTAATCTGTTTCCATACACTGTACAGTACATTTCCAGACTACTATAGTGTACAAATAGTACATCTAACGAAATGAAACATTTTAACTAGTCATTAGAGAACATTTTGATAAAATGTAATATTTAGGTCAATTAATATGTCAAAGGTAACAGTAACACATTGTATCTATATTACATTGAAACAATATTACTGATTGTTAGCTGTGAATCATATCATTACTACATTACTTTTTGTTGAAAAAATTATTTCAAATACACTTTATAAGATATTCCTCAACTTGTAGTAAAGTGTCCTACTTTAGGATAATCCAAGAATTATTTTTTTCTCCAGTAAATATTATTATACTAAATATTTTAGATTTACAGTTAAATAGTATTTTGAATAGTATTTTTGAGCATTTTACCTTAGATTGTGCGATCCTGTGGTGCTTTACAATCCAGTTTTCTTTTTACTAAAATCTCGTTCTGCTTTCTAGTAATGCTACATACTCCAGCGTCAGATCATCACTGGATCCTCCCACAGCAGAATCTATATATGCTTATGCTCCTCCACCTCACCTTCTTGCAAGTAATTACAGGTAAACACCTGCTCCACAGTTCAGAGACTCCATGACTTGTAGATGATGTATATGTAACTATATACATCATAACTATATGGCACGGACTTTATTGACATTAATTATAATTGTTTAACTAGTTATATTTCATATTGATCAATTTACAAGAAAATATATTTATAGTGAAATTGAAATTCCAATTGAACGAGAATTTTAAACTTATTTAGGATTCTTTACTTTTTGATTCAAACACATACATATTTACCGTGTTTATATTCTGTATGTATATATATTTTCACTATTATCATTAGGCATCTTGGTAGCCAGAAGTATAATAGTGCTTAAATGAAAGAAGGAAAATGCCAGGTAACTCAACCTCTACATGCCTGTATTGTGATACCATAGCTATTGCCTTCCTATGTTGCTATGCAACATATGTCTGTTTAGGAACAGAAGTGATCTCTGTGGAATTAACACCTAGAATTAACTGTGACATACACGTATTAAAATTGTACAGTTCCTTATAACTTGTTTTATTCATCAGTGACAATGACATGCTTACAGGGGTTCTATACTTCCTATACATATTTATATTACACTGTATACCCACCAGAACATACACTGAAAATATAACATATATGCATGAGCAATTTTCAAGGAATCAGATTTTCTAGACACCTAAATAGCAAATTTTTGCAATATTCTCACACATTTTTTATATTTTCATCTTTTTTGGCAGGGCCAGATATTTAGTCATACTATTTTTGGGAAACAACTATTGCTTTGATTGCTTTTTATTAAAATTTTTAAGGCGAAACAGTGATAAAATGGCGATTAGGTTCTTTTGATTTTTTTTTTCCATTACAGAGTTCAGCGTATGGAAAAAATATTTTTATAAGTTTGTAGAACGGATGTTTTCGGATACAGGGATACCTAACGTGTATGTGTTTCACTTTTTATTTTTTTTTTTACTGTAATTATCAGACCCCAGGGTGGTCTGATCACTATTGCAATGCATTGCTTATTGGCGGAACTTGTATTACAGGCTGCATAGAGTAGCCTATAATACAAGGTTATGCCAGACAAGCTTGGGGGCCTTCAACAGGGTCCCGGCTGTCATAGCAATTGATAGCTGGTCCGCATATTGTACAGAGGGGCTGGTAATGCTCCCCAAAATGGCAACACCCAAGTGGGCGGGCACTCATTGCAGACATTAGCATTGATAACCCGCTATGGCGGCCACTTATCTTCAAAAACATGGCTGCTTTCCTCAGGAAGAGACCAAACATATTTTAGATCATAAGTTTCTGTCCATTTATATTAAAGAGAACTTGGCCCCTTGCGGCCTAAGACTCAAATTATTGTCTCCATTCCCAAATGATCCCATCTTTTCAAAAGAATGGGATGAATACCTCCATCTTTGTAAGAAGAGTCTTATTGAGAGAATCTCTCAAAAAAGGCTAAACTTAGCCACTTCTTTAAGTGACAAAATTAATACTATGCACGTTAATTTGTCTAAATTTGTTAATCATCCTGAATTTTTGAGAACGAGTAGGGCCCTCCATTTGCATACTGCGGACAATGAAAGGAATCTCTTAGAAACTAAAAGTAAAAAACTTAATAGGGATAGCAACGACTATTAAAATTTTGGGAAAAAACGGCCTTTTTGAGACGTTTGCCTCCTAGAAAAATGTACCCTTGTCGAAAGAATTCCACATCTGGTCCATCCAGATCAGATGCCCCTTCCCTTTGTTAACAGAGCTCAAGGGTGGTGTGGCATAGTGACCCAAGCAGAACAGCCCAGCCAGGTCCATAAGTGCTACAGCAACCAGAGCACAGGACTGCACTGAAGGAGGAGAGCAAGTAAGTGAAGTGCAAAGCAGCTGGGATAGGAAAGCAAGGACACAGGAGTGTTCAGCCAGCTTCTCCACTGCCATAAGGAGGAACGTACTGCCTTGGAAAGACAGAGCATGAGCACCAGGGGAGTCCATTGTCCGCCAGCAGGATCCGTAAGCGGGGCCCACTGAGAGACTGCATAAAGTGATACTGTACCACAAAGGCTGTACTTATAGCTTTCCTGTTACTTACCCAAGTTCTTATAGAGACAACATCTCTACTGTATATGACCTACCTGTTGCAATAGTTCAAAAGTTTGTTGCTGTGCTCCAGCATCATAACCAGTAAAGCCGTTTCTGTTTTACTCAGTTGTCTGAGTGAGTTTGTTGCCATTCACCTGCACCCCTTACATAAACACATACTGTTTATTAGGGGAATTGTCTCAGCACAGACATTAATGGCTTTGGGTATGATCAGACAATGCATTAGCTAACTGTGTTACTTACTTTTCAGCAAACTTTGGTAGGCTTCTTCTACAGGCACTATAAAATAGTCGGCCAGATTCAAGTTAGAGACTGCTACATCTGTACACAAATAATGTGCTGAGACAACCCCTTTAACACTTTCCAGACGTCCGCCGTATTATAATGGCGGATGTCGGGTATTTCTACTTGACTCAACTAAATTTTGCACTCTCTCTTGTTCTTAAAACCTCTCATCTGATCTGGATCTGAACCACAATGCTTTGCATCTGCTCCATACTGGCAAGGGGATTTTTGAAGGCCTTTGATTATATTATGGAGTTTCTATGTATGAAATTCCCAGATATGAGCTATTCCCTAATAGGCCAGAAAAAAAAAAAATTAGGTCTGCCACCTGCAAGTAAAACTACTGCATATAGTTCAGTACTGTCTTGAAGTTGATTTAGCTGAATCAGGACCCAGGTTACCAAACTGGAGCTTGGTGTCAGGGTTGGACTGGCCCAGCGGGGGATCGGTGAATCCACCGATGGGGCCCGTGCCTTTAGGTGGCAGTACCAGACCTCCACTGCCATTTTTTGTTGATAAGCAGTGGAGGTGCGGTAAGGCCCCCATTCACTTACCTCTCCCCGCTCACGGCCAGGGCTCCCTATGCGTCGCACATCATGTCGTGAAGACATAATATGTGATGCACATGTCCCAGGATGCTCCGGCGCCTACTGCTTCTTCCTTCTCCGGGCGCACTTGACATTATATCAGTGCGCCTTGAGCAAGAAGGAGTGGGAGCAGGACCGGGGAGCAGACAGGTAAGTAATCACCCAAAACTGCTATAGGGGGGACCAGTGAAGGGGCTACTGTATGGGCCATACAGTGGCCCCTTCATTATCCATCCCCATATAGTGGTCCCTGCACTATTCTCCCCCTATAGTGGCCCCTGCACTATTCTCCCCCCTATAGTGGCCCCTGCACTATTCTCCCCCCTATAGTGGCCCCTGCACTATTCTCCCCCCTATAGTGGCCCCTGCACTATTTCCCCCCCCCCTATAGTGGCCCCAGGTTACCACACTGGAACTTGGTGTCAGGGTTGGACTGGCCCAGTGGGGGATCCGTGAATCCCCCGATGGGCCCCGTGCCTTTAGGTGGCAGTACCAGACCTGTATGGGCCATACAGTGGCCCCTTCACTATCCCCCCCATATAGTGGCCCCTGCACTATTCTCCCCCCTATAGTGGCCCCTGCACTATTCTCCCCCCTATAGTGGCCCCTGCACTATTCTCCCTCCCTATAATGGCCCCTGTACTATTCCGCCCCATGCAATGCCCCCTTCACTATCCCCCCATACAGTGGCCCTCTCACTCCCCCCATGGATGGGGCCATTATATTGGGGGGGGAGTGATGGGGGCTAATATCCTGGGGGACATTAAAGGGGTTATCCAGGATAACTTTTTTTTTTTTTTTTTTAATTAGGCCGGAGCAGGCGAAAAAAAAAACCCAAAACTTACTTGTCTGTGCCCATTGTCTCCCAGTACGGTTCGGTCCTGCAGCTCTGTTGTTTTCTTCCCACTGAATATGACTACCTGTGCCAGTGAGGACTTCCGGCAAAAGAAAACAGTGGAGCTGCAGGCCCGTACCCTGCTGGGAGACACTGGAGCAAAGGGATCAGATGAGTAGTTTTTTTTGTTTTGTTTTTTTTTTGGGGGGGGGGGTTTCACCTTCCCCAGACTAATAATAAAATAAATAAAAAAATTATGCTGGACAACCTCCTTAAAGTATGAGGCATTAGAGGGGTTATATTAAAAGCGGTTGTCCTGGCAGAATTTTTTATGATTTATCCTCAAGATAGGCCATAAATTCCTGATCTTTAGGGGGCCAGACCAATCATCTGTACGGAGCCACTTCTTGCACCCATCCTGTACAGTACACAATACAGGGCCGGAAGCAGAAAGCTCTGTCCACTGTGTATTAGCCGGGCACCTTCACTGCATCTCAGCACATATTGAAGTCAGTGGGAGCTGAGCTGCAGTGAAGGCACCGAGCTGCTGTACAGCAGATGCAGCTTTCTGCTTCCGGCCCTGTATTGTGTACAGAACGGGCGCTGGAAGTGGCTCCGTACAGCTGATGGGGCAGTGTGTCAGCCCCCTACCGATCAAATATTTATGACCTATCCTGAGCATAGGCCATAAAAAAGTTAACCCTAAACAACCCCATTAATATGACCTACACAGTTAAATGTACCCCCCACTGGATGTTAGACTCCATCACTACTCCCACACAATATCATGGCCCCATCACTGTTCCCCATACAGTATGGGGGACCAGTGCAGAGACCACTTTATTGGGGGCCATTAAAAATATTTGTCCCAGGCAACCCCTTTAAAGAGGTTGTGCATAAATTGGAGCAACCACTGTGGCGACCAGGGAGGTGTAAAAATTAAAAAAAAAAAAAAAAAAAAAGCATACTCGCCTCTCCCCAGCACCCCGTTGTCCTCCGCCTGTGTCTGTTTGATCTCAAGGCGGCACCTGATTTCTGGAAATCCTGTACTTAATTGGTCTTAGCAGTCACATGAAGTGCAGGACTCCCAGCAAGAAGGCGCCTGCACGAGACTGAATGGACACTGGCAGCGGATATCGGAGTATGCTTTTTTTTTTTATTTATCTATTGTTTTTTTTTTTTTATTTTACACCTCCTGCTCACCACATTGGTTACTCCAATTCCTGGACAACCTCTTTAAAGGATTTATCCATCTTTCTAATATTGATTATCCTTAGGATAGGCCATCTATATTACATCTGCGGGGGTACAACAGCCAGGACCTCTGCAGATCAGCTATTCCAGGACAATGCGGCTACAGGTAATGGTAACAATTCTAGGAGCCACACTGTTCACTTGCCATACAGAGTGTAGCTTAGTTTAGTTATAGTTTAGGTAGTGCAGTGGTGCACATCGTATGGCGGGTGAGCAGCATGGCTCCCGACATGTTTTTTCCTTTAGCTGCCTTGTCTCTCGGTACAGCTGATCTGCAGGGGTCCTGATGGTGGGCGCCTAGAAACAATTCCACTGGTGGGCCCTAGACATCCCAGTCCGACACTGCTTGGCGTAACAATATAGGTGCACTTGCAGACAAAGACCAGAACCAGCAAACCTACAGCAGAGAGAAAACAAATCGATAGCAAAGTGTTGAGTCCATGAATTCACAGCCAAAGCCAAATCAGTAAGAAAACGGATAACCAGGAAAACAAGCCAAAATCAGGATACATTATTTATTTAGTTTACTTAACATTATTATTATTTGCTGTATATTAAATTATATCGTATTGGTATTGAACTTACATTTTTATAGCATTTATTGTATTGGTATTGAATTAGATTATTTATTGACCTAGGACTTATTTTGCCTGGCTGCAAGGGAAGATTCATCCATTTATATACACTGGATGAGTTCTTGTGATTTTAATTGCTTTTAGGTCTCCATGTACATAATGTATTGCTAAACCATTGAAGCTGCAATTTGGAAGATGGTACATTCTGTGTCCAAAACATTCTAGGCAGTGACTAAGGCAGTTCTCTTCCTCCCCAGTGCTTAGGTTGACTACAAGTCACAGAGACATCAACCTGGGAGAGCCCTTCACAGGATGATTTACGAAATGCAAGTCGTGGCAAAAGTTGATGAGGCCTTCATAAAAGGGCACAATTACATATTTCCAGTCCCTGTATAATAATATTAGACCCCAGATTGTTACTAGTCAATTAAAATAAACAATCGCGCCATTTTTATGCCATTTAGCAATCACTTGAAATATTTTTTGGTGATACTGAATAAATAAAGTAATAAATTATTTAATAATAAAAAAGTGTTATTTTAATAATTAATTATTATTATGTATGTATATAGCACCATTAATTCCATGGTGCTTTACATTTGAGGGTTTACATACAGTACACAAAATATACAAAACGCGCACAGTGGGATAGAGGGCCCTGCCCTCAAGGGCTTACAATAATTTTTTTCATTGGGTATGTTTTTTCTCATAACAAGGTTTTCCTTTCCCTGCATATGTATGATATATGGAGAAATATCTCTATATTCCAATACATTGTATGCTTAGAAAATATTGTTAAGTATACAATGTACTGGCATATAGAGATTTTATTTTGATTATTTTGCTTACTTATATACAGTAGCACCATCATATTCCATAGTGTTTTACAGACATTGTCAATTACTGTCCCATATAGGGCTCACAATCTACATTCCCTATCAGTATGTATAAGGAGTGTGGTAGGAAACCCATGCAAACACAGGGAGAACATACAAACTCTTTACAGATATTGTCTTTGGTCGGATTCAAACCTAGGACTCCAGCGCTGCGATGCAAACCTGCTTACGGAGGCTCTATATACCCGTATATACCATATAACGTATATGTATATATATTCTCTATATACCAATACATTATGTAGGCAGTTTGGTATAATTAAAAAAAAAACTCCTATTAAAACTAATAGAGTTTGTGGCTCTGTCAGTAGGCGTGCCCCAGGAGAACCTATTACTACCACCAACATCCAGACTGCAGGCCCCCTCTCCACCAGCCCCTGAGGAGTGCCAGAGACTACAGTCACCATGAACCCAACTATTACTTCCATTCTCTGCATACCAATCCATTGGGTTACAGCAGGTTCTGTGCACATGACTGTGTGCTTTGCCAGTGCACTAGCCATGTTTTACACAGCCAGTACACTGACCCACACTGAGCGTGTATGTGGCAGTAAGCCCAGAGGAAAACTCAGAATAGGTCCTATTTGTTTTGTGGCCTGGGCTTACTGTATGAAGTGAATGGGTCCATGGAAGCATAGGCGTCATACAGATGTCATCCATGTGCCATCCGTGCCATTTCACCAAGAACCAGGCACAGACAAAACTGATGATTTGACAGACTTTAGTTTTGTGGAAGATGACCAGCACAAGAGGGGTTAATCAGCCATCTTGGAAAGACTGTAAGCAACAGTGAGAACAAGTCATTGAATAAGCCAGAGGACACTGTCAGTATAAGCAGCACAAGGGAGCAGAGACTGCTTCAGCAGGAGACTGCCGAGCAAGCAATAGGAACCAAGGTGCTGCCCAGCCTTCAAAGGGAACTTATCTTTCAGCTGCCTGTTACAATGGGGAAGACAATTCTAGATGGAACAAACCTTGGGCATTATCATCTTGGGTGATTTCATTATTATCACCATTGCTGCAGCTTTTACCCACTGGAAGGTTATAATATCTACTCCTGGCCACCAACAGTGTCTAGCACTAGATAAAACATATACATTCCAGCCCATGTGAGAAGAAGTTTTACTGCTGAGTGAATCTGGTAGCCATGTCTGACTGTGGGGATAATGAACAGCCCAGCCACAGCTAGACCCTGACATTTATAATGCCTTATGCTAGGTTCACACTAGCATTTGGCTCTCGTCTTACGCATGGGGACCCGAGAGACGGAGCATCTGTCCACTTAAAAAGCGGTTATAGATTATAATGGAGTCAGCCGGGATTCCATTGGTTTCATACTGAAACTGACATAGCCAAGTACGCCTTGCAGGACTTTTCTCTCCACTGATTTTAGGCGGAATCTGTGGCGGAGTTTTCTATGGAGACACCTAGTCTTACACAGTATGAAGCCCCTATCAATGCCTAATTATTATGGTGCCTTCACTTCCTCTGCTTCTGTGTTTGCTCTTCCCACTGTGGCTGGTTCAGTAGTAGTACTTATTTAGCACTTCATATTTGCTAAGAAGAAAGACCCCAGAATTGATGCCTATACACCTTTGTTTTACTGGTGCTGAATTATGGACACAACCATTCTCGGCCCTCTGTATTATCCCTTTGGGACATAAAGGGATTCTCCTTCAGCAAGAGAAGGCTAACTTCCAAGATGAGCTATAGAATATTAAATTATCTCATGACAATTAAGTAATGCAATGGTGACTCTATTGTTACTTGAGCATGCTACTTTCTGACCAGAAGTCAAACAATCTAACCATGCACAATACTGAGTGTATGCAACTGCTCAGTGGACAAAGGTTTTCATTTTCTAATGTGGTATTATTGATCCTGCATTACTAAAATGCTGATCCTTTGTACAGAAAAATATGCATAAAGCTGTAATTCAAAAATGAAGGAAAAAAACCCTTTCCATGCTCAATTGTATGGCATTGGTGGCTAAGCGTTAACTCTTTCCTGACATACGCCATACTATTACAGCACATGTCGGGTCTTTAAACATGTGCGGTAGCCATACCTGCTGGGTCTCCGCCATATTATACAACAGCGACCTGGTGGCAATGCCCGCGATCAATGCAGGGACTGATCATGGGCATTAACTCTACAGATACCTTAATCAAACTTGCATTCAAACCCGTGTTCCCTGCCTCTTCAATACATTTCTATTACAAGCTGCACTAGGCAGCTTATATTAGAAGTGTATGGATTAGAGTTGCAGTTGCATTTTATTAGTGATCAGACCCTAGAGGTTTATGATCCCATAGACGGTCTAAAAATAAAAGATAAAAAGTATAAATTAAAAAAAAAAAAAAAAAACACACCTCTTTCCCTAGAACACATATAAAAATAAAGTAAAACATAAACACATTAGGTATCCCTGTGTCTGAAAATGGCTGATCTACATACTGTAGTGGGGAAAAAAATCAAAAGAGCCAAATTTGAATGAAAAGTGATCAAAACTTCAGACATTTCCCAAAATGCTATAAATAGAAAGTCTGGTCCTGAAAAAAAAAAGATGCCTTATGCAGCTCTGCATAGGGAAATATAAAAAAAAAAAAGTTAAGGTCAGAATATGGTGACTCCAAGAAATTTTTTTTCAAAGTTTTGGATTTTCTTTAAGGTGCTAAAACACAACCAAAACTATATAACTTTGGTATTGCCATAATCGTGCTGACTCGTAGAATATAGGCAGCATGTCATTTTGGCCGCAGAGTGAACACCATAAAAACACAACCCATGAAAAAGAAAGTTGCGTTTTTTTTTCTCAATTTTTTTTTTACAGCTTCCCAGTACATTGTATGAAATATTAAATGGTACCATTACGAGGTACAATTTCTTCTGCAAAAATGAGGGTCTCATACAGCTCTGTAAAAACTAAAATAAAAAAGTTATTGCTTTTGGAAGGCAGTGAGTAAAAATCCAAAAATGACTGCAATAGGAAGGGGTTAACATTCATTGGTATGCAGTTAAAGCTCTGTGATCATTGAACAGTTCTGCCTGTGCCAATTCTATGGTAGAGTTGGTTGTGACTGGCTATATCGTGACAAAGGCTTAGAAAATCTGACAAAACTCTGACCACAGTTATTTAAGCCTTATGATGTTCCCTTTATGTTCCAATCATTGGCTCCAGGGTTGTCCTAAAAGTGTATTAGAGCATAGCCCAGGTATGCCTTAACAGCTGACTTTGCATACTACATGCACTTGGAATAGGATATGCCTTCAATACTAGACCTGCAGGGGTCTGACAGCTAGACTCCTGCAGATCAGCAGTGCATAAAACATATTTTACAATAATACACCTACAATTATTTATAGCCCTAAGATTGAGTCCACAGCCACAATGCAGATGTGGACATAGCCTAAGTCTATTACAATATTAGCTGTACTTTATAGACACAACACTAGATGGCATGGCAGGTACATGTAAAAGGTAACAGTCTATGCTAAACATGTCAATGGACATAAAGTATATAATGCTACACAACAAATTCACAGTTTTACTAAGGCAATAAAATGTGTAAGAAGAACGAACAGCTGGTATTATTGAACCAACAAAAACAGAAGTGAATGTGAACAAAAATACTAATTAGCCTAAATTACCAAATTTGTTATTGCAGTAGTTTTATAAGTAGAATAAATATACATACATATAAACATACTTTATAAAGTAACATCTACATTAACCCCTTCCTTTTCTGCGCCATACCATTACGTTCCACTGAGCATATAGTTTATGCTTAGTATAGTACAGTGCGATGCCTGCTTCATTGCTTCTGGGTTCTGGCTGTATTATTCAGTCAGGTCCCTGAGCTAGCTGCGGATTACCTCCCCCCTTACTGATGCTGTGATCAAAAGCAATCACAGAATCTGGATGTTTAGGATGAAGGAGCGCCCCCTTTCACCCCCTGGGTTCCCCACTGCCAATTAGTGGCCTTCTGGCTGCCTTTTTCCTGTTACACATCTGTATTACAGTATATGGTACAGGGGATCTCAGGTCTTGTGGGGGGGGTGGGGGTCTTTACTGTATAAAAATATATAAGGTATTGCCATGTGCATATAAGTCCAGACTATCCAAACATAATGTTATTTATCCATTACGTTGAATGCTGTTTAAAAAAAAAAAAAAAAGAGCCTCCCTCATTGATGAAAAAGTTTTACATAACGTAAAATTGTACCAATGGTACCAAACTATAACATGTCTACAAAAACAGCCATCATAACTCTAGCAAAAAAGTAAAACAATAAAGTTATGGACATCAGAATACGGCTCCCCGTAAAAGCGGCAAAATATAATAAAACCGATGTGAACTCCACAAAAAAACAAAATATAATGACACTACTTTTTTCACATTTGCCCCCTAAAAACGTTAATGAAAGCTAGTGAAAACGTTAGCTGTACCTCAAAAATGGTGGCAACTGAAAGTACAACTCTGTCAAAAAAATAAAAAGTTAGGAAGTTTGTAGAGCGGAGATGGAAAATATGAAAAAATCACCAAGCCTTAATAACCAAACAGCCTTGCATCTTTAAAGATGGATGCTGATATAAAATTTAGATACGAGTGTATTTCCAACAAATTTCAAAACTTTACCAATCCAAGTTTTTTTCTGACATCTGTACTATCCCATTCAGCAAAAAAAGTATTAGTTTTTTTCTAAAACGCATGTAAATTGATGAAAACAGATACAACCATCTGTTGTTTTTTTTTTCAATTCATCAAAAATACTGATTTCCGGCCTAAAACAGAAAGTCTTACTGCACATTCACATGACCGAGTTTCAGCCGCGAAATTCGATGTATGCGTTGGCCAAATTTACAGTATGATGGGAAATGGACTCCTAGCAGTAGAGTTATTTACTGCCTTCCAACGACATACTGTCCCTTACTTTGAGCCAAAGTGATGGCTGCATCGAGTCTTCACCACATTGGTAAATTAAGGCACAGATCTGTTTTCATCAGTGCCAAGATGTGACAGGTTGCAACAGTTTTTGACATAAAAGCTCAAACTGGTGTACAATCGCAATTTCTCTGTTGCTTTGCAGCAATATATGACTCTGCATCAAGTAGCTCCATCATTTTATGTTAAATCAATGTTTATTAAAAAATTTTAAATACAATACAAAAGAGGAGAAAATAAGGAAAAGAAACAAAACAATAATAATATTATAAACAGGCAAGAGGTGCAAAGGCACACAGGCCTTACCTAAACATAAGAGGCTAGGGGAGAACCCCGCCCACAGTTTGAGGACACAATGTACAAACAAAAGGGGCGAAGGCCCAGATATATGGAAGCTGAATAACATCATCTGCGGAGAAATGAGGGACAGACAATCAGAGGAGACACACAGCAGGAACAATACACAGGTGGGGATAGCTCCATCATTTTAACAATACTTTTATTTATATAGTGCCGCAGCACTTTACAAATCAGGGGGTACATGCATAGACAATATTAGACATTACAATGCAACAAAATAGTTAACATGTCAAACAATAGGAGTGAGGTCCCTGCTCACAAGAGCTTACAATCTGTTAGGAATTAGGGAGACACAAAAAGGTAAGAGGGCTTGTTTGGTGCGTTGGTCCAGCTTTTTTTTTTAAATAAATAAGGTCATACTGTAGCTGTATGAGCTGGTCACCACCCGGTATCTGTGAATATACAGATATTAAGTACAGGGAGCACAGGGTAACTTCAGGATGGAGGGGTCAGATTCTGAGGAAGAGAGTATAAAGGATAGCTTAGCATAAGAAACATTAGCTTAGTGTGCAGAGGTGTAGAACAATGTGATCAGGTCACGTGATAAGTCTGCCTAAAAAGATGGTGTCTTTAGGGCATGTTTGAAGTTGCCATAGCTGGGTATTAATTCAGTTATCTAGAGTAGAGCATTCCAGAGCACCGATGCAGCTCGAGAAAAGTTTTGGAGACAGGAGTAGGATGTTCGTATAACAGAGGATACAAGTTTAAAATCATTGGAGAGGACGATGGTTAGGGTGGTAGACAGTGACGAGGGAGGAGATGTAGGTTTGTTCAGCATTATGGATGGATTTATGGGTGAGTGTGATAAGTTTATATTGGGGAGAGGGAAAAATGGAAATGCAAAAACAAAAATTGGCAGAGGCATGAAGGGGTTAAATAATCCCATGTATTTTTAATGTTTTTTTTTTTTTTTTTCAAATTGAACAGAACAGGTTAGTGGAATGTCTTGTTCAACTGAAAATCCTATAAATTTTTAGTCTGCATCTCCATCATTGTGTATATTATGTATTTTGCAGAAAACACAGGGCTGTCAGACTGCCAATCATCGATAAGACAGACAGATTTACCACTTACTACTTGGATTCATTTATCCTGCTCTTTCTGCCAATGGTGATGAACTGTTAGTTAGATATTTAGACTGATTTTTATAAAAAGTTGAACTCTGTTCCTTTAATATTTAGTCGTTCAAACATCTGGTTTATCTTTTCAAAACTAGAACCTGTAAATAGCATGCCTGCAGACAGCATATGATTTCCAATGGCTGGTGACCATGTGTTGGTTGACTATGCCACAAATTATTTATATAACCATTTCTAAATTTCATTTCCAAGAAAAGAAAAAGAACCTCTACATATTTTGTGCATGTTTTACTGCAGCTGTAAAATTTCTTCTACCAGGACATTGAATTAATAGCAGTAGTTTATTCAATTGACTTTCAAATACTATAAACATCCTATCAGATACAGGGCCCTCAGGTCTTCAAAGTGGACCTCACAGTCAGTGGTATTCTCATTTTCTTCTGAAATTTAAAGAGGGTATAATTTGTGGGATCATCATGTACATCACTGTCATACAGTTCTTGATATTGTTTCCTGCATCATCTCTCCTTTGTTTACAGATGAGGAACAAAAATCACTACTAGTGTATTAGATTTTTGCTTTTTTTTTTTTTTTTTTCTTGATAGGATTAACAGCTAATAAAACTCTGGACATAAAGTAATTATGATCTAGTTTAGAAATGTACTATATTTCTGGGCATTCCTTCTTTATGCCCTCATTCTTTTAGACATCATTTACAATGGGGCAGATTTAGGCCAGGGCCCCACGTGACGTAAACTCCACGAAAAAACCTAGCGAATCCCATCTAAACATTGCGGAAAAATACACGCAGCGGACATTCTGCGTTTTCTAAAACTATTGCAATTTTGGAAATTGCAGCATGTCAATTATACCTACGGACACGCTGGCGGTTTCCCTATAGGTATAAAGGAAGTAGAAAGTTTGTAGAGGAAACCTCTGCAGACTCTGTGAAAAGCACTGCGGGAGAAACTGTGATGCGTTGCCGCCGCATTTTTCCCGAAGCACTTTCTTGCTGCAGTCCACTATGTGGGGCCTTTGCCTTACTAATACTTGTATGCCACTTTTTTGCTCCTGTTTACCCAGTGGTGAACCTAGCCTCTTTGCTGCCTGAGGCGAACTATAGAAAGACGACCCCCCCCCCCCAAAAAAAAAAAAAGTCATTTCCATGCTAGTTTAACACACTGTTATCGTCGCACATTATACTCAATACACAAAGTTATAAAACAGTTTTTAAGAATTCTTCCTCCTGTATTACTTCAGTATCAGATCAACAACACGGCATTAACAATGATAATAACTTCTCACATCTTCTGCTTGGTGGATGGACGAGCCCACGTGGCCCCCTTTCTTTATAATAGGAGCCCCGCAGATAACTGAGTACTAGACTTCAGGTAGCTTTGACACTCCCATTGAAGAGAATGAGAGCCACGCGGGTTCGTCCATCCACCAAGTGACACACCTATATATTTGGCCAGGGCCAGTTTTAGAAAAAGTGGGGCCCTGGGCAAAATTAAAAGCAGGGCCCCAAATGCTGATATGCAAACAACACCATTGTCTTTCGGTGGCAACCCCTATAATAGCGCCTCCTTTCTGCCAACAAAAAAGTAATAACAAGCCCCATTTTTACACACAATATTCAAGTGAGCACCTTTGTACCGCCTAATAGATTTTTGCACGCAGTCATCAGTAATTATAGCACCTCCTTATAAATAATAGTCCTTGTTTATAAATAATATTACACTTTTATCAGTAATAGCTCCCTTATAAATGATAAATAGTGCCCTGTATCAGTAATAATACCCCTTATCTGTAACAGTCACCCCGTAAAAATAATACTGCTCCCTTATTAATAATAGCCCTCTCATAAATAATAATTACCCTTATGATTGGAGACCAGAGGAGGGGACAAACATAAAAATCAGTGTTACTTACCTATCCTGGACACCAGTGCACTCCTTGCAGCTTTCGGCTCTGTTTAATTGCGCACACACGTCACGTGATCAGGCCGTCGACGCGACCTCACCATAGGCCCCAAGCCTGCTCGGAGTAACATCGGATCACAGGAGAGGTGAGTAGCATTGGTTTTTATGTTCTCTCACCTTCCCTGGGCTTCCGATTATAATACTCTGGGGTCTGAAAAGACCCTGGAGTATAATAATAGTAGTATTTGAGGCCCGTGGCCTCACTTACCGATGCCCGCGGCTGCTCACAGCACCATCCACTTCCCTTTCTGCGTCCCATAGCAGAAGGGGAAGCGGAGGCGGCCACGAGCAGACGCGGGGTAGGTAAATAAATAGGCCGTTACCTGCTGGTGATACTCCAGCAGGTTACGGCCTATTTATATGTAAAAAAAAAAAGTTATACTCACCTGCGATGCCTTGATGCAGCTGCCGCCTCCTCTTCTTGTCCGCGACGTCTGTGTCTCAGCATAGGAGGCGCGATGACGTCCTTGTATCGCCGCCTGCGTTGAGATGCGACGTCTCGTAAACCAGCCCAGGACAGGCCCCTCTCAGCTTTGTTTTTTTTTTTAAAGCGGCGTGTCCTGGGCTGGCTTACATTGAATAGTAAAAATGCCGCCCCCCAGACACTGACGGACAGTGCCGCCTGAGGCGGCCGCCTCACTTCGCCTCATTAGCAGTGCGCCCCTGTTTTTACCCAACATTTGTGCTGCACAGCTTATCCAACATATTCATGATTCCTCCGTGCCACAAAGAACTGAAAGGTACAATAACACATCTCTTCAGTGTTTTTCAGTCCAAAGTGAATGTTTCTGGAGGTTGTGTAAATTTACACAGATTTACTAAAAAGAGAAAATTCTGGTTCATAAAGCTGGTGCTGTTTACACTATTATGAAATGATTCTATTTTTGCTGAGACTAATGAAAATGCATGGTAACTAGTATTTAGCATGAGATTGCTCTAATTAATAAATAGTGCAATGTTGAAAATGTCATAATTTATCATATATTTCCCATAAATACAAATATTTTCCCTACCAGCTTCTGGGATAGAATCTCTGAACGAGTGAATCACGATCTTCACCATACTGCGATTAACCCATTGTGGAAATGCATAAAAAAAATAAAAAGCTGTGGAAACACTGCATTTTTTTGCCCCGGAAAAAAACGTACCGATAGGCTAAGGCTCCACGTAGTGGGCCGCAGCAAAAAAGCACTGCGAGAAAAAACGCGGCACCAACACATCACCATGACGGTTTTGAAAATCGCAGTGCATCTGCTGCACGTATTTTTCCGCAACGTGTGGATGGGATTCCCATCCACTTTGCAGGGACTGTAAAATGCCACGTATGTCATGTGGGGCCCCGGCCATACATGCGTTTTTCTCTTTTCTGCTGCGGAAATTCATGTGAGTTTTCTGTTGCCCTTTTAATCGCATTTTTGATCTAGTTTCTCATGTGCAATAAAGGTAACTGAAAGGGTATGTTGAAAAGCCTAAAAGAATGATGGTCCTCTGTTATTTAAAGCGACAGACACTATTTACTGAGCAATACACTCTTGGATTTGATTGCAATGGCTAGCGTTCACTCTGGCTCTTCTGACCATCCAGCAGAACTTGAGCGTCCGCTTTGCGTAGGAAGGGACCATTCAAAACTGTTATTGTACACATTTTACGTAGTGTCCCTTTAATTATCTAGCCTCCCTATACACTTCTAGTATATTACGTTATATTAAATGTTTGCCCCCTTAACTATTTATTGAGTTCTTTATTCATATATAACCCCAGAAATGACAAAATGTTATAACAGTTTTATTCAGCGCTAGCAACTGGCAGTTCTCTGGCACTAGTTGGACGTTTATACTTAAAGCGCATGCGTGATTTGTGCATTGTACGATGTTATTAATAGTCTGGCAGGCTTCTGCCAGTTCTGTTCCCATTATTTTTACTGTGCATAGGCGAACTACGCAGTGCACGATGTTATGAGCAGACTGGCAATGACATGCCAGTACTGAAGTGTTACTGCGCATGCGTGGATAGCACAACAAACGTGATTGAGGGTCTGTCATGTTCCACAATATATAGAACAAACAAATCAAACGAGTAATCAACAATAATGGCTATACAAGACGGTGGGAAGGGCAAGGGAGTTGCAGGGAGGGCAGGAGAAACAAAAGTAACGGACAAAAGTATTGGCACCCTTTGAAAAATCATGTGATGCTTCTCTAATTTGTGTAATTAACAGCACCTGTTACTTACTTGTGGCACATAACAGGTGGTGGCAATAACTAAATCACACTTGCAGCCAGTTGAAATGAATTAAAGTTGACTCAACCTCTGTCCTGTGTCATTGTGTGTACCACATTGAGCATGGAGAAAAGAAAGAAGACCAAAGAACTGTCTGAGGACTTGAGAAGCAAAATTGTGAGGAAGCATGAGCAATCTCAAGGCTACAAGTCCATCTCCAAAGACCTGAATGTTCCTGTGTCTACCGTGCGCAGTGTCATCAAGAAGTTTAAAGCCCATGGCACTGTGGCTGACCTCCCTAGATGTGGACGGAAAAGAAAAATTGACGAGAGATTTCAACGAAAGATTGTGCGGATGGTGGCTAAAGAACCTCGACTAACATCCAAACAAGTTCTAGCTGCCCTGCAGTCCCAGGGTACAACAGTGTCAACCCGTACTATCCGTCGGTGTCTGAATGAAAAGGGACTCTATGGTAGGATACCCAGGAAGACCCCACTTCTGACCCAGAGACATAAAAAAGCCAGGCTGGAGTTTGCCAAAACTTACCTGAGAAAGCCAAAAACTTTTTGGAAGAATGTTCTCTGGTCAGATGAGACAAAAGTAGAGCTTTTTGGGAAAAGGCATCAACATAGAGTTTACAGGAAAAAAAAGAGGCCTTCAAAGAAAAGAACACGGTCCCTACAGTCAAACATGGCGGAGGTTCCCTGATGTTTTGGGGTTGCTTTGCTGCCTCTGGCACTGGACTGCTTGACCGTGTGCATGGCATTATGAAGTCTGAAGACTACCAACAAATTTTGCAGCATAATGTAGGGCCCAGTGTGAGAAAGCTGGGTCTCCCTCAGAGGTCATGGGTCTTCCAGCAGGACAATGACCCAAAACACACTTCAAAAAGCACTAGAAAATGGTTTGAGAGAAAGCACTGGAGACTTCTAAAGTGGCCAGCAATGAGTCCAGACCTGAATCCCATAGAACACCTGTGGAGAGATCTCAAAAAGGCAGTTTGGAGAAGGCACCCTTCAAATCTCAGGGAACTGGAGAAATTTGCCAAAGAAGAACGGTCTAAAATTCCAGCAGAGCATTGTAAGAAACTCATTGATGGTTACCGGAAGCGGTTGTTCGCAGTTATTTTGTCTAAAGGTTGTGCTACCAAGTATTAGGTTGAGGGTGCCAATACTTTTGTCCGGCCCATTTTTGGAGTTTTGTGTAAAATGATCAATGATTTGACTTTTTTTTTTCATTCTCTTTTGTGTTTTTTCATTGCAAGCAAAATAAATGAAGATATTATTACCAAAGCATTTGTGATTGCAATAATTTTTCTGGAGGAAATTGAGTATTATCTGACAGAATTGCAGGGGTGCCAATACTTTTGGCCAGTACTGTATATCATATATATATATACACACACAGTATAACGCCCCAGTCACACACACTATAATGTCCCATAGTGGCCTCCACACAGTATTATGTCCCATTGTGACCCCTAAGGTGCAAATATTTATAAAATTTCGGGTTCTGCAGAACCCTAAATTATTGGGGTTCACCAACCCACAAACTAGTATTAACCCTTTCCCGAGCAGCCGCCATAGCCGCCGGGTGTCTGCTGTATTATACAGTAGACACCCGGCGCTAATGCCCGCAATCAGTGCCCGCAATGATCGTGGGCATTGACCCCTCTGGCGCCTCGGTCAAAGCTGACCGAAGCGCCATTTTATCGGCGACACATGGGCGCCGCCATTTTGCCGGGGATCTCCGGCACCCAAAGCAAGCTCCGGGTCCAGCATCCCGTTGCTATGACAGCTGGGAGCCTTGTGAAGGCTCCCAGGCCTGTCTTTCATTAACTTGTATTGCAGGCTACTCTATGTAGCCTACAATAGAAGCGCCTTTTTTTGCAATGCATTGCATTAGTGATCAGACCCCCTGGGGTTCAAGACCCTAGGGGGTCTAATAAATGCAAAATAAAAAAAGAAAAAAAAACTGTACAAAAAATATAAAAAATAAAAGTTCAAATCACCCCCCTTTCCATAAAACACATATAAAAGTAGTTAAATACTGTGAAACACATACACATTAGTTATCCCTGTGTCCGAAAATGCCCGGTCTACAAATCTAGTGCCAAACCGCCATTTTTTCACTGTTTTGCCTCTGATAAAAATTTGAATAAAAAGTGATCAAAACAATAGACATTCCCCAAAATGGTATAACTAAAAAGTACACCTGACCCCGCAAAAAAATACACCCTATGCATCCCCGTACACGGAAGTATAAAAAAGTTATGGGTGTCAGAATATGGCGACTTTTTAAAAAAAAATATTTTTGCACAGTTTTGGATTTTTGTTAAGGGGTTAAAATCTAAATAAAACCATATAAATTTGGTATCCCCGGAATCGTACCGAAACATAGAATACAGATGACATGTCATTTTGGCTGTAGAGCGAAAGCCGTAAAAACGAAGCTCGTAAGAAAGTCACACAAATGCACTTTTTCTTCAAATCCATCCCATTGTGAATTTTTTCCCAGTACTTTGTACAGAATAATAAATGGTAGCATCATGAAAAAAAAAATTGTCCCGCAAACATTAAGACCTCATATGGCTCTGAGAACGGAAAAATAAAGTTATTGGGTTTGGAAGGGGGGGGGGGGTCAAAAAATAAAAAAAATGTCACTGGCGTGAAGGGGTTAAACGGTTAAACTGATCAGAGGCCCAGAGGAGGTTAAAAATATAAAAACCAGTGGTACTCACCTCTCCTGGGCTCCAGCATGACTCCCTGCTGTTTCTGGCCCTCTTCAATGACGTCAAAGACGTGGTTTACATTATGCTTGGAACGTGATGTATGTGACGTCACTAAAGAGGCCCCAAGACATTAGGGAGTGAAGCTGAAGCCCAGGAGAGGTGAGTACCACGGGTTTTATGTTTGCTCACCTCCCCCAGGCCTCCAATTATTTAACTCTGGGGTCTGAAGAAGAACCCCCCCCCCCAGTATAATAATAGCAGTATTTGTCTGTGGCCTTTGTTACCACTTCCCGCTCCTGATCATGGCAGCCTCCGCTTCCCCTTCAGCCCCCATATTACGTCGATGTAAATATTACGTCGATATATATTAAAAAATACAGCAGCAGTCCACCTACAGCTGCTATGGTGGTAGTTATGCCACTGTATGGGGCCTACTCTTTGCTAGCTATGCCCCTGGGAAGAGCACACATTCAGCTCTTCAGGTCAGTTAGAGACAGTGAGGACTATCAGGCATAACCAAGTTTTCCTGAGCTTGATGTAAACAGAACATCTCCAATGATGTACTAGTGACAAAACCTAGGTGTCCATGTCCCAAATGTGCCCTGCATTTCACAAGACTTGTTGGAAAGGAGGACTAGGTCCTAGGGTTTGCACAAGATTGCCACTGTGGCCAGGTCAGAAGAAGGGGCAAAGAGTTCATAGGTGTACATATTTAACATGCCATATATTTAGAACATGCTTTGGAAGTGGATGTAAACAGCGAAGTGAGTATTGTCTGTATCAACTGACACCCTGCCTGTTATGGTTTGTTTGCACCTAATTCCAACAGCACTATGAAACACCATCACATGAGAGACCATTAGCAGGGAGTGCCCCCAGGGATGCTAGATCATCAGCACAGTGCGACCCTGGCCTGAGATTTAGTTAAAATATATGGCAGCTTCTAGATGGCCTACATTTCTGTTGCACATTAACTCCCAAGATCCTCAATAATTTTGAATAAGGTGGAGCATTGGGTGGAATAAACTAAAAAACTGGCATTTCAAATGGCAAACTTTCAATTATTATCCAAGAAGTGTCTTGTGCTGTGTATTTTTCATCAACAGCATTGCCATGATTGTAGTCAATTAATGCATGGATCTAAAACAAAAGTTCAAGGGGAAACATCTTCCCTATATTAACACATATTAAATAACGATTGCACCCCTGCAAACAACACATGAGAAATAACAATGAGGCACCATGCACAAGGGACAATCCAACAAAGCCAGTTTTTCTGACCTAGCCCTGGTCAGGACTACTTCCTTCATAGTGATCTCCAATGTGGGTAGTCTGCGCCTATGGCTTCACTGTCCTATACTGTATATAGTTCAGACAGTGAAGCTACATTCAGGAACTACCTAACTATGATGCAAGGAGTTCCATCACCTGACTAGGTTATGACTGGATTTAACAATCCAGATTGCCCCATGCATGTTATTACCAACGAGTATTTTTGCAAGCCACATCCAAAAGGACAAGTACACATGAAAAAGCTTCATGCAGACAAGTGTGTGCTAGCAATGTTTTTCACAGCTAGCACACACACACCAACCCACTAATGTATGCAGTTGTGAGCACAAAAATCAGGGCAGGTCCTATATCTATCTGTTTTGCGGTCACAACCAAAGACATGGAGGCACAAAGATTTCATGCAGTCCACATTGCAAACACTCTCTCTAGATGAAGGCACCATGTTGCAGCAAACCCTTCGCCAACCAGTTCAGGGGCTATAGTTTCTCCATGCCTAAGCAAGAGAGACCAAAACTTGCTTTTGGCTTTTCACATACACTCTCACCCATGTGTAGCACCCACCTCCACAGAAGCAGAGTAGTAGAAGTAGATCATGTTGCAAGGAAAAATGGAACCTAAAAAAGGCTGCACAAATTTTCCACCAAGATCTTGGGAAGATCCCAAAATCAAATGCATCTAAAAGCCCATTAAATGAAAAAGCCATATGCAAAGAATTGACAGCTACATGCCTCAGCTTCCTAACTAGGTTACTCTAAGTGTTAATCCTTTTAATTGAAGAGACAGAGAATGTTGAAAGCATATGTTGCAATGAATCATGGGATTAAAATAATGCAAATATGTATGCAAAGACTGTTTCAACATTTTTCCTGCTGCTTATGTTCAGTCTAAATAATGAGCACTTATAGTAGACTGATGATTGTGTGGCATAAATGTTATGTTTTTCTCTCCATGGATGTGTAGTGTGTCTCTTTATAAAAGGTATGCTTTTATATGCTCTTTCACTTGATATTTTGGCTAAGATCGAGTGTAGTATCTGTTCTAGATCGCTTCTCGGCCTTTTGGCTAAGATCAAGTGTAGTGTCTGATCAGTGGCTCTATACTTGTAATTAGTCAGAGTACAGGTTCCTCGGGTACCCTTCCCCTCGGCCTGGTGGGATCGTCCGGGTTTATTGCCCGGACTTCACCCACCTGTTGCTATTGGGGGGGAGGCTTAGTCCCGGGGAAACGAGGCGCGATCCCCCCAGAGCGTCCTCTGGACCACTTTGTGGTATTCCAGAGGGACATTTTTTGCGAAGACTGGTCCGTACGCCAGCAAAATTATGTCAGCCACGGCTGATGAAGTCCCGGAGTTTGCAAAACTCCGGGACACTCTCAGGATCCACCTGGAGAGTAGACCGAAGAGGGAACACGGAGTTCCGTTTGTAGTTGACGCCATCCTGAGGGACATCTTGAAGGTGCAAGTTAACGAGATTCTTGCTTTACAGGATTATCCACTAAGAGGGGATTACGATGCGACCTTTCGGAATTCAACGATCCTTAAGAGTGCAATGAAATTCGCCAAGGAGAACGAAGAAGAGCTAAGGCAGTTGAAGGTCCGGGTAATAGAGCACTTCCCTGATGACAGAAAATTAATTGTAGTAAGGCTCTACTCTCCCTTTGTCACAGACTCGGAAGTGCAACGGTTCATGGCTTACCACTTCGATAAAGTGGAATTTACCGGGGAGAATCCTCAACCAACGCGGAGTTTGGACCTGTAAAAGAAAATTTAAAGCAACGATCAAAAAGGACGCGGACGGCAAGACTCTCCTACCCCCTGCCCGTTTTAGGATAGGTAAGGTGAATGGCGAACTGTTTTTTAATAACATGCCGGACTTCTGCAGGTCCTGCGGTGTTTATGGGCACAAAAAGGAGACCTGCAACATAACCTGTAAGAACTGTGGCAGTAAAGAACACTATACTCAGGAGTGCGAAAAGCCTAAAAAATGTACCTTTTGCCAACAGTATGGCCATATCTACAAGCACTGCCCCCATAAACACCCGGACCAGGATCGGATGGAAGAGGAGCAGCCCGAGGCGCCCCCACAACCACCACCAGCGGAGCAGAGCTGCCCCAGAGCGGAGGAGCAGGTAGGTCACTTAGGAACAGATACTGCACTTGATTTGGTTACTGAGCCGACGGTCCCCAGGGAGAGAAGAAGCTCCCTTGCAGACCCCAAACGCAAGAAAAAAAAAAAAGAAGGCTGCAAAAACCCAAGCCGGTTTAACCCGGAGGGTGAGTAGGGAGGAGGCTCAAGGGAGAAATAGAGAAGCAGAGGACTCCAGTTCAGAGTCAGATAGCCCTACTGATATGGGGGAGGGTCGCCATAAAAGAGGGAGAATCAGGAGTGAGAAGGCAGATGGGGTGGAAGGGGGGACGGAGGCCCTGGGTAACCCCGGGGCTTCTGTTGCCCCGGAACCTCTTTTCCGGCCTTTACGGGTCGGGGGAGAGAATACCACCCCGGTGCTGGACTCCGGAAGTGTGCCCTGTGCACAGCCACCCCCTGCTGACAAGTCACCAAGTGATTCGAGGGGAGGTGATTCGGAAATTGGCGACCCTCCGAATGCGAGTTCCTCTGATGAGGACCTAAATGCCCAGGAGCTACCGAGTGGCTTCTACTCTCCCTACGCAGCAGCCTCTAAGGGGGCCGTTGGCGGCGCATACCTGAGTGACAGCTCCTCCGCTGTTTCCTTACAAACGGTGTGTTCGGAATATGACGGTAAGATGGATGTTGGGCAGCACTAGCTCGCTGGTGGTAAGTACGCTGCTTTTTTATTCTGCTAGAAGATTATTTATTGTTTTACTTGGATTTTGGACTTTCTCTCTTCTTTCCTCATGGCGGAACTTCACGGGATCTCTTTTAATGTGAGGGGCGCCAAGTCCAGAACCAAAAGGGCTGCCCTCTTCAACTACCTTTCGTGCCTGGCAGCCTCAGTTTTCTTTTTGCAGGAGTGCGGCATAGACCATTCACCTACCTACAGTAAGTATAAAAAGGATTGGAAGCATGGCCCCTCCATTTGGTCGGGGTCAAACGAGTCAAAAGCTTCCGGCGTGGCAATCCTTTTTAAAGAGAATGTTTTAATTGATTTTATCCAAGAGATTCTTCCAGGACGGATTTTATTGGTTAAAGCTTTTATCAATGGTTTTAAATGGCAGTTCTTAAACGTATATGCCCCACCAGACAAAAAGGAACGTATTAATTTATTGGAAATTTTACCACTATTTATTAATACCTCAGAGCCTTTGATTATTGCTGGTGATTTTAATTGTGTTTTAAGGGGCGAACGCCGGTTTACCCGTAGTTCTTCCAGGAACTACGATAGAACCTCTGGCATGCTGAAAGACATTATTTTAGATTGTAGTTTGAAAGACTTATACAGAGAGTGCAATAGCAGCATGCCAGAGGAAGCCGGCGTTACCTGGAGCAATGCCACATGCAGCTCCAGGATTGATTTTACCTTTATCTCACAACAGGTCGTACCATTGTCATGTGATGTTTTAACCAATGTTTTATCAGATCATAGGGTTTTATCCTTTAAAGTAAAACTCGATATTAATGGTCTTAAAAGTCAGAAGTCCTGGAAGATGAATGTCTCTGTTTTAGACGATCCACAGGTTCTCAAGGATTTTACTGAGTTTTATCAGAAATGCAGGCAAGTACGAGATCCTAGGACCTCCATAATAAAGTGGTGGGAGAAAATGAAGAGAAAAATCAAACATTTTTTTATTTCTGTGGGGGTCAGAAAAAAGAAAGAAGCACTTGCTTTTTATCAGGATCTTAATACTAGCCTGCAGACCCTGTACAAACTAAGGGAGGTAGGAATGAATGTAAACACGGAAATAGAACTCCTTAGAAATAAAATCTCTAAATGCCTGGAGCAGAAAGGGAAAGAAATTATCTTCCGTTCCAAAATACAGCATATCGAGGAAAATGAGTCATGCTCCAGGTATTTTTTTAAGAAAGTTAACGAGAAAAAAACAGTGATTGAGAGTATTGACGGAGATTTTAATGTACAGGGTATTTTAAAAAAAGTCCACGCCTTTTATTCAGAACTTTTTAATGAGAAGCCTGTGGATCGAAGTTTTTTAAAAGACTCACTGAAAGAGATAAAAACCGTTTTAACCCCTGTTTCTAGCCAGTTTTTATTACAGGTTTTAGAAGAGCAGGAGGTTTTACAGACAATAAAGAGTTTTAAAGCAGGTAAGGTACCTGGACCGGACGGTATACCCTGTGAATTTTATAAAAAGTTTTATGAAATTCTTAAAGATGATCTTTTATTACTTTTTAGAGAAGTGTTTGACTGTAAGTCGCTCCCTAGGTCCTGGCAGAAAGGTGAGGTCTCCCTTTTATTTAAAAAAGGTGATAGGACTGATTTGAAAAACTGGAGGCCAATCACCCTTTTAAATAGCGACTACAAGATCATGGCAAAGATCTGCGCGAATAGGATGAAGGCCATTATCCCACAGATAATACACACTAATCAGGTCTGTGGGGTACCAGGCAGGAGCATATGGGACACCTTAAACTTAATTAAAGACATTATTGAGGACATCAAGCAGAGAAAAAGTAAGCTGGCCATTGTATCGCTAGATTTTGAAAAAGCTTTCGATAGGGTGTCCCATTTTTATCTCTTTAAGGTTTTAGAAAAGATGGGTATACCGGAAGGTTTTTTATTGTCTTTGAAAGCCTTTTATAAAAATTGCTCAAGCAAGATTTTAGTGAACGGTTTTAAGACACAGGAAGTACTTTTAAAATCCGGGGTGAAGCAGGGGTGTCCCTTGTCCCCACTGCTTTTTATTTGCGCACTTGAGCCTCTGTTATGTGCCATCAGACACGACAAGATGATCCGTGGAGTACCCCTGCCCGGAGGTGGAGGGGTAGAGGCTAAAGCAGTGGGGTACATGGATGATGTCACGGTTTTATGTCGGGACACCCCTGCACTACAGAGAACTTTTAGACAACTGGATTTTTACTGCTGTGCCTCTAGTTTTAAAATTAATTATAACAAAAGTAGTATTTTAAATATTGGAGGTATGGTGTTATCAGACGTACCTGTTCCTGTGTCTAACTCAGTTAAGATTTTAGGCGTCTCTTTCAGTGAGCAAAATAATGGCGCTTTTAGCTGGGATTCGGTGGCCGAAAAGGTAAACAGGAAATTATGCATGTGGAATCTAAGAAAATTAAGCATGGAGGGTAAGATCCTGGTTTTAAAAATGGTGATCCTTCCGTTATTATTATATTTAAGTATGGTTTTCCCCCCGCCTACGGTTTTACTCAGGAGGATCACCAAAGCCTGCTTTACCTTTTTCTGGAGTTCCAAAGCGGAGAAACTCAAACGGGAATTCGTGGTAAGATCAAGGAAAAAAGGGGGGAAAGATTTCCCGGATTTTAGTAGATTTCTTTTAATTAAATATTTTTGTAACTGTTTTAATGCCCTTTTTAAAGACCACTATTGGTCCTATTTTATGAAATACAATACTGGGGTTTTTATGAGGAAAAAGGGGTGGTTTTGTACTGTTTTAACGTCCCCATATTCCTTTAACCTCCCTGATCATTGCACAATTTTAGAGAAGATAGTGGATCTTTTTAAACTAAAGGGCAGATCAGTTGAAGAACTAAGGCAGAGTAAGAGGGTAATTACCATATTAAGAGCTGAAGAACAGATTATAGATGTCGAAAATTTTAACAACGAGAAAAGCGCACGAGTATGGAAAATGACTAATTGTTTCCCTCTTTTTAATCAGCAGTTGGACCTGGCCTGGAGTTGTGTTCACCGATGTCTTCCGTGTCGGGCCTTCCAGCAGAGAAGAGGATATGCCAGGTCCGCCGTCTGCCCGAGGGAGGGCTGCCAGGCCGACGAAACAGAGTACCATATTTTTTGGGAATGTTACTTCGCTAAGAATCTTTGGACTAAAATACTCCCTCTGTTGGTAAAGATGGCGGACCTGAGGGATCTGACAAGCGACATCATTTTTTATGGACTCTTCAACTGCCCCACAAGTCAGCAGAAGGCCATGGCATGGAAGACAATGAACTGTGCTAAGATATCACTCTGGAAGGCCAGGAACATCTTGCTTTTTAAAAAAGATGTTTTAACTGTTGATGAGGTTTTAAAAATATGCTTTAGTGAGATGTACCTATATTATTTAAGTGATAAAAAGGCCAAACTCCCCCTTTTAAAAAAATGGTTCGTGAGGGAGTGGAACTCCAGAATATAGCCACCGAATGCCCTTTTATGTAATTTTTCTCTGATTTAAGTGACCATTTTTGAAAGTTGATTTATTTATTTGTATGTACAAAAATAATGCTCAATAAAATATGTCCGTCCTGCGAGGCGGACTTTCAACTTAAAAAAAAATCTGTTCTAGATCGCTTCTCGGCCTTTTGGCTAAGATCAAGTGTAGTGTCTGATCAGTGGCTCTATACTTGTGATTAGTCAGAGTACAGGTTCCTCGGGTACCCTTCCCCTCGGCCTGGTGGGATCGTCCGGGTTTATTGCCCGGACTTCACCCACCTGTTGCTATTGGGGGGGAGGCTTAGTCCCGGGGAAACGAGGCGCGATCCCCCCAGTGAGTCCTCTGGATCACAATTTTGTGAATTTCAGAGGGACATTTACGGTTGCATTTCCTATTTTGAGTCAGTCATGGCTGACTCGGTCCCTGAGTATGCCAAACTCAAGGATTCCCTCAGGATCTACCTGGTGGGAGGAGCTGAGCGCTCCAAAGGTATACGGTACGTGGTGGAGGAGATTCTGGATAACCGCCTAAAGATCAATTACCGGGAGATTCTTGCCATTCAAGACTATCCGAAACGTGGAGTGTATGATGTCACCTTTCGCTCCAGGGCCTTGATGGAGGACGCCGCCAGGAGAGCTGAAGCTATTAAAGACCAGCTAATGCAGAAAAACGTGAGAGTGGTAAGGCACAATTTCGAGGAAAGAAAAGTTATCACGGTAAGACTATACTCTCCATTTATCAAAGATGACGAAGTGATGCGATTCATGTGCCTATTTTTTGATAAAGTCACCTTTGAAGGTCGAATACTGAATGAATGCAAAGTCTGGACCTGTAAGTGGAAATTCTTGGCGTGTTTAAAAAGAAATGAGAAAGGTGAAGACATACTACCCCCAGCAAAATTCAGGTTTGGAAGAGCGAATGGAGAGTTATACTACAACGGTATGCCGCACTTCTGCAGGTTCTGTGGCGTCTATGGGCATTATGCTGATGCATGCGACATTAAATGCAGAAACTGTGGTAGCAGAGAGCATGAAACTAAAGTATGTTCTCACCCTAAAAAATGCACTTTTTGCCAGAAAACAGGTCACCTATATAAAAGCTGCCCCCATAGACGCCCAGAAGAAGAAGTGGAAGAAGAAGAAATGGAAGAGGAGCGGCCCGAGGCACCCCCACAACCACCACCGGCGGAGCCAGACTGCCCTGAAGGGGAGGAACAGGTAGGTCACTCAGGGAGTACTGATAAGAGCGTTGACATTACATGCATGGGTACCACTGAGCCGACGGCCCCAAGGGAGAAGCGTGAATCTTGGATAGAGGTAAAAAGGAAAAAGGGAAAAAAAAGGATCAACCCCTCCTCTTCTGGTATGCAGCGCAAAAGAGAGGAGAGGTTTAGCTCTGGGCGAAGGATAGGATCCTCCGGCCTGAGCTCAGAGGAGCCCTCAGATTGTGAGGAGGGTCGCCTAAAGAAAGGGAGAACCGAGAGCGCGAAGGAAGAGGGGGAGGAAGGGATCCAGATGGACACCTCGGGCGTACCTGAGGGTCCGGTGATCCCGAAACCTCCGATTCAGCCTACCCAGGTTGAGGAAGAGAATACCAACCCCTCTCCTGAGTCTGAGCAGATCCCGTGTGCGCAGCCTCCCCCTGTTGAAGGTTCACCTTCGGACCAGAGGGGGGGAAGATCCAGTTGGCGACCCTCCAGACCTAGGGTCCTCGGATGAGGACCTAAATGGGCAACCTCTGGAGTCTCAGGTCCGGTCCTTTCCCTTTTCTCCAAACGCAGCGACCTCTAAGGGGGCCGTTGGCGGCAACAGCCTGAGTGACAGTTCCTCCCCAGCCTCGATGTTAACAGTAGACTCCGAGCTCGAAGGCTTGGAGTTAGGGCAGTGTTAACTCTGCTGGTGGTAAGTGTTCATCTGGAAACCGTTTTTTACTATAAGAAGAATATTTATGTATTTATCGTTTTATTCTGGTTTGGATTCTTTCTACTTTCCCAATGGCGGAGATCTCAGGAATTTCTTTCAACGTGAGGGGTGCCAAATCCAAGACCAGACGGGCCGCTCTGTTCAACTATTTTTCCTGCCTGGCAGCCTCAATTTTTTTCCTGCAGGAGTGCGGTATAGATCACATGCGTTCTTATCGTAAATATGAAAAGGATTGGAAGCTCGGGCCCTCCGTGTGGTCAGGGTCCAACGAATCCAGAGCTTCCGGCGTGGCAATCCTTTTTAAAGGCAACGTTTTAATCGATTTTATTCAAGAGATACTTCCAGGACGTATTTTATTGGTTAAAGTTATTATCGATGGTTTTAAGTGGCAACTTTTAAACATATATGCATCACCCGATAAGCAAGAGAGAGCTAAAATGCTGGAGACTATCCCCCTATTTATTAACACAACGGATCCATTGATAATGGCGGGTGATTTTAACTGTATTTTAAGAGGAGAACGCCGGCTCACGAATAGTTCCTCTAGGAACTATGACAAAACCTCCGGCATGTTAAAAAACCTTACCCTGGACTGTAGACTTAGAGACGTTTACAAAGATTGCAACAGAGGTTTGCCGGAGGGAGCCGGCGTTACCTGGAGTAATGCCTCGTGCAGCTCCAGGATTGACTATATTTTTACCTCACAGAATGTGTTGCCTTTATCTTGTAGTGTTTTAACCAATATTTTATCTGACCATAGAGTTCTAAGTTTTAAGGTAAAAGCTAACGAAAATTCTTTTAAAGGTCAGAGGTCCTGGAAGTTAAATGTCTCACTTTTAGATGATCCACAGGTTTGTAAAGATTTTATTGAATTTTATCAGAGATGCAGGCGGGCTAGAGACCCTAGTGTCCCCATTTGTAAGTGGTGGGGCAAAATAAAGCACCGCATCAGACGTTTTTTTACAAAAAGGGGGATACAAAAGAAGAAGGAGGAGTTGGCTTTTTATGAGGATCTCAATGCCCGCCTGCAAACCCTGTATAAACTGGAAAAAGCTGGTTTAGAAGTGCAAAATGATATTTTAAACTTAAAAGAGGAAATCTCCAAGTGTCTAGAGCATAAAGGTAAGGAAATTATTTTCCGTACTAAAGTACGTCATATTGAGGAAAATGAGAAATGCTCTAGATACTTTTTTAAAAAAATAAGTGAAAACAAAACTATGATTGAGAGTATAGAAGGAGATACCAATATACAGGGTATTTTAACAAAAGCCCACGCCTTTTATTCAGACCTTTTTAGCACTAAGCCTGTGGATCATAGTTTTTTAGTTGACTCGCTGAAGGAGGTTAAGACCGTTTTATCCCCTGCTTCCAAAGTTTTTTTATTGCAGATGCCTGAGGAGCAGGAGGTTTTACAATCTTTAAGAAGTTTTAAAGCAGGTAAGGTACCTGGCCCCGACGGGTTACCCTATGAATTTTATACAAAATTCTATGAAATACTGAAAGATGATCTTATTAATCTTATTAAGGATGTTTTTACTTCTAAGAAGCTCCCCAAATCCTGGAGGAAGGGTGAGGTCTCCCTTCTATTTAAAAAAGGTGACAAGTCGGATTTGAAGAATTGGAGACCAATCACCCTCCTCAATGTGGATTATAAAGTAATGGCAAAGCTCTGTGCAAATCGCCTAAAGACCGTCATCCCGCAGATAATCCATTCGAACCAGGTCTGCGGGGTGCCAGGTAGGAGCGTGTGGGACACCCTCAACCTAATAAAAGACGTAATAGAGGAGGTAAAAAGCAGGAAAAGTAAGTTGGCCATCTTGTCACTTGACTTTGAAAAGGCTTTTGATAGGGTGTCCCACTTTTATCTTTTTAAGGTTTTAGATCGCATGGGGGTACCCGAGGGGTTTTTACTGTCTTTAAAGGCCTTTTATAAGGATTGTAGAAGTAAAATTTTAATTAATGGTTTTAAGACGCAGGAGGTACTTTTAAAATCAGGTGTGAAGCAGGGGTGTCCCTTGTCCCCACTGCTTTTTATATGTGCGCTGGAACCCCTATTATGTGCAATAAGAAATGATAAGAAGATACGTGGCGTGCCCCTGCCCGGAGGTGGAGGGGTGGAAGCCAAAGCAGTGGGGTACATGGATGACGTCACAGTTTTTTGTCAGGACACCCCTGCGATACAGAGAACGCTTAAACAGATTGATTTTTACTGTTGTGCCTCAGGTTTTAAGATAAATTATAATAAAAGTAGTCTTTTAAACGTCGGAGGCATGACCCTTACTGATATTCCAATCCCTGCGTCTGAGTCTGTTAAAATTTTAGGCATCTCCTTCAGCGAGTCTAATAATGGGGTGTCTAGTTGGGACTTGGTGGCTGAAAAGATAAACAAGAAATTATGCATGTGGAGCCTAAGGAAACTAAGCATGGAGGGAAAGGTTCTGATTTTAAAAATGGTAATTCTCCCGATTTTATTATACTTGAGTCTGGTGTTCCCCCCCCCACGGTTTTACTCAGAAAAATTACCAAATCTTGTTTTACGTTTTTTTGGAATTCCAAAGCAGAAAAGATTAAAAGAGAACTGGTGGTGAGATCTAAGAAAAAAAGGTGGTAAGGATTTCCCCGATTTTAACAGGTTCCTTTTAATTAAGTATTTTTGTTACTGTTTTAACGGGCTTTTTAAAGATCACTATTGGTCATACCTTTTAAGATACAACACGGGTGTTTTTATGAGGAAAATGGGCTGGTTTAAGACTGTTTTAACTTCACCGTATTCTTTTAACCTCCCATCACACTATAGTATCTTGGAGAAAATAGTGAGTCTTTTTAACCTAAAAAATAGAACCGTTGAAGAACTAAAATACAGCAAGAGGATTATTACTATTTTAAGAGGGGAAGAAAATACGATACAAATTGAGAATTTTAATGTAGAAACTAGCGCTAAGATATGGAATTTAACTAGTTGTTTCCCTCTTTTTAATCAGCAGCTGGACCTGGCCTGGAGTTGCGTGCACCAGTGTCTTCCGTGCCGGGCCTTCCAATACAGAAGAGGATACGCCAGGTCCGCCGTCTGCCCGAGGGAGGGCTGCCAGGCAGAGGAAACCGTGCTCCATATTTTTTGGGAGTGTACTTTTGCGAAAGACTTATGGACTAAAATACTCCCTTTGTTGGCTAAGATGGCGGGCCTGAGAGACCTGACATACAACATGACCCTATATGGACTCTTTAGTTGCCCGACGTCGTTCCAGAAGGCCGTGGCATGGAAGACGATGAACTGCGTGAAAGCCGCGCTCTGGACGGCCAGGAACATCTTGCTTTTTAAGAAAGATGTCTTATCCACTGTTGATGTTCTTAGACTGTGTTTTAGCGATATGTACTTTTATTATCTTTTAGATGTTAAAGCTAAAGCCCCTTTACTAAGGAAATGGTTTTTAAGAGAATGGAATTCTAATATATAGCCACCAAGTACCCTTTTTAGGATGTCTATTTTTATTCGTGTCTGTGGATTTATGTTAAAGTTGAAATTTTATGTATTATGAGTTTGTTTCAATAAAAATGCCGTCCTGTGTGACGGTTTTCAACTTAAAAATCTGTTCTAGATCGCTTCTCGGCCTTTTGGCTAAGATCAAGTGTAGTGTCTGATCAGTGGCTCTATACTTGTGACTAGTCAGAGTACAGGTTCCTCGGGTACCCTTCCCCTCGGCCTGGTGGGATCGTCCGGGTTTATTGCCCGGACTTCACCCACCTGCTGCTATTGGGGGGGAGGCTTAGCCCCGGGGAAACGAGCGGCGATCCCCCCAGAGCGTCCTCTGGACCACTTTGGCATTCCAGAGGGACATTTATTGCGAAGACTGGTCCGCACACCAGTAAAACTATGTCAGTCATGGCTGATGAAGTCCCGGAGTTTGCCAAACTCCAGGACACTCTCAGGATTCACCTGGAGAGTAAACCAAAGCGGGAACACGGAGTTCCATTTGTAGTAGACGCTATCCTGAGAGACATTTTGAAAGTCCAAGTAACTGAGATTCTTGCTTTACAGGACTATCCATTAAGAGGGGATTATGACGCGACTTTCCGAAACTCAACCATCCTCAAAAGCGCAATCAAGTTCGCAAAGGAGAATGAGGAAGAACTAAAGCAGTTGAAGGTCCGGGTAATTGAGCATTTTCCAGACGACAGAAAGTTGATTGTGGTAAGACTCTATTCTCCTTTTGTCACAGAGTCAGAGGTGCAACGTTTTATGGCTTACCATTTTGACAAAGTAGAGTTTACCGGAAGAATTCTTAATCAACGCGGAGTCTGGACCTGCAAAAGGAAGTTCAAAGCAACGATTAAAAAGGATGCGGACGGCAAGATTCTCCTACCCCCTGCTCGTTTTAGGATAGGTAAGGTGAATGGTGAACTTTTTTTCAACAACATGCCGGACTTCTGCAGGTCCTGCGGTGTTTATGGGCACAAAAAAGAGACCTGCAATATAACATGTAAGAACTGTGGTAGTAAAGAACATTATACCCAAGAATGTGAAAAGCCTAAAAGATGCACCTTTTGTCAACAGTATGGTCACATTTATAAACACTGCCCCCATAAACACCCGGACCAGGATCGGATGGAAGAGGAGCAGCCCGAGGCGCCCCCACAACCACCACCAGCGGAGCAGAGCTGCCCCAGAGCGGAGGAGCAGGTAAGTCACATGGGAACAGATGCTACGCCTGATATAGTCACTGAGCCGACGGTCCCCAGGGAGAGAAAAAGCTCCCTTGCAGACCCAAAACGTAAAAAAAAAAAAAGAAGGCTGCAAAAACCCAAGCCGGTTTAACCCGGAGGGTGAGTAGGGAGGAGGCTCAAGGGAAAAGTAAAAAGTCGGATGACTCCGGTTCAGAGTCGTATAGCCCCACTGATATGAGGGAGGGTCACCATAAAAGAGGGAGAATTAGGAGTGAGAAGGCAGATGGGGTGGAAGGGGTGACGGAGGCCCTGGGTAACCCTGGGGCTTCTGTTGCCCCGGAACCTCTTTTCCGGCCTTTAAGGGTCGGGGGAGAGAATACCACCCCGGTGCTGGACTCCAGAAGTGTGCCTTGCGCACAGCCACCCCCTGCTGACCAGTCACCACGTGATTCGAGGGGAGGTGATTCAGAAATTGGCGACCCTCCGAATGTGAATTCCTCTGATGAGGACTTAAATGCTCAGGAGCTACCGAGTGGCTTCTACTCTTCCTACGCAGCAGCCTCTAAGGGGGCCGTTGGTGGTGCATACCTAAGTGACAGCTCCTCCGCTGTTTCCTTACAAACGGTTTGCTCGGAATATGATGGTAAGATGGATGTTGGGCAGCACTAGCTCGCTGGTGGTAAGTACGCTGCTTTTATTCTGCTAGAAGATTATTTATTGTTTTACTTGGATTTTGGACTTCTTCTTTTTCCTCATGGCGGAACTCCATGGAATCTCTTTCAATGTGAGGGGCGCCAAGTCCAGAACCAAAAGGGTTGCCCTCTTCAATTATCTCTCGTGCCTGGCAGCCTCAGTTTTCTTTTTGCAGGAGTGCGGCATAGACCATTCACCTACCTATAGTAAGTATAAAAAGGATTGGAAGCATGGCCCCTCCATCTGGTCGGGGTCAAACGAGTCCAAAGCTTCCGGCGTGGCAATCCTTTTTAAATAAAATGTTTTAATTGATTTTATTCAAGAGATTCTTCCAGGACGGATTTTATTGGTTAAGGCTTTTATCAATGGTTTTAAATGGCAGTTCATAAATGTTTATGCCTCACCAGATAAAAACTAACGTATTAATTTATTGGAAATTTTACCATTATTTATTAATACTTCAGAGCCTTTAATCATTGCTGGTGATTTTAATTGTGTTTTAAGGGGCGAACGCCGGCTCACCCGTAGTTCCTCTAGGAACTACGACAGAACCTCTGGCATGCTGAGAGACATTATTTTGGATTGCGGTTTGAAAGACTTATACAAAGAGTGCAATAGTGGCATGCCAGAGGAAGCCGGCGTTACCTGGAGCAATGCTACGTGCAGCTCCAGGATTGATTTTACCTTTATTTCACAACAAGTCGTACCATTGTCATGTGATGTTTTAACCAATGTTTTATCAGATCATAGGGTTTTATTTTTTAAAGTAAAACTCGATATTAATGGTCTTAAATGTCAGAAGTCCTGAAAGATGAATGTCTCTGTTTTAGACGATCCACAGGTTCTCAAGGATTTTACCGAGTTTTATCAGAGATGCAGGCAAGTACGAGATCCTAGGACCCCTATAGTAAAGTGGTGGGAAAAAATGAAGAGGAGAATCAAAAAATTTTTTATCTCTGTAGGGGTCAGGAAAAAGAAAGAGGCACTTGCTTTTTATCAGGATCTTAATATTTGCCTGCAAACCCTGTACAAACTGAGGGAGGTAGGTATGGATGTAAATACAGAAATACAACTCCTTAAGAATAAGATCTCTAAATGCCTGGAGCAGAAGGGAAAAGAAATTATATTCCGTTCTAAAGTCCAGCACATCGAAGAAAATGAGTCCTGCTCCAGGTATTTTTTTAAAAAAGTGAACGAGAAAAAGACTGTGATTGAAAATATTGACGGAGATTTTAATGTACAGGGTATTTTAAAAAAAGTCCACGCTTTTTACTCAGAACTTTTTAATGAGAAGCCTGTGGATCGAAGTTTTTTAAAAGACTCACTGAAAGAGATAAAAACCGTTTTAACCCCTGTCTCTAGCCAGTTTTTATTACAGGTTTTAGAAGAGCAGGAGGTTTTACAGACAATAAAGAGTTTTAAAGCAGGTAAGGTACCTGGACCGGATGGTATACCCTGTGAATTTTATAAAAAATTTTATGAAATTCTTAAAGATGATCTTTTATCACTTTTTAGAGAAGTTTTTGACTGTAAGTCGCTCCCTAGATCCTGGCAGAAAGGTGAGGTATCCCTTCTATTCAAAAAGGGTGATAAGACTGACTTAAAAAACTGGAGGCCAATCACCCTTTTAAACAGTGATTACAAGATCATGGCAAAGATCTGTGCAAATAGGATGAAGGCCATTATCCCACAGATAATACATACTAACCAGGTCTGTGGGATACCAGGCAGGAGTATATGGGACACCCTAAATTTAATCAAAGACGTTATCGAGGATATCAAGCAAAGGGAAAATAAGCTGGCCATTTTATCAATAGACTTTGAAAAGGCTTTTGATAGGGTGTCCCATTTTTATCTCTTTAAAGTTTTAGAAAAGATGGGTATACCAGAGGGTTTTTTATTGTCTTTGAAAGCCTTTTATAAAAATTGTTCAAGCAAGATTTTAGTAAACGGTTTTAAGACACAGGAAGTACTTTTAAAATCCGGGGTGAAGCAGGGGTGTCCCTTATCCCCACTGCTTTTTATTTGCGCACTAGAGCCTCTGTTATGCGCCATTAGAAATGATAAGATGATCCGTGGAGTACCCCTGCCCGGAGGTGGAGGGGTAGAGGCTAAAGCAGTGGGGTATATGGATGATGTCACGGTTTTATGTCGGGACACCCCTGCACTACAGAGAACTTTTAGACAACTGGATTTTTATTGCTGTGCCTCTAGTTTTAAAATTAATTATGATAAAAGCAGTATTTTAAATATTGGAGGTATGGTTTTATCAGACGTACCTGTTCCTGTGTCTAACTCAGTCAAGATTTTAGGTATCTCTTTCAGTGAGCAAAATAATGGCGCTTTTAGCTGGGATTCGGTGGCTGAAAAGGTAAAACAGGAAACTATGCATGTGGAATCTGCGAAAATTAAGCATGGAGGGTAAGATCCTGGTTTTAAAAATGGTGATCCTCCCGTTATTATTATATTTAAGTATGGTTTTCCCCCCGCCCACGGTTTTACTTAGGAGGATCACCAAAGCCTGTTTTACCTTTTTCTGGAGTTCCAAAGCGGAGAAACTCAAACGGGAATACGTGGTAAGAACAAGGAGAAAAGGGGGGAAAGATTTCCCAGATTTTAGCAGATTTCTCTTAATTAAGTATTTTTGTAACTGTTTTAACGCCCTTTTTAAAGATCACTATTGGTCCTATTTTATGAAGTACAACACAGGAGTTTTTATGAGGAAAATGGGGTGGTTTTGTACGGTTTTAACATCCCCGTATGCTTTTAACCTCCCAGACCATTGTACTATTTTAGAGAAGATAGTGGATCTTTTTAAATTAAAGGGCAGATCAATTGAAGAACTAAAGCAAAGTAAGAGGGTAATCACCATACTAAGAGCTGAAGAGCAGACTATAGATGTTGAGAATTTTAATAACGAGAAAAGCGCCCAAGTATGGAAGATGACTAACTGTTTCCCTCTTTTTAATCAGCAGTTGGACCTGGCCTGGAGCTGTGTCCACCGATGTCTTCCGTGTCGGGCCTTCCAGCAGAGAAGAGGATATGCCAGGTCCGCCGTCTGCCCGAGGGAGGGCTGCCAGGCCGACGAAACCGAGTACCACATTTTTTGGGAATGCCACTTCGCTAAGAATCTTTGGACTAAAATACTCCCTCTGTTGGTAAAGATGGCGGACCTGAGGAATTTGACAAGCGACATTATTTTTTATGGACTCTTCAACTGCCCTACAAGTCAACAGAAGGCCATGGCATGGAAGACAATAAACTGTGTTAAAATTTCGCTCTGGAAGGCCAGGAACATCCTGCTTTTTAAAAAGGATGTTTTAACTGTTGATGACGTTTTAAAAATATGCTTTAGTGAAATGTATTTATATTATTTAAGTGACAAAAAGGCTAAGCTTCCCCTATTAAAGAAATGGTTTGTGAGAGAATGGAACTCCAGAATATAGCCACCGAATGCCCTTTTACGTGTGTTTTTTTTTCTGATTTTATGTAATCATTTCGAAAGTTGATTTATTTATTTGTATGTACAAATAATAATGTCCAATAAAATATGTCCGTCCTGTGAGGCGGACTTTCAACTTAAAAAAAAAAATCTGTTCTAGATCGCTTCTCGGCCTCTTGGCTACGACCAAGCGTAGTCAACTGGTCGGTCCCGACGCCATAATTGGGCGACGACTTCCGCCTACCTTCAAGACGGGAGTCAACCAATTCAGGCAAAGATGGTAGGAACCATTTCTTCCAGGATCCACTTCCTGGGAAGCAAAGAAACCAAAATCAAGAACGGAATCCGAATTCATGTTGAGCCGGGGATGAGAACCAAATTCACCCTAAAACACCTATTGGATGATGTCCTGTGTGGAGCGATGATGCTGTTCAAGCAACAAATCCTATGCCTTCAGGAATTCCGCACAAAAGGGGAGTTTGTCCTGGTGCTCACTGAGCTCAAGTACAGCAAGGTGTTCTACAGAAGACTGAGAGAGCAAATCTCCTCTAAGAGACTCACTGGCCTGAGCTTCACCCTCCTCTATACGAAAGGTGAGACCTTAATAACTGTACTCATGTATAATCCGTATGTGGAAGTTAAGGATATAAGGTTATTCTTGGGGAGGTACTGCTCTGCAGTGAGTGAAGGGGAAAAAGTACTGCTAGAAGAAGTCTGGACTGGCAAATATCGGTTTTCTGTGACCCTCAGAGAAGACCCAAACGGGTTTGAAGGCCTGGCCCAACCTCCAGCCAACTTTAATCTGGGCAGAGAAAACGGCTATTTGTTCCACAGTGGTATGGCTGATTATTGCCGTAAATGTAAAGCATACGGCCACAAAGCTGAGAACTGCCAAGAGGGAGAAGTCCTGACCTGCAGGAAGTGTGGGGAGAAGGGACACCGCACTAACAGTTGTGACAACGATATTGTTTGTAACACATGCGGGAAAAAGGGACACTCTTTCATAAACTGCCCAGATAGGAAAAAATCCTGGGCGGAGGTGGTAAAGGAGAGGGCAGCTGACACACCTGAGCCTGAGGAGCAAACAGCGGCAGGAGACATACCAACTGCCGCACCTCAGGGAGAGGAACTCCAGAAAGTCATTGACGAGCTGGAAGCTCAAATGGAGGAGAAGGGCATGCTGGGAGGAGAGGTGGATTTGCATACAGTGGAGGAAACTCCCATGGAGGTATTAACCCCAAAGTCTCATAACAAGAGAAGGAAGGAGGAAATAGAGGCAGAGGGTAATAAATATGAAGGTGGAAACACTTACTCACAACCACACAGGAAAATGGTAATGAGAGATGCTGGAACACAAAATATTAGTGAATTCTCCTCTGGGAAAGGTTCCGCTACCCCTGCGGACTTGACAAGACCACCTGAGGAAGGAGAAAGTTTCCCAGTTTTAAGCTCTAGTGAAGATGACCTCTGATTTAACCCTCAGGATAGCCTCACTGAATGTGAGATCCATGAAGAGCCCTAGTAGGAGGGCTGCTTTGTTAAAAGCACTACACACAAAAAATGTGGACATATTTTTGTTGCAGGAGTGTGGAATCAACTATCACGCTAATTATAAACACTTAAAGAGCAGAATGGCCATATGGGGAATCGATATGGTCGGGCGACAACGCCAATAAAAACACTGGCGTCGCAATCCTGTTAAAATCTCACAACACTACAGTTAACCACTTCACTGAAATAATCCCAGGAAGAGCACTTACAGCCAGCATTAACTATAACGGCACCAACATAAAAATCTTGAATGTATATGCTTCTCCTGTGAAGGAAGAAAGATCCCATCTGCTACATAGCATTAAGCCGTTTATTCTAGGACCTATACCAACCATCTGCGGAGGTGACTTTAACTGCCTTATGGCGGGGGAGAAGAGGAGCAACCCTTTGAGCACCACCCAGAGAGACAAAACAGAAAAGGAACTCCTAAGTCTAATCCAAGATTGTAATCTCATTGACACTTGGAAAAACCTACACCCGTCTGACCCAGGCTATACATGGGGGAATACAATCTCAAACTCTAGGATTGATTTTCTCTTCTTATCCAAGAATTGTACCCCAATCAGTATAGCAAAAGACAACATCATATTCTCTGACCACAAAATATTAACATCTGAAGTCGGTCTGCCCGGACTGAAAAGGGCAAAAGGGATGTGGCGTTTAAATACGACCTTGCTTGAAGATGGGAAAATACAGGAGGAATTCTTATCCCTCTACAAAAAACTGCAAAAAGAGCAAAAAAACTTCAAGTCAAGAATAGAGTGGTGGGAAGACACCAAGAAGAAAATAAAAAGTTTTTTCATAAAAAAAGTATAGAAATAAAACGCACTGAACAAAGATGGTTCAGAGACCTGAACACACAAATGCAAACGTTCTATCATTTCCAGAACGAGGGCATAAACGTGGAGGAATTAATAGAAGACCTAAAAAAGAAGGTAAATGTGGCCATTGCAAAAAAAGGCAGGGAAGTGATCCACAATGCCAAAGTGGAAATTGTGGAGAAGGGCGAGAAGTGCTCAAGCTTCTTTTTTTAGAAAAAAACTTCCAAGGAAAAAAAACCATCACGGCCTTAGAAGGGGCGTCAACAACGGAAGGGATGTTAGAAAAAGCGCATGAATTTTATGCACAACTGTTTGAAAAAAAAACAATAGATGTGCACTACCTACCTGATGTACTCAGCGCTTTAGAAAACGCCCTCAACATAGAGGACCAGAAGATCTTGACACAAGAAGTGTCCTTGGAAGAGGTCAAGAAAGCCGTCCAGTCCTTATCACCAGGCAAGACGCCAGGGACTGACGGCCTCCCGGCTGATTTCTTTAAAAAATTTTGGGAGATCTTGCAAGAGGACCTTTATCAAGTCATAAGAGATGCAACTCAAAGCACAACATTACCTACCTCATGGCGCAATGAAGTAGTAGTACTTCTCTACAAAAAAAATGACAAAACCAAACTGGAGAATTGGCGTCCAATCACACTACTAAACTCCGACTATAAGGTCCTATCCAAGGTCCTTGTGGGTCGGTTCCAGAGAGTCATAAGCAAGATAATACAAGTAGAGCAGGTCTGTGCAGTGCCAGGAAGAAACATAACAGAACTTCTTAACCTGACTAGAGACGCCATCTGGTACCAGACAAACAGGAATCAAAGATTGGGGATCTTGACACTCGACTTTCTCAAAGCATTTGATAGAGTATCTCATGAATACCTGTGGCTTGTCCTGAAAAGGATGAATTTTTCAACTGACTTCATAAGACAGGTGAGACTTCTCTACAAAGACACCTTCAGTAACATTCTTATTAATGGCTTCCCTACAAAGGATGTCCCCCTAAGATCTGGGGTGAAACAGGGATGCCCACTATCCCCAATTCTCTTCATCATCTCCATCGAACCATTGTTAGCCTCCATCAGAAGAGATAAAGTAGTGCGGGGAGTCCCGTTACCTAGTGGAAGAGGAAAAGAATTAAAAACAATAGGATATATGGATGACATTACTGTATTCATCACTAACGAGTCAGCCCTCAGGAGAGCGTTAAGACTGGTCCATTTCTTCGGCTTTGCATCCGCCTTCCAGCTAAACATGGCAAAATGTTGCTGTTGCTTGATCGGGACTTGGGGAAACATTGAAATTCAAGAACTCAACACCCAAGCCAAGGAGGCAAAAATTCTGGGAATCACATATGATGAAAAAAATGACGGTGCCAAGAGCTGGGGAGAGGTACAGCACAAAATAAGCCAGAAAACGCAACAATGGACTGGAAGAAACTTAACCATGGAGGGGAAGGTGCTAGTCACCAAAGCAGTACTCCTTCCCATAATACTCTACCTCAGTCTCGTTTTTCCACCTAGAGACCTGACCCTAAGAAGACTCCGGAAAACAATTTTCAACTTCATTTGGGGGTCAAAATTCGAGAAGGTCAAGAGGGAAATAATGTATCAGCCCAAAAATCTAGGAGGAAAAGGAGTTCCCAGACTCGATACCTTTTTGCACACTAAGTTGTTCGGCACTTGCTTCAAATACCTAGAAAATAAAGGACTGTGGACATACTTTTTGAGATACGCAGCTGGACACACTTTCAGGAAGTATGGATGGATACCTATAACTAACACCTCACCCTGTCTAATAAGACCTCCAGACCACTACCAAGTTCTCCAGAAGTTAATAATCAATTACCAACTGGATACATTATCGCCAGAGATACTAAAAGACTCCAGAAAACTCACTATCGCCATAAATAAAAAGAAAGAGAGAATGACACCTATATCTAACCTCACTTATGCTAGGACAGCAGCAACCTGGAAGAAAATCAACTTTTCCTATTTAACTAACCATCATATGGACTTGAACTGGATGATAGCCCAAGACTGCCTGCCTACTAGGCAATTCCAACTGAGAAGAGGACTAGGAAACTCTCTATATTGCCCTAGGACTCATTGCCAAAAACGGGAAGAATCCTGCACCCATGTAATATGGAACTGTCCTTATGCGCAGGAAGTTTGGCGCAAAAGTGGAGAGCTATTGAAATTCTTAACAGGACTTACATCAATATCCCACGAGGTAATTGTGTATGGCCAACACAACAAAGTAACGGCCGACCAGGAGAGGGTATTGTGGTGCTTCCTCAGCTGTATTAAAGAGGCACTTTGGAAGTCCCGCAATATTCTGATCTTTAGGAAAGATTTAATTGATACCACCAATTGTCTTAGACTAGCCTTAAGTGAAGTCTACACTTATTTCCTAGTAGATGTTAAAAGAGTAGGAAAAGTAAAAGCTAACAAGACCTGGCATATAAAACTATGGAATAACTTTTTTAGGGAAGTCCCTTTTTAGGGAGTTTTTGGGAGTATCCCATGACTAGTAATAACATCCAGTCAGAACAGTTGTCCGGGAGAACATCGTAGTTTACACTATATCAAACTCGAAGAATGTTTTAAAATAAATATAATAGACATCTGTTCTAGATCGCTTCTCGGCCTCTTGGCTAATCTCAAGTGCAATATAGCCGTGCTGCACTTGGGGTGAATAGTCTGGAGGTGTCCTGGGTACCTCTTCCTCGGCCTCCTCCTTGTGTCAGGTCTTAACCGGGTGTGCTGCTATAGGGAATAGAGATTAGGTGTCCGGGGATCTGAGCTTCCGGCGGCTTTCCAGGTCTAGGAGAAGAGCTACTTTCGTGTCTGGAGGTGGTTTCCGTTCCTGTGGTCTGAGCAGAGCCGTGATTTCCTTTGACGTTCCTGTGGTCCGCTGTGTACACAAGCATCATGGGAGATGTTCCTGAGCACCAAAAGCTGGAGGAGACCGTTCATTTCATGATGGAGGAGAGGTTTCATGCTACAAAGGGAGTGAGGTTTATTTCCAACATCTTACTCCTGGGGATTTTCAAGTTAACTCGGAACATGATTCTTTCATTTATGGATTTTCCCAAAAGAGGAGTGTACGACATTACTTTTTCAAGTAAGGCTTATCTTAAGAAGTTTTTGTTGGACTTGCACAGTTTAAAGGACGCTCCGGAGATGGAAGGTGTTCGTGTCGTCCCGCATTATCCGGATGATGAACTTTTGATTGTCGTTCAAATATACAGTCCATTTATTGCAGATCAGCAAGTTTTTCGTTTTTTGTCTAATTATTGTACCAAAATTGCATTTAAATTTAAAATACTGAACGAATGTGGTTTTTGGACTTCTAAGAGGAGGTACTATGTCACGGTTAAGCGTAAACCTGACGGATCACTGTTTTTTCCACCAGGCAAGTTTAAGTTGGGAAAAGTTAATGGGGAGGTTTTCTTTAAGGGCAGGCCGGATTTTTGCAGCAATTGTAGGGAATATGGGCATGTAACAATTGATTGTGGGAAAATCGTATGTACTCGATGTAGGAAGGAAGGACATATATCTTCCAATTGTGAGTGTCCTGTGTGCTGTAATTTGTGTGGGTCTGCGGAGCATTTATACCGTCAGTGTCGGCACCGGGGTGGTGAGAATGTTGGGGAGGATGTTGGTGTGAGTGCTGGGGGTGGGGCGGGTGAAAAAGCGTGTGGTGTGATTGATGCAGGTGCGGAAATCTCTGACACCGCTATTCTAGAGGCTGGCAGGGAAATTTCTTCAGGTGAGGAGGGTGAGGTAAGCCAGAGAAGTAAAAAGCAAAAAAAAAAAAAAGAAGAAAAGTTCTAGGTGGGCGGAGAGAGGAGGAGTCAGTTGTGATGGAGGCGGAGGTTGAGGCAGAGGTTGTGGTGGAAGCTGCGACTGATAGCGAGTTAGCGGAAGCTATAATTGAGGATTATTCGGATGAGGAGGAAGGACCTAGCAGGAGGGTTGAAGACTCAGGAAAGTGTGTGGAAGAGACCCAATTGAGTGTAGAGGAGGAGGAAGCGCTTAGAGAGCAGGAAATTGTTGAGGAGATTAATAGATCGATTGAGGAGGCTGAGAAAAATTCGGAAGGTTTCAGACGTTTTAGGGACAATATCGAAACAAGGAGAGAACTATTAGATTTTTTACGAGCACATCCTTCAGATTACTGTAAGATATACAATGCCTGTAAGTTTGATTGTAAAATGGTGTCTGCTTGGACTAGAGGAGAGATTAAGTTAGAGGGTATGATCGTAAAATGACTATTGTACTATGTGTGGAAGATTAGGACAAGTCAAGAAGTGACATGATTTAGCGATTATAATGTATTGTCTTGGTTTATAGCATGTATTTGATTATATGTTGTGGTTTTTTTCTCTGTTGATTTTGTATTTTGTGTAAGTTTTATAAATAAAAATGTAAAAAAATCTGTTCTAGATAGCTTCTCGGCCTCTTGCCTGGTGATCAAGTGCAGTGTCTGATCAGTGGCCCTACATTTGTAAACCAGTCAAGGTACAGGTTCCTTGGGTACCCTTCCCCTCGGCCTGGTGGGATCGTCTGGGTTTATTACCCGGACTTCACCCACCTGTTGCTATTGGGGGGAAGGCTTAGTCCCGGGGAAACGAGGTGCGATCCCCCAGAACGTCCTCTAGACCACTTTTTGTGTGTTGCTAGAGGGACATTTGGTTGCGTTTCCTAGTGCTGACCCGTGAGCCAGACACGTCATGTCAGCTATGGCTGACACAGTTCCGGAGTATGCCCGGCTCCTGAACTCTCTCAGATTTCATCTGGAGAGTTGCCCGGTAAGGGCTATTGGTGTTCCTTTCTTGTTAGACCACGTCCCCAAGACGGAAATTCTATCTATGCAGGATTACCCCCAGAGAGGCGATTACGATGTTTCCTTCCAGTCCGAGGCCATCATGGAGAGCGCTTTCAAATTGGCAGAAGAGAACAAAGAAGAACTCCAAAGGAAAAAGGTGATGGTAATCCGGCATAATGCTGATGACAAAAGGCTGATTATTGTAAGATTATTTTCTCCATATCTGAGCAATTCCGATGTCTTGAATTTCGTGAAATACTTCTTTGACAAAGTGGAGTATGGAGGAAGGATCAACAACGAGAGCGGTGTGTGTACCTGTAAGCGGAAGTATCGAGCTACCATTAAAAGAGATGCCAAAGGGAAAATGGTTCTACCACCTGCACGTTTTAAATTGGGCCAGGTAAATGGTGAATTGTTCTTCAACCACATGCCAAACTTCTGTAGGTCTTGTGGCGTTTATGGGCATCTACGGGATAAATGTGATGTGACATGTAGAAATTGTGGGAGTAAAGAGCACGAAACTAGAGAATGTGATAAGCCTAAAAAATGTACTTTTTGCCAAAAGACGGATCATCTCTACAGAGAGTGCCCCCATAAACGCCCAGACCAGGATGAAATGGAAGAGGAGCAGCCCGAGGCGCCCCCACAACCACCACCAGCGGAGCCGAGCTGCCCTGAGGTGGAGGAGCAGGTAAGCCACTCAGCAGGTACTGTAAAATCCGATACTACACATGCAATGATCACTGAGCTGACGGCCCCCAAAGAGAGAAGGAGCTCTGTTGCTGAAGCTAAGAGGAAAAAAAAAAAAAGGCTATACTGTCTCAAGTTAATATAAGCCGGAGAGTAACAAGAGACAAAAAATACAGCCTGGTTCGCAGTACGGGGGCCCCTGTGTCCAGTTCGGATGAGTCCACTGATGTGGAGGAGGGTCGCCAGAAAAAAGGGAAAATTGGGAGTATGAAGGTGAATGAGGAGGAAGGGGAAAAAATGGAGATCTCAGGTGTGCCAGGGACCTCCGCTACCCCGAAACCTCGCACCTGGCCCTTACAGGCTGGGGGGGAGAATACCTCTTCAGAGCTGGACCTGCCCTGTGCACAACCCCTCCCTGTTGACCAGTCCACCGGTGACACGAGGGGAGGTGGAGATGAAGTTGGCGACTCTCCTGGTTTGGATTTCTCAGGTGAAGACCTGAATGCGCAGGGGCCCGAGTCCAGGGCTCCCTATCTATGATGCAGTGACCTCTAGTGGGGCCGTTGGTGGTGTGTACCTGAGTGACTGCTCCTCCATAACCTCGATGCAAACGGTGCACTCCGAACAAGAAGGTAGGATGGAGTGTGGGCAGCATTAGCTTGCTGGTGGTAGGTATACTGGTTTTACTTACTAATAAGATTACTTATTCTTTTATCTGGATTTTGGACTCTTTTTCTCATGGCTGAACTACAAGGTGTTTCTTTTAATGTGAGGGGCGCCAAGTCCAGATGCAGAAGGGCTGCTCTCTTCAATTATTTATCGTGCCTGGCAGCCTCGTTTTTTTTTTTTTTGCAGGAGTGTGGCATAGAACATTCACTAAATTACCGAAAGTATGAAAAGGATTGGAAGCATGTCCCCTCCGTGTAGTCGGGGTCAAATGATTCTAAAGCTTCCGGCGTGGCAATCCTTTTTAAAGAAAATGTTTTGATCGATTTTATTCAAGAGATACTTCCAGGACGGATTTTATTGGTTAAAGCTTTTATAAATGGTTTTAAGTGGCAATTTTTAAATCTTTATGCCTCACCGGACAAAAAGGAACGAATTGAATTATTAGAGATGTTACCTTTATTTATTACTACTACGGATCCTTTAATTATTGCCGGTGATTTTAACTGCGTTTTAAGAGGTGAACGCCGGCTTACGAATAGTTCCTCTCGGAACTATGACAAGACCTCCGGTATGCTAAAAGACATTATTTTAGATTGCGGTTTAAGAGACGTTTACAGAGAATGCAATAGAAGCATGCCGGAGGAAGCCGGCGTTACCTGGAGCAACGCGACCTGTAGCTCCAGGATTGATTTTACCTTGACTTCGCAGAATGTTTTACCATTATCATGCAATGTTTTAACCAATGTTTTATCTGACCACAGAGTTTTATCATTTAAAGTTAAATTGGATATTAATGCTCTTAAATGTCAGAAGTCCTGGAAGATGAATATCTCTTTTTTAGATGATTCACAGGTTCTCAAGGATTTTACTGAATTTTATCAGAGATGCAGACGGGCAAGAGATCCTAGCACCCCCATTTTTAAATGGTGGGAAAAAAATGAAGAAGAAAATTAAATACTTTTTTATTTCAGTGGGCGTAAAGAAAAGAAAGGAGATGCTCGATTTTTACCAGGATCTCAACACCCGTCTGCAGACCCTGTACAAAATGAGGGAAGCAGGAGTTAATGTGAGTACGGAAGTGCAGTACCTCAGAGATAAAATCTCAAAATGCCTGGAGCAGAAAGGGAAAAGAAATAATATTTCGTTCTAAGATACAACACATAGAAGAGAATGAAACCTGCTCCAGGTATTTTTTTTAAAAAGTAAATGAGAAAAAAGACAAAATTGAAAATATTAAAGGAGATTTTAATATACAGGGTATTTTAAAAAAAAAGTCCATGCTTTTTACTCTGATCTTTTTAACGAGAAGCCTGTGGATCAACATTTTTTAAAAGACTTGCTGAAGGAAATAAAAACCGTTTTAACCCCTGTTTCTAGCCAGCTTTTATTGCAGGTTTTAGAAGAACAGGAAGTTTTAAAGACAATTAAAAGCTTTAAAGCAGGTAAGGTACCTGGACCTGACGGTATACCCTGTGAATTTTATAATAAGTTTTATGAAATTCTGAAAGAAGATCTTTTATTGCTTTTTAGAGAAGTTTTTAGTTTAAAAATACTCCCTAAGTCCTGGCAGAAGGGTGAGGTCTCCCTTTTATTTAAGAAGGGAGATAAAGCGGATTTGAAGAACTGGAGACCTATCACCCTTCTCAACTGTGACTACAAAATAATGGCAAAAATATGCGCAAATAGACTTAAGACCATTATCCCGCAGATCATACATTCTAACCAGGTCTGCGGGGTGCCAGGCAGGAGCATATGGGACACCCTGAATTTAATAAAAGAAGCTATAGAAGATGTAAAGCAGAGGGAAGGCAAGTTGGCGGTTTTATCCATAGATTTTGAGAAGGCCTTTGACAGGGTGTCCCATTTTTATCTCTTTAAAGTTTTAGAAAAAATGGGTATACCGGAAGGTTTTTTATTGTCCCTCAAAGCATTTTATAAAAACTGCACAAGTAAAGTCTTAGTGAACGGTTTTAAGACACAGGAAATAGTTTTAAAATCCGGAGTGAAGCAGGGGTGTCCTCTGTCCCCACTGATTTTTATTTGTGCGTTGGAGACTCTTTTATGTGCGATCAGAAACGATAAGGTGATCCGTGGTGTACCCCTGCTCGGAGGCGGAGGGGTCGAGGCTAAAGCAGTGGGGTACATGGATGATGTTACGGTTTTATGTCGGGACACCCCTGCACTACAAAGAGTTTTTAGACAACTAGATTTTTATTGCTGTGCCTCGCGTTTTAAAATTAACTATAATAAAAGTAGCATTTTAAACATTAGAGGTATGGCTCTTACGGATATTCCTGTTCCTGTGTCCGATTCAGTCAAGATTTTAGGTGTTTCCTTCAGCGAGCAAAATAATGGGGCTTTTAGTTGGGACTCGGTGGCTGAAAAGGTGAACAGGAAACTCTGCATGTGGAATATGAGGAAGTTAAGTATGCAGGGTAAGATTTTGGTTTTAAAAATGGTGATCCTTCCGTTGCTCTTATATTTAAGTATGGTTTTCCCCCCTCCAACTGTTTTACTTAGAAGGATCACCAAAGCCTGTTTCACCTTTTTCTGGAGTTCCAAAGCGGAGAAGCTGAGGCGTGAGTATGTGATGAGAACATGGAAAAAAGGGGGGAAGGATTTCCCTAATTTTAGTCAGTTTCTTTTAATTAAATAATTTTGTTACTGTTTTAATGCCCTTTTTAAAGAGCATTATTGGTCCTATTTTATGAGATATAATACTGGGGCTTTTATGAGGAAGATGGGATGGTTTTATACAGTTTTAACCTCCCCCTACGCTTTTAAGCTCCCTGCACACTGTATAATTTTAGAGAAAATAGTTGACCTTTTTAAGTTAAAAAACAGAACAATTGAAGAGCTAAAACATAGTAAGAGGGTTTTAACTATTCTAAGATCAGATGAAAACGTTATTGAAGTAAGCAATTTTAATGAAGAAAAAAAGTGCATATATTTGGCGTATGACTAATTGCTTCCCTCTTTTTAATCAGCAGTTGGACCTGGCCTGGAGCTGCGTGCATCAATGTCTTCCGTGCCGGGCATTTCAGCAAAGAAGAGGATATGCCAGGTCCACCGTCTGCCCGAGGGAGGGCTGCCAAGCCGATGAAACCGTATACCACATTTTTTGGGAGTGTCGTTTTTCAAAAGAACTATGGACTAAAATACTCCCTCTGTTGGCAAAGATGGCGGACCTGAAGGACTTGTCTTTTAACATGATATTATATGGACTATTCAACTGCCCGACAAGTTACCAAAAAGCTCTGGCATGGAAGACCATAAACTGTGTTAAAACCACGCTCTGGAAGGCCAGGAACATCTTGCTTTTTAAGAAAGATGTCTTGACTGTTGATGATGTTTTAAAGCTGTGTTTTAGCGAGATGTATTTATATTATTTATGCGACAAAAAAGCTAAGCTCCCTCAAATAAAGAAATGGTTCGTGAGGGAATGGAACTCCAGTAGATAGCCACCGAGTGCCCTTTTAATTAGTCCTGCTTTTATCTGTGTAAATATGCACATTTTGATAAGTTGATGTTGTTTGTATTGTACAAGTTTGTTCAATAAATGTCCGTCCTATGAGGCGGATTTTCAACTTAAAAAATCTGTTCTAGATCACTTCTCGGCCTCTTGGCTAAGATCAAGTGTAGCGTCTGCTCAGTGGCACTACATTTGTGAGTCGGTCAAGGTTCAGGTTCCTCGGGTACCCTTCCCCTCGGCCTGGTGGGATCGTCCGGGTTTATTGCCCGGACTTCACCCACCTGTTGCTATTGGGAGGAAGGCTTAGTCCCGGGGAAACGAGTTGCGATCCCCCCAGCGAGTCCTCTGGACCACATTTTTGTGAGCTTCAGAGGGACATTTTTGGTTGCGATCCCTATACGAGTCAATTATGGCTGACTCAGTTCCGGAGCACGCAAAGCTACCGGACTCCCTCAGGGTTGTCCTGGAGGGTGGAGCAGAATGCTCCAAAAGTTTAAAGGTACGTAGTCGAGTCCATCTTGGGCAATCTTCTGAAAACCAACCATCTGGAGATTCGGGCCATACAAGACTACCCTAGAAGAGGAGTATACGATGTGACCTTCTATTCCAAAGTCGTTATGGAGGATGTTGCCAGACGTGCTGATGAGATAAAAGATCAGCTACTAAATATGAAGGTAAAAGTGATACGACACAATTTGGATGAGAAGAAAATCGTCACGGTAAGAATATACTCCCCTTTTGTGAAAGATGAAGAGGTGACAAATTTTATGAAGTTTTTTTTTTTGACAAGGTTACCTTTGAAGCAAGAATACTTAATGAATGTAAAATTTGGACCTGTAAGTGGAGGTTTACGGCGTGTCTGAAGAAGAACGAGAAAGGAGAAGATAAACTACCTGCAGCCAGATTCAGGTTCGGAAGAGTCAATGGTGAGCTTTATTTTAACGGTATGCCGCACTTCTGCAAGTTCTGTGGTGTCTATGGGCATTATGCCGAAAAATGTGATATTACCTGTAAAAATTGTGGGGACAAAGTGCATGATACAAGAGAATGTCCCCATCCTAAAAAAATGTACTTTTTGCCAGGAGAAAGGTCATTTATACAAGAACTGTCCCCATAGGCACCCAGACAGTGAAGTGGATGAAGAAAAAATGGAAGAAGAGTGGCCCGAGGCACCCCCACAACCCCCACCGGCGGAGCCAGACTGCCCTGAGGCGGAGGAACAGGTAAGTCGCTCAGGTAGTACTGATAAGACAGATGCTATACATGGGAGTACCACTGAGCCGATGGCCCCAGAGGAAAAACGAGAGGCATGGTTAGAGGGGAAGAGGAAGAAGGGGAAGAAAAAGACCGACCTTGCCTCCCCCGCAGTGCCCTCCTCCGCAGTGCAGCGTAAGCGGGGGGAAAGGTTCAGTTCGGGTCGCAAGACAGGACCCTCTGGCCTGAGTTCAGAGGAGCCTTCTGATTGTAAGGAGGGTTGCCAAAAAAAAGGGAGGCTTGAAGACGGGAAGGAGGAAAGGGTGGAAGGGAACGAAATGGATACCTCGGATTTACCTGGGGTTCCTAAGGTCCCGAAACCCCCAACCCAGCCCACACAGGCTGGAGAGGAGAGCACCAACCCCCCTCCAGAATCCAGGCAGATTTCCTGTGCGCAGCCTCCCCCTGTTGACGGTCCTGCCATGGATCAGAGGGGGGGGGGATGATTTAATTGGCGACCCTCCAGACCCAGGGGCCTCTGATGAGGACATGAACGGCCAGTCTCTTGTGTCTCAGGATCGGTCTTTCCCCTTCTCTCCTAACGCAGCGTCCCCTCTGGGGGCCGTTGGCGGTGATAACCTGAGCGACAGTTCCTCCACAGCCTCCATGTTAACGGTAGAGTCTGAGCCCGAAGGCTGAGAGAGGGCAGTATTAGCTCTGCTGGGGGTAAGTGTTTCTCTTTGGAGTTGTTTTACTATAAGATGATTATTTATTTTTTTATCTTGGACTGGATCCTCTTCTTCATATCCCTGATGGCGGAAGTCAAATGTATTTCTTTCAATGTGAGGGGTGCCAAATCCAAGATCAGATGGGCCGCTCTCTTTAATTATCTTTCCTGCCTGGCAGCCTCTATTTTTTTTCTGCAGGAGTGCGGTATAGACCACAGTTCATTTTATCACAAGTATGAGAAGGATTGGAAGCTCGGGCCCTCCGTGTGGTCAGGGTCCAATGAATCCAGAGCTTCCGGCGTGGCTATCCTTTTTAAAGGCAATGTTTTAATTGATTTTATTCAAGAGATTCTTCCAGGACGTGTTTTATTGGTTAAAGTTATTATTGATGGTTTTAAGTGGCAACTTTTAAATATTTATGCATCACCTGACAAAAAAGAGAGAGCCAAGATGTTGGAGATTTTACCTTTATTTATTAACACGACAGATCCACTAATAATGGCTGGTGATTTTAACTGTGTTTTAAGAGGAGAATGCCGGTTTACTAATAGTTCCTCTAGGAACTATGATAAAACCTCCGGCATGCTAAAAGATATTATTCTGGACTGTGGGTTAAGAGACGTCTACAAAGAGTGTAACAGAGGCATGCCGGAGGGAGCCGGCATTACCTGGAGCAACGCCTCGTGCAGCTCCAGGATTGACTTTGCTTTTACTTCACAGAATTTGTTGCCTTTATCTTGCAGTATTTTAACCAATATTTTATCTGATCATAGAGTTTTAAGTTTTAAGGTGAAAACTAATGAAAATTCTCTTAAAGGTCAGAAGTCCTGGAAGCTGAATATCTCGCTTTTAGATGATCTACAGGTTTTTAAAGATTTTACTGAATTTTATCAGAGATGCAGGCAAGCTAAAGACCCTAGTACCCCCATTGGTAAGTGGTGGGGCAAAATGAAACACCGTATTAGACGTTTTTTTTACAGAAATGGGGGTACAGAAGAAAAAAGAGAAGCTTGCCTTTTATGAGGGTCTTAATGCTCACCTGCAAACCCTGTATAAGTTGGAAAAAGTTGGTATGGATGTAGATAATGATATTTTAAACCTAAAAAATAAAATCTCCAAGTGTCTAGAGCATAAAGGAAAATAAATAATTTTTCGTACCAAAGTGCGCCACATTGAGGAAAACGAAAAATGCTCTAGATACTTTTTAAAAAAAAATGAATGATAATAAAACTGTGATTGAAAACATAGAAGGAGATGTTAGTATACAGGGTATTTTAACAAAAGTCCACGCTTTTTATTCAGATCTTTTTAGTATTAAACCTGTGGATCATAGGTTTTTTAGCTGACTCGCTGAAGGAGGTTAAGACCATTTTATCCCCTGCTTCTAAAGATTTTTTATTACAGATGCCCGACGAGCAGGAGGTTTTACAGTCTTTAAAAAGTTTTAAAGCAGGTAAGGTGCCTGGCCCCGATGGGTTGCCCTGTGAATTTTACATAAAATTTTACGAAATATTAAAAGACGATCTTTTTAGCCTTTTTAAAAGATGTTTTTATTACTAAAAAGCTCCCCAAGTCCTGGAGGAACGGTGAGGTCTCCCTTCTGTTTAAAAAAAGGTGATAAATCCGATCTGAAGAATTGGAGACCTATCACCCTCCTCAACGTGGACTATAAGGTTATGGCAAAACTCGAATAGAGTTAAGGCCGTCATCCCGCAGATGATTCATTCTAACCAGGTCTGCGGGGTGCCTGGTAGGAGCGTGTGGGACACCCTTAACTTAATAAAAGATGTAATAGAGGATGTAAAAAATAGAAAAAGTAAGTTGGCTATACTCTCTCTGGACTTTGAAAAAGCCTTTGATAGGGTATCCCACTTTTATCTTTTTAAGGTTTTAGATCGTATGGGGGTACCCGAGTGCTTTTTATTGTCCTTTAAGGCTTTTTATAAGAACTGTAGTAGCAAGATTTTAGTAAATGGTTTTAAGACACAGGATGTAATTTTAAAATCTGGTGTGAAGCAGGGGTGTCCCTTGTCCCCACTGCTTTTTATTTGTGCACTGGAGCCCCTGTTGTGCGCTATAAGACCGGACAAGATGATCCGTGGTGTCCCGCTGCCCGGAGGTGGAGGGGTAGAAGCCAAAGCAGTGGGGTACATGGATGATGTCACGGTTTTATGTCGGGACACCCCTGCAATACAAAGAACTTTTAAACAGATTGATTTTTTTCTGCTGTGCCTCTGGTTTTAAGATAAATTATAATAAAAGTAGTGTTTTAAATATCGGAGGCATGGTTCTTACTGACATTCCAGTCCCTGTGTCTGAGTCCGTTAAAATTTTAGGCATCTCCTTCAGCGAGTCTAATAATGGGGTTTCTAGTTGGGACTTGGTGGCTGAGAAGGTAAACAGGAAAATATGTATGTGGAACCTAAGAAAATTAACTATGGAGGGAAAGGTTCTGATTTTAAAAATGGTAATCCTTCCAGTTCTTTTATATTTGAGTTTGGTATTTCCCCCCCTACGGTTTTACTCAGTATGATTACCAAATCCTGTTTTACCTTCTTTTGGAATTCCAAGGCGGAGAAAATTAGAAGAGAACTAGTGGTAAGGTCCAGGAAAAAAGGTGGTAAGGACATTCCCGATTTTAACAGGTTCCTTTTAATTAAATAGTTTTGTTATTGTTTTAATGGGCTTTTTAAAGATCACTATTGGTCATACTTTATAAGATATAACACGGGTACTTTTATGAGGAAAATGGGGTGGTTTAGCACTGTTTTAACTTCACCATACGCTTTTAACCTCCCATCACATTATTGTATCTTAGAAAAAATAGTGAGTCTTTTTAATCTTAAAAATAGAACCCCGGAAGAGCTAAAGCATAGTAAGAGAATTATCACCATTTTAAGAGGGGAAGAAAGCATGATACAGGTTGAGAATTTTAATGCAGAAATTAATGCTAAAATATGGAATCTAACTAATTGTTTCCCTCTTTTTAATCAGCAGTTGGACCTGGCTTGGAGTTGTGTGCACCAGTGTCTTCCGTGCCGGGCCTTCCAACACAGAAGAGGATACGCCAGGTCCGCCGTCTGCCCAAGGGAGGGCTGCCAGGCAGAGGAAACAGTTCTACACATTTTTTGGGAATGCACTTTTGCAAAAAACTTATGGACTAAAATACTCCCTTTGGTGGCTAAGATGGCGGGCCTGAGGGACTTAACATACAGCATGATCTTATATGGACTTTTTGACTGCCAGACGACATTCCAGACATGGAAGACGATGAACTGCGTGAAAGCCGCACTCTGGACAGCCAGGAACATCTTGCTTTTTAAAAGAGATGTTTTATCTACTGCTGATGTTTTAAGACTATGTTTTAGTGATATGTACTTTTACTATTTATTGGATGAAAAAGCCAAAGCCCCTTTATTAAAAAAATGGTTTTTAAGGGAATGGAATTCCAATATATAGCCACCAAGTGCCCATTTTAATATGTTATTTTAATCCGTGTCTGTTTATATACGTGAAATAAGTTGAAATTTTATTATGTACCGTATATTGTTTTAATAAAATGCCATCTTTTGTGGCAGTTTTCAACTTAAAAAATCTGTTCTAGATCGCTTCTCGGCCTCTTGGCTAAGATCAAGTGTAGTTTCTTTCTGTGCTTGGTCTGGCTGAGAGGTGTCCCGGGTACCCTGCCCTCGGCCCTCTTGGATCGGTTAGGTTTATTGCCTGATCTTCACCAAGTCGCTGCTATAGGGGTGCAGGCCTAGTCCCGGGACAACGAGGAGAGATCCTCCAGGCATCATCCAAGGTGCCGTGGCGCTCTGTTCCAGCATCGTGGTTTCTTCATTTGGCATTTCAGACGATTCATTGGAGGGAGATCGATTCTGCTGGAGACTTCGTGTTGGTCCAAAGGTTCCAGGATCCGGGTCCTTGTCTGGTTGTTCCGGAGGCGGCCTTCCCTTGTGGAGATTCCCGTTCGACGGTGACTGCTGACAGCTCCAGAAACGGTTCCTGATTTCCGGAGGTCCAGCTATCCTTGGCATTTGAAAAGATGGAGGATATCCCCGAGTTTCAAAAGGTGGAAAATTCTGTTAGGCTCCTTGTGACTGAGCCATTTCGCCCGGTAAAAGGAGTCAAGTTTATTTGTGAGGACATTTTGCTTGGACTTTTCAGACAGAAACATGCTATGATTTTGTCCATTAAGGATTATCCCAGGAAAGGGGAGTATGACATTACGCTTGGCAGCAAGTTTTATCTGAAGTCCTTTGTTGAAGAATGGAGGACTTTGAAAAATGATCCAAAGTTGGAAGGAATTTCAATGGTCATGCATTACCCGGATGATGAAATTCTGTTTACAGTTAAAATGTATAGCCCTTTTGTGGAGGAGACAGAGATTGTACTTGTGTTGTCTAGATTTTGTTTTCAGGTAAAGCCGAGGGTTAAGGTACTAAATGAAAGTAAGTTTTGGACATGTAAAAGGAAATTTATGTGTAAAGTTAAACGTAAACCAGATGGTACTCTTTTGTTGCCCCCTGCGAGGATAAAAGTAGGGCGTATCTCTGGAGATGTTTTCTTTAGGGGTCGCCCTGAGTTTTGCAGCAGGTGCAAAGAGTATGGCCATAAGGCAGAACAATGTACTGTGTTAATATGTTCTAAGTGTAAACAACAAGGTCATGAAGTAGAGAATTGTCCAAATGTTAAAATATGTCATGGTTGTGGCTTGCCCGGTCATCTTTTTAAAGAGTGCCCGAGCAGGGCAAAACCAGAGAGCGCACAGCCTACTGCTGAGGAAGCACAGCCTACTGCTGAGGTAGTACAGCCTACTGCTGGGGAAGCTAGCGCCCCAGCAGAGAGTCAGCAGATGGAGGAGGAGTCAGAGGTGTTAGTGAGGGCAGTTAGAAAGAGGGAAGAGAAGATTGAGGGAAATAAAAGAGTTAAAAAGGCTACACAGTCTAGACAGTCAGAAGAGTCTCCATTTTCTTCTGAGATGGAGGTATCAGAGGAGAGGAAAGTAGTGAGTGAAGAACAAGTAGTAGTTAGAGAGGAAAAATTTGTTGCTAGAAAGGAGAAGCCTCCCCATCTTTTAAGTGAGATGGAATTGAATAGGCTTGCAAATAAGACCATTCGTCGTAATAAGGAGTTTATTGATTATTGTGCATCTTATGAAATACATCGTAAAATTGTTCTAAGCATTAAAAATAATGTAAATAGATTTAAGGAGACTTATAAAATTCCTGAATATGAAAATGGTCATATAAGAGATATTTTCTGTGCAGAAAGTCATATAGATATACATGGAACGGTTAAATATCTTACTTGGAGAGATGGTCTAAAGTAAATTTGATTGGTTTTTGTGTTTATTTTGATTTGTATATTGGACTTATTTGATTAATGTGATTTATTATTGAATTATTTGTAAAATTCTTTTTATTTGTAAATGACTAATTTGTTTTAATAAAAAATGCCCATCCTTTGTGGTGGGTTTTCTACTTAAAAAAAAATCTGTTCTAGATCGCTTCTCGGACTCTTGGCTAATCTCAAGTGCAGTATAGCCGTGCTGCACTTGGGGTGACTAGTCTGGAGGTGTCCTGGGTACCTCTTCCTCGGCCTCACCGGATCGGCCTGGCCTCGTGTCAGGTCTGAGATTAGTCCCAGGACAAACGGAGGACGACAGCTAGGTTCCCAATCCGGGGACCTGAGCTTGAGGCGGCGTTCCAGGTCCTGACGTGGTCTACTTTTGTGATTGGAGGTGGTTCTTCGTTCTTGAGGTCTGCGCAAAGCTGCGGTTTTCCTTTGACGTTCCTGTGAATCGCTGGGGTTACCAAGCATCATGGGAGATGTTCCAGAGCATCAGAAGCTGGAGGATTCTGTCCGTTTCCTTGTGGAGGAGAAATTTCATGGTACTAAAGGAGTAAGATTTATCTGCAATACCTTGCTCCTTGGGATTTTCAAACTTACCCGGTGTATGGTTTTGTCTTTCATGGACTTTCCGAAGAAAGGATATTATGATGTTACTTTCTCAAGTAAGACTTACTTCAAGAACCTTCTTATGGACTTACGTCGTTTAAGAGACGCTCCAGAAATGGAGGGTATTTGTGTTATACCGCACTATCCGGATGATGAACTCATGATTACTGTTAAGATGTATAGCCCATTTATCGCTGACCAGCAAGTTTTTCACTTTTTGTCTAATTACTGTACTAAAATTGTGTTTAAAAGTAAAATATTAAATGAATGAATGAATGAATGATTTTGGACGTGTAAGAGGAGATATCTTTGCATTGTTAAGCGTAAACCTGATGGGTCTTGTTTCTGCCACCAGGCAGATTCAAACTTGGTAAAGTTACTGGGGAGTTTTTTTTCAGGGGCAGGCCAGATTTCTGTAATAATTGCAGGGAGTACGGGCACCTTACAGTTGACTGTGGGAAAGTTGTATGTACAAGATGTAGAAAGGAGGGACATGCGTCTTCTAATTGTGAGAGCCCTATGTGTTGTAATTTATGTGGGTCTGCAGAACACCTATATCGTCAGTGTCCGCATCGAGGTGGTGAGAGTGTTGGTGAGAAGTTTGGTGAGAGTGCTGGGTGGGGAGGGTGAAAAAGTGTGTGGTGTGATTGAAGCAGGTGTGGAAGTTTCTGATTCTGCTATTCTAGAGGCAGGTAGGGAAATTTCTTCAGGAGAGGAGGGTGAGGTAAGTCAGAGAGGGAAAAAAATAAAAAAAAAGAAGAAGAAAAGTTCTAGGTGGGCGGAGAGAGTGGAGGAGGAGTCTGTAGAGATGGAGGCTGAAGTTGTGGATGATAAGATAGTTGAGGCCGCAACTGATAGTGAACTGGCTGAAACTATAATTGAAGAATTTTCTGACGAAGGGGAAGGATCTAGTGAAAGGGTAACAGTCTCTGAGAAAATAGTAGAAGAAACGCAGTTAAGTACAGAGATAAGTAGGGAAAGTTTGTTTACTTTTGAGGAATTGCAACGTTTTAAACATGAATGCAGTAAAATTTCAGATTACGAGAAAGGATCTAAGCTTTTTCGTGGTTATAGACATCATCCTGAAACTTTGAAACAATTTTCACAATTACTTAGGAAAAATCTCCAATATACATGCAGTGAGTTTCGGATTCATGACATAGCACGAACATTAGTGTTCAATTGGTTTCACGGCAAGATTAGTAATGACCTTATGTATGTATTATATATGGCTTGGCAGGGAGGTTTTCGGCCAAAAGATGAAAAAGGGTGCTATCTTAAGGACTATGATGGTGGCATTTTTCTTTAAAGTTCTAAATGTGTTTTGTCCTTTGTTACATTTTTGTGCTTTGTAAGTTTGTGATTATGTTATTTTATGCCTAACTCATTTTGTCTTTGTATTTGTGTATTTTATAAATAAAAATGTAAAAAATCTGTTCTAGATCGCTTCTCGGACTCTTGGCACGATCAAGTGTAGTAGGTGATTTTTGATTTCTTACTGCCTTGGTTGTGTCCGGAGGTGTTGGGGTACCTCCCCTCTCGGCCTTGTGGGATCGCTCGGGTTCTTGTAGCCCGGGCCCCACATGCTGCTATAGGGAGGGGAGCTTAGTCCCCAACAACGGGTTGCGATCCCCCGGCCAGTACCCGGTGAAAACTGTGTACTGGTGCAGCCTCGCTGAGCAGTTTTGCGTTGCGTTGCGTTCCTTTGTGCTGGTCCGTGTACCAGACATACTATGTCAGCCATGTCTGGCGAAGTCCCGGAGTATGGTCGACTCCGGGACACTCTCAGGTTCCATCTGGAGAGTTGCCCCCCTAGGGCCCATGGTATCCCCTATTTGGTGGACCATATTTTGGGCGAGATATTGCGGGTACCAAAATCGGAAATTTTATCCATGCAGGATTACCCTAAGAGAGGAGATTAATAGACTTAAGGCCATTATCCCGCAGATCATACATTCTAATCAGGTCCGCGGGGTGCCATGCAGGAGCATATGGGACACCCTGAACCTAGTAAAAGACGCCATAGAGGATGTAAAACAGAGAAAAGGCAAGTTAGCAGTATTATCTATAGATTTTGAGAAGGCCTTTGACAGGGTGTCCCATTTTTATCTCTTTAAAGTTTTAGAAAGGATGGGTATACCGGAAGGTTTTTTATTGTCTTTAAAAGCGTTTTATCAAAACTGCTCAAGTAAAATTTTAGTAAACAGTTTTAAGACGCAGGAAGTGTTTTTAAAATCCGGGGTGAAGCAGGGGTGTCCCTTGTCCCCACTGCTTTTTATTTGCGCATTAGAGCCTCTTTTATGTGCCATCAGGAACGACAAAGTAATCAGAGGGGTACCCCTGCCCGGCGGCGGAGGGGTCGAGGCTAGAGCAGTGGGGTACATGGACGATGTCACGGTTTTATATCGGGACACGCCTGCACTACAAAGAGTTTTTAAACAACTGGATTTTTATTGCTGTGTCTCAAGCTTTAAAATCAATTATGATAAAAGTAGTATTTTAAACATTGGGGGCATGGCTTTTACGGATATCCCTGTTCCTGTGTCTGACTCAGTCAAGATTTTAGGTGTCTCCTTCAGCGAGCAAAACAATGGTGTTTTTAGCTGGGACTCGGTGGCTGAAAAGGTGAACAGGAAACTCTGCATGTGGAGTATGAGAAAATTAAGTATGCAGTGTAAGATTCTGGTTTTAAAAATGGTGATCCTTCCGTTGCTTTTATACTTAAGTATGGTTTTTCCCCCTCCCACTGTTTTACTTAAAAGGATCACCAAATCCTGTTTCACCTTTTTCTGGAGTTCCAAAGCAGAGAAGCTGAGGCGTGAGTATGTGACAAGATCAAAGAAAAGAGGGGGGAAAGATTTCCCTAATTTTAATCAGTTTCTCTTAATCAAATATTTCTGAACTGTTTTAATGCCCTTTTTAAAGAGCATTATTGGTCTTATTTTATGAGATATAATACTGGGGCTTTTATGAGGAAAATGGGATGGTTTTATACGGTTTTAACCTCCCCATATGCTTTTAAGCTCCCTGCACATTGTGTGATTTGAGAGAGAATAGTAGACCTTTTTAACTTAAAAAATAGAACAGTAGAAGAGCTGAAACATAGCAAGAGGGTTTTAACTATTTTAAGATCAGAAGAAAATGTTATAGAAGTAAGCAATTTCAATGAAGAAAAAAGTACATATGTTTGGCGCATGACTAATTGCTTCCCTCTTTTTAATCAGCAGTTGGACCTGGCCTGGAGATGCGTCCATCAGTGTCTTCCGTGTCGGGCTTTTCAACACAGAAGAGGATATGCCAGGTCCGCCGTCTGCCTGAGGGAGGGCTGCCAGGCCGATGAGACCGTACACCACATTTTTTGGGAATGTCGCTTCGCTAAAGAACTATGGACTAAAATACTCCCTCTGTTGGTTAAGATGGCGGACCTGAGGGACTTATCGTTCGACGTGATACTGTATGGACTTTTTAACTGCCCGACAAGCTACCAAAAAGCTCTGGCATGGAAGACCATAAATTGTGTCAAAGTCGTGCTCTGGAAGGCCAGGAACATCTTGCTTTTTAAGAAAGATGTTTTAACTGTTGATGATGTTTTAAAGCTGTGTTTTAGCGAGATGTATTTATATTATTTATGCGATAAAAAAGCTAAGCTCCCTCAAATAAAGAAGTGGTTTGTGAGGGAATGGAACTCCAGTAGATAGCCACCGAGTGCCCTTTTAATTAGTTTTGGTTTTATCTGTGTAAATCTGTAAACTGTTTGATAAGTTGATTTTATTTATATTGTACAAATATTGTTTAATAAATGTCTGTCCTTTGTGGCAGATTTTCAACTTAAAAAAAAATCTGTTCTAGATCGCTTCTCGGCTTTTTGGCAAAGATCAAGCGAGAGGATTTTTCTTGTAAGTGGATAATACCTTTTGTAAGATCTTTGCTGGATGCGCTGTGGGTACCCTGCTCCTCGGCCTTGGGGGATCGCTGTCGGTTCATTGAAGCAGCTTCACCTCCATGCTGCTATAGGGGGGTGGGATTAGTCCCACAGCACCGTGATGCGATCCCTTAAACCTAGGTAAAGGGTTTTTCTGCTGCGAATGCTATTCTACCTAGGTGCCTGACCCTGTGAGATGGCGGCGACTATCCGACATGCTCGGACCGGGGAAACCCGGGTCCGTCAAGGGATCAGAATCAAGGTTGAGACCGGACTGGAGAGCCTGTTCGACGTGAAGCGCATTATTAAATGAAGTTCTGATTGACACCCTGCACCTCTACAGGTAGACATGCTGTGCCTGCAGGAACATCGGCTGGGCAACTACACCCTCGTCCTGAACAGCTGGGCGGCCTGCCAAACTCTTCACCTGCAGATACGTGAGAATTTGCAAAACCCAGTGTTATCTGGTCTGCATTTTGTTATCCTTTGGGAGGAGTCAGAGGCGCTTCTCATTCTTTTCATGTATAACCCCTTTTTCCCATTAGAAGATATAATCGTGTTTTTGCGCAAATTTTGCGAACATGTGCAATTCGATGGGAAGATAATGAACTCCGAAGGGGTCTGGAACGGGAAATATAAATTCCGTGTCAAGTTTGCTAAAGATATTAACAGTACAGGTGGGTTCTCCTATCCCCCCCTGAATTTCTCCATTGGGAGAGATAAGGGGTTTTGTTTTTTCAGGGGGGAGCCCACTCTTCTGTCGGCGTTGCAGACGCTTTGGCCACGTTGTCACAAATTGCCCGAATCCAGAGCGTTGCAGCAAATGCAATAGGGATGGACATGGCCCCAGGAACTGCCAGTTCCCCATTTGTTGCAGCCTCTGTGATAGCTCTGAGCACACGTACTACCAGTGCCCTGGCAGGGCCAGAAGGAGGAGGACTTATGCGGAGGCTACGGGAGGCTGGGGTCGGGATGAGAATGAAGCTGATGAGGCGGATTCCGCTCCTGACCCGGCGCCTGCGGCTGACGCAGAGTCAGATTCCGGACGGACCCTGCCTTGTGAGTCCCCAAGGGTGGTGGAGGGAATGGACACCTCTCTGCCGGTGCCCAAGCCCGAGGACCATCTGGGCCTCCTACCTCCTGATGGGGATACAGGTTTGATCGGCTTAGGGGAAGCAGAATCCGGAGCATCTGCAACCCCCTTGCTTGTATGGGACGATCCCAGAGATGAGACCCCAGCAGAACCTGCCGGACAGGGAGATTTTCTGTCATCGGCTCTCCCTCGCTCTGTTGAGGATCTCGACGACGACTCTCTGGCCTCCAAAAGACCGAGGTGGTCGAGGGACGTGAGTAGTGCATTGCTACCGGTAACATCTTCTGTTGTTGTGTCTGGGGAGGAGCCTGCAGTAGCGGCTGCGAGCGAAGCAGGTCCGCCTCCTCCAGACTTACCGCTTGACTTATCTCCGACACCTGTGCAATAGAAGATGGAGACCATGAGTCCATCACTTGATGATGGACATAGTTGCAGATGAACTCTAAATGACGGTATGGCTGCTAAGACTTCTGTTAGTGTCGTCTCTCTTAACGTCAGGCATATTTCGTCTGCCGCGAGGACGACGGCCGTACTTGATTCATTACGGAACACTGGTGCTAAAATTATATGCGTCCAGGAGTGTGGTATTGACGGGGCCATATCGGCTTCACACTGGCCATACGGGGACTCTGTGTGGTCAGGGAGTACTACTAACAAAAATGATGGTGTGGGGGTTTTGCTTAACGGGAGGGATTTCCGTGTAGATAGTTATACTGTAATAGAGGAGGGGAGGTGTGTTATGGAGATGGTTGTGGGTAGGGGGTTTAGAATTAGGATAATTAATTAACATTTATGCCTCGGTTAAAAAGGAGGATCGTTTGAGTTTATTTGAAAAGTTGAGTTTTTTTCTTGATGGGAGGACTCCCACCATTTTATTGGGGGACTTCAATTGTGCCGCCGAAGGCGCTAAGATTGATGTTATGACTAATAAACTGAAGTCCCTAATTTCTAACTTTGCTTTTTCAGATGCGGCGGCGAAACTGGGGAAGCCACCACCCGCCGCGTACCACTCAGAGGGGGCATCACGTCCAGGTCGGATCATTTTTTTATTTCTGCTAATTTAACTTGTGATATGTTTTCTCAGACTTCTGTTGCGTTTTCTGATCATTTGCGTTTGAGTGCGTGCATTAGTGTGCTTGGGCATAAGGTGCATTGGAGTGGTGTCTGGAAGCTGAATGTGTCGTTGCTTGAGAATGAAAGTGTGATGAATGAGTTTGCGAGGATGTGTGCTGCTTGCAAAAGCAGAAAAGTGTTATTCGCAAACATTTTGGAGTGGTGGGACTGGTTTAAGGGGGAGTGTAGGCGTTTCTTTATAAAATGAGGCAGGAAAATTGCCGCTAGGAAAAGGTTCGAGTTTCGGGATTTAAATAAAAGGATTGACTGGTTGCGTGAGTTGGAGATGCAAGGTTTTGATGTGAAAGATTTGTTGAGTGTTTGGAGAAGAATGAGAAGTGCACGAGTTTTTTCTTTAAGAAAGTGTGTGGTAAGAAAGATGATATGGATGAGCTTTTGGATGAGAATGGCGACTGCGTGTACGGTAAGGATGTGATGGATGAAGTGGTTAATTTTTATCAGAGGTTGTATGAGGCTAAATGGTATGACAGGGATCTGATGGATGAGGTCACGAGTGGTCTGGAAGAGAAGCTGGAGAGGGATGAGGGGGAGAGTGTATGTGATGATGTGTGTCTGGAAGAATTGAAGGCGGCTGTGTTTGGCGCTAAGCCGAATAAGACGCCAGGGAAAGATGGGTTGTCTGTGGAGTTGTATGTGAAAGCGTGGGACTTGCTGGGTGAGGACTTGCTTGAGGTGTGCAACTATATGTGGGCGAATGGTGTGTTGAGTGAATCTATGAAAGAGGGTGTGGTCGTCCTGATTTTCAAAAAGAAGGGCGACAAGAAGAGTCTGGCTAACTGGAGGCCGATAACCTTGCTGAACACCGACTACAAGGCCTTTAGCCAACAGGATGCGCGATGTGATTGATAAGGTGGTTGGTGAGGATCAAGTGTGTGCGGTGCCTGGCAGGAGTATGACTGATAATCTGTTGCTGTTCAGGGACTTAGTGAGTGATTGTCTGGGACGAAAGCAGAAGTGTATGGTGTTGTCAGTGGATTTCGAAAAGGCATTTGATAGTGTGTCGCATGATTTTATGTTTGGTGTGTTGGCGAAAATGGGTTTTCCGTTGAAATTTCTGAATGCTGTTAGGGCTTTGCACGGTGGTGTGATGAGTGAATTCTTGGTGAATGGGAATCTTAGCGAAAAAGTGAATGTGCATTCTGGTGTGAGACAGGGTTGCCCCATGTCTCCTGTTCTGTTTGTGAGTGCGATTGAAGTGCTGATGTGCATGGTGAGGAAGGATAAAGTGATGAGAGGTTTGTTGGTGCCTGGTAGTGGTGGTAAGACTGTGCTTGGGTATATGGATGATATCGTGATTATGGCTGAGAGTATGGCTGTTATTAACAGGGCAAGGTTAGTTTTAAGTTTGTTTTGTTCCGCCTCTGCCTTTAGCGTGAACTGGATTAAATGTGCGTTTAAATGTTTTTGGGGATAGTGCAGTTAGGATGGATGTTGATGTTGATGTTGTTTGTGAGACGAATGCGATTAACGTGTTGGGGATTTATTTTAATGATAATTTGCGTGGGACTGAAAGTTGGGACGAATGCGGCAAAAGAATAGAGCGAAAGTTGAATTTTTGGAGATTGCGTGAGTTGACTCTGAGTGGAAAGATTTTAATTATTAAGTCGGTTATTTTGCCAATTGTTATTTTGTGCGACTGTTTCCTTTTGCGTCTCGCGGTATCAGAAAAACCGAGAATATGCTTTTTACATTTTTTTGGGGTAGCAGGATGGAAAGACTGAGGAGAGTGGATGTTTATAAGGCTTGTGTGAATGGTGGCATGGGTTTTCCGAACGTGGAGTTGTTTTTAGGTTTGAGTTATATTAAAGTTTATGTGGTGCTGTTACGAAAGGGGAATAAATCTGCATGCATGTTGAAATATTTGTCCGGGTGGATGTTGTACGGTCTGAATTGGGTTGAAAGGGATGCGAGGGTGCCCGTTGCGTTTTAAGTGTCCGGTGTGGTATAAGGGTATTGAGTTTTTTGTTAGAAAACATAATTTATTGGATGTCGGTATGAGTGTTTTTTTTTTGATAAGCGTGCTGTGTTAAAGATAAGTATGAGAGAGATTGCTTGTGACATATGTGGTATAAGTGCGGCCGAGGCGATTGTTACGTGGAAGCGATTGAGAATCAAAAGGGGTGATGAACAGACAAAAAGACATCGTGTGGCAGTCATTCCATAACATCTTGCCCGTCAGGGAGGTGCAGAAGGGGAGAGACTTAATTAAATCTGAAGTCTGCCCGAGGGAGGGATGTGGGCATTCGGAGTCTGTGCTTCATTTTGCGTGGAACTGTAATTTTGCTTATAATGCGTGGATGAGGATTGGAAGTCTATGTAAGGAGTTGACTGGGGTTTCTTTTATTGACTGGAAGGTTGCTATGTTTGGTATGGGTGTGTCTGGATCTGTGAATGAGAGATTGATGTGGATTATAATGGCATGTATGATGGAATGTTTGTGGGATGTAAGAAATGTGCTCGTTTTCAAAAAGAAAAATCTGTCATCTGATGTATGTATTAAAATGTTTATTTCTAAATTATATGTGGTTTACTTATGGGACAAGGGGCGTGCGCGTGGTGGTGGAACCGACGCCGAGGGGAGTGTGGAAACACCGTAAATGGCGTTTCCTTATTAAATAGGTTGGTTTATTTTGCTCCTATTTCTTTGTACTTTATATGTTAGCCTGATTTTTCATTGTACATATATTTCTTATTTATTTTTGCGCTTATTAGCGGAAAAAAAAAAAATAAAAAATTTCTGATAAGTAAAACAGATTTTTTATTTCAGTGCAGTTTATTCGCACAATCCACTATGATTTGATCCCGAGAGAGCTAAGGCTTTATATTAGTGACTCAGGTTGTAAAAATGAGTGGAAAAAAAAAAAAAAACTGTTCTAGATCGCTTCTCGGCCTTTTGGCTCACCTGTGGGCTGAGAGAGAGCGATCGCAGTCAACCCTGATTGCGAGAACAATGGAGACCAAGCTAGAGTTCGCTGTCATTAGGACCATCAGGAGGAACGACTACTGGATTAAGGACACTGTACAGATAGAAGTTGCTCCCCCCGTTACAAGCGACCACGGATCTTCGCAGAATGGTGAGAGATTATTATGGGCGGTCTGGGCGTGGCAAAATCTAGTATCCTTGCCATCCAAGAGGTGCCGGGTAAATTTACTCTAACTTTGACATCCACCCAGGCTTGTAGAAACATGTTAAAAGTACTGAGAATGAGGAGGGAACATGAGATCTTTAAGGGACTTATTTTTACAGTCTTATATGAAGAAGAACTACAAATAATAGCACATATGATGAGCCCTCATGTTCTGAAGTCAGATATACTCAGGTACCTGGACAGATACGTGCATGTGAGGCACTCAGAGTACTTTATGAATTCAGAAGATTTATGGACGGGCAAATATAAAATCTTTGCAAACGATGTATGGAGACAGGGCATACAAATAACTGTAGGAATGTTTTGGTCTGCAATGTGTGTCGCCAACCAGGTCATGCCTTCCGAGATTGCCCTGAACGAAAACCCCATGAGCAGGCTGAGCAGGAGCAGTCGGGACCACAGAAACCACCTACCTATGCCGACAAAGCTGCCGGGCGCAAAACCGCGCCGTCTGAATCATCCACGGAGCAGGTACCACACCCAAAAACAGACGTCATCTGCCGAGCCAAGTACAAAGCCAACCACCATGCCGCACTCGAGACCAGCGCTGCCACGCTCAGAGCCGCGCCCACAACCAACGCTGCGTCCCGGACCAGCATCGCAGACATTGCACCCAGGAGTATCACCACAGCCAGGAGCAGCCTCCGGACCGCGTCCAGCTGCCCCCAGAAGACAGGAGAAGACTACGACCGAGCAGGAGGTGGAGACATCGGTGAGTGAGGACCCGGAGGTTGTAGATGATTTTCTCCGTAGTACCTTGTCTGAGCCAGCTGCTGAAAGGGGCGAGGGAGCGCGGTGTCCCTCCGTCATACCAGAAACCCCCGAAGCTGAGATGGAGGCAGAAGCGGGGGACACCCCCTCCGTGGAAACCTCCGTCTCTGCCGAGGGGGTGGAGGAGATGGAGGCCACGGCGTCTCGCTTCAAGCATAAGCCGGAGGACCGAGGGGACACCTCTGGTAGGGTGGCGAAAAAAGCCATTCCTGCCGAGGAACCCAAAGTCCTCTGGAGAACTGGAAGTAAGACTCTGGTTTCCCATATACAGATCTCTAGGCCTCCCGGGGATCCCGCTACCAGCTCCACCTCCAGGGCTCTTGCTCCAGAGGCGTCGATGTCGGATTCCGGGGGGACGCAGAATATAGAGGAGCCGGATTCGGATCCACCTTGAATCCAAGATGGCGGTTATGAGATTAGCTTCTCTGAATGTGAGAAGCATAAGGGGCCAAGATAAAAGGGCTGCCTTTTTTGCTTACGCTAAAGAAGAGAAATTTGATTTGCTTTTTTTACAGGAATGTGGCCTGAAACATGACGCTAACTACTCAGGATTGCGCAGTGACTGGGGGCCCGGGTTCTCGGTGTGGTCGGGCGATAACTCGAACCGGAACTCGGGCCTTGGGGTGCTGTGCATGAATGAGACCTACCAGCTGACCTCTTTTCACGAAATTATCCCAAGCCGGTTGTTATCTATAGACGTCCTGGTGGGTACGCAAAAGTTACGCTTTTTTAATGTCTATGCCTCCCCAATAGTTGAAGAAAGAGCAAAATTGTTTGATACGCTGCAAAAAATTTTAACCGGAACTATGCCCTATTTGATCTGTGGGGATTTTAACTGTATACGTGAAAAAGAGCAAAGAGTTGGAAGTGTGCAGACTGCCAGACATGATAAGACGAGGAAAATTTTAAAAAATATTTTAATTGACTTCGATTTTATTGATGAATGGAAAAGTTTGCACCCCACAGATCCCGGTTACACGTGGGAGAGTGGCATTTTTAAATCACGCATTGACTTTGTTTTTACCTGAAATTTTAAAGCTGATTCTTTTTTATTACGTAGTAATTTATTCTCAGACCACAAGCTGCTGCAGGTCTCCCTTAAGAATGGTACGGAGCCCAGAGGTAACGGAGTATGGAAGTTAAACGTGTCTCTACTGCAAAATGAAGAAATTAAGGTGAGGTTTCGTCTCCTTTATGCTAACTTGCGCAAAACTCAGCATCAGTACGCTAGCAGACTCCTGTGTGGGAGGCGGCTAAATCACAGTTTAAAGAGTTTTTCACTAGAATGGGCAAGAAAGTAGCAAAAGACAGAAAAATGTGGTATAGGAGACAACCTCCAGCTGCAGACCATGCACCAATTACAGGATGTGGGCATAGACGTAAGCGTACAAATAGATCAATTAAGAAAAGATTGATGCAGCGATTAAAAAAAAAAGGTACAAGAGGTAATCTATGGAGCTAAGGTGGACTATCTGGAGAAAGGAGAAACATGCTCTCGCTATTTTTTTAAAAAGATAATGGAGAATAAGAAGCCTATACAGAAACTTGAAGGAGACCACAAATATAGGCATGCTTCAAAAGGTGAGAGAATTTTATCAGCTTTTATTTCAGGAAAAACAGATGGGAGTTTTTTATGCGATCTTTTAGAGCCTCTTAGTGTTTTATCTGCAACTGACCAAACGGAGCTTTTACGTAATTTATCTAGTGATGAAGTGGTTTTAGCCATCAAAAGTTTTAAACCAGGAAAGACGCCCGGCAGTGATGGTTTACCAATAGAGTTTTATACCACTTTTTTAGATGTTTTACGTGATGACTTGTTTTTAGTTTTTAACGAAGCCTTCCGTTGTGAGATTTTACCGTCATGGCGTGACGGAATTATAACCCTTCTTTTTAAAAAAGGCGAGCGTGATCTTTTACAGAACTGGAGACCTATAACCCTTTTAAATTGTGACTATAAAATTTTATAAAAGCTTTTAGTTAACAGATTAAAGACGGTGCTAAACAAGGTTGTGCATCCGGACCAAGTCTGCGGTGTTCCTGGCAGAAGTATCTCCCTCAATCTGAACATCACCAAAGAGGTAATATGTTACCAACAAGACAGAGGCCAGGATTTAGCAATTTTAAACCTTGACTTTTTAAAGGCTTTTGATAGAGTTTCGCATGATTTTTTATGGACTGTTTTTAAGGGTATGGGTTTTAAAGAAGATTTTAGCCGAGTTTTAGTGAATGGCTTTTTATCTGAAAATATTTCCTTACAGTCTGGGGTAAAACAGGGCTGCCCCCTCTCCCCCATTTTATTTATCATTGCAATTGAACCGCTCTTGAATAGCGTCCGCCGGGATAAGGTGATAAGAGGTGTGCCTATCCCGGGGGGGCGGGGGGAGAGAAGTTAAAGTTAAAGAATACATGGACGATATTACTTTTTTATTGCACCACAGAGTCGTCTATCCACAGAGCCATTCTTTTAATTCAGTTTTTTTGTCATGCTTCGGGTTTTAAACTTAATTTAAGCAAGTCAGAATGTTTTATGTTTGGTAAACTAAAGAAGATCGCAGTTCCCATGTTGAAGATTAAGACTGATTATATAAAAATTTTTGGTGTTTTATTTAGCGAGAAAAACGATGGAACCGACAGTTGGGACATTGTTTTAAAGAAGATTCAGGAAAAAATTAACTATTGGAAATTAAGGAAGCTAACAGCGTTAGGCAAGATTTTAATAATTAAAGCGGTTTTTATCCCGATTTTACTTTATATTAATTCTGTGTTTCCGCCCAGTATTGTCATGATGAAGAACTTACAAAGACACTTTTTTATATTTTTCTGGGGCTCAAAAGCTGAAAAGACGAGGCGTGAAACCATGTACAAGACTCCAAGCAAAGGAGGTATGGGGTTCCCGGAGGTGTCCGTGTTTTTACCTGCTAATGCTTTCTCCTTAGTTTTTAGGAATTTGGCAACAGATTCGGACTGGGGCCTGTTCCTGCGCTACGCAACCGGGCATACTTTCAGGAAGCATTGGTGGTTCTCCATGACATCAAAATCGCCGGCACTCCTGGACTGCCCACCGCACTACGAATTTCTGGAAAGGACCGTGAGAAAGTTGCAGATACAGGACTTGGACGTTTCGCAACTTATGATGCCTGCCAAAATTGTTAAAGCCTACAGAGACCGTGACGAGATGACGCCAATAAAGAACTATACCTACAAAGTGTGCCAGAAAGTTTGGGCCAACGCCTTTTCTCCCCACCTAGGAAACGAACTTAAAGAAATTGCATGGCAGGGTATCCAGGAAAACTTACCCAGAAAAGCCTTTCAATATTTAAGAGGATACTCCAGAACAGCGTGCTGCCCCAGACCTGATTGCTGCGACGACGAGGACACTATTCATGTTTTTTGGAACTATCATTATGCTCAAAAGGTCTAGAGGCAGATGGTACACTTTTTAAAGTTCTTAACCGGTCTTAATGTTCTTAGCCATGAATTAGTTTTATACGGACTTTTTAACCTGCCCAAGGATGAGAGTTTTATGCTATGGACTTTTATTAACTGTGCTAAACATTCATTATGGGCTGTGCGGAACATCCTTGTCTTTAATAAAGAGTTCATCTCCTTGGGACAGTGTATCTGCTTGATTTTAAGTAAAGTCCATGTATATTATCTACGTGATCTGAAAAGAATTGGTTATAAAAGGGCTGACAAAAAGTGACATCTAAAAATGTGGAATCTACTGTTTTATGATGAATGATGTATTTTTTGGATTTTTACGGCTTATGAATTTTTGCCGATTTTTGATTCTTGTGCTTTTATGTTATTTATTATCCTGATAATGTTTCATGTTCTACTGAATGCAAAAGTATGCTTTTGCTTATGACTGTTCTTTTCTACTTTTGCTAATAAAAATATTAAAAATCTGTTCTAGATCGCTTCTCGGCCTTTTGGCTTCGATCGGGGGTGGAGAAGGCGATCTGTGTGGGTATAACCTATACAAAAAAAAAAAAAGAATACTAATATTATTCTTGATTGTGCTACCTTTAGATCCGTTGGCAGACAGGACTACCGAATTAAGGACTCCTTTAGGATCGATGTTGATGAGGCAATCCGTGAAAAAGTTGATCTTCGGTTCATGGTGAGAGAAATCCTGATTGGCGTTCTAGATGTGAATAAGAACAACATTCTGGCTTTGCAAGAGGCGGTTGGACGTTTCACCCTGACCCTAACCAATGTGAATGCTACCCGTGAGTTGACCCGTAGGATAAGACAGTGTTTGAGGCATGATAAGTTAAGAGGTCTTCATTTCATAGCCTTATTTGAAGAGGAAAGCCTCATAGTGGTACTCATGATGAGTCCGCACGTCCATTTGGACGACATACTATGCTTTTTGGACAGGCATGTGGACATTAAGAGGCATGAAACAGATAAATTCGGAAGAGTTGTGGTCTGGGAAGTACAAAATTTTTGCCCGTTTCCATGAAAATCATGTCTCAACTGGGATTGGGGGTTTGAATCACCCTCCATCGTTTTTTAGTATTGGTAGGGAAAGGGGTCGCCTCTTTTATAACGGCATGCCTGCTTTTTGTAATCGTTGTGAACGTTTTGGTCATTGGGCGGCAATGTGTGACCAAGAACTGATATGCAAGAGGTGTTTGCAAAGAGGACATGCTGCTGCTGAGTGTAAAAATGACATTCTGTGTAACATATGTTTTGCTCCTGGGCATACGTTTAAAGATTGTCCCTCCAGGAAACAAAAACCTAGATCATACGCTGATGCTTCAAGTGGAAAAAGACCCCATTTGGAGGAACCCTGCCGTGAAGAGCTTAACCGGGATACGCCCAAAGCAAGTGGAAGCGCTGAGCCTGCAAAAAAAGATACGCCTGTGCCTAAAACAAGTAAGACTGGTGTGACTGAGGGTGTTGAAGAGCAAACGGTGGTGGAGGAGTCTGACATGGAAGGCGGGGGAAACGCCCGTAGCATCTAGTGGATATTTGTGGAGTGATGAAATGGAAAAGGTTGAGGCTGCAGAGGCTGGGGCGAGGGCTAGGGCGGGAGATCCTCCTGCCATGGCCCGGACTCCGGCTGAAGCAGCGGAAGCCATGGACCTAACGGAGTCTCGGATTAAGAAGAGATCTCTAGATGGTGATGTGCCGGTGCATGCAGTGAAAAAAACTGTGGTGGAAGAAAGTAAGTTTCCTATTCTTAGGAAAGTTGAGCCGGCCAAAACTAAGCTGAAACCTCCGGGCAAGCCAATTAGCAAGCCTCCTGAGATGCAGACTGGAAAACTCCCAAGCAAACCATACAAAGAACACCCAGAAGTCTCAGCAAACATCGAGGTGTCGGTTTCGGATTCTGGACATAGCGTCTCCTCAAAACAGGTAGGCTCCTCTGATTCGGACGTTCCATGAACTGATGGCAGAAATAAAAGTTGCTTCTTTGAATATAAGGAGCATAAAAGGGCCCTGAAAAAAGGGCTGCTTTTTTATTCTTTTGTTAAATCCGAAGATTTTGATATTTTTTTACAGGAATGTGGCATTAGCTACGATATGAACTATGAGCATTTAAGAAAGGAGTGGCTCCTAGGATTTTCTGTTTGGTCAGGCGATAATGCCTGCAGAAATTCAGGACTTTGCGTTCTCTGTACTAAGAGTGATATGAAGTTAATATCCTTTCATGAGATTGTCCCTGGACGTGCATTGCTACTAGAAATAGAATTTCATAACTTAAGATATAGATTAATGAATGTCTATGCCTCTCCCATAGTGGAGGAGAGGGCGATTTTATTTAACCATATTTCCTTTTTCCTTACATGCACAACTCCGCTGATCGTGTGTGGTGATTTTAATTGCCTCAGGGAAAAAGAGGTACGGCAGACTACAGCACAAAACAAGCGATATGATAAAACTAGGCAGTTATTGGAAAATATAATCTCTGATTTCCATTTTACTGACGTCTGGAAGAGCTTTAATTTTGATAACTCCGGATATACCTATGAGAGTGACCTGTATAAATCTCGCATAGATTATATTTTTTTAAGAGGTATAAAAGCAAGATCTTTTTCTCTGCAAACTAACATTTTTTCAGACCAAAAGATTTTGTTTGTACTACTACAGGTGCCAGCGAAGCCCCGAGGAAAAGGGGTGTGGAGACTAAACGTGTCCCTACTTAAAGAAACTGTGAAGGCGGACTTTGCTAAATTCTATGCAAATCTACAGAAGGTGAAATATAAGTTTAGTAATGTCTTTCTGTGGTGGGAACATGTCAAGAAAAGTTGTAGAGCATTTTTTTCCAGGATAGGGATTAGACTGGCTTTGGAGAAAAAACGCTGGTACAGAAAATTGACCCTTCACCTGCAAACCCTCTAAAAACTGCGTAGCCTTGACATAAACGTAGATGAGAGTATTAATAAGCTTAAAAAAGATATACACAATGCTATCCTTGAAAAAGGTAAAAGTATAATCTATGCCTCCAAAACTGAAAAAGCCGAATATGATGAAGTTTGTTCAAGGTTCTTTTTCAGGAAAATAACAGAAATGCAGGAACCCATTAAACAGCTTGAAGATCAATGTGAAATTGAAGGTATGCTGAAGGTAACGAAAGTTTATCAAAATCTGTTTGGAGGGAAAAAGATTGATGGAGATTTTTTACGTGAGTCACTAGATATTTTAGATGGTGGCTTATCTATACTAGACCAGAATGGCCTAACTGAAGTTTTAACCCTAGATGAGATGATTGTTGCAATAAAAAGCTTTTCCAGTGGGAAGACCCCCGGAAATGACAGACTCCCGATAGAATTTTATTTGACTTTTTTAGAGATTTTAAAAGAAGATCTTTTTTCAGTTTTTAAAGAAGCCTGTAAATGTGATTTGTTACCTTCCTCGTGGAGATTGGGCATAATAACTTTGATTTTTAAGAAAGGTGAAAAACAAATTTAAATAATTGGAGGCCTATAACGCTCTTAAATGTCGACTATAAGATTTTAACGAAGATTTTAGTCAACAGAATAAAGCCAGTTTTAAATAAGATCATCCATGCCGATCAAGTTTGTGCAGTCCCTAAGAGAGGCATTTGGTCACACTTGAATATCATAAGGGAAGTTTTGTGGTACCAGAATGAACAAAAACAAGATCTGGCAATTTTAAATCTGGACTTTTTTAAAGCGTTTGATAGTGTCTCCCATGTGTTTTTATGGCAAGTTTTAAAGAAAATGAACTTTCCTGTCACCTTCTTAGAAATTTTAAGACTTTTATATAGAGGTAACATGAGCAAAGTTTTAATTAACTGTTTCTTAACAGAAGATATTCTTTTAAAGTCTGGCGTGAAGCAAGGGTGCCCCCTCTCACCAATATTATTTATATGTGCGATTGAGCCTTTACTGAGTGACATCCGGAAAGATAAGGTGATACGGGGGGTGCCGATACCAGGAGGAAGTGGCCGGCAAGTCAAAGTCAAAGGTTACATGTCACCCTTTTTTGCGATTCTGAATCTTCAATTAGACGGGCCATAAGAAAAACGCAATACTTCTGTGAGGCTTCTGGTTTTAAGTTAAATTTGAATAAGTCCGAGTGTTTATCTGATAAATTATGCAACATTTTAATTCCAGAACTTCAGCTGCAAAAAGAGAAAATTAAAATTTTAGGTATTTATTTCGACCAGAAGAATGACGGTGCCTTCAGTTGGAACGTTGTTAAAGAGAAAGTCCAGAAGAAGATTGATTACTGGAAAATACGTAAACTGACTTTTAGAGGAAAGGTGTTAATAATGAGAGCTGTTTTAATCCCGATCTTATTATATTTAAATACAGTATACCCACCAAGTTATAATGTTTTACGTGTTTTACAAAGACTCTTTTTTTCAATTCTTTTGGGGTTCACGTGCGGAGAAGTTACAGCGCAAAGAGCTCTATAAAGACCCAAGAAAAGGAGGAATTGGTGTCCCTGAGTTATTCTATTAATTTTTTTTTCTTTGTGTTTTAGAAATTTAGGCACTGACACTGATTGGGGCCACTTCCTGAAATACGCAGCTGGCCACATATTCAGGCTACGGAAGTGGTTCTTTAGCTCACAGACGACGCCAATGCTAATTGAGTGTCCGGTACAATACAGATGCTTAGAGAGAATTAAAGATTTGCACCTGGAACAACTGGATGTCTGTCTATTGCCGATTCCAGCAAGAATCCTTAAAGCCTACAGAGACAAGGACTTATTAACACCTGTGAAGCATTACAGCTACAAAAAATATGGACAAATGCTGCTGCTCCGTTTCTAAATAATGCTTTGAAAGATATTGCATGGTAGGTTATTCATGACATTCTCCCTACTAAGTGTTTTCAGTACGCGAGAGGCTATAGTAGTACGGCCTGTCGGCTGAGGCCGGTTTGTTGTGATGACGAGACGACCCTTCACGTGATGTGGAATTGTTCCTTTGCACAAGCCGTTTGGAGATCAGTTGGAGAACTCTTAAAATTTACAACTGGACTATCTTTCCTAGACTCTACTGTGGTGTTATATGGACTTTTTCCTGGTGTGCCAAAAGAAAAATATCAAGAGTTTTATGGACTTTCATTAACTGTGTGAAATGTGCCCTATGGTCTACCCGTAATATATTACTTTTCAAAAGAGATCATATCACAGAGAAACAGTGTGTCAAAATTGCAATAAGTGATATGTATATTTTCTTTTTGCTAGATGTTAGAAGAATTGGCAAGGCCAGAGCTAGTAAGCTTTGGAATTTTAGGTTATGGAATATGCTATTTACAGAGTGATGCTGTTTTGGTTTGTGTTCTGATGTGTATTTGTCTATGTTTTTGACTGATGTAATTTTTCTAAGTTTTCTAAATAAAAATGTAAAAAAATCTGTTCTAGATCGCTTCTCGGCCTTTCGGCGAAGATCAAGTGTATTATTCCTGTTCAGTGGTGGCACGCTTGGTCCTAGCCTATCCAAAGGTCTTTCAGGTACCCCCTCCCTCGGACTGGGGGGATCGCCCAGGTTTATTGCCTGGGCTTCACCCCCCTGCTGCTATTGGGGGAGAGGCTTAGTCCCGGAAGAACGAGTTGCGATCGACTCTTCAAGGGTATTCCCAAGAAGGAGACAAAAGGAGACTGCGCTTTAGCATCTTCCTTTTGAGACCCCCTTAACTCGTCATGGATTCCGATCCAGGTGAGATTCTGTTGTTCGCTCGGAACCCTAACACGGTCCGTTTCTTTGTTGCAGAGGAGCGGAGAGAGGTCTTTAACGTGAAAGCCCTGGCTTCCATTCTGAGGGACATTTTCCATGTGCAGAAAAACGAGCTGTTGGCCATCCAGGATTATCCTAGACTGGGAGTTTACGACATCACCTTCACTGGAAAAGGAATTCAACAATCAGTCCTGAACCAGGTGGCGAATTCCAACAGCCCCGAACTGGTTGGTATATCGGTATTTGGCCATGAAATGGAAATAACTAAAACTTATTAAAATGTACAGCCCTTTTGTCCTGGAGGAACAGATTGCAGCCTTTCTTGCAAAGTTCTTCAAGAAGGTAAAGTTTTTGAACAAAATTTACAATGATATTGGAGTCTGGACTTCCAAATGGAGGTATGAAGTTATATGCAAAAAAGGACTATCTTGCCCCTGGTGAAGTGGAGCTTCCTCCCGCCAGATTTAAGTTTGGCAATTATGTTGGGGATTTTTTTCTATTCTGGGATGCCTGACTACTGTAGAAAATGCAGGCATTATGGGCATATGCAGTCCCGGTGCCAAAGCACTTGCACCAAATGTGGAAGCAGTGAACATGTGAAAAGTGAGTGTCCTGTGGGGAAACGCTGTAGTTTCTGTTTTGTGATGTCTCATCTTTTCAAGGATTGCCCTGTGAGGATTGCTGGTTTGGAGGCTGAGAATGTGAAGAAATGCGAGAGTATCTTGAGGACCATTGATGAGGTGGTAAAGGCCAGTGGAGCTCATGATGAGGTAAGCCCACTGGAGCCCCGTACACGTCAAATTAGGCAGCCTAGGTTGCTGCCAATTCAAAAGGAGGCTGAGGGTGAGACACTAGAGGATGAGGACTCGGATGGTATGGATTTAAGCGGGCCCCTAGATTATGGCAGGAAAACTAGGAGGTGTAAAAAGCGGTGCAGCAGTGATCAACTGATGGTGAATCCTTCGGCAGAAGGTGTTTCGAATGAAGTTGATCCTCCTGAAAGCACACATGCACCGGCTAAGGTGGGGTCACAGGCTAATAAACCAGGTGGCTCCTCGGCAGTTAAAAAAAAAAAAAAAATGAAGACCAGTTCATACGCCGGGGCAGTAAAAGGGGACTTGGCGGCTGTTCCCTCTACATCTGCGGAGGGGCGCCAAATCTTGTTCCCCCGATTAATTCCCGGTGCCACTCTCCAGCCCCCTCCTGAACAGCAGGTAGGGGGAGAAGTGCAGAATTCCGGGCAAACCACTGTCCCCGAGACTATGTTGAGTGATGAGCCTGAGGGGAGAGAAATTGTTATGAAGGATACGTCCCTGGTGGGAGTCTATGTTGAGCCTTATGGAGCCTCTCAGTCCATGGGGGGTCTGCTAAGTGAGGAGAGCATTGATTCTCCGAGTTACCCTCTTTCCTCCATTGGTACATTTGATACGGTTCACTCTGATGGCAGCATGCCTGGGAATGGGGGCTCCAGTGGGGAAGAGTCTTTATAAGTTGCCGGTGAAGATGATTTTTTTTGTGTGTCCTTATCTCCACATATTCACCAATGGATGAAATAATCGGGGAGTCCTTTAACGTGAGGAGTATACATTCTAAGAGAAGAAGAGCCACAGTTTTTGATTTTTTGTCTTCTATACTCGCTACAGTGTTTTTCCTACAGGAATGCTGCATCCCTCACCGGCTGGATTATACTAAGTACAAGAGAGACTGGAAATATGGACCGTCCATTTGGTCAGGTTTTAATGAACCTAATTCAGCTGGGGTAGCTATTTTGTTTAAGGGAAATGTTTTAGTTGATATTTTAGAGGTTTTACCAGGCAGAATTTTACTTGTGAAGTCATATATTAATGGTTTTAGATGGCAATTTTTAAATTTTTATGGTGCCACAGATAGAAAGAAGAGAATAGAGATGTTGGAGATGTTGCCCTTATTTATTAGTGATTCCGTGCCTTTAATTTTAGCTGGTGACTTTAATTGTATTTTTAAAGGGGAACGCCGGTTATCTAGTGCTACCAGCATAAACTATGATAAAAGCTCTAGCATTTTAAGAAATAGTGTGACAGATTTTAATTTGCAGGATGTATACAAGAAATGCAACAGTCATGAGTCAGAGGAGGCTGGTATCACTTGGGGTAACTCATTTTGTAAATCTAGGATTGATTTTATATGCTGTTCTTATTCTTTGATGCCTTCTTATTGTAAACCTCTTAGTAACGTTTTATCAGATCATAAGGTTTTATTTTTTTAAATCAAAACAGGTGATCTTAAAAGTACTACAAAAAAGTCCTGGAAACTAAACATTTCTCTTTTATCAGATCCGCAGGTTTTATCAGATTTTATTGTCTTTTATAAGAGATGCAGACGGGAGAGAGATTCTAACAAGTCCATTATTTCTTGGTGGGAAAAATGAAAGCTCGTATTAAACAATTTTTTTATAGACCGTAGTAGGCAGAAAGCCCTGGAAAAACGGAAGTTTTATGCAGACTTGAATACCCGTCTGCAGACTCTTTTTAGACTCCGAGATCAGGGGGTGGCTGTGGACAGGGAGATTACAGAAGTTAAAGAAGAAATCTCCAGATGCCTAGACAAAAGAGGTAAAAATATAATTTTTAGGTCCAAAGTGCACCATCTTGAGGAGGATGACACATGTTCTTGATATTTTTTTAAGAAAATTAATAGTAAAAAGACAATAATAGAAAACTTGAAGGCGAAACTATCATCCCCGGTATTTTTGGTAAGACCTATGATTTTTATGCGGATCTTTTTAATGAAAAAGTTGTTGATCTTAATTTTTTATCGGATTCATTGAAAGAGACTGACCTTGTTTTAAACTCTGTTTCTACAGTCATGGCCAAAAGTTTTGAGAATGATACAAATATTAATTTTTACAAAGTCTACTGCTTCAGTTTTTCTAATGGCAATTTGCATATACTCCAGAATGTTATAAAGAGTGATCAGCTTAACAGCAATTACTTGCAAAGTCAATATTTGCCTAGAAAATGAACTTTATCCCCCAAAACACATTTCAACATCATTGCAGCCCTGCCTTAAAAGGACCACCTAACATCGTTTCAGTGATTGCTCCATTAACACAGGTGTGGGTGTTGATGAGGACAGGGCTGGAGATCAATCTGTCATGATTAAGTAAGAATGACACCACTGGACACTTTAAAAGGAGGCTGGTGCTTGCCATCATTGTTTCTCTTCTGTTAACCATGGTTATCTCTAAAGAAACAGCGGCAGGACCGTCTCTTAAAAGTGTTTCAGCTGCGGGATCGGGCTACCAGCAGTGCAGAGCTTGCTGAGGAATGGCAGCAGGCAGGTGTGAGTGCATCTGCACGCACTGTGAGGCGGAGACTCTTGGAGCAAGGCCTGGTCTCAAGGAGGGCAGCAAAGAAGCCACTTCTCTCCAGAAAAAACATCAGGGACAGACTGATATTCTGCAAAAGGTACAGGGAGTGGACTGCTGAGGACTGGGGTAAAGTCATTTTCTCTGATGAATCCCCTTTTCCATTGTTTGGAACATCTGGAAAACAGCTTATTCGGAGAAGAAGAGGTGAGCGCTACCACCAGTCTTGTCTCATGCCAACTGTAAAGCATCCTGAAACCATTCATGTGTGGGGTTGCTTCTCAGCCAAGGGAATCGGCTCTCTCACAGTCTTGCCTAAAAACACAGCCATGAATAAAGAATGGTACCAGAATGTCCTCCAAGAGCAACTTCTCCCAACCGTCCAAGAGCAGTTTGGCGCTCAACAATGCCTTTTCCAGCATGATGGAGCACCTTGCCATAAAGCAAAGGTGATAACTAAATGGCTCAGGGAACAAAACATAGAGATTTTGGGTCCATGGCCTGGAAACTCCCCAGATCTTAATCCCATTGAGAACTTGTGGTCAATCATCAAGAGACGGGTGGACAAACAAAAACCAACAAATTCAGACAAAATTAAAGCATTGATTCTGCAAGAATGGACTGCTATCAGTCAGGATTTGGTCCAGAAGTTGATTGAGAGCATGCCAGGGAGAATTGCAGAGGTCCTGAAGAAGAAGGGTCAACACTGCAAATATTGACTTGCTGCATTAACTCATTCTGTCAATATAAGCTTCTGTTACTCATAATATGAATGCAATTATATTTCTGTATGTGATAAAAACATCTGACAAACACACATAAAAACCAGAGGGCAGCAGATCATGTGAAAATATAATATTTGTGTCACTCAAAACTTTTGGCCATGACTGTAAGTCCTTTTGAGCACAAGATATCTCGGAAGAGGAAATTTTAGAAACTACCAGGAGTTAAGAAAGGAAAGGTACCAGGCCCTGATGGCATGCCTATTGAATTTGTCATTTTTTATGGAATTTTAAAGAATGATTTATTTGATCTTTTTTCAGAAGTTTTTAGATCAAAAGCTCTCCCGGAGTCATGGAGGAAAGGAGAGGTTTCCCTGCTATATAAGAAAGGCAACAAAGAGGAAATAAAAAATTGGAGGCCAATCACTTTGCTAAACTGTGATTACAAAATAATGGCTAAGATTTGTGCCAATAGACTAAAAGCAGTGGTAAGTGAGATTATACACCCTAATCAGGTTTGTGGTGTCCCCGGGAGAAGCTCATGGGACACACTGAACCTTTTAAAAGATATTTGCGATACTAAAGAAAGAAAAAGCTCCCTAGCCATATTGTCATTGGATTTTGAGAAGGCTTTTGACAGAGTTTCGCATTTTTATCTTAAGGTTTTAGAAAGGATGGGCATGCCTCAGAGTTTTATAGCTTCCTTAAAAGCCTTTTACCATAACTGCTCTAGTAAAATTTTAGTTAATGGTTTTAAGACTCAGGGCGTGATTTTAAAATCAGGTGTGTCCCTTATCCCCACTACTTTTTATTTGTGCGATTGAGTCTCTTTTAAATATGATGCGTAAGGACAAACAGATCCGAGGAGTCCCCCTGCCTGCCCTGCCTTTAAAACAAACAAGTTTCTTCTGTTGCACATCAGGTTTTAAAGTTAATTTTAGTAAGTGCAGTGTTTTAAATATTGGAAATCTGGTTTTAGGTGATATTCCCGTTCCTGAGTCTGGCTCGGCACGGATTCTGGGAGTCTCTTTCGATGAATCTAATAATGGTATTTTAAGCTGGGATCTGGTAGCCCAGAAAATTAACCAAAAAATAGGTATGTGGAATTTGCGCAAGTTAACAATGGAAGGTAAGGTTTTAATTATCAAGATGGTTATAATCCCTATTTTATTATACCTCAGTCTAGTGTTTCCTCCCCCTGAGAGGAAGCTCCAAGGAATAACTAGGACTTGTTTTATTTTCTTTTGGGGCTCTAAAATGAAGAAACTTAGGAGGGAGGAAGTAACAAAACCCAAAGCACTAGGAGGAAAAGATTTCCCTGATTTTAGAACCTTCCTTTTAATTAAATATTTTTGCTATGTTTTTAATGGCTTTTTTAAAGATCATTATTGGGCTTATTTTTTGCGTTATTTTATTGGGTTTTTTATGAGAAGACATAATTGGTACGAAATGGTTTTAAGCTCTCCTCATGCTTTTAACCTTCCTAATCACTATCTAATTTTAGGAAAAATCGTGTCTTCTTTTCACCTTAGTAATCTAAACGTAATTGATCTTAAAAATAGCCGTAAAGTTTTACATAGTATAAAAGCGCAGATTTTATTCACTCCCGTTAAAAATTTTAATGAAAATAAAAGTTTAAAAGTGTGGGAGATGACTAACATGAAATATCTTTTAAACCAACAGAAGGACATCGCTTGGAATGCCACCCACGACTGCCTTCCGTGCAGAACGTTCCAGCATCGTAGAGGGCTGGCAGCTACCCCAGAATGTCCAAGGGCGGGATGCCGGGAAGAAGAGACTCCAGAACATGTATTATGGTCATGCTACTTTGCCACATTAGTTTGGAGCCGCATCCTGCCCTCGATACAGAAAATTACTATTATTAGAGACATTTCTTTGGATGCAGCCCTCTACGGGTGCTTGGAATGTTCTAATAAAACCAATAAAATGTGTGCATGGAAAATAAAAAACTGTACCAAATTTGCGTTGTGGGCGGCACGGAATATATTGCTTTTTAAACATGATTGTATTCCTGTTGAAGATGTTTTAAAATTGGTTTTAAGAGAAATGTATAAATATTATTTATTAGATCAAAAACATCACCCACTTTTATTAAGGAAATGGTTTTTACGGGAGTGGGGCTCTATTACATAAATTCTACCAGATTTTGTATGTTTGTTTTATGTAACATTGGAACTTTTGTTGATTTGTACTTTTTGTTAAAACTTATGTATTTTAATAAAAAGTTTCCCCCTTTGAGGGGAATCCAACTGAAAAAAATCTGTTCTAGATCGCTTCTCGGCCTTTTGGCAAGATCAGGTGTAGTGGGTGTTTTTGGATTCTCACTGCCCTGGTTTTGTCCGAAGGTGTTGGGGTACCTCCCCTCTCGGCCTTGTGGGATCGCTCGGGTTTTTGTAGCCCGGGCCCCACATGCTGCTATAGGGAGGTAAGCTTAGTCCCCAACAACGTGTTGCGATCCCCCGGCCGTTGAAAACTGTGCAGCGGTGCAGCTTCGCTGAGCGGGTACCTTTGTGACGGTTCGAAGTAGTGCTATGGCGTCTGATGCCAATCCCGTACTGGGATTCGCCGGGTTACAGTACTCCATCAGAGTTTTTCTAGATGGTAATTCTAACAAAAGGGTTCCTTTTGTCACAGACAAGCTGGTCGGCCAGGCGATGGGTGTTCCAAGGGAGGATATTCTGTCCATCCAGGACTATCCTAAGAGGGGCGAATACGACATCACCTTTGTGTCCCAGAAGGTCCTGGATGCTGGTATGGAATGATTCAAAAGCCAGAAGGCTGCCTACCAGAGGGAAGGAGTGAGAGTGGTAAGACATAATCCGGAGGAAAGAAAAATTATAGTCCTTAAAGTATACTCCCCCTTTGTTTCAGAAAGGGAAGTGAACAATTTTATGGAGTATTTCTTTGACAAAGTGGAACCTCAGGGTAAGATCTTGAATGAGTGAAAAGTGTGGACATGCAAGTGGAGATTTTTAGCCTCTTTAAGATTGAACCCCGATGGTAAACTAAGGCTTCCTCCGGCAAGATTCAGATTGGGGAATGTGAATGGCGACCTCTTCTATGACGGTATGCCACCTTTTTGTCGTGCTTGTGGGGCATACGGGCATACAAGAGACAGGTGCGATGTGACCTGCCGTAACTGTGGAGGTAAGGACCACGAGAAGAGAGAGTGTGCACAGCCCCGCAAATGTAATTTTTGCCAAAGTCGTGATCACGTTTATAGAGACTGTCCCCACAAGCAGGCAACTGGAGATGCTGATGATTCAGGGCAACCCGGGGCACCCCCACAGGGAGCAACGGCGGAACCCTCTAGAGACGACGACCCAGAAGAGGGAACTACAGCAGGAGCAGCGACGGGAGCAGCACCCGTACCAGGCCATGAGATGACATCAGGTCCTTCTCAGGATGCCACAGCGGAGCAGCTCTGCCCTAGCTCTCAAAATGGAGACAAACGCCAGGTGAGATTGTCTCTACGGTTTCAGATGCACCGACGGCCCCCAGTACGAGCAGAGCAGATAAAACAGATACTACATGGAAAGGTAAGCGGAAGGCTGCACAAGGGCAAGGGCCACCTCGTTCAGACACAAATGCAAAGGTGTGCCGAGACGGAAAGTCTAAGCCCATCCAGATAATGGGGTCTCCTGATGCCGATTCTAATGAACCGGAGGTGTCTGGGGAGAGTGACAGACAGATTGAGCGAAGGAGGTTAGGTAGAAGGCTGAGTGGGCAGGGGGTGGCGGAAGTGGAGACCATGGACACGTCCGATAAAAAGGGCGTGGACGTGGGAACCACGGAAACTCTGGTCCGGCCTGTCCAGGTTGGACCGGAGAGCACCGCCCCTCCTGTCAGCGAAAGCTCGATACCATGTGCGCATCTGGATATGTATTTAAGTTGAATTTTATTGTTTAATTTGTACTGTTACGTTGTTTTAATAAAGTGCTGGTGTATGGCCAGCGTTCAACTTAAAAAAATCTGGCTAAGATCAAGTGTAGTATCTTATCGTGCTGCACTTGGTCTGGTCAGAAGGTGCCTCGGGTACCCTGCCTCTCTGCCCTCTGGGATCATTTCCATAGGAGACTTCACCCGGTTGCTGCTATTGGGAGGCAGGATTAGTCCCGGGGCAACGGGAAGCGATCATTCAGGTATCCTTTTTCCTTAGGGTACCGTGGAGTCCACTGCCGCTGACGTTGTCCAGAGGTTCGTTGATCCGGGGTGTTCGTGTCCAGTTGGTTGATTCCGGTGGATCCGTATCCTGGCGTTTCCTTTCTGGAGGTCGTTGAGGTGGGAGTTCTTTCTGAGGTCCGGTTCCCGATTCGGGTGTTCCAGTTTCCTGTTGAACGGGTTTCCTGGTTCCTGGAGTTGGTTCCGGTTTTTGCAGCTGTTTCCGGTCTTTGCGAAGGGAGTGCCAGAGTTCCACAGGGTAGAGAATTCGGTGAGGATTCTGGTAGCTGAGCCTTTCCGTTGTGTGAAAGGAGAACATTATGTTTCCCAGGACATTTTGTTGGGATTATTTAAACTTAAACATGAGATGGTACTTTCCCTCATGGATTACCCCAAGCGGGGGAAATATGATGTAACTTTTTCAAGCCGATACTATTTAAAGACTTTTCTGGAGGACTTCAGGAGGCTTGCTGCGGACAATAGGCTGGAGGGAGCCACCGTGGTCCCCTACTTTCCAGAAGACGAGTTGCTGTGCATTGTTAAAATGTACAGCCCATACGTGGAGGAGAAGGACATTATGTTAGTATTGTTAAAACATTGTCATGCTATTTTTCCTAAAGGTAATGTCCTAAACGCCAGCGGTTTCTGGACCTGCAAACGCCGCTTTTTCTGTAAAATTAAACGAAATCCTGACGGTTCCTTATTCCTGCCGCCAGCTAGGATAAAGGTTGGAAGGATTTCAGGGGATATTTTTTTTAGAGGTTGCCCAGACTTTTGCGGTAGATGTAAGGGGTACGGGCACAAATCAGAAGAATGTAATGTTAAAATCTGTGATAAGTGTCGTCAACAGGGGCATGAAGCAAATTAATGTGATAGTGTAAAGTTATGCCATGGGTGTGGTTCGGCTGAGCACTTATTCAGACAATGCCCGAATAGAGGCAAGGCGGGGGAGGCGGAGCCTGACACTGCTGGGGAAACTGGTGCTCCAGCAGAAAGTCAGGCAATGAAATCTGAGTCTGAGATTGTACCAAAAGTGGTTAGGAAGAGGGAGGAGAAGATAGAAGGGAAAAAAGAGAGCTAAAAAGTCTATACAGACAAGACAGCCAGAGGAGCCTCAAGAATCTGGGGTTTCAGAAATGGAGGGAGTAAGTGTAGAGGCTGAGGGGCAGAAACCTGCTCAGTCTTTAAGTGAAAAGCCTATACAGTCTGAGTGAAAAGGAGGTTTTTAGGCTTGTTAAAAAGACTCGTAGTGAAAATAAAGTGTTTAGTGACTTTTGTGAGTCTTGGGCAGTAAATGATAGGTTTATTACTAGTATTTGTAGAGCTCCTAACAGATTTAGGGAAACATATAAAATCCCTGAATTTTTGGATTCTTATATAAGAGATGTTGTTAAGAGTAAGAGTTGGGTAGAAGTACATGAGAGTATTAAGTACTTTGCTTGGAGGAATGGGTTTAAATAAGTATGTTTCTGTTTCATATATATGTTTGTATTGAAATTTGTTTGTATGTATATGTTTTATTTTTGTATTTGAATTGTTTGAAGTTTGAGTTGTATTATTTATTTTGTTTTAATAAAATGCTGTCCTTTGTGGCAGTTTTCAAATTAAAAAAATCTGTTCTAGATCACTTCTCGGCCTTTTGGCAAGATCAGGTGTAGTAGGTGTGTTTGGATTCTTACTGCCCTGGTCTTGTCCGAAGGTGTTGGGGTACCTCCCCTCTCGGCCTTGTGTGATTGCTCGGGTTCACGTAGCCCGGGCCCCACATGCTGCTATAGTGAGGGGAGCTTAGTCCCTAACAACGGGTTGTGATCCCCCGGCCGTTGTACAGTGAAAACTTTGCAAAGGTGCAGCTTCGCTGAGCTTTAGCGTGTTTTTCCCCTTAGGACTGGTCCGTGTGCCAGTCCTATCATGTCAGCCCCGGCTGATGAAGTTCCGGAGTATGCCAAGCTCAGGAACTCTCTCAGGATCCACCTGGAGAGCAGACCGAGACGGGAGACTGGAGTTCCATTTGTGGTAAACCACGTGCTGGGAGACATCCTGAGAATCCAGAAGAACGAGATCCTTTCGATGCAGGATTACCCTCAAAGGGGGGATTACGATGTTACCCTGTGGAATGACGTCTGCCTGAAAAGTGCGGTTAAATTGGCAAAGGAGAACAAGAAGGAATTGAAGGTCAAGAAGGTCCAGGTACTCCAACATTTCCCAGATGACAGAAAACTCATTGTGGTTAAACTCTTCTCTCCTTATGTGAGTGATTCGGATGTCTTACGATTTATGAATTACCATTTTGAAAAAGTGGAATTTAGAGTAAGAATTGAAAATGAGTGCGGAATATGGACCTGTAAAAGGAGATATAAGGCGACGATCAAAAAGGATGTGGATGGGAAGATAATTTTACTCCCTGCTCGCTTCAGGCTAGGTAAGGTGAACGGTGAGTTGTTCTATAACCAAATGCCGGACTTCTGCTGGTCTTGCGGCGTTTATGGGCACAAAAAGGAGACTTGCGAGGTCAAATGCAAGAACTGCGGAAGCAAAGAGCACTATACTAAAGACTGTGATAAGCCTAAGAAGTGTACTTTCTGCCAACAGCCTGGACACATCTACAAAGACTGTCCCCATAAACGACCAGACCAGGATCGGATGGAAGAGGAGCAGCCCGAGGCGCCCCCACAGCCACCACCGGCGGAGCCGAACTGCCCCGAAGCGGAGGAGCAAGCAGGTCACTCGAGAGCAGACACTACACAAAAAATTATCACTGAGCTGACTACCCCTATGGAGAGGAGAAGCTCTTTTATAGAGGTTAAAAGAAAAAAAAAGACTGCGGTAACGAGAGCGATTCTAACTCGAAGGTTGAGCCAAGGGGGGGCCCCAGGTAAAGCTAGAGGCGTGGAGGACTCCAGCTCTGAGTTGGATGATTCCACAGATGTTGAGGAGGGTCGCCATAAAAGAGGGAAGGTCGGTAGAGAGGGGGAAGATAATGGGGAAGGGGTCATGGAGGTCTCGGGGGAACCTGGGACTTCTGCGGCCACGAAACCCTCCCCCCGGCCCCTAGGGGCTGGGGGGGGTACCCTTTCGATGCCGGACTCTGGTAGCATACCCTGTGCACAACCACCCCCCATTGACCAGTCACTTAGGGACCCGAGGGGAGGCGGCGCTGAAATTGGCGACCCTCCGAGTCTGAAATCCTCAGATGAGGACATGAATGCTCAAGGGCCTCTAAGCGGGGTCCTCCCTATTTATACCGCAGCAGCCTCTTGTGGGGCCGTTGGCGGTACATATCTGAGTGACAGCTCCTCGCTGTTTCCCTGCAAACCATTGGTTCCGAGTATGAGGGTAAGATGGACTATGGGCAGTACTAGCTCGCCGGTGGTAGGTATACAGCCGTTTTTACTTGCAAAGAAGATTATTTATTGTTTTAACTGGTTTTTTGGACTTACCTTTTTTTACCTTTTCTCATGGCTGAACTACAAGGAGCTTCCTTTAATGTGAGGGGCGCCAAGTCCAGAACCAGAAGGGCTGCCCTCTTCAACTACCTTTCGTGCCTGGCAGCCTCTGTCTTTTTTTTGCAGGAGTGCAGCATAGAACACTCACCCACCTACCTTAAGTATGAAAAGGATTGGAAGCATGGCCCCTCCATCTGGTCGGGGTCAAATGACTCAAAAAGCTTCCGGTGTGGCGATCCTTTTTAGTGAAAATGTTTTAATTGATTTTATTCAAGAGATACTTCCAGGACGGAATTTATTGGTTAAAGCTTTTATCAATGGTTTTAAATGGCAATTTCTGAACGTTTATGCCTCACCAGACAAGAATGAGCGTATTAATTTATTGGAGATTTTACCATTATTAATACTACAGAGTCCTTAATTATTGCTGGTGATTTTAATTGTGTTTTAAGGGGTGAACGCGGCTTACCCGTAGTTCCTCTAGGAACTATGACAGAACCTCCGGCATGCTAAAAGAAATTATCCTGGATTGCGGCCTGAAAGACTTATATAGAGTGCAATAGAGGCATGCCGGAGGAAGCCGGCGTTACCTGGAGCAATGCTACCTGCAGCTCCAGGATTGATTTTACCTTTATTTCACAAAATGTTTTACCATTGTCATGCGATGTTTTAACCAACATTTTATCTGGCCATAGAGTTTTATCTTTTAAAGTTAAACTTGATATTAATGCTCTTAAATGTCAGAAGTCCTGGAAGATGAATGTCTCTGTTTTAGACGATCCACAGGTTCTCAAAGATTTTACTGAGTTTTATCAGAGATGCAGGCAAGTACGCGATCCTAGGACCCCTGTTATAAAATGGTGGGAAAAAATGAAAAAGAAAATTAATTTTTTTTTTTTTATCTCCATAGGGGTCAGAAAAAAGAAAGAAGCTTTTTAAATCAGGATCTCAATACTTGCCTGCAAACCCTGTACAAACTGAGGGAAGTAGGCATTGAAGTCAGCACAGAAATACAGTACCTCAAGGACAAAATCTCTAAATTCCTGGAGCAGAAGGATAAAGATGTCATTTTTTGTTCTAAAGTCCAACACGTTGAGGAGAACGAGACCTGCTCCAGGTATTTTTTTAAAAAGTAAATGAGAAAAAGGTTGTTATTGAAAGTATTGATGGAGATTTTAATGTACAGGGTATTTTAAAAAAAGTCCACGCATTTTATTCAGACCTTTTTAGTGAGAAGCCTGTGGATCGAAGTTTTTTAAAAGACTCACTGAAAGAGATAAAAAATGTTTTAACCCGTTTCTAGCCAGTTTTTATTACATGTTTAAGAAGAGCAGGAGGTTTTACAGACAATTAAAAGTTTTAAAGCAGGTAAGATACCTGGACCTGACGGTATACCCTGTGAATTTTATAGTAAGTTTTATGAAATTCTCAAAGACGACCTTTTAATGCTTTTTAGAGAAGTTTAACTGTAAATCGCTCCCTAAGTCCTGGCAAAAGGGTGAGGTCTCCCTTTTATTCAAAAAAGGTGATAAAACAGATCTTAATTGGAGACCCATCACCCTTTTGAATAGCGACTATAAGATTATGGCAAAAATTTGTGCGAATAGACTCAAGGCCATTATCCCACAGATAATACACTCTAACCAGGTCTGTGGGGTGCCAGGCAGGAGCATATGGGACACCCTAAACTTAATTAAAGACGCCATTGAGAATATTAAGCAGAGGAAAAGCAAGTTGGCAATTTTATCCATAGATTTCGAAAAAGCTTTTGATAGGGTGTCCCATTTTTATCTCTTCAAAGTTTTAGAGAAAATGGGTATACCGGAAGGTTTTTTATTGTCTTTAAAAGCATTTTATAAAAATTGCTCAAGTAAAATTTTAGTAAACTGTTTTAAGACACAGGAAGTGCTTTTAAAATCCGGGGTGAAGCAGGGGTGTCCCTTATCCCCACTGCTTTTTATTTGCGCACTAGAGCCTCTTTTATGTGCTATCCGAAACGATAAGATGATCCGTGGGGTACCCCTGCCCGGAGGAGGAGGAGTCGAGGCTAAAGCAGTGGGGTATATGGATGGTGGGGTATATGGATGATGTGACAGTTTTATGTCGGGACACCCCTGCACTACAAAGTTTTTAGGCAACTGGATTTTTACTGCTGTGCTTCTAGTTTTAAAATTAATGACAAAAGTAGTATTTTAAATATTGGAGGTATGGCTTTTACGGATATTCCTGTTCCTGTGTCTGACTCAGTTAAAATTTTAGGTATCTCTTTCAGTGAGCAAAATAATGGCGCTTTTAGCTGGGATTCGGTGGCTGAAAAGGTGAACAGGAAACTTTGTATGTGGAACATGAGGAAACTAAGTATGGAGGGTAAGATCCTGGTTTTAAAAATGGTGATCCTTCCACTACTTTTATATGGTTTTTCCCCTGCCTACTGTTTTACTTAGAAGGAATACCAAAGCCTGTTTCACCTTTTTCTGGAGTTCCAAGGCGGAGAAACTTAGATGGGAATTTGTGGTAAGATCGAGAAAAAAAGGGGGGAAGGATTTTCCTGATTTTAGCTGATTTCTCTTAAATACTTTTGTAATTGTTTTAATGCCCTTTTTAAAGATCACTATTGATCCTACTTTATGAAATATAACACTGGGGTTTTTATGAGGAGAATGGGATGGTTTTGTACTGTTTTAACTTCCCTGTATGCTTTTAACCTCCCTGCCCACTGTGTGATTTTAGAAAAGATAGTGAATCTTTTTAATTTAAGGGATAGATCAACTGAAAAGCTAAAACATAGTAAGAGGGAGATTACTATTTTAAGAACAGAACAGAAGAGAAAGTCATAGACTTTAGTAATTTTAAATAATGAGAAAAGCGCTTACGTTTGGAAGATGACGGTTTCCCTCTTTTTAACCAGCAGTTGGACCTGGCCTGGAGCTGCGTGCATCAATGTCTTCCGTGCCGGGTCTTTCAACAGAGAAGGTTATGCCAGGTCCGCTGACTGCCCGAGGGAGGGCTGCCAGGCCGATGAAACCATCCATCATATTTTTTGGGAATGCCACTTTGCAAGGAAATTATGGACTAAAATACTCCCTTTGTTGGTAAAGATGGTGGACTTGAGGGACTTAACTTACGACATGATTCTATATGGACTTTTCAACTGCCCGACAACACATCAGAAGGCTATGGCATGGAAGACTATAAACTGTGTTAAAGCCGCGCTCTGGAAGGCCAGGAACATCTTGCTTTTTAGGAGAAATGTTTTAACTGTTGTTGATGTTTTAAAGTTGTGTTTTAGTGAAATGTATCTTTATTATTTGTGACAAAAAGGCAAATCTCCCTTAAAGAAATGGTTTGTGAGGAAATGGAACTCCAGCATATAGCCACCGAATGCCCTTTACCAGATGTTTGATTTTATATGTGATTACCTTTTAATAAGTTGATTTGTAATGTGCAAATAATGTCTAATAAAAATGTCCGTCCTTTGAGGCGGATTTTCAACTTAAAAAATCTGTTCTAGATCGCTTCTCGGCCTTTTGGCTTGATCGGGAGCTGAGAAGGCGACCTGTGTTGGTATACCCTACACAAAAATGGATATTAACCTTAACCTTGATTGTGCTACTTTTAGATCTGCTGGCAACCAGGATTATAAGATTAAGGATTCGTTCAGGATTGACATGGATGAAGCCATTCGTGAGAAAGTGAACCTCAAGTTTTTCGTAAGAGAAATCCTTATTGGTGTTTTGAATGTCAACAAGAACAATATCTTGGCACTACAAGAAGCTATTGGACGCTTTACCCTGACGCTGACCGATGCCAACGCAACTCGTGAGTTACTTCGTAGAATACAGGAACGTTTAAGACATGACAAGCTAAGGGGTCTTCATTTTGTGGTTTTATTTGAAGAGGAAACTCTTATAGTGGTTCATATGATGAGTCCCCGTGTCCTTCTAGATGACATCTTACGTTTTTTGGATAGATATGTGGATGTGGTTATGAGTTATGGTTTCCGAGAGAACCATTCTACAGCTGCAGTTAACGGTCTTAGTCACCCTCCTTTTTTTCACATTGGTAGGGAGAGGGTTCGTTTATTTTACAACCATATGCCTTCTTTTTGTAACAGATGCGAGCGCTTTGGCCATTGGGAGGCTACCTGTGACAAGGAGCAAAAATGCAAAAGATGTCTACAATATGGGCACGCTGCTGCTGATTCTAAGAATGATATTTTATGTAATATTTGTTTTTCTGCTGGACATACTTTTAAGGACTGTCCTAATAGGAAGCAGAAACCCAGGTCATATGCAGACATAGCACGAGAAGGAGGACCCCGCCCGGAGGAGCCCCGCCATGAGGAGTCTGGCCGAGACATGCCCAAAGGAGATGGAAGTGTTGGGTCTAGAAATGGAGATATACAGTGCTGGCCAAAAGTATTGGCACCCCTGCAATTCTGTCAGATAATACTCAATTTCTTCCAGAAAATGATTGCAATCACAAATGCTTTGGTAATAATATCTTCATTTAATTTGTCTTCAATGGAAAACCACAAAAAGAATTGTCAAAAAGCCAAATTGGATATAATTCCACACCAAACATAAAAAAGGAGGTGGACAAAAGTATTGGCACCCTTTGAAAAATCATGTGATGCTTCTCTAATTTGTGTAATTAACAGCACCTGTTACTTACCTGTGGCACATAACAGGTGGTGGCAATAACTAAATCACACTTGCAGCCAGTTGAAATGGATTAAAGTTGACTCAACCTCTGTCCTGTGTCCTTGTGTGTACCACATTGAGCATGGAGAAAAGAAAGAAGACCAAAGAACTGTCTGAGGACTTGAGAAGCAGAATTGTGAGGAAGCATGAGCAATCTCAAGGCTACAAGTCCATCTCCAAAGACTTGAATGTTCCTGTGTCTACCGTGCGCAGTGTCATCAAGAAGTTTAAAGCCCATGGCATTGTGGCTAACCTTCCTAGATGTGGACGGAAAAGAAAAATTGACGAGAGATTTCAACGAAAGATTGTGCGGATGGTGGCTAAAGAACCTCGACTAACATCCAAACAAGTTCTAGCTGCCCTGCAGTCCCAGGGTACAACAGTGTCAACCCGTACTATCCGTCGGCGTCTGAATGAAAAGGGACTCTATGGTAGGATACCCAGGAAGACCCCACTTCTGACCCAGAGACATAAAGAAGCCAGGCTGGAGTTTGCCAAAACTTACCTGAGAAAGCCAAAAACTTTTTGGAAGAATGTTCTCTGGTCAGATGAGACAAAAGTAGAGCTTTTTGGGAAAAGGCATCAACAGAGTTTACAGAAAAAAAAAAAGAGGCCTTCAAAGAAAAGAACACGGTCCCTACAGTCAAATATGGCGGAGGTTCCCTGATGTTTTGGGGTTGCTTTGCTGCCTCTGGCACTGGACTGCTTGACCGTGTGCATGGCATTATGAAGTCTGAAGACTACCAACAAATTTTGCAGCATAATGTAGGGCCCAGTGTGAGAAAGCTGGGTCTCCCTCAGAGGTCATGGGTCTTCCAGCAGGACAATGACCCAAAACACACTTCAAAAAGCACTAGAAAATGGTTTGAGAGAAAGCACTGGAGACTTCTACAGTGGCCAGCAATGAGTCCAGACCTGAATCCCATAGAACACCTGTGGAGAGGTCTCAAAATGGCAGTTTGGAGAAGGCACCCTTCAAATCTCAGGGACCTGGAGAAATTTGTCAAAGAAGAATGGTCTAAAATTCCAGCAGAGCATTGTAAGAAACTCATTGATGGTTACCGGAAGCGGTTGTTCGCAGTTATTTTGTCTAAAGATTGTGCTACCAAGTATTAGGCTGAGGGTGCCAATACTTTTGTCCGGCCCATTTTTGGAGTTTTGTGTAAAATGATCAATGATTTGACTTTTTTTTTTTCATTCTCTTTTGTGTTTTTTCATTGCAAGCAAAATAAATGAAGATATTATTACCAAAGCATTTGTGATTGCAATCATTTTCTGGAAGAAATTGAGTATTATCTGACAGAATTGCAGGGGTGCCAATACTTTTGGCCAGCACTGTATCTGCGCACAATAAACCAAGTAAGACTGGTGTGACTAAGGGTGTAGAAGGAAAAAACTGTGGTGGAAGAGTCTGATATGGAAGGTGGGGAAACGCCCATGACGTCCAGTGTGGGTGACTGGTCGGCGGCTGTGGAAATGACGGAGGATGCAGAGGCAGGGGCGGGGGCTAAGGTGGGAGATTCTCTTGCTAAAGCCCAGACCCCAGCTGAAGGAGCGGAAGCCATGGACCTGACAGAATCCCGGCTTAAGAAAAGATCCTTGGATGGCGGTGAAGTTCCTGTACAGGTTGTGAAAAAAAAACGTATTGGAGGAAAGTAAGTCTCCTCTTGAGGAAAATTGAGCCTGTTAAAACCAAGCTTAAACTACCAGGTAAACCTATCAGCAAACCACCTGAGAAGCAGATGGAAAAACTTCCAAGTAAGCTACAAAGAGAGCACCCAGAAGTCTCAGCATCGGACCCAGTGAACATTGAGGTATCTGTTTCTGACTCTGGCCAGAGCATCTCCTCAAGGCAGGTAGGCTCCTCTGATTCCGACGTCCCATGAAGTGATGGCTGAAGTGAAAATAGCTTCTTTAAATATAAGGAGCATAAAGGGCTCTGAGAAGAGGGCCGCTTTTTTTCTCTTTTGTTGAATGAGGATTTTGACCTAATCTTTTTACAGGAATGTGGTATCAACTATGATATGAATTATGTTCACTTAAGAAATTAATGGCATTTAGGTTTTTCTGTTTGGTCAGGTGACAACGCCTGCAGGAATTCTGGACTTTGTGTTCTATGTACAAAAAAAGATATGAAGCTAATATCCTTTCATGAAATCATTCCTTGCCGTGCATTATTGTTGGAAGTTGAAATCTATAATACACGATACAGACTGATAAACGTTTATGCCTCTCCCATAGTGGAGGAGAGAGCGATTTTGTTTAACTATATTTCCTTTTTTTCTTTCATGTACAACCCCATTGATTGTGTGGCGACTTTAATTGCCTTAGCGTAAAAGAGGCACGACAAACCGTAGCGCAAAATAAGCGACATGACAAAACCAGGCGCCTACTGGAAAACATGATCTCTGACTTTCATTTAATAGACACTTGGAATTTTTAAAACCCTGGTTATACTTATGAGAGTGACCAATATAAATCACGTATTGATTATGTGTTTGTAAGAGGCGTAAAAGCAAATTATTTTTGTTTACAGACCAACATTTTTTCAGACCATAGGATACTGCATGTAGTACTACAGATGCCAGCAAAACCCCGAGGAAAGGGGGTTTGGAGACTTAACATGTCATTGCTTAAAGAAGAAGCGGTAAGATCGGACTTTGCTAAGTTTTATGCTAATTTGCGGAAGGAGAAATATAAATTTAGTGGAGCCTTGCAATGGTGGGAACACGTTAAAAAAAAGTTGTAAAATGTTTTTTTCTAAGATAGGGATTAGATTAGACTTGGAAAAAAAGCGATGGTATAAAAAACTTACTCTACACCTACAAACTCTCTATAAGTTACGCAGTCTAGACATTAATGTGGATGAGAATATAAACAAACTTAAAAAAGATATCCATGAAGCCATTTTAGAAAAAAGGAAAAAATATAATCTATGCTTCAAAAACTGAAAAAGCTGTGTGACAGCTTGGGGGAATTAAACTCAAAATGGCAGCTTGTCCTGGTCCGGACAGCGGTGGTTCATGGTACTGGGCCCCGGAAAGATAGCTTTCAGACAATCCAATCGTAAAATAAACGTGGCTTTATTCAGCTTAACTGCAACACAGCAAAACAAAAAAACCTATGCCACAGTTAGGGCACTCACTGACTCCTTGAGTCCCTAACTAGCCTCTGGGGCAATAAGAGCCTGACTTAGTCTTTGTAAGTCCTCTCTGGATCCAAGCCCTCTGGGACAGACTGCCTCTGTCCTAGGCTAGTCCACCATTTCCTGCTCCAAGCAGGTTTCTCTAGCCTTCTGGAGATACACGCCCCCCACCCAAAGGTGTGGCTGAGAGCCTTTTCTGGCCTGGGTCTGGGTCGCTCAACAGCGCCCTCTGGTTCACATACTCACATACCCTCCCCCTCAGCTCACTTCCCATGGGATGAGCTACAATGGGACGAGACATCCTATGACGAAGTCCCTCTTCAACCAAGTATGTCTGTTCAGTGTCTCTCCAGAAGTCCCAGTCTGGCGGTCTTTTCTTCCAAATACTGCTCCGTCGTGTTCTCAGTTTTCTCATCACTTTAAAGTCCCAATCTGGCAGTCTCTTCTTCCAAATTCCGCTCAGTCGAATTTTCCGTTTTTTCAGCACTTTAAATGCTACGCCAAGATCCTGGCCATTCTGTACAAGGGCAAGTTCTCCATCACCTTCAAAATTCGCCATACAAGGGATCACATCATTTTCATCACATTTCTCGCCGTACTCTTCAGCCATCCCATTGCATGACCTTGATCCCTTTAGTAAATAGCCGTAAGAATCTTCATCTTTACCTATCATGAATCCACAGGAGCTCAGAGACCAACTAACATGTACTTCATGCACATCAATGTCTTTAGAGTATAACTGTTTCACGGGTACTTTTTCCATAACCTTCATTTCAAAGCAAACTTTGCCATCACCATCAAGGCTTAGAAGTTTAGGAGACATAGTTGGCTTTCTTTCCTCTTTGTTTGAGAAACACAAGCTCTGTACTGCAATATCTTCTCCTTTTGCACAAGGGCCATACCCTACACCCTCACATAATAGATCACGCTAAACTACATTCTCTGGTATGTCTAACAACTGTCCCATCATTGGTGACATGTAACCATCTCTTACTTCTGCATGCAAATGACGGCTGCTCAGTCTCTGCATTAGAACCTCTACCATGGTTACTTCCATTAGTTAGGGACTTAGTAACATTGTATCTCAGCCTCTTCTTGTTGCTATTAGCATCAGGCGGTAAAACAACTTCTGCCTCTATGCTGGCAGCTTTCCCCAATTCTAACGCCTTCTGTAGCGCACAAACCTCTGATTCCAGTTCCAGAACTTTCTTCACTGCCACATCTTTCTGAGCAGCCTCCATCTCAGCCTTCACCATTGCAACTTGCAGATCTTCCTCAATCTTCTGACATCCTCTATGGCAGCAGATGTAGATGCCATCTCTTTATCTACTATGTCTCCCAATTCTAGGATATCCTGCAGTGTTCTTCCAACATTTGTCAGGTCAGCATCCTGGATAATATTTTCTGCTTCTCCCACTGTTCCCTGAACTATATTGAACTGATCCTCCAACATCTTCTAATAAAGCTTCTGCTGATCTGCAGACTTTTTGTCAAGTCTTTCATTCAAGTCCCGTATCTCAGTGGCTCTCTTATCTTGCTTTTGGTTGAATAAAGACTCTTTCTTGAATCACATTTTTCAGGGATAATATCTCTGATTCTTTAGAGGTTAACAGGTTCTGCAGCGAGTCTCTCTCAGCTTCTAGTGCTGCCAGCTTTGAAGATAGGGCAGATGCCGACTGTTCAGTATTGGATAAAGACTGCTGCAACCGATCCAATTCTTCTCTTTTAGATTCCACTTCGGTTTTTGACTGTTCAATCTGAAAAGTGCGCTCTTCCAACTTTATTTCTGACTCACGCTTCATTTGATCCATCTGAAACTCCAGCTGTTTCTTGATTTCTTCCTGCTTGTTCACTTGCACCTTTAGTTTAGCAACAAGCATTTTTAGATCTACAATCTCAGTAGATAAATTAGACAGCTTTCTCTCAAACTGAATCCTCATGTCTTCTATCTGGAGGTCCAATTCTCTCTTGGCCTTTTCCAACATCTCATAAGCATTAGCTTTGTTCTCATACAATATCTGCACAGATTCCAGGCTTTTCTCAACTTCATCCTTGGAGCTAACCAAATCCTCCATTTCAGTGCGCCGTTGCTTGTTGAGCCTCTTTAACTCGGCTTTCAATTCAAGGGCCTCTGCTTCAGCACTGTCACGTTCCTCTGCATATCTAGCAGAAAGAGTCTTCTCTTCACTAAGCCGCTGATCAAACTTTTTCTGCTTCCTTTTCAAATTTGACACAATCCGATGTTGATGATCAAGATCTACACCTACATCTTCTAGTTCCTGCTGCAGTCTAATTTTCGTCTTCTCAAGTTTGTCATAAGCAGCAACCTTCTCCTCAAACCGTTGATTTGTAGCTTCTAGCTCCTTTTGCAACTTTTCCTTTAGTTCTTCAACAGAGTCCAAGGACCCAATACTATCTTCCATTTTTTTCTTCATATCAGTCGCCTGAGCCTGTAGTGTTGAAATCTGCTTTGTCAAATCTCTTTTTGCTATCTCCTCTTCTTCTAGTTGCTCAAGGAAACCATTTTTCTCATCTTCCATTTGTTTTAGTTTTGTACTAAGGTCAAGCTTCTGACGGGTTTCTTTTTGCAAAAGTTCCTGAGTGTCCTGAAGCTGGGATTCTAGTGTAGAAAAATCTTTGGAAAGTTTGATAAACTTGCTGTCTGCTTGAGAAAGAAGCCCTGTAACATTATTCAATTCTTTGTCTTTATTTTGCACCAAAACAGACAACTTCTCATTATCTTCACAAGATCCTGACAGCGCCCTCTCCAGGCTACATATTCTAGCTTTGAATTCCCTTTCTCTTTGTTTAGCAGTTTCAAGCTCATCTCTCAATTTTTCAATGACACTCTCTTTGGCAATGGAGTCTTGAACACGCTGCTCCTTTAAATCCTGCAATTGCTTCTCAAGCACTTGCTTTTGCTCTACACTCTGTACGACTTCATTATATAGAGCACATTTCATTTCAGCAAACTCCTTCTTAGTGACACAGTCCATTCCAGGCAAACCCACTACCACATTTTTACAATGACTAGAATTTGAACTCCTCATAGATTCAAGATCTTTCTTTAACTTCAGGCTCAACTTAAGGTGCTCTTTTTCTAATACCTCAAATTGCCGTTTAATCTCATCTTGAAGCTGCTGCACCCTAATATTTTCATCTTTGGCGCTTTCACGCATACAGTCAGCAGGGACATATTTATTCATAGAACAGAGGCACTTTAGAAAAACTGAGTCACCATCATGCAACCCTTTATCTTTACTTGCATTCCACATGATCTGTTCCGGGTTTTGTCTCTCTCTGCATTCACATGTATTCAAACAGTTAACTTATGTGGCACTACAACAACCAGCATTTTCTTCTGTCTTCCACAGAAAACACCAACATGGCACCATAGCCTTTCACATAGACTGTTTGCAATATCCAGCTTCTACACACATTGCTTATTTTCTTGCCATCAGCAAGAACTTTATAGACTGTGCCACAGTATACACAAAGTCCATTCCCTGGATTCCTTTTCCAGAGTTTTACAAACACCTTGCTATGTTGCAATTCACTCACCCCTCCTGGGTTTCTTCAGTTGAAATCACAGATTTCTTCCAGTTGTAGGCCACAATGCACACTTTGCAGTACTGCAGTCACAAACCACTTGTCTTCCAGGACTTGTGTGGATCTCTTTATGCGCGCGATTCTCCACCATGTGTGACAGCTTGGGGGAATTAAACTCAAAATGGCGGCTTGTCCTGGTCCGGACAGCGGTAGTTCATGGTACTGGGCGCCGGAAAGATAGCTTTCAGACAGTCCAAGCGTAAAATAAACGTGGCTTTATTCAGCTTAACTGCAACACAGCAAAACAAAAAAACCTATGCCACAGTTAGGGCACTCACTGACTCCTTGAGTCCCTAACTAGCCTCTGGGGCAATAAGAGCCTGACTTAGTCTTTGTAAGTCCTCTCTGGATCCAAGCCCTCTGGGACAGACTGCCTCTGTCCTAGGCTGGTCCACCATTTCCTGCTCCAAGCAGGTTTCTCTAGCCTTCTGGAGACACACGCCCCCCACCCAAAGGTGTGGCTGAAGGCCTTTTCTGGCCTGGGTCTGGGTCGCTCAACAGCGCCCTCTGGTTCACATACAGCTGAAACTAATGAAGTTTGTTCAAGATTTTTCTTTAAAAAGGTAACAAATACAAGAACCAATTAAACAGCTTGAAGATGAAAAGTGAATCTGAAGGTATGCTTAAGGTAACAAAAAATTTTTATCAGGAGCTGTTTAGTGAAAAGAAAACTGATCAATATTTTTTACGTGAGTCATTGGATACTTTAGAAGGGGGCTTATCTACAATAGATAATGTTTTAACTGAAGTTTTATCTCAAGATGAATTAATTGTTGCAATAAAAGTTTTTCCAATGGGAAGACCCCTGGAAATGACGGACTTCCGATAGAGTTTTATCTGACTCAGATATTCTAAAAGAAGATTTATTTTCAGTTTAAGTGTGATATGTTACCTCCCTCATGGAGATTGGGTATAATTACTTTGATTTTTAAGAAAGGTGAAAGAGAAAACTTGAATAATTGGAGGCCTATAATGCTTTTAAATGTTGATTATAAGATTAACAAAGATTTTAGTCAACAAGATAAAGCCATTTTTAAATAAGATAATCCATGCTGACCAAGTCTGTGCAGTCCCCAAAAGAGGTATTTGGTCGCATTTGAACATTATAAGAGACATTGTGTGGTATCAGAATGAACGCAAGCAAGATCTGGCAATTTTAAATTTGGACTTTTTTAAAGCGTTTGATAGAGTTTCCCATGTGTTTTTATGGCAGAGGTAACACGAGTAAAGTTTTAATTAATGGTCTTTTAACTGAAGATATCCTTTTAAAGTCAGGAGTGAAGCAAGGGTGCCCCCTCTCACCAATTTTATTTATATGTGCTATTGAGCCTTTATTAAGTGATATAAGAAACGATAAGGTGATATGTGGAGTGCCGGTACCAGGAGGAAGTGGTCGACAGGTTAAAATCAAAGGATATATGGATGAGGTCACCCTCTTCTGTGACTCTGAACATTCGATTAAGAGGGCTATAAGAAAGACTGTACTTTTGCGAGGCTTCTGGTTTTAAACTGAATATTAATAAGTCCGAATGTTTATCATCTAGTAATTTATGCAACATTTTAATTTCGAATCTTCAGCTACAAAGAAAAAAATTTAAGTTTTAGGTATTTATTTCGATCATTAGAATGATGGTTCCTTTAGCTGGAATATTGTTAAAGAAAAAGTCCAGAGGAAAATAGACTACTGGAAATCACGTAAATTGACCTTCAGAGGAAAAGTTTTAATAATGAGAGCTGTTTTAGTCCCTATTTTATTATATTTAAATACCATCTACCCTCGAAGTTATAATGTGCTACGTATTTTACAAAAACTTTTTTTCGCTGAAAAGCTCCAGCGAAAAGAATTGTATAAAGATCCGAGAAAAGGAGGAATGGGCGTCCCCGAACTACCTGTTATTCTTTATTAACTTTTTCTCTTTATGTTTTAGAAATCTGGGCACTGATACCGATTGGGGCTACTTTTTGAAATATGCAGCTGGTCACATTTTCAGGCGTCGTAAGTGGTTCCATTGTCCACAGACATTGCCAATGCTGATCGAGAGCCCGATGCAATACAAATGCCTTGAGAAAACGATTAAAGAGCTACGCCTAGAACAGTTGGATGTCTGCCTCCTATCTGTGCCATCAAGAATCCTTAAAGCCCATAGAGACAGGGATCTATTAATACCAGTAAAGAATTACAGTTAGTGTTTTCCGAAGATATGGACAAATGCTGCCGCCCCGTATTTGGACAACTCTTTGAAGGATGTCGCGTGGCAGGCCGTCCATGAGATCCTTCCTACTAAATTTTTCCAGCATGTAAGAGGTTACAGCAGCACGGCCTGCTGTCCAAGACCATATTGCTGTGATGATGAGACGACTCTTCATATTTTGTGGAACTGTTCTTTTGAGCAGATTGTTTGGAAATCGGTTGGAGAACTTCTAAAATTTATAACCGGACTGCCCCTTTTAGATTCTTCCGTTGTGCTTTATGGACTCTTTTCTGGAGTGCCGAAGGAGAAGTCAACAGTGTTATGGACTTATCAATTGTGTTAAGTGCGCCCTATGGACTGCTCGCAATATTTTGTTGTTTAAGAGAGATCACATTACGGGGAAATAATGCGTCAAGCTAGCTTTAAGTGATGTATATACCTTCTTTTTATTAGACGCCAAAAGAATTGGCAATGCCAGAGCCAGTAAATTATGGAACCTGAAACTATGGAATATGTTATTTACAGAGTGATGTTGTTTTGTTTTTTGTTCTGACTATGTGTATTTGTTTATGCTCCGATTGATATTATTTTTCTAAGTTTTCTAAATAAAAATGTAAAAAAAATCTGTTCTAGATAGCTTCTCGGCCTTTTGGTCAAGACCAGGTGTAGTATCTGCCGGTGTTATACTTGGTTAGTTTTGGTCAAGGAGGTGTCCCGGGTACCCTACCCTCGGCCTCCCCGGATCGGCCTGGCTCATTGCCAGGTCTTAACCGGGGTATTGCTATTGGGGTGTAGGCTTAGTCCCGGGACAACGGGGAGCGATAACCAGGCGACTATATAGGAGCTGGGGTTTGTGACGGCGCCAGGTTCCAGTTATCGGTGTGACAGATCCAGAGCTTGGTGAAGTTATTCTTTTTTTTCATAACGTTCCTGTGTGCCAAGGCGTTACCATGGGAGACGTTCCAGACTACCAGAAGATCGAAAATTCCGTAAGGTTCTACGTGGAGGAAAAAGCATCGGGATGCTAAGGGTGTGCGATTCATCTGTAACTCTTTGCTGCTTGGAGTCTTCAGTTTGACAAGAGAGATGGTCCTGTCGGTGATGGATTACCCTAAGCGAAGTGAATTTGACGTAACTTTTGGTTGTAAGGCTTACCTCAAAGCTTTTCTGAATAAGTTGCCTTCTTTGCGAGACTGTCCTGAATTGGAGGGTGTGGCTGTGACTCCACATTTTCCAGATAATGAACTCATGTTGATTGTCAAAATGTACAGTCCCTTTATAGAAGAGAGAGACATTGTCTTGTTCCTATCTAAATAATGCTCATCTGTGTTACCTAAAGGGAAGATCCTCAACGAGTGCGGTTTTCGGACGTGTAAAAGACATTTTGCTTGCATTATTAGGAGAAAACCGGACGGTACCTTGTTCTTCCCTCCTGCAAGGTTCAAAATTGGTAAAACCACTGCTGATGTTTTTTTCAAAAGGGTGCCCCGATTTTTGTACAAATTGTAAAAATTATGAACATTCTGCTACAGATTGCTGCAAAGTAGTTTGTTCTCGTTGCAAACAAGAAGGTCATGTTGCTTCTAATTGTAATGTGGTTAAACGTTGTCATTTATGTAATTCTGAAGAGCACTTGTTTAAACAATGTCCAAACAGGGGTAATGCAAGTATGGATGGTACGGATGTTGCTGTTGGGGTAAATGTTGGTGCGAGTGGTAAAAGTGGTGAGGAAGGTGCGGTTGGGGAACAGGGTGGTGTGGATGAGGTGAGTGAGCCCACTGATTGTGCATTATTAGAAGCAGAGAAGGATGTATGTTTACCCGGGGAAGAGGTTGAGGCTGGGCCTTGTAGAAAGGCAAAAAGGAAGAAAAAGAGTAGGAAGTCTGAAAATAGAGGAGTCTGTTGAAATGAGTGAAGCTACTGAGACAGAGATTGTAGCAACGGATAGTGAGTTGGCTGAGGCAGTCATTGAAGAGTTCTCAGAGGAAGAAGAGGGAAAACTTAGTAGGAGTGTAGGAGTTTCGGGGGGGATAGTTGAGGAGACTCCGCCAAGTCCGGAGGAGTTGGCTATTTCTGCAGAACAGGAAGCCATTAATAGGACAAATAGGCTTATTGCATTGTTTGAGCAAACTTCAGTAGAATTTCAGAAATTTAGGAAACATCCTGAGGTGCAGAAACAGTTACCACTATTATTTAAGAAATGTCCTGGCAAGGCGTGTAATATATATGGAATACCGGGTCCTGATCAGAAATTAGTGTTTGAATAGGTTAAAGGCAGGCTCAAATTAGAGGGTATGGATATTATGCGAATAATGTATTATGCTTGGCAAGGAGGTTTTCGTCCACAGACGGCAGAAGGAGTCTTCATGGAGCTTTGATTGTTACTATGAGATGTTTTCTATTGTAGGTAAAATGCAATTGTGTTTTTTTGCCTCTGGTATATATTAGGTTTTCTTGTGTATTATGTTTGTTAATTGATTCTTTCGTTTATGAGACGCATCATAAGTCAGATATGTAATTGTTGGTTATTGTATGTATATTTTTGTTCTTGTAATATTTTCTTGTATATGAATGTTCTAAAAAATGTAAAAAAATCTGTTCTAGATTGCTTCTCGGCCTTTTGGTGAAGATCAAAGTGTACTATTTCTGCTCAGTGGTGGTGCGCTTGGTTCTAGCCTATCCAAAAGGTCTTTCAGGTACCCTCTGCCTCGGCCTGGGGGGGGGGGGGGGGAAATCGCCCAGGTTTATTGCCTGGGCTTCACACCCTGCTGCTATTGGGGGAGAGGCTTAGTCCCAGAAGAACGAGTTGCAGTCAACTCTTCAAGGGTATTCCCAAGAAGAGACGACAAAAGGAGACTGCATTTTCTTTAAAGCGTTTTTCCTTTTGAAAAAACCCTTTACTCACCATGGATTCCGATCCAGGTGAGATCCCTTTGTTTGCACGGAACCCTAATATGGTCCGTTTTCTTGTTACAGAGGAGCGGAGAGAGGCCTTTGACCTGAAAGTCCTGGTCAATTCCATCCTGAGGGATGTCTTTCATGTCCAGAAGAATGAGCTGTTGGCCATCCAGGACTATCCAAGGCTGGGAGTGTATGACATCACCTTCACTGGGAAAGGAATCCAGCAATCAGTCCTGAAATCAGGTGGCAAACTCCAACAACCCCAAAATGGTTGGTATATCTATATTTGGTCATGAGATGGAGATAACCAAAACAGTTGTTAAGATGTACAGCTCCTTTGTCCCGGAGGAACAGATTGCAGCATTCCTTGCGAAATTCTTTAAAATCTATAACGATGTTGGAGTCTGGACTTCAAAATGGCGATATGAGGTCATATGTAAATGGGACATTCTTGCCCCTGGTGGAGTGGAGCTTCCTCCCGCCAGATTCAAGTTTGGTAGTTATGTTGGGGATTTCTTTTACTCTGGGATGCCTGACTATTGCAGGAAATGTAGACACTATGGTCATATGCAATCTCGGTGTAAAAGTACAGTCATGGCCAAAAGTTTTGAGAATGATACAAATATTAATTTTTACAAAGTCTACTGCTTCAGTTTTTCTAATGGCAATTTGCATATACTCCAGAATGTTATAAAGAGTGATCAGCTTAACAGCAATTACTTGCAAAGTCAATATTTGCCTAGAAAATGAACTTTATCCCCCAAAACACATTTCAACATCATTGCAGCCCTGCCTTAAAAGGACCACCTAACATCGTTTCAGTGATTGCTCCATTAACACAGGTGTGGGTGTTGATGAGCACAGGGCTGGAGATCAATCTGTCATGATTAAGTAAGAATGACACCACTGGACACTTTAAAAGGAGGCTGGTGCTTGCCATCATTGTTTCTCTTCTGTTAACCATGGTTATCTCTAAAGAAACACGTGCAGTCATCATTGCACTGCACAAAAATGGCCTAACTGGGAAGAGTATTGCAGCTAGAAAGATTGCACCTCAGTCAACAATCTATCGCATCATCAAGAACTTCAAGGAGAGAGGTTCCATTGGTGCCAAAAAGGCTCCAGGGCGCCCAAGAAAGATCAGCAAGCGGCAGGACCGTCTCTTAAAAGTGTTTCAGCTGCGGGATCGGGCTACCAGCAGTGCAGAGCTTGCTGAGGAATGGCAGCAGGCAGGTGTGAGTGCATCTGCACGCACTGTGAGGCGGAGACTCTTGGAGCAAGGCCTGGTCTCAAGGAGGGCAGCAAAGAAGCCACTTCTCTCCAGAAAAAACATCAGGGACAGACTGATATTCTGCAAAAGGTACAGGGAGTGGACTGCTGAGGACTGGGGTAAAGTCATTTTCTCTGACGAATCCCCTTTTCGATTGTTTGGAACATCTGGAAAACAGCTTATTCGGAGAAGAAGAGGTGAGCGCTACCACCAGTCTTGTCTCATGCCAACTGTAAAGCATCCTGAAACCATTCATGTGTGGGGTTGCTTCTAAACCAAGGGAATTGGCTCTCTCACAGTCTTGCCTAAAAACACAGCCATGAATAAAGAATGGTACCAGAATGTCCTCCAAGAGCAACTTCTCCCAACCGTCCAAGAGCAGTTTGGCGCTCAACAATGCCTTTTCCAGCATGATGGAGCACCTTGCCATAAAGCAAAGGTGATAACTAAATGGCTCAGGGAACAAAACAGAGATTTTGGGTCCATGGCCTGGAAACTCCCCAGATCTTAATCCCATTGAGAACTTGTGGTCAATCATCAAGAGACGGGTGGGCAAACAGAAACCAACAAATTCAGACAAAATTAAAGCATTGATTCTGCAAGAATGGACTGCTATCAGTCAGGATTTGGTCCAGAAGTTTCTTGAGAGCATGCCAGGGAGAATTGCAGAGGTCCTGAAGAATAAGGGTCAACACTGCAAATATTGACTTGCTGCATTAACTCATTCTGTCAATATAAGCTTCTGTTACTCATAATATGAATGCAATTATATTTCTGTATGTGATAAAAACATCTGACAAACACACATAAAAACCAGAAGGCAGCAGATCATGTGAAAATATAATATTTGTGTCATTCTCAAAACTTTTGGCCATGACTGTACATGTATCAAGTGCGGGAGCAGTGACTATGTTCAGAGCGATTGTCCTGTAGGGAAACGCTGTAGCTTTTGTTTTGTAACAACTCATCTTTTCAAAGATTGTCCTGTGAGGAGGGCTGGAATTGAGGCAGAGAACGTCAGAAAATGCGAGAGTATCATGAAAACTATTGACGAGGTGGTAAAGGCCTGCGGAGCTCAAGATGAGGTGAGCACACTGGAGCCCCATACACGACAAATAAGGCAGCCTAGGTCGCTGCCAAGTCAAAAAGAGTCTGAGAGTGAGATACTAGAGGACGAGGACTCGGAGGATATGGATTTGAGCGGGCCCCCAGATTCCTATGGTAGGAAAACAAGGAGGTGTAAAAAGCGGTGCAGCAGTGATCAACTGACGGAGAATCCTTCGGTAAAAGGTGTTCCGAGTGAAGTTGATCCTTCTGAAAGCACATATGCGCCAGTTCAGGCAGGGCCGCAGGCTAACTAACCAGGTGGCTTCTCTATGGTCAAAAAAAAAGATGAAGGCCAGTTCATATGCCGGGGCAGTAAAAGGGGACCTGGCGGCTGTTCCCTCTACATCTGTGGAGGGGCACCAAATCTTGTTTCCCCGGTTAATTTTCAATGTCACTCTCCAGCCCCCTCCTGAAAAGGAGGTAGGGGGAGAAGTGCAAAATTCCAGGCAAACCACTTTCCCCGAGACGGCTTTGAGTGAAGAGCCTGAGGGGAGAGAGATTGTTATTGAGGATGCGTCCCTGGTAGGAGTCTATGTTGCACCTTATGAAGCCTCTCGGACCATGGGGGGTCTGCTAAGTGAGGAGAGCGTTGACTCTGAGTTCCCCCCCTCTCCTCTATTGGTACGTTTGATACAGTACATTCTGACGGGAGTGTGCCTGGGAACGGGGGCTCCAGTGGTGAAGAATCCCTGTAAATTGCTGGTGAAGATGGTTTCTGTGTATTCTTCTCTTGTGTTTTCATCTATATATTCACCAATGGATGAAATAATTGGGGCCTCTTTCAACGTGAGGAGTGTACATTCTAAGCAAAGAAGAGCTACAGTCTTGGATTTTATATCTTCCATTCTTGCCACAGTTTTTCCCCTGCAGGAATGCTGTATCCCTCACTGGCTGGATTATACCAAGTACAAGAGAGATTGGAAATATGGACCCTCCATTTGGTCAGGTTCTAATGAACCTAATTCAGCTAATTCATTTTTAAGGGAAATGTTTTAGTTGAGGATATTTTAGAGGTTTTACCAGGCAGAATTTTACTTGTGAAGTCATATATTAATGGATTTAAATGGCAGTTTTTAAACTTTTATGGTGCCACAGAAAGAAAGAAAATAGAAATGTTGGAGATGTTACCTTTATTTATTAGTGATTCCATGCCTTTAATTTTAGCTGGCGACTTTAATTGTATTTTTAAAGGGGAACGTCGGCTATCTAATACTACTAGTATAAATGATAAAAGTTCTGGCATTTTAAAGAAATATTGTGACAGATTTTAATTTATATGATGTATACAAGAAATGCAATAGTCATGAGCCAGAAGAGGCTGGTATTACTTGGGGTAACTCATTTTGTAAGTCTAGGATTGATTTTATATTCTGTTCTTATTCTTTGATGCCTTCTTATTGTAAACCTCTTAGTAACGTTTTATCCGATCATAAGGTTTTATTTTTTTAAATCAAAAACAGGTGATCTTAAACATGCTGCGAGAAAGTCCTGGAAACTAAACATTTCTCTTATCAGATCTGCAGGTTATTAGATTTTGTCTTTTATAAGAGATGCAGGCGGAAGAGAGATTTTAACAAGTCCATTATTTTGTGGTGGGAGAAAACGAAAATACATATCAAAATTTTTCATAGGCCTTAGCAGGCAGAAGACCCTGGAGAAACGGAAGTTTTATGCAGACTTGAATACCCGTCTGCAGACTTTTTAAATTTCGGGATCAGGGGGTGTCTGTGGACAGGGAGATTACAGAGGTTAAAGATGAAATCTCCAGATGTCTGGAAAAAAGAGGTCCAAAGTATGCCACCTTGAGGAGGACGAGACATGTTCTAGATACTTTAAGAAAATTAATAACAAAAAGACAGTAATAGAAAAACTCGAGGGCGAGACTACTATCCCCGGTATTTTAGGTAAGACCTATGATTTCTATGCGGATCTTTTTAATGAAAAAACTGTTGATTTTAATTTTTTATCGGATTCATTGAAAGAGACTGACCTTGTTTTAAACTGTTTCTAAGTCCTTTTTAGCATAAGATATTTTGGAAGAGGAAATTTTAGAAACTACCAGGAGTTAAGAAAGGAAAGGTACCAGGCCCTGATGGCATGCCTATTGAATGTCATTGTTTATGGAATTTTAAAGAATGATTTACTTGATCTCTTTTCAGAAGTTTTTAGATCAAAAGCTCTCCCGGGGTCGTGGAGGAAGGGAGAGGTTTCTTTGCTATATAAAAAAGGTAACAAGGAGGAAATAAAAAACTGGAGGCCGATCACCTTGTTAAATTGTGATTATAAGATAATGGCTAAGATTTGCGCCAATAGATTGAAAACAGTGGTAAGTCAGATCATACACCCTAATCAAGTTTGTGGAGTCCCCGGGAGAAGCTCATGGGACACTCTGAACCTTTTAAAAGATATTTGCGATACCAAAGAAAGGAAAGGTTCTCTAGCTATATCATCATTAGATTTTGAGAAGGCTTTTGACAGAGTGTCGCATTTTTATCTTTTTAAGGTTTTAAAAAGGATGGGCATGCCTCAGAGTTTTATTGCTTCTTTAAAAGCCTTTTATCATAACTGTTCCAGTAAAATTTTAGTTAATGGTTTTAAGATTCAGGGTGTCATTTTAAAATCAGGTGGTAAACAGGGGTGTCCCTTATCCCCACTACTTTTTATATGTGCGATTGAGCCGTTTTTAAATATAGTACGTAAAGAAACAGATCCGAGGAGTCCCCCTGTCAGGTGGGGGGGTGGGACTTGAGGCCAAAGTAGTGGGTTATATGGATGATATTACAATTTTATGTAGGGACACCTTAGCACTGTAAAAAGCCTTAAAACAAACAAGTTTCTTTTGTTTTACATCAGGTTTTAAAGTTAATTTTAGTAAGTGCAGTGTTTTAAATATTGGAAATATGATTTTAGGTAATATTCCCGTCCTTGAAACTGGTTCGGTTCGGATCCTGGGAGTCTTTCGATGAATCTAATAATGGCATTTTAAGCTGGGATCTGGTAACCCAGAAAATTAACCAAAAAATAGGTATGTGGAATCTACGTAAATTAACTATGGAAGGTAAGGTTTTAATTATTAAGATGGTTATATTACCTATTTTACTGTACCTCAGTCTAGTGTTTCCTTCCCGAGAGGAAGCTCCAAAGAATAACTAGAGCTTTTTTTTATTTTCTTTTGGGGCTCTAAAATGGAGAAGCTTAGGAGGGAGGAAGTAACAAAACCCAAAGCACTAGTGTAACGTCTCTGCCGTTTCGGGTCCCGCGCTGCCCTCCGCTCGCACGCTGTGGCGAAGGAGGCGTGTTCAGTTTGGTTCTTTATGTAAGTTTCTTGCTGCTCAGTCTGAACATGGTCCTAGTTCTCTTGCTGTGTAAAGCCACACCCGTGTAATTAGGAACATTTCTCTCTGGACTGCATAGAGTTAATCTCTTCCTGGCCTGAGTGATTGACAGCCTGTGTACCTATCAGCTCTGGGGCTGGTCCCAGACTTTCTATAAACAGGTTGTCAGCCCTCACTTGGTCGCCGGTTATTGCTCTGTCTTTGCCTGCTCTCCTTGTGATATACCTTACTACTTTGTTACCTGATTTTCTGACCACTGGCTTTGACTATTCTCTTGGATTTTGACTTTGTACTGCTTTGCTCGTTTGTTACTGACCCCTTGGCTAGCTGACCTCCCTTTGTTGTTGTGCGTCTCGTCTGCGTTCTGTGTGATCACTTATTATAAGGAGGGACTGTCGACGTGGTTGCTGGCTGTCACCTAGGACAGATCGGGCAAGTTAGCCAGGGACAGTGGGGGGGATTCAGCTTAGGGTCCACTGTCTCGTGCCCCTCCCCCCTAGTTCTCCAGCAGCTTCTGGGGAATCGCTCCTCTAGTGATTCCCTTATAGAATAACCGACCCATACATTCTGCCATTGCTTCCCTTAGGATCAGCATGGATCCTATTCAGGGCCTTGCAGCCAAGTTGGAAGGTTTGGCAGGCCTGGTAGCTGATCTTGCTAAACAGGTTCAGACCCTTACTGAGGCTGCTGCAGCATCCCCGCTTGTTTCTTCCCCTTTTAAGGTGAAGATGTTACTTCCGGATCGTTTTTCAGGGGATCCTGAAAAATTTGAGACTTTCCGGGAGTCCTGTCGCCTGTATTTTCGGATTAATCCACATGCATCCCAGGCCCAAATGGTTGGAGTAGTTATATCCCTTCTACAGGGGGATCTACAGGCTTGGGCCCTTAAACTCGCTCCTGGGGCTGAGGAGTGGATTGACCTTGAAAAATTTTTTTTGTCTTTGGGGTCTAGATATGCTGAGCCAGATGTTAGAGAATAGGGTCTGCTTCTTCCAAGTTTTCTGTCTCTCCCTCTCTCTCTCCTGAAAAACCTTATATTTCTCCCATGACTCCTGGTGTGGAACCTATGCAACTGGCAGTTATGGATGCCAAGACGCGACGAGAGCATCGTCTCAGGAACAACCTCTGCCTCTACTGTGGTGCTTCCAGTCATTTCATCAGCGACTGCTCGATCAGACCTCGCAGACCAGCAGAAAAGCTTCAGTGCCTGAGTGGTAATCAGAAGAACCACTCAGGCAACCAGGTATTTGCTGATATGACTGCTTTGCACACTTTAAATTGTGCTACTGAGGAGACTGTCTTGGCTGCTAAAGGTGGGAAACACCAGGTGAATAAAAAATGTTTGCCTGGCCCACCAGTGTCTATGGTTGTGCAAAAAGACCCTGAATTGAAGGCAGAGAAAATACTGGGTCCTACTAAAACTGGTTTATCTGGTGAGGGTCCGGTGGCCCCTCATAAAGGGGGGGGTACTGTAACGTCTCGGCGCCGCCCTCCGCTCGCATGCTGTGGCGAAGGAGGCGTGTTCAGTTTGGTTCTTTATGTAAGTTTCTTGCTGCTCAGTCTGAACATGGTCCTAGTTCTCTTGCTGTGTAAAGCCACACCCGTGTAATTAGGAACATTTCTCTCTGGACTGCATAGAGTTAATCTCTTCCTGGCCTGAGTGATTGACAGCCTGTGTACCTATCAGCTCTGGGGCTGGTCCCAGACTTTCTATAAACAGGTTGTCAGCCCTCACTTGGTCGCCGGTTATTGCTCTGTCTTTGCCTGCTCTCCTTGTGATATACCTTACTACTTTGTTACCTGATTTTCTGACCACTGGCTTTGACTATTCTCTTGGATTTTGACTTTGTACTGCTTTGCTCATTTGTTACTGACCCCTTGGCTAGCTGACCTCCCTTTGTTGTGCGTCTTGTCTGCATTCTATGTGATCACTTATTATAAGGAGGGACTGTCGACGTGGTTGCTGGCTGTCACCTAGGACAGATCGGGCAAGTTAGCCAGGGACAGTGGGGGGATTCAGCTTAGGGTCCACTGTCTCGTTGTGCCCCTCCCCCTAGTTCTCCAGCAGCTTCTGGGGAATCGCTCCTCTAGTGATTCCCTTACAACTAGTAGGAAAAGATTTTCCTGATTTTAGAACCTTCCTTTTAATTAAATATTTCTGCTACGTTAATGGCTTTTTTAAAGATTATTGGGCTTACTTTTTGCGCTATTTTATTGTTTTTTTTATGAGAAGATACAATTGGTATGAAATGGTTTTAAGTTCTCATCATGCTTTTAACCCTCCTGAACACTAATTTTAGGAAAAATCGTGTCTTTTAACCTTAGTAGTCTAAATATAATTGATCTTAATAGCCGTAAAGTTTTACATAATATTAAAATGCAGATTTTATTTACTCCCGTAAGAAATTTTAATGAAAATAAGAGTTTAAAAGTGTGGAAGATGACTAATATAAAATATCTTTTAAACCAACAGAAAGACATCGCTTGGAGTGCCACCCATGACTGCCTTCCTTGTAGAGCATTTCAGCATCGTAGAGGGCTAGCAACCAAGGGCAGGGTGCCGTGAAGAGGAGACTCCGGAACACGTGCTATGGTCATGTAATTTCGCCATATTAGTTTGGAGCCGCATCCTGCCCTTGATCCAGAAAATCACTACTATTAGAGATATATTTCTTTGGATGCAACCCTGTACGGGTGCTTGGAATGTTCTAATAAAACTAAAAATGCTTGCATGGAAAATAATAAATTGTACCAGGTTTGCGTTGTGGGCGGCACGGAATATACTACTATTTAGGCATGATTGTATCCCCATTGAAGATGTTTTAAAATTGGTTTTAAGCAAAATGTACAAATATTATATGTTAGATCAAAAACACCATCCACTATTAAGGAAATGGTTTTTACGGGAGTGGGGTTCCATTATATAAATACTACCAGATTTTGTATGTAATACATGATTTTATGATTGTTTTTATGTAATGTTGGAATTTTGTTGACTGATTTGTATTTATTGTAAACTCTTATGTTTTTCAATAAAGCTTCCTCCTTGAGGGGAATCCAACTGAAAAATCTGTTCTAGATCGCTTCTCGGCCTTTTGACAAGCGATCAAGTGTAGTATCTGATCAGTGGTGCTGCATTTGAAAGCAAACCAAAGTACAGGTTCCTTGTGTACCCTTCCCCTCGGCCTGGTGGGATCGTCCGGGTTTATTGTCCGGACTTCACCCACCTGTTGCTATTGGGGGGTAGGCTTCGTCCCGGGAAAACGAGTTGCGATCCCCCCAGCGACTTCTAGGCGCTCACTTGGTGGCCCTAGAAGACAGTGCGTCATTTTGGTTTACCATGGCGCATACATTCGAGCAGGTGCCAGAATTTGCCCGGCTGCATGACTGAGGATACATCTCAGTGGAGTAGACCATAAATACAATAATGTAAGATCTGTTACTGAACATATTGTTGGGAAGTATCTTGGCTGCCCAAAGGGTTTCATCTTGTCTATGCAATATTACCCCAAATTAGGTGATTATAACATCACTTTCATAAATACGGCGATCTGGAGGCAGGCCTTGAAGAGCGCCAGAAAAAATTTTCTAAAGATGCGGTCAGAAGGGATAGATATTCTGACCCATCTAGATGAAAGAGAAATACTAATTGTTAAAATGTTTTCTCCTTTTGTTTTAGAAGCGGAGATTCATCTCTTTCTGGCTAATTTTTTTGACAATGTTCTGTTCCAAAAGAAGGTGCTAAATGTCTGCGGGATTTGGAACTGCAAAAGAATTTACCTGGTGAAGCTCCGGAGAGATGCTGATGGTCAGATGCTTTTGCCTCCTGCCCGCTTCAGGCTTGGAACCGTGAATGGCGACCTCTTTTTTAATTGGATGCCGGCTTTCTGCAGGAAATGCGGTAGATATGGTCACCCCCAAGAAATGTAAATAGTACGTGTAGAAATTGTGGTAGTACCGAGCATTCTTTTAAGGAGTGCTCGGTCCCTAAGTAGTGCAACTTTTGCCAAAGAAGTGATCATGTGTATAGAGACTGCAAAATCCGCCTAGGTATCGGAGACTACAATGAACCAAAGGCACCCCTGCATGATGTATCACAGACCTGTCAGGTAAGAAAGGAGACACAGGATATTGATATCAGCAATGGTGAGGAGCCAGAATTGGAGTCTATGGAGGCCGGAGGTGCTGAGCCGCAGGGGACCCCTGATGGTTTTGTTTAGGTCATGCCCAAAAAGGCAAAAAAGCGTGGTTCTAAAGCCAGGTCTAAGGGTGTTGCAAAAAAAGATGGTGCAAGTGCAGAAACCCATGACCCAGGGCTTGACTCGGAAGAGTCAGACTCCGAGATACAGCATAGGGAGGGCCGTCCTAAAAGGGGCAAAAAGGGCAGCTTGGAGGTGGTGGTGCCCATGGATGCGGAGGCCTCCGCAGTAGTGGGGGTGTCTGCGCCAAGTGGCACCGTCCCTTCGGGTTCAGTGGGCGATATGCCATGTGGCCAGCCTCCTCCTGAAGACAGACCCCTGCCAGGTCCGAGGGAGGAGGCGGTCCCCCCTGACGGGCCTCCTGTAGAAGCTGAGAGTGAGAAGGATTCAGTGGGCGAGGATTTGAACGCTCAAGACCTTATTGGCTTTATTTCTGAAAGTGACACGGAGACCCGTGTTGGGGTCCCCTGTGGTGAGATGTATTGTCAGTCCTTTTCTTCCCTCTCCAGGGGGCGCCTCGGACATAAGTGGAGAGGTTGAATTGAAAAGACAGGTCAGTGATGAATAAGTGAGTGAACAGACTAGTAGTGTAAGCCTTTTTTTTGAACTGAACTATGTCCATTCCGTAATTTATTGTCACTTAATACCACTCCAATGGCTACACAAATAAAAAGGAGTCTCAATGTGAGGGGTGTGAAGACGAAAACAAGAAGAGTGGCAATTTTTAATTTTTTATCCTTTTAACTGCCTCGGTTTACTTTCTGCAGGAGTGCGGCATTCCTTTCCCGTCCTGTTACCAGAAGTACGAGCAGGACTGGACATATGGATCATCAGTCTGGTCCGGGTCAAATGAGTCCAGATCAGCGGGGGTCGCCATTCTCTTTAAAGGGAATGTTTTGATTGATTTTATTGAAGAAATTTTGCCAGGACGGATTTTATTAGTTAAGACTTTTATCAATGGTATTAGATGGCAGTTTTTAAATTTTTATGCTTCCCCAGATAAAAATGAAAGGGCAAGGATGCTAGAGGTACTGGCTCTATCAATCCATCTGAACCCCTCATCCTTGCCGGGGATTTTAATTGCATTCTCAGAGGTGAGCGTCGGCTGTCAAATAGTACAAGTCGAAACTATGACAAAACTTCTGGCACACTTCAAAATATGATTTTAGACGCAAAATTAATTGATGTATACAAGTTTTGCAATAGGGGTGTGCCAGAGGCAGCCGGCGTTACCTGGAGTAATGAATCATGTAGTTCAAGAATAGATTTTATCTTTTGTTCTGAGGATGTGCTGCCATCCAAATGCGAGGTTTTAACTAATGTTTTATCAGATCATAAAGTTTTATTATTTTCAGTGTCTATTAATACAAATAAGTTTTATGGTCATAAGTCCTGGCGTCTTAACACTTCGCTTTTAGAGGATCCACAAATCTTGGAAGATTTTAAAAGGTTTTATCTGAAGTGCAGACGGGTGAAGGATCCTGATGTCCCTTTTAACTCTTGGTGGGATTTTATGAAAAAAAAAAATGATCAGATCCCTTTTTCATCTCTGTTAGTAAGAAGAAAATGGTAGAGAAACGGAGAATGTATTTTAGTCTAAACACCCGCCTGCAGACCTTGTATAAACTAAGGTCTCATGGGGTAGATGTCAGCACTGAGATCTTGGTTTTAAAAGAAGAAATAGCAAAGTACCTGGAACAGGAGGGTAAAATTATTTTTTGTTCTAAAATTAAACACGTAGAGGAGAATGAAACTTGTTCCAGGTACTTTCAAAAAAATCAATGGAAAAAGAAAACTGCTATGAAAGAGATAGATGGGGAAACCACTATACAAGGTATTTTAAAAAAAAAAAAAAGTGTATGGCTTTTACTCTGACCTTTTTAGTGCCAAGTCTGTGGATCCGGATTTTATTAAGGACTCATTGAAGGAGGTAACGGCTATTTTAGATCCTGTCTCAGCACTTTTTATCTCAACCCATTACAGAGCAGGAGGTTTTATAGACAATTTGGAGTTTTAAAGCAGGTAAAGTTCCTGGCCCTGATGGCATGCCCTGGGAGTTATGTAAAGTTTTATGAGGTTTTAAAGCTTGATCTTTTTAACCTTTTTACGGAAACTTTTAACTCTAAGAAAATGCCTCCGTCCTGGAAGGAAGGGTGAGGTCTCATTATATAAGAAGGGAGATAGGACTGATCTTAAGAACTGGAGGCCTATCACCCTTCTAAACATGAATTATAAAATAAATGGCTAAAATCTGCGCAAACCGGTTAAAAAAGATAGAGAAAATAATCCATTCAAACCAGGTTTGCGCGATCCCAGGAGGGAGTATATGGGACAACCTTATTTTAATTCGGGATATTTTAGAAGAGTCAAAGGCCAGGGGAAATAATCTTGCTATTTTATCTATAGATTTTGAGAAGGCCTTTGACAGGGTGTCCCATTTTTTTTGTTTAGAGTTTGAGAGAGAATGGGCGTGCCAGAAGGGTTTTTATTGTCTCTTAAGGCATTTTATGAAGGTTTTAGGACACAGGAGATAGTTTTAAGATCTGGGGTGAAACAGGGGTGTCCCTTGTCCCCACTGCTTTTTATTTGTGCGTTAGAGCCTCTACTCTGCGTGATAAAGGAGAGATAAGCAAATTCGTGGAGTTCCTCTTCCAGGCGGTGGCGGAGTGGAGGCTAAAGCAGTGGGGTACATGGATGATGTAGCAATTTTTTGTCGGGACGCCCCTGTCGTCAACAAAACATTAAAACAAATAAGTTTTTATTGCTGTGCTTCCGGCTTTAAAGATTAATCTCAATAAAAGTAGTATTTTAGGTATCGGAAGCATAGATTTTACGGATATTCCTGTGTCTAGATCTGATTGTCACTATTTTAGGGGTCCCCTTCAATGAGTCCAATGATGGTCTTAGAAGTTGGAACATGGTGGCGGATAAGGTAAACAAAATGATATGTATGTGGAACCTGCGGAAATTGTCTATGGAAGGGAAAGTTCTGATTTTAAAAATGGTTATTTTACCCATTTTACTATATTTAAGTATAGCTTTTCCCCCTCCTACGGTTTTACTTAATTATTAAATCTTGTTTTACTTTTTTCTGGGGATCCAAGATAGAGAAATTAAAACGCGAAATAGTAATAAAAGAGAAAAATAAAGAGGGTAAGGATGTCCCAGATTTTAGTACATTTCTTTTATTAAAGCATTTTAGTTATGGTTTTAATACTCTTTTTAAAAACAACTATTGTATTTTACTCGTTTCAATCTAGGTTTCTTTATGCATAAATTTCGATGGTTTGAAATAGATCTGCAATCACCATATGCCTTTTCTCTATCGCAGCATTATACGGTATTTGAAAAAATAGTTAACATTTTTAGCTTGAAGCAGGATGTCAAGAGGAGGAATCAGTACAACATATTTTTTGGGACTGTGGCTTTGCAAAGACTTTTTGGGCAAAGATAACACCGTTACTATGGAAAATGGAGGGCCTCCGGAGACTGTCTTATAATGCAATACTCTATGGACTTTTTTGCAGCCCCTCCGGGGACCAACAAGCCATGGTGTGGAAGACCATGAACTGTGCCAAGGACGCGCTCGAGGGCCAGAAATATTTTAATTTTTAAAGCATGAAGTTTTATCTGTGGATGATGTATTAAAATTATGTTTTAGCTATATGCATTTGAATTACATTTTAGATAAAAAAGCAAAATCCCCGTTTTTAAAAAAAAAAAAGGTTTTTGAATGAATGGAATTCTGCTGTGTAATCCGCCACCATGTGTCCTCTTAAGAAGGTTCCAAGCCTGAATTTTATCTTTGTATGTGTTGATATTTGGTATCTTTTTTGATTTCATTGTAATGCTGATTATTTTTTAATAAAACAGCCCCTTTGTGGGTAGTAACTAAAAAAAAAAACAACTGTTCTAGATTGCTTCTCGGCCTTTTGGCTAGATCAAGTGTAGTAAGGTGTTTCTGGTCTTGCTGCCTTGGTCTGGTTGGAAGGTGTTAGGGTTCCTCCCCTCTCAGCCTTGTGGGATCGCTCGGGTTCTTGTAACCTGGGCCCCACTTGCTGCTATAGGGAGGGGGGCTTAGTCCCCAACAACGAGTTGCGATCCCCCTGGCCTCAGAACTGCCTTGTGTGGAACTAAGGTGCAGCCCCGTTGTGAGCATTACTTTTGACGGTCGTTTTGGTGTTGCGCTATGGCTTCGGAAGCCAACCCCATGCCGGAATGGGCCCGGCTACGGGACTCTATTAGAGTCTCCGTTTCTAAAGATGCTCATAAGTCGATTCCCTTTCTGACTGGTATCCTTCTGGAGAAGGCGATGAAGATTGAGACGGAGGTGATGTCCATGCAAGATTACTGAGACGTGGGATTTATGATATTGCCTTTAGGTCTGCGGAGCTCCTGAACAAAGCCATGGAGAATTTTAAGGATCAAAGGAAGGCCTTTCTGAAAGAAGGTTTACGGGTGGATCGTTACAATGTGGATGAGAGGAGAAGGGTAACCATAAAAATGTATTCCCCGTTTATCACGAAGATGGAGGTAACTCGCTTCATTAATATTTTTTTTGATAAAGTTATCCCGGAAGGGCGAGTCTACAATGAGTGCGGGTTATGGAACTGCAAATTTCGCTATATGGTGAATTTACGGTTTGATGAGAATGGTAGGCCCAAGCTCCCTCCTGCCCGTTTTAAATTTGGAAATGTGAATGGCGACCTCTTTTTTAATGATATGCCACCTTTTTGCTGAGCTTGTGGCGTCTATGGGCACGATAAAGAGCACTGTGTAGTTACATGCAGAAATTGTGGTAGCAAGGTTCACTCAATGAAGGAGTGTCCAAAGCCTAGACGGTGCAATTTCTGTCAAAGGGAAGGCCATGTGTACAGAGAGTGCCCCCATAGACGCCCAAGTGAGGATGATGATGATGACAGGGAGCAGCCCGAGGCACCCTCACAGGGAGGGACAGCGGAACAGCCCGGGCCACAAACCGAGGAGCAGGCGAGTGACACATGCCGTGCTAATGTAGAGCCTCCCACAGAGAACACAAGCTCTGACTTGCCAATGGGCTTAGATACAGGCGGGTCCAGTAAATCAGACTGAGTGTAAGTAAGGGGAAGAGGAAGATGGTTCCTTCCCAACTGGACCCGCCCACGAAGCAAGGTCGAGATGATTTGCCTGGTTGTGATATTGAGCCTGGGTCTCCTAAAAATGGCGAGGCAGAGCAAGTGGTGGTAAAGGAAGGTCGCCAGAAAAGGGACAGAAAAAAAGTGAGAGAAAGAGTGGGAGAAAGAGTGAGAAGGTAGTGGCGGAAGGGGAACCAATGGACGAGTCCCAAAAAATGGATGAGTCCACCCCGAAAGCTTCTGTGCCGCCCTCCCAGGTGGCACCAGAGAATACTGCCCTGCCGGATGACTCTGAACCCTTAACATGTGCGCAACGGCCTCCTCCTGTTGACGATCCTACTGGATGGGGTCTGAGGGAGGAGGTTGAGTCCCATGGCGACCTTCCAGAGGAAATTTTTCCTGAGATAAGCTCCTCAGATGAGGATGTGAATGCTCAGCCAAGGGAGACCCAGGGATGGCTACATGACTACCCCAGATATAAAGCTGGTCCTTTAGGGCCTGTTGGCGGGGATTTAAGCAGTGATAACTCCTCGGTTGTATCGATGGAGACAGTACATACTGATGATGAGAATGTGAGTGATTTAGGCCAGGGTAGTTCCGCTGTCTGAAGAAGATTTCTGATTTTACCTTGGATCTCCCTTAATGTGAGGGGTGCAAAAACAAAGAGGAGAAGGGCTGCTCTTTTTACCTGTCCTGCCTGGCAGCCTTAGTTTTATTTTTGCAAGAGTGCGGCATACCACATAGTTTGAACTATAAAAAATACAAAAGAGAATGGACTTACGGCACTTCAGTTTGGTCTGGTTCTAACGAATCTAGTGCCTCAGGGGTCGCCATTCTTTAAGAGAAATGTTTTAGTGGATTTTATTCAAGAAGTTTTACCAGGACGCATTTTATTAGTCAAGGCTTATTGACGACATCAGATGGCAATTTTTAAATGTTTATGCTTCGCCGGATAAGACAGAGAGCGAGGATGTTGGAGATGCTGCTGCTTTTTATCAACTCTTCAAGCCCCTCATCCTCGCAGGCGATTTTAATTGTGTTTTAAGAGAACGCCAGCTGACAACTAGTTCCTCTAGGAACTATGACAAGACCTCCAGTATGCTCAAAGATTTGATTCTGGACTGTGGTTTGACTGATGTATATAAAGAGTGCAATAGGGGCATGTCGGAGGAAGCCGGCGTTACCTGGAGCAATGCCACCTGTTGCTCCAGGATCGATTTTATCTTCTACACTTTTAATGTATTGCCATCTGAATGTAGCCTTACCTAATATTTTATCTGACCATGTGCTTTTATCTTTTAAAGGTGAAGCTTGATGCCAGCTGTTTTAATGGTCGGAAATCCTGGAAGTTAAACGTTTCCCTTTTAGAGGATCCAGAGGTTTTTAATGATTTTAAAGTGTTTTATGAAGAATGTAAGCGGGTGAGGAAGCCTCATACTCCCATACCTATATGGTGGGGTAGAATGAAAAAGAAAAGAACTTTATTAATATAAGTAAAAAGAAAAAATAAGGAAAAGCTCGCTATGTATGAGGAACTCAACACCCGCTTACAGGCCCTGTACAAATTAAGAGATAATGGGGTGGAGGTGGGTAAGCAAATACATGATATAAAGGAAGAAATCACCGGGTGCCTGGAGCAGAGAGGTAAGGAGATAATTTTTCGTTCAAAGGTACAGCATGTAGAGGAGAACGAGACCTGCTCCAGGTACTTTAAGTACATAATAAAAAAGATATAAATTGACAACATAGAAGGTGATTTTAGTGTACAGGTCATTTTAGGAAAAAGTACATACTTTTTATTCTGATCTTTTTAGCGCTAAACCTGTGGATCCTAGTTTTTTAGAAGACTCACTGATGGAGATCCAAATGGTTTTAAGTCCTGCTTCCCAACTGGTTTTATCTAATGAGCTGGGGGAGCAGGAGGTTTTAGAGTCAGTTAAAAGTTTTAATTTAATTAAAGATATCATAGAAGATACTAAAGATCGTAAAAGTAAACTCGCCATTTTATCTATAGACTTTGAGAAGGCGTTCGACCAAGTATCCCAGTTTTATCTTTTTAAGATCTTAGAGCGCATGGGTATACCAGAGGGTTTTTTACTGTCTCTCAAGGCTTTTTATAAAAATTGTACTAGCCGGATTTTAGTAAACTGGCTCAAGACACAGAAGGTGGTTTTAAAATCGGGGGTAAAACAGGGGTGTCCCTTATCCCCACTGCTTTTTATTTGTGCATTGGAACCACTTTTGGCCTCGATAAGGAATGATAAGATGGTGCGTGGAGTACGCCTGCCTGGAGGAGGAGGGGTACAGACCAAAGCAGTGGGGTATATGGATGACGTGACGAATTTATGTAGGGACACCCCTTCTCTGCAGAGAGCCCTTAGGCAAGTAGACTTATTGCTGTGCTTCAAGTTTTAAAATAAATTATGACAAAAGTAGTATTTTAAATATTGGAGGCATGGCTCTTATGGATGTTCCCGTGCCTGGTGTCTGAGTCCATTACTATTTTAGGAGTCTCCTTCAGTGAGCAGAATAATGGTGCTTTTAGCTGGGACATGGTGGCGGAGAAGGTGAACAAGAAACTTTGCATGTGGAACCTGAGGAAGCTAACTATGGAGGGTAAGGTACTGATTTTAAAAATGGTGATCCTCATGATTCTTTTATATCTAAGTATGGTTTTCCCTCCCCCTACGGTTTTATTAAAGGGGATCACCAAGGTTTGTTTCACCTTCTTCTGGAGTTCCAAAGCAGAAAAATTAAGATTCAAAATTGTGGTACAAACAAAAAAGGGAGGCAAAGATTTTCCTGATTTTAGTAGGTTCCTTTTAATAAAATTCTTTTGTTATTGTCTTAATTCCCTTTTTAAAGGAGCATCACTGGTCTTACTACTTGCGTTTTAACACAGGGCATTTTATGCGGAGGTTGGGGTGTTTTAGTACAGTTTTATCCTCACCTTATGCTTTTAATTTGCCTCGTCACTACATTATTTTAGATAAGATAGTTGCTCTTTAATTTGAGAGGGAAAAGTATAGAGGAACTGAGGAATAGTAAGGCCTTGATAAAAAGAATGAGGGAGAATGAAATGATAACTAATATAGCCTATTTTAATGAAGAGCATTGTACATATGTATGGTGTATGGTTAATCTTCCCTCTCTTTTTAATCAGCAGATGGACCTGGCCTGGAGTTGCGTTCAGGAGTGTCTTCCATGCCGTGCATTTCAACATCGGAGAGGATATGCGAGGTCCATCGTCTTTTCTGTTTGTAATGTATAAACTGTACTGTGATTAATTTTTAATAAAAACCGCCATTTTATTTTTTTTTTTTTTGCTTTTATCTGTCTTTTTGTTCTGCTTGAAAATGGGATCTTTTGTGTATGCAGACAATTCCTTTGTCTATACAAGAGAGGAACTTCTGCAGCTTAGAGACACAGCAGGACGGCATACCATCTGGTCACACATCCCCCACGAGCTTTGGAGAAAGAAAAAGCGGGTGAGGGGATGCAGAGCTGGTACTCTTCAGAGGATTAAAAAGAGGCGTTACCGACCAGCTGTTCCCTCCATCATCATGGGCAATGTGAGATCTCTTGCAAACAAGATGGATGAACTAACAGCGCTCACCAGGCATTATCAGGAGTTTCGGGCATGCAGCATGATGCTACTTACAGAGACTTGGCTCACTGAAGTTACTCCTGACCCTCTGGTCTCCTTGGATGGTTTTAAACTCCTTCGGGCAGACAGGACAAGGGAGAGCGGTAAGAGGAAAGGAGGAGGGCTGGCAATGTTTGTGAATAATAGATGGTGTAATCCTGGGCACATTGTGATTAAGGAGCAAACTTGCTGTGAGGACATTGAACTATTAGCTGTGAGCATGAGACCTTTCTACCTACCAAGGGAACTATCGCATGTCATCGTGATAGCTGCATATGTCCCCCCCTCTGCGAAAGCTGACACTGCCTGCGAGGTCCTACAAGCCACGCTGAGCCTTTTACAGTTAAAACATCACCAGGCCCTCTTTCTTGTGTCAGGTGATTTCAACCATGCCTCTCCATCATCCACACTGCCCAATTTCACACAGTATGTAACCTGCCACACAAGAAGAGACTGATTGTGGTGCACATGATGAGCCCTCATGTTCATTTAGACGATATCCTGCGCTTCCTGGACAAACATGTGCAAATTGTGCAGTCTGAGAAACTGATGAATTCAGAAGACCTATGGTCAGGAAAGTACAGGATTTTTGCTAAATTTTGGGAGAACCATGCAACAACTGGGATTGGGGGTCTGAACCACCCCCCTTCCTTTTTCCATATTGGCAGAGAAAGAGGCCATTTATTTTATAATGGCATGCCGTCTTGTTGCAACAGATGTGAGCGGTTTGGTCACTGGGCTGCTACATGTGACCAACAGGAGAAATGCAAACGGTGCCTACAATACGGTCATGCTGCAGCAAATTGCAAAAATGATATTCTGTGTAAGGTCTGCTTTTGTCCTGGACATTCCTTTAAGGATTGTCCTAGTAGGAAAGAAAAGCCTCTACGCCTCTCCTATGGTAGAAGAGAGAGCAGTTTTGTTTAATTACATATCCTTTTCTCTTTCCGGTACAACTCCTTTAATTTTATGTGGAGATTTCAATTTCCTCAGGGAGAAAGTAGTGAGGCAAAGTACAGCACAGAGTGCCCGTCATGACAAGACCAGGCGTCTGCTGGAAAATATGATATCTGATTTTCATCTCATTGATACGTGGAAAACTTTCCACTTCCCTGATCCTGGCTATATGTGGGAAAGTGACCTTTGTAAGAGTTTTAACAGCAAACTTCATCTACAGACAAATCTTTTCAGACCATAAATTATTACGTGTAGTGTTACAGATTCCAGCAGAACCACGTGGAAAAGGGGTGTGGAAACTAAATGTCTCTATGCTTGAAGATGAGGTGGTAAGAGCTGATTTTTTAAAATTTTATGCAAATTTGCGTGGTGAGAAGCATAAGTTTGATGGACTTTTACTATGGTCGGAGTATGTAAAAAAAACGATGTGAACAATTTTTCTCCCAGATGGGGATTAAGCTCGCACAAAGGAAAAAGAGATGGTACAGAAGACTAACTTTGCATTTACAGATACTCTATAAATTGCGTAGTCTTAATCTGGATGTGAGCGAGCAAATAAGCTAGTTTAAAAAGGAAATTCACGATGCCATTGAAGAGAAAGGTAAAAAAAAAATCTATGCCTCTAAAATTATTCATGCAGAGACTAATGAGACATGTTAAAAAAGTGACAGATCCAGGAACCCATTCAACAGCTGGAAGGAGCTACAGATTCTCAAGGTATGCTTGAAAAAACTAGAAAATACTATCAAGAGTTGTTTGGAGAGAAAAATATTGATCAAACACTTTTTAAATGACACCTTGGATGTTTTAGAAAATGTTATCTGTTACTGATCAATAGGTTTTAACTGAAGCTTTAAACACAGGATGAGTTACTTATTGCTATGAAAAGTTTTTCTAGGGGGAAGATCAAGAGCTGACGGTCTCCCCATAGAATTCTATTTGACTTTGTTAAACCTCTTAAAAGACTTATATTTGATTAAGGAAGCTTGTAGTTGTGATGTTTTACCTGTTTCATGGAGATCTGGTGTTATTACCCTGATTTTTAAAAAAGGCGAAAGAAACTGCTTGGACAATTGGAGACCAATTACGCTTTTAAATGTTGACTAAGATTTTATCTAAAATTTTAGTTAACAGGATGAAGCCAATTTTAAACAAGATTATCCACGTAGACCAAGTTTACGCTATTCCAAAAAGAGGTATCTGGTCACATTTAAACACCATAAGAGACGTCATCTGGTACCAACAAGATCGTAAGCAAGACTTGGCCATTTGAAATCTTGATTTTTTAAAAGCGTTTGATAGAGTCTAGCATGTTTTTCTATGGCAGGTTTTAAAAAAGATGAACTTTGATGCCTTTTTAAAAATTTTAAGACTTTTATACAGGGAGAATACAAGTAAGATCTTAATTAACGGCCTTTTAACGGAAAATGTCTTTTTAAATTCTGGTGTGAAGCAAGGGTGCCCCTGTCGCCTATCTTATTTATTTGCGCAATCGAGCCGCTATGTGAAATAAGAAAGGACAAGGTTATCAAAGGAGTACCCATCCCTGGAGGTGGGGGACGTCAGGTTAAAATCAAGAGTTATATGGATGACGTCACTGTTTTGTACCACTGAAGAATCCATTAGAAGGGCCATATGGAATACTATTTTTGTGAAGCTTCCGGTTTTAAATTAAATATAAATAAGTCTGAATGTTTTTTAACTAATTTATGCAATTTTACCATCCCTGATTTAAAGTTACAGAAAGAGAAGATCAAAATCCTCTGCGTATTTTTTGACTCCAAGAATGATGGCTCCCATAGCTGGGAAATTGTGAAGGATAAAATCCAGAAGAAGATCAGTTATTGGAAGCTGCGTAAGCTAACTTTTAGAGGCAAAGTTTTGATAAGGACTATTTTAATACCTAACTTATTGTACCTGAATACCGTCTTTCCTCCGAGTTATAATATGCTGCGATGTTTACTGAGGACTGGGTGTCCCCAAATTGTCTGTTTTACTTTCCATTAACTATTTATCTTTATGTTTCAGAAACCTTGCTGCTTTGAATGATTGGGGCTGTTTTCTGAGGTATGCTGCTGGCCATATATTTAGGCGCTACAAATGGTTCTACTGCCTGCAGACAACTTCTGTGCTGATTGATAGTCCACGGCAATACAAGCATCTGGAGAAGACCATTAAAGAACTGCATCTAGAACAACTGGACATTTGTGTCTTACCTGTTTCATGGAGGATCCTTAAGATTTACAGGGACAGGGATTTGTTGTCGCCAGTCAAGAACTACAGCTACTCCGTTTCCAAGAAAATTTGGACTAATGTTGATGCCCCATTCCTGGACAATTCCTTAAAAGATATTGCGTGGTTGAGTGTCCATGAGATTCTGCCAACTAAGGCCTTTCAATATATAAGAGGCTACAGTAGTACGGCCTGTTGCCCCAGGCCGTTCTGTTGCGACGATGAGTCAACCATGCATATCCTGTGGAACTGTCAGTATGCCCAAAATGTCTGGAAGTCTATTGGTGAATTGTTAAAATTCATTTCAGGACTGCCCAAACTGGACTTTTTTGTTGTTCTCTATGGACTGTTTTCCAGTGTTTCTAAAGAAAAATCAAGAATTATATGTATTTTCGTTAATTGCGTTAAGCGTGCTTGTTGGACTGTGCGCAATATTTTACTTTTCAAAAGGGACTGTTTCTGAAAAAGAATGTGTTAAAATTGCTTTAAGTGGTGTTCACACTTATTTTCTGCTAGATGCCAAAAAAAATCGGCAAAGTCAGAGCTAACAAGCTGTGGAACCTGAGATTGTTGAATATTTTGTTTGCAGATTGATGCTTTGTTTGTTTTACCGTTTATTTTGACAGGTTATGATGATGACTGATATATTGATTACTATTTGTTTTGATGTATTGTGTTATGTTTTTTGTTTATGTATGCTCTGACTGATGTTATTTTGTTAAATAAAAATGTAAAAATCTGTTCTAGATCGCTTCTCGGCCTTTTGGCTATACCTTGAGCACAGAGGAGGGATCGCAGCGAAGGCTGTCAAAATGACTTCAACATTGCACTGCGCTACCATTCGTCCATTGGGAAAGAACGATTATAGGATACGGGATTCCTTTAGAATTGACATGGAAGAAATCAGTCGGGATACCATGACCCTTAAGCACACGGTAAGAGATATTCTGATTACCGGACTGGGAGTGAAGAACAATATTCTGGCTATCCAAGAGGCACCAGGAAGATTTACCCTGACCTTAACATCATCTGCTGCTTGCCGTGAGTTTGAGAATTTTAAGAAATAGAAAACGTGCAGACATTTTTAGAGGGCTAACATTCACTATACTGTATGAAGAAGATGTGCAAATTGTCCACATGATGAGTCCCCATGTTAAAATAGAGGACATTTTGCAATTTAATAGATTTATTATTTCTAGGCATGAAAAGTTTTTTAATTCTGAAGAGCTATGGACTGGGAAGTACAAGATTTATGGTGTGTTGCGTGAAAACCACTCTACTGCAGGGATAGACGGTCATTCCCACCCCCCTCTTTCTTCAGAATTGGCAGGGAACGTGGGTGTTTGTTCTATAATGGCCAAATTTTGCCATAAGTGTAAGAAGTTTGGTCATTGGGCTGCGGACTGCACTGACATGCAAACATGCAAGAAATGTATGGACTATGGTCATTCTGCTGCTGACTAAAAATGTTGTCAAATGCAATGTGTGCTTTAACTCTGGACATACCTTCAGAGACTGCCCAGCCCGGACCAAAAGCTATGCAGCCACTGCTAGACCTCAGGCTGAACCACAGCCGGGACCACGCCCTGGACCCCACCCTGGACTACGCCCAACTTCACAGTCAGACTCTGCAGCTAAAGAAGGGAGAAAGTCTACAGAGGCACCTGTGGAGACCAAGCCACCTGAATGTGAGGCTAATATGGCCGAGATAGTGGAGGAGATGAACGTGAGTATGTCTGCGCCTAAAACCTGGAGTGATAGGGTAGCGGAGATGGAGGAGTCTTATGTGCCAGAAACCCCTGAGGGCGAAATGGGGGCGGAGGCTAGGGATACTCCCCTGGCGGAGGCAGTCGTCTCGCCGGACGGGGTGGAAGCCATGGACCAGTCCATCCCCCGCCCTAAGAGGAAGCCTGCTGAGAGGGAGGGGCCTCTTGAGCGCATGACCAAAAATTCGGCTCTTACAGAAGAATCTCCTCTGGTCAGAAAGGCTCCTTGTAAAAACGCCTCTGAAGCTGTTGCAAGGGCGAAAGCCTCATGGGAAGCCGCCGGACGTCTCCGCTTCGGACCCTGAGAACATACATGTTACGGAGTCATTCTGCATACAGTGGTACCAGGGTGGCTGGTGGCTCTGACTTGCCTTAAGCCATGGGATGACCACGATACGTGTGGCCTCCTTAAACGTAAGGAGCATAAGGGGTTCTAACAAAAGAGCCGCCTTTTTGTCTTTCGCTAGAAGCGAAGGATTTGACTTATTTTTCCTCCAAGAATGTGCTTTAAGTTATGATATCAATTATGCATATTTGAGGAAGGAATGGGAGTTTGGTTTTTCTGTATGGTCAGGTGACAACCTGACAAAAAATACAGAACTTGGTGTATTAACATGAATCTTGTACCTTTTCAGGAAATTGTGCCCAGACGGGCTTTATCAATTGAATTTTCCATTAATAACCAAAATATAAGATTCATTAACGTTTATGCTTGACCTCTTTTAGAAGAACGTGCTAAACTCCTGGAAACCCTTCAATTTTTTATGCCCAGGATGATTCCAACTGTCCTGTGCGGGGATTTCAACTGCTTGCGTCTGTGTGAACAAAGACATGGCACGACTAAGAGTGTAAGACATGACAAGACGCGTAAGATACTAGAAAACATGATTGTGGACTTCCAGCTAATAGATGGTTGGAAGTTACTTAACCCCTCTGATCCTGGCTTTACTTGGGAGAGCGATTCTCTCAAGTCTTGAATTGATTTTTTTCTGAGAAATATAACCATATCTGATTTCCAGTTACAGACCAGCTTGTTTTCCGATCACAAGTGTTTGCAGGTCATGTTGGAAGTGCCAGTTGAACCCAGAGGGAAGGGCTGAACATCTCTTTGCTACAAGAAGAAATTGTAAAGTCTGGTTTCTCTAAATTATATGCTATACTATGCAGAGAAAAACGTAAGTTCGGGAGCATTCTTGACTGGTGGGAGTCAATAAAACCGCGACTTAGAGTTTTTTCTGAAAATGGGGAAGAGAATTGCCAGACAGAAAAAGGCATGGTACAGAAGACTAAACTTGCACTTACAAACACTATACAAGCTAAGAGATATTGGTTTAAATGTTAGAGAAAGTTTTAAAACTAAAAAGAGAGATAGAGCATACCATTCAGAGTAAGGGGAAAGAAATTCTTTATATGGCAAAAATACAGCACATGGAATCTGAGAAATGTTCTCTTATTTTTAAAAAGACTGTAGAAGAACTCGAAAAAGAAAGTAATGATGGTATGTTAAAAAAAGCTTCTGAATTTTACCAATATTTATTCAGTAACAAACACATCGACCAGAGTTTTTTAAATGACGTTTTAGGATCTTTAAAGACTGTTTTAACTCCACATGATCAAGAGTTTTTATCAGATGTTTTAAACAAGTGACAAATTGATTTTAGCCATTAAAACCTTTGCTAGAGGGAAGACGCCGGGATCGGACGGCCTTCCGGTGGAATTTTATTTATCCCTTTTAGACATTTTACGAGAAGACTTGCTTTTAATATTTAAAGAGGCTATGCAGTGCGTGATTTTACCTCCATCCTGGAGAACAGGTATCATCACATTGTTATTTAAGAAGGGTGAACGTAATCTTAGAAAATTGTCGACCCATCACGCTTTTAAATACAGATAAGGTTTTATCCAAGGTTTTAGTTAATCGCATGAAGACGGTTTTAGATATTTTAATACACAGGGACCAAGTGTGCGCGGTACCGGGAAGAGGAATTTGGTCCAATCTGAATGTTATAAGAGATATTATATGGTACCAGCACGAAAGGAAGCAAGATCTAGCCGTTTTAAACCTGGATTTTTTTTTAAAAGCCTTCGACCGTATTTCACATTTTTATCTATGGCAGATTTTAAAGCGTTTGGGTTTTACTTTTGATTTTATAAGACTTGTAAGCCTTCTGTACAAAGTGTGTTTTAGCATGGTTTTAATTAATGGCTTTTTAATCCAAAGGATCTCCTTGAACTCAGGGGTGAAGCAAGGCTGCCCCGTCTCCTATCCTTTTTATTCTAGCTATTGAGCCACTTTTGTGCAGCCTACGAGAAGACAAAGTGCTAAGAGGTGTGCCTATCCCTGGAGGAGGAGTCCAGACTAAGGTGAAGGCGTACATGGACGATGTTACTATATTCTGTGTTTCTGAAGCATCTGTACGTTGAGCTATCTTTTTAACCATGTGCTTTTGTGAGGCCTCTGGTTTTAAGCTTAACTGAAGTCTGAATGTCTTTTAATGGGTAAACAGTTTTAACATCCCCACTCTGTAAATAAAATCTGATAAGAAAGATCCTTGGAGTTATCTTTGATTCTAAAAATGATGGACAGGAGAGTTGGACTCTGGTGAAAAAAAAAGTGCAAGATAAAATTACTTATTGGAAGATGCGTAAATTGACCATGCACGGAAAAGTTTTAATTATGAAGACTATTTTAATCCCTAATTTATTATATTTGAACACTGTATTCCCACCTAACTACATGACTTTGAGATCCATACAGAGACTATTCTTTGAATTCTTTTGGTGATCAAAATCGGAGAAGATAAGGAGAACTGACATGTATAAGACCGAGAGTAAAGGAGGTATGGGCGTGCCGGAGCTGTCCGTGATTTTAGCTATTAACTTCTTTTGCTTCGGTTTTAGAAACCTGTTTTTAAGCAACGATTGGAGTTATCTGAGATACGCAGCTGGCCACCTATTCAGGAAGAACAAGTGGTTTTACCCATCCTTGTCTGCGCCCATACTGATTGACTGCCCTTCTCAATACATGATCCTCGAGAAAGCGGTTAAAGACTTTCAGCTAAGCCAACTTCATGCAACCATGTTAGCAGTTCCATGGAAGATCCTGAAGAGCCATCGTGGGAAAGTCACCATGATCCCGGTTGGCAACTACACTTACAGAATCTGCCAGACGATTTGGACCAATGTCTCCGCCCCTTACCTAAATAATAACTTAAAGGACATTGCGTGACAAGTAGCTCACAATGTATTGCCGACAAAAAACTTTCAATATGCCCGAGGTTATAGCCGATCGGCCTGCTGCCCGCAACCCTATTGCTGCAGTGATGAGACCACTCTACACTTACTATGGAACTGCGCATATGCGAGAGATGTGTGGGGTCAGGTGGGAGAGCTGTTGAAGTTTTTGACTGGACTAAATTATTTGAACCACTGTTAGCTGCGGGTCCTGGCTGTATTATACAGCCGGCACCCGCGGTGTATGGAGAGCGCTCAGCTCCTGAGCACTCTCCATACATCGTCATGCGACTCAGGACGTACTATTACGTCCTGGGTCGTTAAGGGGTTAAAAAGGTGAGAGAGCCGTTTCACTTTTTTCAGAGGGTCCAAAATGGAGAAACAGACGTGAGGTGGTGATAAGGGGGGGAAAGGAGGGGAGGGAAAGACTTCCGGGACATTAGTAAGTTCCTTTTAATCAAGCACTTTTGCTTTGGTTTTAACACCTTTTTTTAAAGAATTTTTTTTTATCATATTTTAACCGTTATAACTTAGGGTTTTATATGAGACGATTTAAGTGGTTTAAGATAGGCTAAAAACATAAGGTGAAGAAAGATCTGTCTTGCCACTATGTTTATGAAAGTTATTGGTCTTTTTAAATTGCAGACCAAGGGTGTTTTAGAGTTAAAAGACAGCAAGTTAAAGATCTTAGAAGGGAAGAGAACCTGTGCGACTAGTAATTTTAACGAAGAGAAATGTTTATCTGGGATTTTATTAACGCACCTTTCCTTTTTAAAACACAGAAAGACCTGGCCTGGAGTAGCGTCCATGAATGCCTTCCGTGCCGAGCTTTCCAGCACCGGGAGGGCTACGTGAGTTCCGCCGCCTGTCCAAGAGGCTGCCAAGCTGAAGATGATGTGAGCCATCTACTGTGGGACTGTCTTTGCACAAATTGTCTGGAATAAATTATTGCCCTTGTTACAGAAGGTGGCGGGCCTCAAGGACTTGACCGTTATGGACTTTATAATAGCCCCTCCAGGGAACAGCATATAATGGCATGGAAGGCTATCAACTGTACAAAGGATGCTCTCTGGAGGGCCAGCAACATTTTAGTTTTCAAACGTGATCTTTTATTCCCAAGTGATGTTTTAAGCGTGTCTTTCAGCCAACTGTATATTTACTACCTTTTAGACAAGAAATCAAGTGTGCCCTTTTTAAAGCAGTGGTTTCAGCAGGAATGGAACTCTTGCCTTTAGTTTGCCACCATGTGTCCATTTTATGTATTTTAACAGTTTAAGAAATACTATGTTTGGTTCGTTTTGTGATTTTTGAAATTTGAATGTACTGTTGAGTTGTTCAATAAAGTTTCCCCCTTTTGTGGGGTAGTGATTAAAAAAAAAAACTGTTCTAGATAGCTTCTCGGCCTTTTGGCAACAGATGAAGTGGACTATTCCTGCTCAGTGGTGATCTATTTGGTTTCAAACCTATCCTAGGGTCTTCCGGGTACCCTCGCCCAGGTTCATTGCCTGGGCTTCACCCCTCTGCTGCTATTGGGGGAGAGGATTAGCCCCGGTAGAACGAGTTGTGATCGACTCTTCAAGGATTCACACCTGAGAAGAGGAGACAGAAGGAAATTGTGTTTCACATAGTTTGCCTCCAAAAACCCTTTTCCTATGGATCTTGATCCAGACAAAATCCTTATTTTTGCCCGGAACCCTAATAAGGTTCGTTTTCTTATTTCAGAGGAGTAGAGGGACGCCTTTAACTTGAAGACCTTGGTCAATACCATTCTGAAGGACATCTTTCACGTTCAAAAGAGCGAATTGTTGGCAATCCAGGATTATCCTCATATCGAAGTATATGATGTCATGTTCACTGGAAAGGGGATACAGCAGTGAGTTCTAAATCAGGTGGCAAATAACCCACAAGTGGTTGGTATCTTTTTGGTCATGAAATTGAAATTGTTAAAACCGTGGTTATCAAAATGTATAGTCCTTTTGTCCCATAAGAGCAAATTTCTGAATTTCTTTAAAAATTTTTTAAAAAGTAAGATTGTTGAACAAAATTTACAACGATGTAGGTGTTTGGACCTCAAAGTGGTGGTATGAGGTAACATGTAGGTGGGATATCCTTGCCCCCGGTGGAACTTTGCTCCCGTCTGCTAGATTTAAGTTTGACCAAAGTGAGTGTTACATGGGGAAACGCTGTAGTTTCTGCTTCCTAACCACTCATCTTTTTAAGAACTGTCCTGTAAGGAGAGCCGGACTTGAAGCTGAAAACGTCCGGAAATGTGAGAGTATCCTGAGAACTATCGATGAGGTTGTAAAGGCCAGTGAGTGTCAAGAAGAGGTAAGTCCATTGGAGCCCTGTACCCGCCAAGTGAGACAGCCCAGGTCGCTACCTAGTGAGAAGGAGGTTGAGAGAGATGCCAGAGGATGAGGGATCGGATGGCATGGATATGAGCGGACCACCATATTCTAATGGTAGAAAAACAAGGTGGTGTAAAAAGCGGTGTAAGTGATCAGAAGACGGAGAATCCCTCGGTGTTCCAAGTGAAGTTGATCCGCCTGGAAGCACATGTACACCAGTTCAAATAGGGTTGCAAACCAGCAATCCAGGTGGCTCAACTATGGTAAAAAAAAAGATGAAAGCAAGCTCATATGCTGGGGCAGTAAAAGGTGACCTGTCGGTAGTATCCTCCACGTCCGTGGAAGGAAATCCAATTATGGTCCCCCGGTCAATTCCAGTTGTAGCTCTCCCGCCCCTCCTGAACAGGAGGTATGGGGAGATGCACAAAATTCTGAGAACCACTGTGCCCGAGACAGCTTTGAGTAAAAGTCCCAACAGGGATGGGACAGATATAGTTACTGCGCCCCTGGCAGAGGTTTATGTTGCTCCCTACGAAGCCTCTCGGGCCTTGGGGGGTCCGCTAAGTGAAGAGAGTATTGGTTCTCCGAGTTCTCCTCTCTCCTCCATATGCACTATGGACACAGTGCACTCCGAAGGGAGTGTGCTTGGTGATGGGGGCTCCAGTGGTGTAGAATCTTTATAATACCCTGGTGAAAATGGTTTTCTTTTTTCTGCGTTTTGTACCTACTGGATGCTGTCACTCCTCTTATTCCCTACAATGGATGAAATTGCCGGAGTCTCAATATGAGGAGTGTGCACTCTAGGAGAAGAGCCACAATGTTGGATTATTTAACTCTTCGCTACAGTTTTTTTCTTACAGGAATGCTATATCCCCCATCGTTTGGATTACTCAAAATATAAAAGACTGGAAACATGGTTCTATCTGGTTGGGTTCAAATGAACCTAACTCGGCAGGTGTGGCTATTTTATTCAAGGGAAATGTTTTAATTGAAGATGTACAGGAAATTTTACCAGGCAGAATTTTATTAGTAAAGGAATGCATTAATGGTTTTAAATGACAGTTTAAGTTTTTATGGAGCTGCAGATAAGAAAAAAATGATAGAAATGCTTGAGATGTTACCCTTATTTATTAAGGATTCCGTACCTAAATTTTAGCAGGTGATTTTAACTATTTTAAAAGGGGAACGCCTGTTCTCTAGAGCTTCTAGTATTAATGATAAAAGCTCAGGTCTTTTAAATATTACGGATTTTAATTTGTGACGCATATAATTAATATAATAGTAATGAACCTGAAGAGGCCTGTGTCACTTGGGGTAACGCGACTTGTAAGTCTTGCATTGATTTTACCTTTTGTTCTTATTCTTTACTGCCTTATTGCCTTACTGTAAACCTCTTAATATTTTATCTGATCAAAGTTTTATTTTAAAATCAAAACCAGTGATCTTAAGCGTAACATTTCCCTTTTATCTGATCCGCATATTTTATCTGATTTTGTCTTTTCTAAGATGCAGGTGGGAGAGAGATCGCAATATGTCAATTATTTCTTGGTGGGAAAAGATGAAAGTGCGAATAAAGCAGTATTTTATAAGCATAAGTAAACAGCACAGGAGAAGCGAAATTTCTATGTAGACTTAAATACCCCCCTGCAGACTTTCTCTAAACTCTGTGATCAGGGTGTGCTTGTAGATCGGGAGATCTCAAAAGCCAAGGATGAGATCTCCAAGTACCTGGAACAAAGAGGCAAAAAAATAATTTTTAGATCTAAAGTACGCCACCTTGATGATGAAACCTGTTCCAGGTATTTTTAAGAAAATTAATAAGCACACCCTGATAGAAAAACTAGGAGGTTGAGACTACTATCCCGGTGTTTAAAAAAGACATGTGATTTTTATGCAGATCTTTTTAATGAGAAAAATTCATCTTAACTTTTTAACGGATTCATTAAAAGAAACTGACCTGGTTTTAAACTCTATTTCAAAGACCTTTTTAGTGCAAGACATTTCAGAAGAAGAGGTTTTAGAAACAACTCGGAGATTTAAAAAAGGAAAGGTACTGGGCCCTGATGGCATGCCTATTGAATGTCACTTTTTACGGTGTTTTAAAAGATGGTTTGCCCTTTTTCAGAGGTTTTTAGACTGAAAGCTCTCGGGGTCGTGGAGGAAAGGAGAAGTCTCCCTTTACAAAAAAGGGAACAAAGAAGAAATTAAGAACTGGATACCAATTACGTTGCTAAACTGCGATTATAAAATTATGGCCAAAATTTGCGCAAATAGACTCAAGACAGTTATAAGTCAGGTTATTCATCCCAATCAGGTTTGTGGGGGCCCCGGGAGGAGCTCATGGGACACACTGAACCTTTTAAAAGATATTTGTGATACTAAAGAAAACCACCATTTGGCTATACTTTCACTAGATTTTGAAAAGGCCTTTGACACAGTCACATTTTTATCTTAAGGTTTTAGAGAAGATTGGCATGCCTCAGTTTTATTGCATCCTTGAAAGCCTTTTACCATAACTGTTCAAGTAGAATTTACGTTAATGGCTTTAAGACTCAGGGCGTGATTTTAAAATCAGGAGTTAAACAATGGTGTCCTTTATCCCCACTACTTTTATATGTGCGATTGAGCCTCTTAAATATATTGCATAAAGATAAGCAAATCCGCGGAGTCCCCCTGCCTGGTGGGGGGGGGGGGTACTCTAGGCTAGAGTGGTGGGTTATATGGATGACATCACGATTTCATGTAGGGAAACCCTGGCATTACAGAAAGCTTTAAAAACAAAATTATTTTGTCTTGCATCCGGTTTTAAAGTGAATTTTAGCAAGTGCAGTATTCTAAACATCGGTAATATGGTTTAAAATAATATTCCCGTCCCTGAGTCCTAGGGGTCTCTTTTGATGAATCCAACAACGATGTTTTTAGCTGGGATCTGGTGGCACAAAAAGTTAATCAGAAAATTAACCATGGAAGGTAAGGTTTTAGTCATCAAGATGGTCATCTTGCCCATTTTACTATATCTTAGCCTAGTGTTTTCTCCCCTGAGAGGAGGCTCCACAGGATAGTGAGAGCTTGTTTTGTCTTCTTCTGGGGCTCCAAGATGAAAAAACTCAAGAGGGAGAAGGTGATAAAGTCAAACACACTAGGCGGGAAAGATTTTCCAGATTTTAGAACCTTCCTTTTAACTAAAAATATTTATGTTAACATTTTTTGATAAAAATCATTATAGGGCCTATTTCTTACGCTATTTTTATTTTATTTTCTTTTTACGAGAAGACAATTGGTATCAAATGGTTTTAAGCTCTCCTCATGCTTTTAACCTATTTGATTTTAGAAAAAAATGGTGTCTTAACCTCTAATTTAAGTGTAAATGATCTTAAAAATAGCCGCAAAATCCTGAATATTAGAGTGCAGATCTTGTTCACTCCCATTAAAAAATTTGATGAAAACAAATGTCTAACGATATGGAAAATGACTAATATAAACTCTCAAATCAGCAGAAGGACATTGCTTGGAGTGTCACCCACGACTGCCTCCCATGCCGGGCTTTCCAGCACCATAGGGGGCTGTCAACTACTGCAGAATGTCCAAGGGCAGGGTGCCGTGAAGAGGAAACATCGGATCATGTTTTTTGGACTTGTTATTTCGCCACACTTGTTTGGAGTCGCATCCTGCCCTTGATACGAAAGATTACCACCATCGACAGCCTCTCTGGACTCAGTCCTCTACGGGTGCTTGGAATGCCCCAACAGAACAAAGTATTTGCATGGAAGATTATGAACTGTGTAAAATTTGCGTTGTGGGCGGCACAGAATATTTTATTATTCAAACATGAATTTTTCTGTTGAAGTCTTAAAACTTGTCTTAAGTGAAATGTACAAATATATTTTAGATTAGAAACATCACCCTTTGTTACTAAGAAAATGTTTTTTTATGGGAATGGGGTTCTATTATATAAATTCCACCAGATGCCCTTTTTTAATAAAAATATGATTTTATGTAAAATTATGTTGGTCCTTTATTGTATTTATGATAAATTGTTATTGTAAATATTTCATGTTTTCTCAATAAAGCTTCCCCCTTGAGGGGAATCCATCAAATAAATCTGTTCTCGATCGCTTCTCGGCCTCTTGGCTCGTGATCAAGTGTAGTATCTGAGTGGTGGTGCTATATTCGTAACAAATCACAGGATTGGGCTTTCACAAATATAATATGTAAGATAAAATTTAATCTTTAATGATATAGATTAAAATGAGTGCCAAACATACAGCTACATTACACGGAGATACCCATAGTGTCTATAAAATACCCCATAGATAAATATGGGCTTAAGAGACCAATAAATATACTCTTATACTGGAACTGATAGCATGCATCAGTCCTCCACTGAAAAGTTTGGGCTGACTGGTTAAGATAAAGCCTACATGCCACTTTGGGGAAGGTGCACTACAAGTCCCAGCAATTAGGAGCAAATACATAAATGTACTCCTAAAGATTGCGAATACCCTTACTAGTCCTATAAATGAAAGTGGAATATAGCTAGCTAGGTACTAAGCTAATAAACAGATAAAGCATGACGTGCTAATCCCTGGGATATACAGGTCAACCATCCCCTCCAGGATACTGCCAAATAATGACCAATGCTAAATAATGACCACTCAGGTCAGCTATGGGTAGCAACTAATAGCTATCAAATTCTCAACATATTTCTCTTGCCTACTGAATAGTGCAAGATCATCAGGAGATAGTAAATAGCAAGATTAGTAAGGAGAATTGCAGTTAAAACCACATTTCCCAGAGCCTGAATGGTAGGCTCTGGTACTTACAAAATAGCCAACGCTGAGTGCTGCCTAATACCGCTCTGATATAGAGCTGTAAGCTGATTGTAACTCCGCCCCTCGGCAAACCCCCCCAAGGCAGCAAATCACTGTAGGTATACTAGTCTCCAATGGGTATCGTCGACTCAAAAAAATGGGCGAGCCACAACAACAAATGGACAGCTGAATAACAGCTTAAGGAAATCCAGATAAAGATAAACATAAGAAAATAAAGGGAATATGGAAGTGAGTACACAAGATCAAAGATAATCAATCTATGTCCACATATAGCCAAGATAAATAGCACACATATAGACGGATCAAAATATGGATGGAATAAAGTACACATATACTAGTAAATAACGCATCTGACCAGCTGCCTATAGATAATACCGCAGATATAAAAAATAAGTGGCAAACACAATATAAAGTACATAACCTGTAATCCCCATATAAAAGTAGTAGATGAGATTATACATAGGCCTAAAAAGGGGACTGTATTGCAACCACACCATAAACTGTATATATGTATTACTTATACTCATAATGAAATCACCCGGCTACACATAAGTCAAATGAATGGGGCAAAAGAAATGGCCTCATTCAAGCCATTGGAGACTAGTACACCTACAGTGATTTGCTGACTCCGGGGGTTTGCCGAGGGGCGGAGTTACAATCAGCTTACAGCTCTATATCAGAGTGGTATCAGGCAGCACTTGGAGTTGGCTATTTTGCAAGTACCAGAGCCTACCATTCCGGCTCTGGGAAATGTGGTTTAAACTACAATTCTCCTTACTTATCTTGCTATTTACTATCTCCTGATGATCTTGTGTTATTCAGTAGGCGAGAGAAACATGTTGAGAATTTATGCTATTAGTGGTTACCCTTAGCTGTTCAGAGTGATCATTATTTAGCAGTGTTGGGTGGAACTGGACACTAAATATCCTGGGGGAGACGGTTGACCTGTATATCCCAGGGTTTAGCTGGTCATGCTTTCTGTTTATTAGCTTATTACCTAGCTAGCTATATACTTTCATTTATAGGACTAGTAAGGGTATTAGCAATCTTTAGGAGAACACTTATGTATTTGCTCCTGATTGCTGAGACTTGTAGTGCACCTCCCCAAAGTGGCATGTAGGCTTTATCTTAACCAGTCAGCCCAAACTTTTCTGTGGGGGACTGATGCATGCTATCAGTTCCAGTATATTTATTGGTCTCTTAAGCCCATATTTATCTATGGGGCATTTATAGAGACTATGGGTATCTCAGTGTAATATAGCTGTATGTTTGGCACTCTTTTTAATCTATATCATTAAAGGTTAAATGTTATCTTACATATATTTGTAAAAACCGAATCCTGTGATTGGTCATTTCTACTTTGGAGTTTGTCACCCACTGTGAATTATGCTATATTTGTGACCAAAGCACAGGTTTGGTCTTCCCCTCGGCCTGGTGGGTTTGCCCGGGTTTCCCCCACCTACTGCTATTGGAGGAAGGATTAGTCCCAGAGAAACGGGTTGCGATCCCCCTAGCAGCTTCCAGGTGTTCATTTGTGGCCCTGGGAGGACTGCGTCCTAGGAATTTATCATGGCGCATACATTTAAGCAAGTACCAGAATTTGCCCGGCTACGAAACTCCCTGAGGGTCCATCTCAGTGGAGTCGACCATAAGTATAACTATGTAAGGTCGGTCATGGAATCTGTAGTCAGGAAACTACTTTGTTGCCCTAAAGGGTATATCTTGTCCATGCAAAACTACCCAAAAACTAGAGATTGATTTCACTTTTGTCAATACTGAGGTCTGGAGACAATCCCTAAAAAATGCAAGGAAAAATTACCTTTAAGATGCGCTCAGAAGGGATTGACATTTTGACCCATATGGATGAAAAGTGTTAATCATTAAAATGTTTTCTCCCTTTGTTACAGAGATTGAGGTGCACCGTTTCCTGGCTCCAGTTTTTTGATGACATTATGTACCAGAAGCGAGTAATGAATGTCTGCTGGATTTGGACATGCAAGAGGATCTATTTGGTGAATTTCCGGAGAGACGCCAATTTTCAGATGCTCCTACCTCCTGCCCGCTTCAGGCTTGGAACCGTGAATGGCGACCTCTATTTTAACGGGATGTCTGCTTTCTGCAGGAAGTGTGGTAAATATGGTCATCAACAAGATGGTTGCTAGAGTACTTGCAGGTACTGCAGCAGTGCTGAGCACACATTCAAGAACTGCCCAGCTCCCAAAAAATGTAACTTTTGTCAGAGAAGTGACCATGTTTATCGTGACTAAGATTCATCTTGGTACTGAAGATAAGGAAGAACCAAGGGTACCCCTGAGTTTCGTCAAACTTGTCAGGAGAGAGAGCAGGCAATTGATTACAGCACTGATGACTATTCTGAACCAGAGCCTATGGAAGCCAAGAGTGCTGACCTGCAGGAGACCTCTGATGCCTTTATAAAAGGCTAGAAAGTGTCGCTCTGGTAAAGGGAAAGCTGGGTCTAAGGGTGTTCCAAAAGATGGTTCCAGTGAGCAAACCCATGACCTTGGGCTAGACTCTGAGTCTGATACTGATGTACAGCTGAGGGAGGGTTGTTCCAAAAGGGGCAAAAGGGACAGTTTGGAGGTGGTGGTGCCAGCGGATGTGGATGCCCCTGTACAAGCGGGGGTGTCTGTGCCAAGTGGTGCTACCTCTTCGTGCTAGTCTGACATTATGCCATGCGGCCAGCCTCCTCCTGTAGACAGACCCCTGACAGGCCTCCTGTTGATGCTGTGAGCGAGGGCAAGTCTATAATCTCAGATTTAAACGCTCAAGTCATTGAAACTTTTATCGGATTTATTTCCGAAAGCGACATGGAGACCCATGACTGGGTCCCCTGTGGTGAGATTTGCTGTTCCAGTCTCTTCCCTCTCCGGGGGGCGGAGAGGTGGAGTTAAGACAAGTGACGAAAAACAGTGAGTGAAGAGAAAGACATGTTGAACTGTTATTATATTTTGGACTGATATTTTGATATACCTCCTACTTTTGTTATGGCTACACAAATTCATGGAGCCTCACTAAACGTGCGGGGTATGAAGAAGAGTGGCGATTTTTAAATTATGTATTGTTTTTAGCTGCATCCGTTTATTTCCTGCAGGAGTGCAGCATCCCCCACCAGTCCTGTTATAAAAAGTACGAGCAGGACTGGGTATATGGGACATTGGTCTGGTCCAGATTAAACGAGTCTGGATCAGCAGGGGTCGCAATTCTTTTTAAAGGGAATGTTTTGATTGATTTTATTCATGAAATTTGGCTAGGACGGATTTTATTAGTTAAGGTTTTTATCAACTGCACTAGATGGCAATTTTTAAATTTCTATGCTTCTCCAGAAAAAAATTAGGGCAAGGATGTTGGAGGTATTAGCTTTATATATTAATCTATCTGAACCCTTCATCCTTGCCGGGGATTTTAATTGCATCCTCAGAGGTGAATGCCGGCTGACTAGTAGTACAAGTTGTAATTATGATAAAACATCTGGCATGCTCAAAGATATGATTATAGATGCAAGATTAACTGTGTATAAAGCTTGCAACAGGAGTATGCCAGAGGCAGCTGGCGTTAATTGGAGTAACGTTTCGTGCAGTTCGAGGATTTTATTTTTTGCTCTGAGGATATGCTGCCATCTAGGTGTGATTTTTAACTAATATATTGTTCGATCAAAGTTTTACATTTTAGTGTATCTTTTAATGTAAATAAGTTTAATGGTCATAAGTCCTGGCGTCTTAACTTCTCCCTTTTAGAGGATCCACAGGATCCACAGAGAATTTTAAAAGGTTTTATCAAAAGTGCAGGTGGGCAAAGGATCCTGATATCCAGGGTCGGACTGGCCCAATGGGGAACCGGTGAATCCCCCGATGGGCCCTGAGCCCCAACTATATTCAGTCATTTTGCCAATGCAAAGGTCAGGGTTCCGATCGGGACGGTCAGGGGCCCAATCAGGACCGGAGAGGTAAGACAAGGTGAGTATAAATGCTTATTTTTAATTACTTCTCCTGGGCCTCTGTGGGCACATAATGCTGTCCCAGTATTGTTTACATGTCGGCGCTGCACTACTCACTCACAGTATTCTTGATAACTGCAGTTGTGGGTACTAAAGCTATATCCCTTTCAAGTATCTGAGATATCGCTGCAGCACCTGTAACCATCACTATCAAGAATTCTCTCTAGGGAGGGGGGTAGGGGGCCCCAGACAAGAGTTTGCACCCAGCCCACAAGACCTTAGTTACGCCTCTACCAATGCATTTGCATTGGCAAAAACATAACAAATGGAGGTCAATAGCCTGGGGGATATTAAAGGGGTTGTGCAGAATAACTTTTTTTAATTACACAGGTGAAAAAAAAAAAAAACTCCTGTCCCCAGTGTCTCCCAACGTGGTTTAGCCTGCAGCTCTGTTTTCTTCCAGCGCAAGTACCCCCTGCACGTGACTACCTGTGACATCACTTGACCCTTGAGGCCAATCAGCGGCCTAAAGGAAGGGACCTGGGACGTTACAGCCAGTGAGGACTTCCGGCAAAAGACGACAGCGGAGCTGCAGGATCGGACCGTGCTGGGACCTGCTGACACTGGAGGACCGGGGATAGGCGAGTATGTTTAGTATGTTTTTGGTTTTTTTTTGGAGAGGGGTTCACCTCCCCCAGACTAAATATAAAAAATAAAAAAATTATACTGGGCAACCTCTTTAAAGTGTGGTGCATTAGAGGCGTATATTAAAGGGGTTGTCCAGGCATAATTTGTTATGGTTTATCCTCAGGATACGCCGTAGATACCTGATCTGTTGGGGGCTGACCCCGGACCGATCAGCTGTACGGAGTCACTTCTGGTGCCCGTCCTGTACACAATATGGGGCCAGAAGTAGAAAGCTCTGTCCACTGTATATTAGCCGGGCACCTTCATTGCATCTCAGCACTTATTGAAGTCAGTGGGAGCTGAGCTGCAGTGATGGCACCGGGCAACTATACAGTGGATGGAGCTTTCTGCTTCCGGCCCTGTGTTGTGTACAGAACGGGCACCAGAAGTGACTCTGTACTGCTGATGGTGCCATGTATCAGCCCCCTACCAATCAGTTATTTATGGCCTATCCATCACTGTTCCCCATACAGTATGGGGGACCAGTGAAGTGGCCATAAAAAATTTTGGCCCAGACAACCCCTTAAAAGAGGTTGTCTATTAACTGGAGTAACCACTGTGGCGGCCGCCAGGGAGGTGTAAAAATAATAAAAATTCAAAAAAGTATACTAACCTATCCCCAGCACCCCGTTGTCCCCTGCCTGTGTCTGTTCGGTCTCATGGTGGCGCCTCACTTCTGGAAATCCTGTACCTAATTGGTCTTAGCAGTCCCATGAGGTGCATCCTCCCGCCCGGGACTTGGGTTGTGCCAATTCCTGAACATCCTCTTCAAAGTATTTATCCATCTTTCTAATATTGGCCTGTGCTTAGGATAGGCCAGCAATATTACATCTGTGATGTAATGATGATCTACAGGTAATGGTAACAATTCTAGGAGCCACGCTGTTGACTTTCCATACAGGGCGTAGCAGTAGGTTTAGGTAGTGCAGTGGTGCGCATGTTATGGTAGGTGAGCAGCATAGCTCCTGACATATTACCTTTAGCCGCCCTGTCTTGGTACCGCTGATCTGCAGGGGTCCTGATGGTGGGCCCCTAGAAGCAATTCCACTGGTGGGGCCCTAGACATCCCAGTCCGACACTGGTGATATCCTTTTTAGCACATGGTGCGATTTTATGAAAAAGGTCCTTTTTTATTTCAGTAAGTAAGAAAAGAGCAGCTGAAAAGCGTAAGAGTTATAATATTTTAAAATACCTGTCTGCAGACCCTGTATAAGTTAAGGTCCTGTGGTGTTGACATAAGTACGGAGATTTTAACTTTAAAAGAAGAAATCGCCAAGTGGCTGGAGCAGGAAGGTAAGATTATATTTCGTTCAAAAGTTAAACATGTGGAGGAAAACGAAACCTGCTCCAGGTACTTTAAGAAAGTTAATGAAAATAAAACAATAATGAGATTGATGGCGAAACTGCTATAGAGAGTCTTAAAGTAAGTCCATGGGTTTTATTCTGACCTTTTTAGTGCCAAGCCTGTGGATCTGGATTTTATCAAGGACTCATTGAAGGAGGTCACGGCTATTAGACCCTGTCTCTCAACAGTTTTTATCCCAATCAATCACAGAGCAGGAGATTTTAGAGACTATTCGCAGTTTTAAAACAGGTAAAGTTCCTGGTTCCGATGGCATGCCTTGTGATTTTTATATACATTATGAGATTTTAAAGTTAGACCTTTTTAACCTTTTTACTGATACTTTTAATTCTACGAAAATGCCTCCGTCCTGGAAGAAGGGTGAGTTCTCTTTATTATATAAAAAAGGCAATAAAACTGATCTTAAAAACTGGAGACCTATCACCCTTCTGAACATGGACTACAAAATTATAGTTAAGATCTGCGCAAACCGTTTGAAGAAGATAGTGGAAAAAATAATTCATTCCAATCAGGTTTGCATGATCCCAGGACGGAGCATATGGGACAACCTCATTTTAATTAATGATATCATAGAGGAATCGAAGGCCAGGAAAGATAATCTTGCAATTTTATCAATAGATTTTGAAAAGGCCTTCGATATGGTGTCCTATTTTTATTTGTTTAAAGTCTTAGAAAAGATGGGCGTGCCAGAGAGATTTTTATTGTCTCTTAAGGCATTTTATGAAGGTTGTACTAGCTGTTTTTTAGTTAATGGTTTTAGGACTGTGCACTAGAGCCTCGACTCTGTTTGATAAGTGGAGATAAACAGATACGTGGAGGCTAAGGCAGTGGGGTACATGGACGACATAGCGATATTCTGTCGGGACGCCCCTGCTATACGTAAAACTTTAAAACAAAAAGTTTTTATTGCTGTGCTTTTGGTTTCAAAGTGAATTTTAAAAAAAACAGTATTTGTAAAGATAGGAAGTATGGATTTTACAAATATTCCTGTGTCCATGTCTGATTCTTTCACCATTTTAGGGGTCCCCTTCAATGAGTCCAATGATGGTCTTAAAGGTTGGAACATGGTGGCGGATAAGGTAAACAAGATGATATGTATGTGGAACTTACGGAAGATGTCTATGGAGGGGAAGGTGTTGGTTTTAAAAATGGTTTTTACCCATTTTATTATATTTGAGTATTGCTTTCCCCCTCCTGTAGTTTTACTTTAAAAAAAAAAAAAAATCACAATCTTGTTTTACCCTTTTCTGGGGATCTAACATGGAAAAATTGAAGCATGAGATTGTGATGAGAGAGAAAGGCGGTAAGGATGTCCCAGATTTTAGCAATTCCTTTTACTGAAACATTTTAGCTATGGTTTTAAATATTTAAAATAACTCATATTTTACCCGTTTTAATCTGGGGTTTTATGTGCACAGATTTAAATGGTTCGAGATAAAAGAATATGGTGACGGTAAATCTAAGTTCTCTCACCATTATATGATAAAATAAGTGTTAGAACTAAAAAAAAAATTGTAAAATATTGATTAAAAGTATACGAAATAAAGAGCCAGTTTGTGAAATTGCTAATTAACAATATAACTTGTGCTCTTATTTGGAAAAATATTAATTTTAAATTTCTTTAATCCGCAGAAAGACCTGGCCTGGAGTTGCATCCATGGCTGTCTTCCATGCCTTGCGTTTCAATACCAGAGGGGCTATGTGAGGTCCGCCATGTGTCCCAGAGGATGCCAAGAAGAATCATCAGATCATCATATTTTGTGACTGTACCTTTGCAAAATCAATTTGGACTAAATTAACACCTTTGCTACGGAAAATGGCGGGCCTCCAGAGACTAATGCTATTCTTTATGGACTTTTTTGTAGCTACTCCAGAGAACAGCAGGTCATGGCATGGAAGACCGTGAACTATGCCAAGGATGCGCTCTGGAGGGCCAGGAATATTTAAATTTTTAAACCTGACGTTTTATCTGCGGAGGAGGTTTTAAATTTGTTTCAGTTATATGTATTTATACTATGTTTTAGACAGAAAAGCAAAAGCCCCGCTTTTAAAAGAAAAGGTATCAGAATGAATGGAACTCTGCAATTTGAAATCCGCCACCATGTGTCCATTGTATATGTGATATTCATTACTTGTTTGACATTCATTATTTGCTGATTCTATTGTGATTATTCTTTTAATAAAAACTAACCCCTTAGTGGGTAGTAACTGAAAAAAAAAAAAATCTGTTCCAGATCGCTTATCGGCCTTTTGGCTAGTGATCAAGTGTAGTATCTGAGCGGTGGTGCTACATTTGCGATCTAGTCAGAGTATAGGTTCCTCAGGTACCCTTCCCCTCGATCTGGTGGGATCGCCTGAGTTTATTTCCCGGGCTTCACCCACCTGCTGCTATTGGGGGGGAGGCATAGTCCTGGGGAAATGAGGAGGGACCCCCCCCCCAGTGTCTTTTGAGCTTTGTGTAAGTTCAAAAGGACAGCCCCGATCGGAGCGCTAAAAGGGCGGGACCCACTTGGGCAGGTACACGAGAGTGCCCGGGTCAAAAACTGAGTCCTCTCAGTAGAGATCTTGTGAGAAATTTTGTCACCTACAGTGGGTAGACCTCAACTATGAGACAAAATGAGAAAACAAATCTAGAAAATCACATTGTCTGATTTTTAAACATTTTATTTGCAAATTATGGTGGAAAATAAGTATTGGGTCAATAACAAAAGTTCATCTCAATACTTTGTTATATATCCTTTTTTGGCAATGACAGAGGTCAAACGTTTTCTGTAAGCCTTCACGAGGTTGGCACACACTGTTGCTGGTATGTTGGCCCATTCCTCCATGCAGATCTCCTCTAGAGCAGTGATGTTTTGGGGCTGTCGCTGGGCAACACGAACTTTCAACTCCCTCCAAAGGTTTTCTATGGGTTGAGATCTGGAGACTGGATAGGCCACTACAGGACCTTTGAAATGCTTCTTACGAAGCCACTCCTTTGTTGTCCTGGCAGTGTGCTTGGGATCATTGTCATGCTGAAAGACCCAGCCACGTTTTGTCTTCAATGCCCTTGCTCGTGGAAGGAGGTTTGCACTCAAAATCTCACAATACATGGCCCCATTCATTCTTTCATGTACACGGATCAATCATCCTGGCCCCTTTGCAGGGTCATTCACTAGGTCCCCTCGTGTGGTTCTGGGATTTTTGCTCTCTGTTCAGATTCAGTCTTCCCAGCCTGGTGCAAGTGTACAATTTTGTTTCTGGTGTCCTTCCACAGCTTTTTGGTCTTCACCATAGTGGAGTTTGGAGTGTGACTGTTTGAGGTTGTGGACAGGTGTCTTTTATACTGATAACAATGTCAAACAGGTGCCATTACTACAGGTAATGTGTGGAGGACAGAGGAGCCTCTATAAAGAAGTTACAGGTCTGTGAGTGCCAGAAATCTTGCTTGTTGGTAGGTGACCAGATACTTATATTCCACCATAATTTGCAATTAAATTCTTCAAAAAAATCACACTGTTATTTTCTGTATTTGTTTTCTCATAGTTGTGGTCTACCAATGATGTCAATTACAGGCCTCTCATCTTTTTAAGTGGGACAACTTGCACAATTGGTGGCTGACTAAATACTTTTTTTCCCCCACTGTGTGGTCGATATCCTGAAGAAATATCTTTGCGTGAGGAAACCTGCTATTCTGGCGATACAGGATTACCCTAAGAGGAGATTTTGATGTTACCTTTCAGGGAGTCGTACCATGGAAAGATGCTTTAAAGGTGGCAAGGAGGAGAATTGAAGACTAGAGATAAATTGGTGTTACTATCCTTAAACATTTTGAGGAGAAAACAATTCTAACTATAAAAATGTACTCTCCTTTTGTTAAGGACGAAGTAACTGCTTTCGTCAAATATTCCTTTGCAGATGTGGAGTTTCTTGGTCTAAATCAAACATGAGTGCGGAATTTGGGCCTGCAAATGGGAGGTATGCAGTGAATCTCAAATACCACCAAGAAGGAAATTAACTTTTACCTCCAAGACGTTTTAGACTGGGCACTGTGAATGGCGACCTCTTTTACTTGGGGATACGCGACTTATGCAGGAACTGTGGTAAATATGGGCATATGAGTAATACATGTGAATTTACTTGCAGGAACTGTGGGAGGAGTGAGCATGAGTTCAGGGAATGCACACGAGAAAAAGTGTAATTTTTGCCAAAAGCGTGGACATTTATATAAAGACTGTCCATTTAAGTACCAGGAAGGGAATGACAGAGGAGCCTGCTGGGCCCCCCAAGGGGGTATAAAAAGACTAATGGTCAAAAAAGCACTGACGATTCCCAGAGTAAAAAGCCTGGAAAGGCTGAGAGTGCTGTTACGCCAGTCCACAAAGAGGCGTAAAAAGATGGGACAGGTAGAGTCTGATGCTAAAACGGATACTAACAAAGGATCAGCGAGAACTAGGATAAAACCTGTCCCTGAAAACAGGACTGAGTCTGGCACTGGTTCTGATCTGTTGAGAGAGGACCCCTGTAAAAGAGGGATATTAAGGGGAACGGGGCACCCAACTATAGAAGGGATGGACCCTTCCGAGTGATCGGAGGATGTTATCCTGGAAGTGGGGGGTCCTCCTGAACCCATGGAGATACCAGCAGGTGCTCAACCTCTCTCCGTAGAAAGGTCTCATCCGGGCCTGAGGGGAGTCCCTCTGGGAGGCCTCTTGAGGGTCAATCTGATGAGGAGCTTTATACTCAGCGATTACTGACTCAGTCCGGCACATCTGGACAGGAGTTCCAAAACCTGACTGATGCGAGACGCCTGAGTGGCTGTTTCGGCGGATTAGATTCTGATGCCAGTTCCCCCTCTTAGTCTCCCCAGAGTGAACATAGTGGGGATGATGTTGAGATATCTGGGCGTGCCGGTGGGGTGAATTAATGTCGTGTTTTTGTAGATTTCTACTGTGAACAGAATTTGCTGAACTACTTGGGGTGTTTGCTATGCTTCCCTTCCCTTTATCTTTCCCAATGGTGGTACTCCGTGGTTTACCCATCAACGTGTGAGGTGCTAAAAGCCGGAACAGATGGATGGCTCTATTCAATTACCTGGCAGTCTTGGTCATATTCCTGCAGGAGTCTGCTATCCTCCACCGTCCAAGTTATGCAGAATATCAAAGAGACTGGATATACGGTACATCGGCGTGGTCCAGGTCTAACAAGCCCGAATTCGCAGGGGTCGCCATTCTTTTTAAAGGAAACATTTTACTTGATTTTATACAGGAAATCATACTAGGAAGGATTTTCTTGGTTAAGGTTTTAATTGGGGGCATCCGGTGGCAGTTTTTAAACTTTTATGCTTCCCCTGATAAAAATGAAAGAGCAAGGATGTTGGAGGTTCTGTCCCTATATATCAACGCTGCGGTTTTTAACTGCGTCCTCAAAGGTGAGCACCAGCTAACAACTAGTACTAGTGTGAATTATGACAAAACCTCCGGCATGTTAAAAAATATTGTAATGGATCATAGACTGATATTTACAAAAAAATGTAATAAAGACATGCCGGAGAGAGCTGGTGCCACCTGGAGCAATTCTACCTGTAGTTCTCGTATTGATTTTATCATTTTCTCTGAGGACATGCTGCCATCGAGGTGTGACCTTTTAACCAATATATTCTCTGATCATAAAATTTTACATTTTAGAGTGATGGCTGATGTAAATCGTTTTATGAATTCTCCTTCCTGGAAAATGAATGTTTCCTTTTTAGATGATCCACAGGTTTTAGCTGATTTTAAAACTTTTTATCTGGATTTTCAGACTGGCTAAAGATCCCAATACTCCCTTTTTCGACCTGGTGGGAGAGTATGAAAAAACAAAGAATAAAAACTTATTTTATCCGTCTGAGTAAAAAGTCTGTGCAAAAAAGACGTGAACTTTATGAGGATCTTAATGCCCATCTACAGGCCCTGTATAAACTAAGATCACAAGGAGTTAATGTTGGCCCCGAAATTTTAGCCTTTAGAGATAAAATTAATAAATGTCTAGAACAACATGGACTATAAAATTATGGCGAAAATGTGCGCTAATCGCTTGAAGAGTATAGCCTCCAAAATTATCCATTCAAATCAGGTATGTGCAATCCCTGGGAGGAGTATCTGGGATAAATTTGAACTTGGTGAAAGATGTAATTGAGGACATGAAAGCAAGAAAGGGGAGCCTGGGTATTTTATCCATTGATTTTGAGAAGGCATTTGATAGTGTGTCCCATTTTTACCTTTTTAAAGTTTTAGAAAGGATGGGTATACCGGCTAGCTTTTTATTGTCTCAAAGCTTTTTATCAAAACTGCACTAGTCGTATTCTTATAAATGGTTTTGTGTCACGGGAGTTGCTTTTAAACTCAGGAGTAAAGCAGGGGTGTCCCTTGTCCCCACTGCTTTTTATCTGTGCCCTGGAGCCTCTTTTATGTGCCATTAGAAAGGATAAGATAATTCATGGAGTCCCCCTTCCAGGTGGTGGCGGTCTTGAGGCTAAAGCAGTGGGGTACATGGATGATGATGCAATATTTTGTAGGGACATCCCCTCCCTGAATAGAACACTAAGACAGATTGATTTTTATTGTAATGCCTCCAGTATTAAAATCAATCTTAATAAAAGCACTGTTTTACCAAACGGCATTTTGATTTTAGAGAGATTCCTGTGACTGTTTCCGATTCAGTTACCATTTTAGGTATCTCTTTCAGTGAGTCAAATGATGGTTTAACTAGTTGGAATATGGTGGCTGATAAAGTAAGTAGAAAGATATGTGGCTGGAATTTAAGAGAATTGAGTATGGAAGGAAAAGTTTTAATCACCAAAATGGTCAAATTTTACCTCTTTTATTGTATTTTAGATTAGTATTTCCACCCCCTACTAATTTACTCTGAAAGAAATTATTAAAACTTGCTTTACATTCCTTTGGAGTTCTAGAATGGAAAAGCTAAAAACGGACTAAGGTAATGAAATCCAAACGGAACGGTGGTAAGAACTTTCCGGATTTTAATCGTTTTCTCTTAATCAAGTTTTTTAGTTACGGTATTAATGCTCTTTTTAAGACTCATTATTGGTCTTATTTTGCACGTTTTAACTTGGGATTCTTAATGAGGAGATACAAGTGGTTTGAGATAGTTTTAACATCTCCTTACGCTCCTACACTTGCACCTCATTATGTAATTTATGATAAAATAATTTTCCTTTATGGTTTGAAGACTAAGAGCATTGAACTTTTAAAATATAATAAGAAATTAATAAAAGACCTACGTATTGATGAGATTTTATGCGCAGTTATGAATTTTAATAAACAAAAAACTAAATCTGTGTGGAAGATGACTAATGCCAAGTATCTTTTTAATTCACAGAAAGGCCTGGCCTGGAGTTGCGCCCACTCCTGTCTGTGCATTCCAGTACAGGAGAGGCTTTGTGAGGTCCGCCGTCTGCCCTTGGAGAGACAGCCAGGAGGAAGAAACAGCGAGACATATCTTTTGGGACTGTATGATTGCACAAGCACTTTGGAGGAGACTATTCACACTATTGCAGAAGATGGCGGACCTCAGAGATCCTACTGCATCGGATCCATCAAGAATCAGTCAGTTTGAATCGGATTGGGACGTCAGCCATGCTGCCTGCATGGTTGCAGAAGACCTTGCATTAAGTAGCTCGAGTGAGGGTGTGACCTAGATGATTGGATAATTTACATAAAGACGGCCTCCTTGAACACAAGGAACATTAGGAGTCCGAGGAAAAGGGCGGTCCTATTTGATTTTCTAAAGAATGCTAACCTACATATCATGTTACTACAGGAATGTAATTTGGATTATGATGTCAATTATGAGTTTCTAAGAAAAGAATGGACGGAGGGACCATCAGTGTGGTCAGGAGACAACACCAATAGATCTTCTGGTGTTGGGATTTTGTTTAAAAATATGGATTTTCATGTTCTTTTATAGACATTCAACCAGGAAGAGCATTATTAGTAACATGCAAATATTTAGGCGTAGCATTTAGAATACTAAATGTGTATGCCCCAATGGATAAAGAAGAGCGAGCTGCTCTACTGGACTTGTTAAATTTGTACATCCCTGGTCCTTTGCCTCTTATAGTAGGAGGAGATTTTAACTGTATAATGTCTGGAGAAAAAAGGACTTCTGAGGTGGGGAGACGAGACAAATCGGAGAAACAATTGAAGAATCTTGTTCTGGATCATGGGATAATAGATGCATTGAGATCACGTTATATGGAGGAGCCTGGGTTTACGTGGAGCAATGCCACCACTATGTCTAGAATTAACTTTTTTATGGACATTTCTTGTACTTACTGTGAATTAGAAGATACTTTTTTTTTCAGACCATAAAATATTATCTATATCGATTCAGTTCTCAGATGTGGTAAAAGAATGGGGTGTATGAAAGATTAATACTTCTTTGCTCGACTATAAAGAGGTACAGAGGAAATTTCATAAATTCTATAAATATTTAAGGGAAAAGCAGTTACAATTTTCTTCGATGCTTTTATGGTGGGAGTTTGCTAAGGCACAGATAAAATCCTTCTTCATGAAAATTGGCATCAAGAGGACAAAAGACAAGCTATTGTGGAACAGGAAATTGAATATGCAGTTGCAAACTTGTCTTCAGTTGCAAAACTGTGGAATTAATATGGAAGAGGTCTTATACAGTGCCTTGCGAAAGTATTCGGCCCCCTTGAACTTTTCAACCTTTTGCCACATTTCAGGCTTCAAACATAAGGATATAAAATTGTAATTTTTTGGTGAAGAATCAACAACAAGTGGGACACAATCGTGAAGTGGAACGAAATTTATTGGATATTTTAAACTTTTGTAAAAAATAAAAAACTGAAAAGTGGGGCGTGCCAAATTATTCGGCCCCCTTAAGTTAATACTTTGTAGCGCCACCTTTTGCTGCGATTACAGCTGCAAGTCGCTTGGGGTATGTCTCTATCAGTTTTACACATCGAGAGACTGAAATTCTTGCCCATTCTAACTTGGAAAACAGCTTGAGCTCAGTGAGGTTGGATGGAGAGCGTTTGTGAACAGCAGTTTTCAGCTCTTTCCACAGATTCTCAATTGGATTCTGGTCTGGACTTTGACTTGGCCATTCTAACACCTGGATACGTTTATTTGTGAACCATTCCATTGTAGATTTTGCGTTCTGTTTGGGATCATTGTCTTGTTGGAAGATAAATCTCCGTCCAAGTCTCAAATCTTTTGCAGACTCCAACAGGTTTTCTTCCAGAATGGTCCTGTATTTGGCTCCATCCATCTTCCCATCAATTTTAACCATCTTCCCTGTCCCTGCTGAAGAAAAGCAGGCCCAAACCATGATGCTGTCACCACCATGTTTGACAGTGGGGATGGTGTGTTCAGGGTGATGAGCTTTGTTGCTTTTACGCCAAACATATCGTTTTGTATTGTGGCCAAAAAGTTTGATTTTGGTTTCATCTGACCAGAGCACCTTCTTCCACATGTTTGGTGTATCTCCCAGGTGGCTTGCGGCAAACTTTAAACGAGACTTTTTATGGATATCATTGAGAAATGGCTTTCTTCTTGCCACTCTTCCATAAAGGCCAGATTTGTGCAGTGTACGACTGATCCAGAGTGATCATGGGTCTCTTGGCTGCATCCCTGATCAGTCTTCTCCTTGTTTGAGATGAAAGTTTAGAGGGACGGCTGGGTCTTGGTAGATTTGCAGTGGTCTGATACTCTTTCCATTTCAATATGATCGCTTGCACAGTGCTGCTTGGGATGTTTAAAGTTTGGGAAATCTTTTTGTATCCAAATCCGGCTTTAAACTTCTCCACAACAGTATCACGGACCTGCCTGGTGTGTTCCTTGGTCTTCATGATGCTCTCTGCGCTTTAAACAGAACCCTGAGAGTATCACAGAGCAAGTGCATTTATACGGAGACTTGATTACACACAGGTGGATTATATTTATCATCATCAGTCATTTAGGACAACATTGGATCATTCAGAGATCCTCCCTGAACTTCTGGAGTGAGTTTTCTGCACTGAAAGTAAAGGGGCCGAATAATATTGCACTCCCCACTTTTCCGTTTTTTATTTTTTACAAAAGTTTAAAATAACCAATAAATTTTGTTCCACTTCACAATTGTGTCCCACTTGTTGTTAATTCTTCACCCAAAAATTAAAATTTTATATCCTTATGTTTGAAGCCTGAAATGTGCAAAAGGGCCGAATACTTTCGCAAGGCACTGTATAAAGTAAAGAAGAAGATTAAGAATGTGATTTCAGAGAAAGGCAAAGAAATGATTTTTCATGACAAAGTACAAAAAAAGAAGAAGCTGATGAAAAATGCACAAGATATTTCTTTAAGAAAATTCAAGAAAGGAAATAGCTTATTAAAAACCTGGAAGGAGAGGAGCATCTGGAAGGGATTCTAAAAAAAGTGCAAGTTTTTTACCAAAATTTATTCGGACAGAAGTCCATTGATATGAGTTTCCTCAAGGACGTTTTGGATTCGGTGGTAAGTCCAGAGCATTGGGGTGCATTGTGTCGTCCGGTACAAACAGATGAAATTCTATGTATCCTTAGAAGTTTTGCAAGAGGGAAGACACCAGGGCGTGATAGTCTGCAAGCCGAATTTTATCTGGCTTTCTGGAACATTTTGGAGGAAGACTTAGTCAAAAGTATTCCAAGAGATTTTTGTCTGCCAAGAATTGCCAGAGTCCTGGCGCTGTGGGATTATTACTCTACTCTTTAAAAAGGGAGACAGATCTCGTCTTGAAAATTGGAGGCCAAGCAGCTTGCTTAATGTGGATTCCAAAATGTATGCCAAAATGCTTGTAAACCGGATGAAGACAGTTATTGATATAGTAATACATCCAGACCAGGTGTGCGAAGTACCTGGCAGAGCCATTTCACAACATTTGAATGTCATAAAAGACGTCATATGGTACCAGAATATGAGAAACCAAAAATTTGTAATTTTGTCACTCGACTTTTTGAAAGCTTACAATAGAGTCTCACATGATTTTCTATTTCTGGTCTTATGCAAGATGAACTTCCCGGAAATTTTCATCAAATATGTTAAACTGTTATATAAGAATTGCAACAGCAGAGCACTTGTCAATGGATTTTTATCATCTGAAGTATACTTCGCGTCGGGAATTAAACAAGGATGCCCCATGTCACCGTTGTTGTTCATTTGCGCCATATAGCCACTGCTGGTTATGATTAGAAAGGATAAGATGATTAAAAGAGTTCATATACCAGCATGTAACGGTTGCCAATTGAAAACGCTAGGATACATGGATGACATATCAATTATGTGCGAGTCTGAAGTTGCCCTCAGGAGGACCATCAGAATCACAGAATTTTTTTGCGAAGCCTCAGCCTTCCGTCTTAATATTAGTAAATGTAACGGCCTTATTTTTGGTCAGTGGTGTAGTGTGGACATCCCGTTATTAACTCTAACATCTGAAGGAATTAAAATATTGGGGATTTGGTTCAATAGCGAGAAAAATGCTATTGAAAGAGTGCAGAAAAACACACACTATAGGAAGTTGAGGAGATTGTCCTTGGAAGGAAGAATTTTGATCATGAAGACAATACTTATTCCAATCCTTTTGTATATTAATGCCATATTTCCTCCTAGCGATGAGAATTTGAGAATTCTTCAGAGGAAGCTTTTTTATTTTTCTATGGAGCTCTAAGGCAGAGAAACTTAACCCCTTAACTACCCAGGGCGTAATAGTACGTCCTGAGTCGCATGACGATGTATGGAGAGCGCTCAGGAGCCAGGACCCGCCGCTAACAGCAGCGATCAGTGCCTGCACCGATCGCGGCTGTTAACCCTTTAGATGTCGCAGTCAAACGGGACCACGGTGTCTAAATTGTGCAGCCGCCACTTTTCCCCGATCGCCGCCCTCCACAACGTAAACGGAGGGCGGAGATCAGTTGCCATGACAGCTGGGAGCCTATTGAAGGTTCTCAGGCCTGTCATTACATTACAGCTATTACACGATGCCAGAGGCATCGTCTAATAGAAGTAAAGGCATTTTGCTATTCACTGCGATACAGTAGTATCGCAGTGAATAGTATGATCGATCAGACCCCCTAGGTTTCAAGGTCCCTAGGGGTTCTGATCATACAAGTAAAAGTAGAAAAAAAATTTTTTAGAAGTAGAAAAAAATAAAAAACACACACAAAAGTTCAAATCACCCCCTTTCCCTAGATCAGATATAAAAGTAAATAAACAAAAGTAAACAAACATATTAGGTATCCCTGCGCTCCAAAATGCCCGAACTATTCAAATATTTAAATATTTATCCCATATGGTGAATGGCGTAGCGGGGAAAAAAAATCAAAATGGTCAAATAGCGTTTTTTTCAACACTTTGCCTCCTATAAAAACATTGAATAAAAAGTGATCAAACCATCAGATCTTTCCCCAAATGGTATAATTAAAAACGTCATGTTGTCCCGCATAAAAAGACGCCTTACTCAGCTCCATACATGTAAATATGAAAAAGTTACAGGTGACACAATATGGCGATGCAAAATTTTTTTTTCTATTTAGCAAACTTTTTAATTTTTTAGATGGTATCAAAACATTACAAATACTATATAAATTTGGTATTGCCGAGTTCGTACTGACCCGCAGAATACAGGTAATATGTCATTTTTACCACACAGTGAATGCTGTAAAAATTAAACCCATATGAATTTGGCGCAAATGCAGTTTTTCTCCAATTGCACCTCATTCTGCATTTTTTTCCAGCTTCCCAGTACATTGCACAGCATATTGAATAGTGCCATTGCAAAGTACAATTTGTTTCGCAAACAATAAGCCATCATGTGACTCTGTGAACTGAAAAATGAAAAAGTTATGGCTCTTGAAATGTGGGGAGGGAAAAACGAAAATGCAAAAAAAAAAAAAAAATGGCCCGGTCATTAAGGGGTTAAGAGATAAGGGGTATAAACGCTGTGCCAATGGAGGGAAAAATGTCCCAAATCTTCATAATATTCTCGCTGCCAATTTTTTCAGTTTGTGTTTTAGATATTTTTTTTCTGGCAGTGCCTTGGAGTTTTTTTCTTAAGTATATTTTGGGTTTCTTGTTTCGGAAGTATAAATGGGCTGAGATTTCATTAAATTTTCTCAACATAAATTTCACAACCAAGACATTATGGGTGTCTTCATCAGACTATAAGGTCTTTACAGTTGAATAGGATGGAGCTTATGACTTTACGAAGCAGTAAAAAGATTTTGCCTGAATTCTGGAAGACAGAAGGTCTGGAACCAGATAAGAACTACTCTTATGGGATTTCTAAAATGATCTGGCAAAATGCAAGTTCATCCTTCCTATCAAATGAACTTAAAGTCGTTTCAGTATCATAGTGGATTGTTCAATAATTCTCAATGTCCCAGAGAGAGATGCGGAAGAGCGGAAACTACTCGCAATGTACTCATATTTTTTGGAACTGTAGTTTTGCTCAAAAAGTGTGGAAATCGGTAGGAGATCTATTAAAGTTCGTCACAGGTCTCAAAAGGTTAGATCATGAAATTGTACTTTATGGAATGCATTTGGCTGATCTTTCCAGTGAAAATAAAAAAAAATGCTCTGGATCTTCATTTGTTGCATCAAGTACGCGCTGTGGAAATCAAGGAATATCTTAATATACAAGCGAGATTTGATTGATAAAGGAAACTGTATCAAATTGGCTTTAAATGAGTTACATACTTACTACCTATTAGACGTAAAGAAGATGGGAGTCAAAAAGGCGGAGAAAATCTGGCATTTCCAATTATGGAATCTCATTTTTTGATGACTGTTTGTTGTTTGTTTGTTTTGCGAGTTTTGTGTGCGTTTTGTAAAAATGAATAAAAAAGTCTTTTATAATGAATTGAGCTTTTCGAGTTCTGAGATTGAAGACTTTGAGATGCTTGTCTGGAAAGAAAAAAAAAAAAAAATCTGTTCTAGATCGCTTCTCGGCCTTTTGGCTGCAGATCAAGTGTAGTATCACTGAGCTATACTTGTTTTTTTGTGGTCAGAAGGTGCTCCGGGTACCCTGCCCTCGGCCTCCCCAGATCGGTCAGGTTTATAGCCTAGCCTTCACTGGGGTGCTGCTATAGGGGTGCAGGCTTAGTCCCGGAGCAATGGGAGGCGATACCAGGTGCCAATCTGGTACCGTCGTATACCTGACGACTTGAGTTCCTGGTCGGTGTTCGTGTGCCGGAGGTCGTTCCAGGGAGTCTTCATGATGTTTATTATCTACTTCTACGTTCCTGTTGTATTTGCAAGATGGGGGAGCGTTCCAGGTTTTCATAAAGTGGAAAACACAGTTCGTTTCCTGGTGGAGGACAAGTTTCGTTGCACAAAAGGCGTTAAGTACATTTCGGATAAGCTGTCATTGGGTATCTTCAAGTTGACCCATGAGATGATTCTCTCCTTCATGGACTATCCGAGAAGGGGGGAGTTTAACATCACCTTTAGCTTCAGAGCATATCTCAAGAGTTTTTTGGAGGACTTGGTCAGACTTAAAAGTGTCCCCAAAATGGAGGGGGTAAGTGTTGTGCCTCATTTTTCGGAAGATGAACTTTTACTGGTGGTCAAGATGTACAGCCCTTATATTGATGAGAAGGACATTGTGTTATTTCTCTCCAAGTACTGTTTCAGTATTGTCCCGAAAGGGAAAGTGCTGAATGAGAGTGGGTTCTGGACTTGTAAAAGGCGTTTCTTCTGCATAATCAAAAGGAAATCTGACGGATCTTTGTACTTACCACCCACCCGCTTTAAGATAGGGAGGATTACTGGAGACGTTTACTTTAAGGGGCGTCCCGAGAATTGCAAGGATTATGAACATAATGCCAGAGATTGTGTAAAAATTGTGTGCACTAAATGCAAACAGGAGGAACATACCTCTACTAATTGTTCCAACGTTAAATGTTGTCATTTGTGTAATCTGCCTGGACACTTGTTTAAACAGTGTCCAGATAGGGGAAAAATAAGAGGATATTAATGTTGAAACTGAAGAGAAAAAGTTTAGATGCTCAAAGTGAATTTAGCTGTATCAAAGTTTTACATGTATAATTCTCCTGTGAGGAGGAGGTTAAGCCTAGTACCAGTGGAAAGAATGGAAAGAGGAAGAAGTCGGTCGCTTCTAGAGGGCCTGAGCAGGTATCTGGGGAAGCTATAAAAACTGTTGTTGATTTTGAAGAAGAAGGGTCAGCCTTGGTACAACCCATTCTAGATGAGGAGGAAATGGTCAAAGAGATATTAGAGGGCGTGGAAGCAGGTGAATCTGTAGGAATTCCCAAGAAGCCCCTTTGTGAATTAAGTCTGGAAGCAGTAGATTTATTAGTGGTGGATGCCTTGGCTGAAAGTCAAGCTTTTCTTGATTTTCTTAGAAGTTGGGATGTTGATTTGAAGGTAGGAACTAGTCTGAAAGCTAATCCTGAACGTTTTATTGAGACTTATAAATTGCCTAAATATGATGCTGATAGAGTGCTTCTTTGGGTGACAGAAAAAAAGAAGATGGATTCAAAAGCAGTTAAGCATCTCAAGTATTATACCTGGAAAGGTGGTTTAAAGGGCTAATTTACTTTCCTAATGTATTTTGTGGCTTTAATTTTGCCTGGTTAAAGAAGTCTATGACTTACTGATATGTTATTTGCTATGTAAAATTTTATTTTTTTGTTTTGTTAATCTTGCTAAATAAAATATAAAAATAAAAAATCTGTTCTAGATTGCTTCTCGGCCTTTTGGCTAAGATCAAGTTTAGGATCTAACCGTTCTGCACTTGGTCTGGCTGAAAGGTGCCCCGCCTACCCTGCCTCCTAGTCGCTGCTATTGGGGGTGGGATTAGTCCTGGGGCAACGAGAGACGATCCAGTCAGGCCCCAGTCTGGGGTTGTGGCTTTCTTGGAGCTGGAATTGATGTCGTGCTACTGGCGAACTGAAGACAACTGTTGTGGATCGTTGTATGGATAACGTGGTGGATTATCGTCTTGGATATTGTGGTGGATTAGTGCCTGTATATCGTGTGGATTATCGTTTGGATTACTGGATCCCATTTGTTTTTATATTTGGATATCGTGGCCTAAGTGGTGGTGATGGAGTCCATCCCAGGGTTTCAATGTGTGAGGAGCGCTGTGAGAATTCTCGTCGCGGAGGAGGAAAGGCAAAAGTAAAAGTCTGAAGTTCGTTGTTGAGGAATTTATCTATGGACTGTTTAAAGTAAAAGAAGAAATGATTGTCTTTATGGATGTCAAAAAGAGAGAGTATGATTTGACTTTTACTTGTGAGAGTCCTATGAAGCTTTTCTCACAGGACTATGAAAGGTTAAAGGGTGACCCCAGATTGTGTGGGGTCAACATATTTGGACAATTTTCCAGATGATGAAAAATTGCTGACTATAAAAATGTATTCACCTTACATTCAGGAGGGGGATATTGTGATTTTCCTGCAGAAATATTGTGACCAAGTTGTATCAAAGGGAAAAAAGTGTTTAACAAATACAAACTGTGGACTGGAAAATGGAAATTCCTTTGTAGGATAAAGAGGGACTCAAATGGAGATTTATTGCTACCCCCAGCCAGGTTTTGGTTGGGAAAAGCGGTGGGTGACATTTTTTCAACGGAATGTCAGATTTTTGTACAAATTGTCAATCGTATGGTCATAGACGTGATAAATGTGGAAAAATTGTTTGTTCCATTTGTTTGAAGGAAGGGGATTTATTTACAGAATGTGATGAAACAATTTGTAATTTTTGTCATAATAAAGGGCATTTCTTTAGGAATTGTCCAAACAAAGAAAAAAGAGATCAGACGGATAAAAAAGAGAGAGAGAATGACCAGGAGCACAGTGGTTCTTTGTGGTTCTTTAGAAGCATCTAAGAGAATTCGTGCAAGTGTGCTGGGTAATCCTGATAGATTTATTGAGACATACAGTGCCTTGCGAAAGTATTCGGCCCCCTTGAACTTTTCAACCTTTTGCCACATTTCAGGCTTCAAACATAAGGATATAAAATTTTAATTTTTGGGTGAAGAATCAACAACAAGTGGGACACAACTGTGAAGTGGAACGAAATTTATTGGTTATTTTAAACTTTTGTAAAAAATAAAAAACTGAAAAGTGGGGTGTGCAATATTATTCGGCCCCTTTACTTTCAGTGCAGCAAACTCACTCCAGAAGTTCAGGGAGGATCTCTGAATGATCCAATGTTGTTCTAAATGACTGATGATGATAAATATAATCCACCTGTGTGTAAATCAAGTCTCCGTATAAATGCACCTGCTCTGTAATAGTCTCAGGGTTCTGTTTAAAGCGCAGAGAGCATCATGAAGACCAAGGAACACACCAGGCAGGTCTGTGATACTGTTGTGGAGAAGTTTAAAGCCGGATTTGGATACAAAAAGATTTTCCAAACTTTAAACATCCCAAGCAGCACTGTGCAAGCGATCATATTGAAATGGAAGGAGTATCAGACCACTGCAAATCTACCAAGACCCAGCCGTCCCTCTAAACTTTCATCTCAAACAAGAAGACTGATCAGAGATGCAGCCAAGAGGCCCATGATCACTCTGGATGAACTGCAGAGATCTACAGCTGAGGTGGGAGAGTCTGTCCATAGGACAACAATCAGTCGTACACTGCACAAATCTGGCATTTATGGAAGAGTGGCAAGAAGAAAGCCATTTCTCAAAGATATTCATAAAAATTCTTGTTTAAAATTTGCCACAAGCCACCTGGGAGACACACCAAACATGTGGAAGAAGGTCTGGTCAGATGAAACCAAAATCGAACTTTTTTGGCCACAATGCAAAACAATATGTTTAGCGTAAAAGCAACACAGCTCATCACCCTGAACACACCATCCCCACTGCCAAACATGGTGGTGGCAGCATCATGGTTTGGGCCTGCTTTTCTTCAGCAGGGACAGGGAAGATGGTTAAAATTGATGGGAAAATGGATGGAGCCAAATGCAGGACCATTCCGGAAGAAAACCTGTTGGAGTCTGCAAAAGACCAGAGACTGGGACGGAGATTTATCTTCCAACAAGACAATGATCCCAAACAAAGCAAAATCTACAATGGAATGGTTCACAAATAAACGTATCCAGGTGTTAGAATGGCCAAGTCAAAGTCCAGACCTGAATCCAAATCGAGAATCTGTGGAAAGAGCTGAAAACTGCTGTTCACAAACGCTCTCCATCCAACCTCACTGAGCTCCAGCTGTTTTCCAAGGAAGAATGGGCAAGAATTTCAGTCTCTCGATGTGCAAAACTGATAGAGACATACCCCAAGCGACTTGCAGCTGTAATCGCAGCAAAAGGTGGCGCTACAAAGTATTAACTTAAGGGGCCGAATAATTTGGCACGCCCCACTTTTCAGTTTTTTTTTTTTACAAAAGTTTAAAATATCCAATAAATTTCGTTCCACTTCACGATTGTGTCCCACTTGTTGTTGATTCTTCACCAAAAAAAATTAAAATTTTATATCCTTATGTTTGAAGCCTGAAATGTGGCAAAATGTTGAAAAGTTCAAGGGGGCCGAATACTTTTGCAAGGCACTGTATATTCTCCTGCTACTGTGGGATATGTTTCGCACAGAATTGTTTTACTCAAAAATTTTTTTGCTTAAAACTTTGTTGCTGTATAGTTTTGCTGCATGTACCACGGTGGTAATGTAATATCTGCTTACCTATACAAACTCTTTGCTCTGAATGTTTTGTATTTATTATGGCGGAGGATTGTAATAACTAGTTAAGCTATAAAAATGTTAGTAGAATGGAAAGGGAGTCTACTGTACATGTATATATTCCGTATATATCCTATCAACACCACAGATGTGTCTGCTTACCCGTACAGTATACCTTCCTGCTATTCTGGTCCATTTTTTGTGCTCCATCTTTCTATACTGAAAATATGGGATTGTAATATGGTCAAGCTATGTAAATTTGATAATATAATGGAATGGGAGGCTACTGTATTGGTATATTTTGTCCACAGACATTCTATATGTCTTAGTTTAATGACACTAATTTAGTCCATATTCGGATGATATTATGATGGTGTCTAACACATGTTTGTATAGTTTTTGTCTTTGTCACTTTAAAAATTTTTTAGCCTGATGAAGGGTGAATGCACCTGAAACGTCGCAATAAAGAAATAATTTTGAAGCATAACTACTATTGGTGTGCGGTTCTATATTTCTCCTCGATATACAATTGCTCAAATTTACATCCGGACTGCAATTTTTGGACTATGATGTTTTGTATGAACTATCATCCCTGCCTAGAGATAAAGAGCAAGTCTTATGGACATTCGTTTGTTGCATCAAGTACGCTTTATGGACTGCGCGCAATATTGTACTCTTCAAGAAAGATACTATTGAAGAGAAAGACTGCATTAAACTAGCTCTCAGTGAGCTCTACACTTTGTTTGATAAAATAAAATTTGGTACTAAGAATTCTAACCAAAAGTGGAATTGTGCGTTATGGAACGTTTTTGCTTTTGTTGATCGTGCTGATTTAATGTTCATGTTTTGTACTTTTATAATAAAAACTTAAAAAATATGTTCTAGATCAATTCTCGGCCTTTTGGCTAAGACCAAGTGAGAAGGAGATACTCACCATGTATTTTTCCCATTCCTTTCAGATATGGCAATCTCAGCAACTGGTGGAAAATTTTGTTATGCCCTGGAGATGGATTATCGCATTAAAAGACTCTTTTAGGATCCTTGTGGAGGAGGAACACAGGCAGAAATTTACCCTGAAACACCTCGTTAATGATATTCTTGTGGATTGACTATGGGTAAACAAAAACAACATCTTGGCGCTACAGGAAGCACCTCGTAGGTTTACCCTCACTCTTACTGACTACTCCTGTTTTGCTCAAGGGAAAGTAACAAATATCCATACCGCCCTTACAAATTCAAGCTCAAGGTATCAAGATACTGGGAGTTTTTTTATGCTAAAAACGATGGTTCTGAGAGCTGGAAGTTTGTTAAAATTGAAAGAAAGATCGATTATTGGAAACTTAGACAGTTAACCATAGAAGGAAGAATCCGTGTTGATTCCCACCTTACTGTATCTCAATATGGCGTTTCCTCCAAATATTAAAATGTCTAACATGCTTCAAAGACTATTTTTCAGTTTTATCTGGAGGTCAAAGTCTGAAAAACTCTCAAGGGATAAGATGTATCTCGACCATAAGAAGGGTGTGCCCTACATAAGTATTGTCCTAGCTAATTTTTTTTTTTCTTATGGTACCGATTCTTTTTTCAAGATATCAAATGGTCCTATTATTTAAAGTCTGCTGCAGGATACATCTTTAAACGTTGCAAAAGGGTCACGTCATTAACTATGCCTGTTATTTTCTTTCCCAGCCCAGTACAAAGTATTATTAGAGGCTATTCATTTTTTCAATCTGGAACAAGCTAGTACTAACATCTTTTCTAGCCCTAGGAAAATTCTGACAGCTTACAAGCTCAGAAGAGATGCTGCAAGTTTAAAATTTTACTTATCAAGTATAAAGCAAAATATGGCAAAAGACATCAGTGCCCTTTCTGGAGAATCGCCTCAAGGATATTGCGTGGATGTGTCCCCACAATTGTCTGCCCACGAAACTTTTTCAACATCGCAGGAGGTACAGTCATGACTCAAAATGCCCTAGACCCACTTACTCAGGAGAAGAATCCATTGTCCATCTCATGTGGAACTGTCCTTATGCGCAAAAAGTATGGCACGACGTAGATCTTCTGAAGTTTGTCACGGGCTTGCGATATCTGGACTATGATACTATACTCTATGGACTTTTTTCAAACCTATCAAGTGATAAAGCTAGAGTGCTATGGACTTATATAAACTGTATAAAGCTCTCATTATGGTCATCAAGAAACATTTTGATCCACAAGAAAGTAGTGATTGACTAGATTAATTGTATAAAGCTTGCATTGAGTGATATATATATATATATATATATATATATATTATTTATTTGATAAAAGATTTGCTTCCAAGAATACTGACACAATGTGGAATTTTCATTTATAGAATTTGCTTTTTTAATTTTGTGATGTGTATTCTGAACGCTTTTGTTATACTTTTATAATAAAAACGTAAAAAATCTGTTCTTACAGGGCCTGCCTTGGTGGAGTGGAGGATCCGCCTCCAGCTTCTTGGATAAGCGATCAATGTGCTTTAGGCATCATACCATGGAATCCGGTCGTCATACCATCCATTTTGTTGGAATACAGCCATATCCCGTTGACCTCGGACTAGGACACATCATCGACAATATACTAGTGGAGCTCCTTGGAGTGGATTTGGAGAAAGTCTTCTGTATCCAGGAGTTTGGTAAAATTTGTACTTATGATGTTTCTTTTTTTGAAAGTGGACAAAAAAAAACTTATCAAAGCTTTTCTGGGTCATTATTGCTCACAAGTTTGTGGTGGAGTGGAGCAAAAAAAAACAACAACAATGTGGGTAGTCTATAATGGCTACCTAAAATTCTGGGTCCGTTTTAGACTCGACACTGAAGGAATAGGTGGGGTTAAAAACCCACCTGCAAACTTCAGTATTGGTGGTAATAAGGGGTTTGTGTTTTACCAAGGAATGCCCTGTTATTGCCACAAATGTGGGGAGTACGGGCAAGTTCAGGAGATATGCACCAAGGAGTCCACTTGTCGCAATTGCAAGCAAACTGGACATAATGCAGGCACATGTTCTTGTCCACCTAGGTGCGACATTTGTGGGTCAGAAGGGAACACCTGCAGACGGTGCCCTGAGACCTCATTACAAAACATTTTGCGTTTGGAAATTGAGAGTGGAGGGAGAAGGACTGTGCTAAACCCCAAACTTATGCCAGGGTGGTGGCTACTCCCTCTACTCCTAGGATTGTTTCTGATGCGGTGGAAATTGAGAGTGATATTGATACCTATGCTTCTTCTGCGTGTGAACAGGAGTCAATTTCACTGGAGCAACAGGTGGTGGAGGAGACACCTGTGGTGGAGGAAATTATGGAGAGTATGGCGGCAGCTGTGGAAGAGGTGACGCCCACCACCAGTGCGGCTATCGTGAGTTCCTTGTCCAAGTGTGTAGCGGTGGCTGCACAGGAGACCTCGCCCACTGCCAGTATGGCGATTGAAGAATTTCTATCCAGAGCAGCTGGAGCGTCGGAAGCTGAACAAGCCATTGACTGGTCTATATCAGCATCGGAGGAGGAAGAGAAGGTCGGGGAAGAGCCGATACTGCTGAGTGGTAAGAGAACGGGAAAGCTTTCTCCCTGACAATTAGCTGAGAAAGCAAAACGTGCCAGGTCTAAGTTGCCCAAAATGTTGCAATGTGAAACTCTGTGGTTACTAAGAACCTGTTTTCTGTGAGAAAAACATTTCACTTAGAGAAATGTGAAAGCCCGGGTCCATATGAAGCACCCTTTTCTCCCTCTACCACTTTCCTGGAGGATGAAAGTGTATCCAACCTACAAAGGTTACACACTTTCCAGATGAGTTTGCATGTTAATGGTTTGGTCTGCATGTCTCTTTTTCAGGTAACCCCTTATGGCTTTAACCCTCAAGATTCTGTCTCAAAATGTGAGGGTTTTTAGTTCTAGCTAGTTATCGCAGAGCCGTAAAATGGTAATATTTCTGTTAAATCTTCCTTTGTTATTGAAGCAGGTCATTGTATTTGTTTAATTTTAGATTATATGGGGTGAGATTTTCATTTATTTAATATATATGCGCCCACATGTAAGAACGCCAGGTTGGCGCTATTCGAGAAACTAAAGTTTTTTTTTTACCAGGCAAGTTGCCAACTTTAATTTGTGGGGATCTAAATTGTATCCTGGAGAGGATAGGGCTGGTTCTTTCCAGTCTAGAAAAGATGAGTTTTTTGAGATTATTGATAAACAAAATTCCAGCAGAGTCAGTGCGAATTCTGACTAGTGAAATTACCAATTTGGAAATAGCGGATATAGTTAAACTAAATAAGAATAAGTCCCCTGGTAGGGATGGCTTGTCAAATGAATTTGAGTTTTTGGTATGTGGTTGGTGTTGTGAGACAGATTATGAAGTGTTTGTTTGCTGGTGTGAGAATGCCGGATGAAATGAAGTTTGGTACTGTTGTGTTGCTTTATAAGACGGGTGATAAAAAAAAAAAAAATCACTGACAAATTGGAGGCCAATTACACTGCTCAACATTGTTTATAAAATCTTTGGTAAAATATTGGCTAATAGTATGAGAGATGTGGTTGCAGATGTGATACATGAAGATCAGGTGTGTGCTGTGCCAAAGTGACGTATACATGACAATGTAGTGTATGTGAGAGATTTGTTGTATGAGTGTAAGGTTAGAAATAAGGATGTGTGATTGTGTGTGCGCTTGACTTTGAAAAGGCATTTGATAGGGTTGCACATGAGTATCTTTTTAAATTATTGGTGTGTATGGGTTTTCCGTGTGAGTTTGTAAGGTTGTTGTATGGCTTATATAAGGATGCAAGGAATTTTGTGATTGTGAATGGGTTTATGACGGATGAATTTGTGATCAAATCAGGTGTGCAGCAGGGATGCCCCCTGTCGCCATGTTATTTTGCTGTGCCATTGAGCAATTGCTACAGATGGTTAGACGTGACAAGGTTAAAGGATTTTTTGTTCCAGGTAGTAAGGGGCAATTTATTAAAGAGAGGCTATAAGGATGATGTCTGCATTTTTTTGCGACTCATTCTGTGACCTGGACAGGGTTAAACTATTAGTTAATATTTTTTGCATAGCCTCAGGGTTTAAAATTAATTGGGCAAAAAGTGAGTTTAAGCCCTTTTTATTCTCCGGTAGGGTTACAGAAACAGAGATGAAGCAGGCAGATAGTTGTATAAAAATTCTGGGCATTTTGTTTGAAAAGGAGATAAAAGGTGCAGCCAGTTGGGAGGAGTTGGTAGGTAGGGTTAGTAAAAAGATTTTTGGAGGCTTAGAGAGTTATCCTTTACTGGGAAGATCTTAGTAATAAAAAGTGTGATCTTGCCCATTATATTGTATGTGACAGTGTTCCCTCCGAGTGATAGGACACTGAAAAAAGTGTGTAGACTATTAATTTTTTTTTTGGGAAGCAATGTGGAGAAGGCTAAGAGAAGTTTTAGTCAGAGAACAGATTTTAAGTGGCCTTGGCTTCCCTGATCTTCAAGTTATTGGTGTTAAGGTCTCTTCTTTTTTGGCAGAGATTGCTCTGAAGGACAGTAAAGCTGCTAGTCTTTCTTGCTATCTAGCTGGAACGATATTACGTACATCAAAGTGGCCAGTGGATAATAGGGGTAAACCCATTGCTTTTTGTAGCCCCGACTGGTACTTGTATGTAAAAAAATTTATTTTTAAGTTTCAGTTAGAGGGTGTAGAAATGGCTCGTTTTTTGAACTGTAAGAAAGCTGTTAAAAAGTTATGCCACAACCAGGTTATTTGTCCTATAGGAGGATTGTCAACTGTAGATTCTAAGAGTTTGGGACAATATTAGGAAAATAGAAACCACAAACAAACAAAAGGATCTTATTTGGATGTCAGCGCATAATGTGTTACTAGTTAGAAGCGTCCAATATAGAAAGGGGTCTGGTGCCATCACCCAGATGCCCATATGCCGGATGTGGTAGTGATGAATTGCCACGTTGTTTTTGGGGTTGTGTGCGTGCTAAGGAAGTTTGGACTAAGATGAACGGTGTATGTAAGGAGTTGACTGGATTAGAGTGTTTGTCGTATGAATTTGTGATGTGTGTCGAATTTGTTTGATTATGTCGTTTAAGGGTGGTTAAAGAAAGTTTTGTGGGTATTTGTGTTGTGTGAAAGAGGTCTTATGGGATACTAGGAATCTGTACGTGTACCGGAATGAGGTGTTCAGTACGGATGATTGTGTGAATATGATTGTGGACAAATTGGATTTTTTTTTTTTTTTTTTTTTTTTAATAAAACTGGATGTAGAAAGAGGGTTGGATGCAGAAGGCATCTGAAAGAGGTTAAAGTGGAGGGACAGATTAGATTGATTTTTATGTTTGGTTTTCTTGTTGAATTATGTATGTAATAATTCTGTTCAATGTATTGGCAATAATTTTGTTACTTTTGAACAGAGTAAAAAAAGATTCTTTTGCAGATGTTTTAATAAGAATTTGCCTAGCAATTGCAGCAAAGTATCATTTTAACTGATAGCAAAAAAAAAAAAAAAAAAAAAAAGTGGTGCTATTCTTGTGAGCGAACCAGAGTATTGGATCTCTGGGTACTCTCTCCCTCGTCCTGGTGGGATCGCCCAGGTTTATTGCCCAGGCTTCACCCACCTGCTGCTATTGGGGGAGAGGCTTAGTCCTGGAGAAATGAGAAGGGATCTCCTACAGCGTCCTCTGGACTTCAGAGTGAGTTTCAGAGGGACATTTTTGTCGACTCGGTCGAAATCATGAGCGACCCTTTAGGATAAGTTCTGGAGAGTGCAAGGGTCAAAAATTCATTGAGGATCCACCTCAATGGAGATTTTAGTAGCCGTAATACGGTTGATTATGTGGTCAATACCATCGTGACCAAATATTTGTGTGTTCCAAAGGCGGCCATCTTTGTGGTATAGGACTACCCCAGACGTGGAGACTATTACGTCAACTTCTTTGGAGATACACCCTGGAAAGATTCCTTAAAAGCTGCCACACGTCGAGTATCTGAGTTAAGGGAATTAGGATGTCCATTTTAAAACAAAATTTGATGAAAAAAAAACTCTCCTTACAATCAAAATGTATTCTCCGTTTGTACCTGATGCAGAAGTAACAGCTTTTTGTTAAACATTTTTTTCTAGATGTGGAATTTAAAAAACACGTAATGCATTCCTGCGGAATATGGGCTTGCAAGTGGACTTTCTGGGTAAACCTCAAGCATGGAGAAAATGGAGAACTCCTACTTCCACCAAGACATTTTAGACTGGGCACAGTGAATGGCGACCTCTTTTATTCGGGGGTTACGCGACTTCTTTAGAGCTTGTGGTAAATATGGACATATGAGTACTGCATGTAACGTTACTTGTAGAAACTGTGGTAGCACCAAACATGAATTTAGGGAATGCAACAGGGAGAAGAAGTGTAATTTGTCAGAGAGGTCACCTTTATAAAAGGACTGTAAATTCAAGTATCAGGAAGGTGATGACAACGAGGACAGGAGTACGGAGGAGCCTCCTGTGCCCCACCGGCTCACCGGGGGTGGGGGGTAGGCTGAAGGTCTTAAACAAGGCACTGAGGACTAACAACGTAAAAAGCCTGAAAGGGTCGAAAGTGCCAAGCCGACCCAAAAAGATGCATCGGAACAGGGCAGCCAAGTCAGTCAAGTTAGTCAAGCAAAAAAAAGAGGCGGAAGAGTAAGGGGCAGGATGAGTCAGGCATAAGCACACATTCTACTGACGGCTCTCAGAAAAAGATGAAGCCTACCCCTGAACCTGGGTTGAAACCTAGTGCAGACCTGTTGAGAGAGGGCCACTGTAAAAAAGGGGGACAGGTGGGAGAAACTCACGAGGGGATGGACACGTCCGAGAGATCGGATGATGTTATCCCTAGTGAGGAAGCCCATCTGGAACCTATGGAGACACCTGTGCTCGGCCTCCTCCTGGAGAAAGGTCCCACCTGGGCCTGAGGGGGGAGGGAGACCCCTTTGGTGGACCTCTCGAGGGTCAGGTGGATGATACAGAGCTGAACGCTCAATGCTTCTACACTCAGACCGGTTCCTCTGATCTGGAGTTTCAAAATTTGACTTACGCATGGCGCCTGAGTGGTGTTTGTGGCAGATTGGATTCTGATGCCAGTTCCCCCTCTTACTCTCCCCAGAGAGATTCCAGTGGGGATGAGAGACTTTGTTACTGGGCGAGCTGGTGAGGTGAATTGAATTGTTTTTTTGTAAAAGTCCTGTTTTAAAATCTGCTGATTATCTGGATTACCCTGTGTGGTTTTTTTTCCCTACACCACCAATGGCTGCACTACATGGACTCTCTCTTAACATGAGAGGTGCAAAAAGCAGAAGGAGAAGAACGGCGCTTTTCAACAGTCTGTCATTTTTCTGCAGGAGTGCGCTATCCCCCACTGTTCTAGCTATGAAGAATCTGAGTGAGACTAGATATACAGTACATCGGCGTGGTCCGGGTCTAACGAGCCTGGATCCGCTGGGGTCAATATTCTTTTTAAAGGAAACATTATTAGATTTTATACAATAAATTTTACCAGGAAGGATTTTATTGGTTAAGGTTTTAATTGGGGGCATCCAATGGTAGTTTTTAAATGTTTGTTTATGCTTCCCCAGACAGAAATAAAAGGGCGAGGATGCTGGAGGTTCTATCCCTTTATATTAATACTGCTGAACCCCTCATCTGTGCCTGGGATTTTAACAGCGTCTTCAAAAGGTGAGCGCCGGCAAACAACTTGCACCAGTAGAAATGACAGAACCTCCGGTAGGTTAAAAAACTTTGTTATGGATCATTGCCTAACGGATATCTACAAGACGTGCAACAGAGACTTACCGGATGGAGCCAGCACCACCTGGAGCAATTCTACATGTAGCTCCCATATTGATTTTATATTTTGCTCTGAGGACGTACTGCCAGAGATGACCTTTTAACCAATGTGTTTTCGAACCACAAGATTTTAAATTTTAGAGTAACTGTTGATGTAAAATTGTTTTAATGGGTCTTAATTCCTGGAAGATGAATGTTCCTTTTTAGATGATCCACAGATTTTAGCTGATTTTAAAACTTTTTATCTGAATTGTAGGCGGGCTAAGGATCCTCGGACTCCCATCAGTATCTGGTGGGAGGAGATGAAGTTAAGAATTAAAACTTATTTTATCCGATCTGAATGCCCGCCTGCAGGCCCTGTATAGACTTAGATCACAAGGTGTTAGTGTTGACCCCGAGATTTTAGAATTAAGAGACAAAATTAATAAATGTCTTGAACAAAAAGGGAAGTAGATAATCTTCAACTCCCAAGTAAAACATGTAGAAGAAAATGAAAAAATGTTCAATAATTCTTTAAAAAAAAAAAAAAAAATCAAATATTGAAGAACTAGATGGGGCCACAGTTATACAGGGCCTTTTAAATAAAGTACACAGTTTTTATTTAGATCTTTTTAAAGAAAAACCTGTGGATCACAGTTTTTTTTTTTTTTAGAGGACTCACTGGAAAAGATTACGGCTTCAGAATTTTGGGCTATGACGTAACACCTGACTCTGTACACTTTATCATTACAGAAGAGAAAGATTTTTGATCTGAAGTACTTGGATGCCATCCTGACCGAAGTCCTCAGTGTTCAACGCTTTGAAGTCAAGTCAATACAGGACTACCCGAGGAAACTGTATTATGACGTTACTTTCATTGCTAAGGGGATCCAGCAAACAGTTTTGGCCAACTCACCAAAAATTAAGGATCATAGGATGCATGGTGTTGAAATTATTGAGCATCAATTGGAGAATATCAAGAGTGTGGTAATCAAAATGTATAAACCCAAAGAAAAATTTATAAATGATGTGGGGTCATGGACCTCTAAATGGAGGATAGAATGCAATGTGTAAGAAATGTGGAAGTCCAGAGCACACAACAGAAATGTAAACTGAAGGCAGAAAGTGCAACTTTTGTTTTAGCGCCTTTCATATTTTTAAGGACTATCCAGTAAGACACGGGGAACCTGTCAAATGCTGGAGCAACAACAGAAGGCGCTGAAGGTGATGACCAACAATGAAGACCTGGTGAATGTCTGGAGGGTCCTGGGCCAGCTGGGCCTCAGGATTCTATGAAGTCTGGTGCTGAAGGTGACTCTGGGCAGGTATCACATGAGGGGGAGGAGGAGGTTATGAGTGAAGAAGGCTCAGTTGATACTCAGGCTGATATGGACACTGGCAGGTACCCTGGGGAAAATAACCCGCTAAGGCAGAGACCAAAAAGGAGGAGCACCAGTGATCAGCGGAAGGAGAATCCCGATACGGGTGTTCCTAGTGAAGCCGATCCACCTTGAGCCCAAGTGGCGCCTGAAGTGGGTTTGGTCCCTGTAATAGACCCCAACGCTGAACAGGGGGGAGTCATACCAGTTAAAAAAAGAAGAAAAAAAAAGGGAATGAATTACATAGAAGTTATATAAAGTGGATTGGAGGGTAGTAACCACACAAACCGGTGTGGAGAACCCTGTTGATGACTCCCTCAATATGCAAGGTGAGACCTCTGGCCTTCCTCCTGTTCAGAAGGTGGAAGTGGGGTTGATTGCTGGAACAGATACTACTACACCAGAGACCTCAGTAAGCAAACTCATGGTTGATACAGCTGGAGAGACTCCCACCCTTCTAAGGGGATCTGATGTAACAGACTTTGTAGCCTCGCAGTACATAGGGGACCAGCTGAGCGACATGAGTTAATCTCCCTCCTCCTCACCAGAGTCACTGATCACCAGAGAGTCGGTGACAAGCCCGAACGAGGGGTTCAGCAGAGCCTGGGGCCTCAGAGGTGAGAAGGATTTTGTGTGACTGCTTTAAGTGATTTTTAGACTGTTTTAACTAAGTGTTTTAGCGTAATGTTTTAAATTATGATTTTAGCACTAAGTTAACATAAAACAGTGATAACAGAACTAGAATGTTTTCATAATTTTTAAGTCCGCCTGCTTCCACTCCAACAAAACAGGGATACACTGCATGGACTTTCTTTTAAAGTCAGGAGCATCCATTCCAAGAGGAGGAGGATCACACTTACAGACTATCTACTTTTACAGCATCACTTTTCTTTCTACAAGAATGCAGTATACCACATCAGTCAAGTTATGCTAAGTATGAGAGAGACTGGAAGCTAGGTCCATCTGTATGGTCTGGCTCAAACAAATCGGCTTCCGCTTGTGTTGCAATTTTATTTAGTGGTGATATTATTGAAGGTTTTACTGAGATTTTACCTGGTTGGATTTTATTAGTGAAGGCATGCATTAAATGGTAACCATTGGCAGTTTAATTTTTATGGGGCCCCCCGATAATTTTAGAGCCAAAATGCTGGAGATGTTGCCTCTCTTTTAAATGACTCTGTGCCCTATTTTAGTAGGGAGCCACCAGTAGGAATTACGACAAAACCTCTGGCATTTTAAAGAATTTAATTATGATTTTAGACTACAAGATGTTTATAAAAAATGTAACCTAGATACACCAGAAGAAGAAGGGGTTACATGGAGTAATGGCACATGTAGTTCTCGTATAGATTTTATTCTTTGTTCTTACCAGCTACTGCCTTTTTATTGTGAAACTGTAAATGTTGTTATTTCCAACCATAAGGTTTTATATTTTAAGATAAAAGAGAAATAGTCTTAAAAGGAAATCCGGTAAAACCTGGAAATTAAAATGTCACTTTTTTAGAAGATTCACACGTTTTATCTGATTTTATTTCCTTTTATAGGAGGTGCAGACGGGTAAAGCCCCCCACAATGCCTTTATCAAGATGGTGGGAGCAGATGAAGGCAAAGATTAAGAATTTTATTCAAGTGGGGAGGGCAAAAGCTGATGGAAAACAAGCTTTTTACCAAGATCTTAATATCCGTCTGCAGACCCTTTTTAAGTTAAGAAATCATGGTGTGTCTGTACACAAAAATCTTAGTTGTTTAAGAAATTAATGAGTGCCTCATTAACACCATGTCTAATGAAGGGAGCTAGTACTCCCAAAGCTTACTATCAAATATACTCAGCCTCTGAAAGGTATCGCCTGATTTCTTCACTCAAGCAGAGAGGGAAAGAGTTAATATTCCACTCCAAAGTAAAGCACTTAGAAGAAGATGAAACATGCTCGAGGTATTTCTTTAAAAAAAGAAATAGGCACACCTTGATTGAGAAACTAGTAGGAAAAAAAAATAAAATCGGATATTGAAGACATTTTAGAGGTAAAATTTTATACAGACCTTTTTAAATGTCAAAAGTGTGGATTTTAATTTTTTAGAGGATTCGTTGAAAGATCAACTATTTTAGATCCTGTTTCTCAGAGCTTTTTATTGCAAGATATTAGTGAACAAGAGATTTTAGACACTTAAGTTTTAAAAACGGTAAAGTACCGGGTCCGGACGGTATACCCATGGAGTTTTATGTAACCTTTTATGGCATTTTGAAGGATTTATTTATTTTCTCTTTTAACAGAAGTCTTTAATACCAAGGTCCTCCTGGGTTCCTGGAGCAAGGGTGAAGTCTCTCTCCTGTATAAGAAAGGCGATAAGGAGGAGATTAAGAACTAGCGGTGTATCACCCTGCTTAACTGCAACTATAAAATTATGGCAAAATTATGCGCTAATAGGTTGAAGGCCATAATCGCTAAGCTCATCCATTTTAATCAAGTATGTGCAATTCCCGGGAGGAGTCCTTGGGATAATTTTAATTTTTTAAAGGATGCCATATGCGACACCAAGGAGAGGAAATCCAAGTTAGTTATCCTCTCCTTCGATTTTGAAAAAGCTTTTGATAGGGTGTCGCATTTTTATTTGTTTAAGGTTTTATGCAAAATGAGTATACCATCAGGGTTTTTAGAGTCCTTAAAAGCCTTTTATGATAATTGTTTTAAAACTCAGGAAGTGATTTTAGGATCGGGTGTAAAGCCAATCTTTATTTGCGCAATATAGCCTCTTTTATGCTGCATAAGTAAAGACAAGATGATTTGTGGGGTCCCCTTGCCGGGTGGAGGTGGGCAGGAGGCTAAGATTGTGGGATACATGGATGATGTTGCAGTTTTATGTAAGGACACCCCGTCGCTGCATAGGACTTTTAAAACTATTAATTATTTCTGCGAAGCTGCTGGTTTTAAAGTCAATTTTAATAAATGCAGCATCTTAAAAAAATCGGTGATATGATTTCAAATGACATCCCGGTCCGAGACGGACTCTGTACGCATTTTAGGAGTCTCTTTCAACTAATCTAATAACGGTCTTTTAAGTTGGGATCTGGTGGCTCAAAAAATTCAATCAAAAAATTTGCATGTGGAACCTCAGACGTCTATCAATGGAGGGTAATGTTTTAATTCTCAAGATGATTATTTTTCCCATTTTATTATATTTAAGCCTAGTGTTCCCCCCTCCTGAGCGGCTTTTCCAGAGAATCAATAGATTCTCTTCTTTCTGGGGGTCGAAGTGGGAGAAGCTTAGGAGGGAAACAGTCATAAAACCTAGGGCACTGGGCAGGAAAGATGTCCCTGATTTTAAATCCCTCCTTTTATGTAAATATTTTAGTCGTTGTGTAAAGATATTACACGGGGTATTTTATAAGGCGGCATGGGTGGTTTTCTACAGTTTTAAACTCACCTTATGCTTTTAACTTACCTTTGCAACATAAAATTTTAGAAAGAATTGTTATTAATTTTAAGCTGCAGAATAGGAGTCTCGAAATTGTTAAAAATGACCGCTTGATTTTAAGAGAAACTCAGAGTGACATTTTAATAACACCTATAAAAAATTTCAGAGAGCAGAAATGCAAGATTGTATGGCAAATGTGTAATGAGAAATATCTTTTTAATTTCCAGAAGGATGTGGCCTGGAGTGCCGCCCATGACTGCCTTCCAACCAGGTCATTCCAGCACCGTAGAGTGGTTGCAAGTACAGCTGAATGCCCAAGGGCGGGATATTGTGAAGAGGAAGATTCTGAACATGTTTTATGGACTTGCTTTTACGCTCAATTAATATGGACTAGACTCCTGCCCTTGGTGCAGAAGATTACAGGACTAAGAAACATCACCAAGGATATGGCCCTCTACGGATGTTTGGAGTGCCCTAACTGTAATAAAATCATGGCATGGAAAATAATGAACTCTGTGAAATTTGCGTTGTGGGCGGCACGAAACATCCTTTTTAAAACTGAAATTTTATCTGTAAATTATATCATTGCTGTAGCTTTTAATGAGATGCACAAGTATCTTCTTGATCTTAAATATCGACCAGTTTTAAGTTGGAAATGGTTTTTACTGTGAATGGAGTGCAATTATATGAGTCACCAGATTCCCGTGTTATTGTATCTTTTATGTAAAATTTTATTGTAAATGGAGAAACCTTTTGAAATTGTAAATAATTTTTCTTCAATAAAAGGCATCCCTTTGGGATACCAACTTAAAAAAATCTGTTCTTTCAGTGTCCAGACTACTGCCAGACGGTTTTGAGTCCTTTGGATGCCCCACTCCTCGGCCTTGGAGGATTGCCGTAGATTCATAGCCTCGGCTAAACGTCCATGCAGCTACTGGGGAGTGGGCTTAGTCCCGTGGAACCGAAAAGTGATCTCTAAAACCTGGGTAAAGAGTCCATGTCGCACTTTTCCTGGAGTATGCCTTCTTGAGGATGGCAGCTACGCTTCGACACGCCCGGATCGGGGAAACCTGGGTCCGTCAAGTGATCTGCATCGAGGTAGAAGCATAGACAAGGGGTTCTGTTTTTTCAGAGGGAGCCCACTGTTTTGCAGACACTGTCAGCGTTTTGGACACACTCATGCCAACTGCAACAACCCAGAGAAATGTAGTAAGTGCATTCGGGAGGGACACGGCCCCAGGCAGTGTCAATTCCCAATCTGCTGTAGCTTATGTGACAGTGTTGATCATACTTACTATCAGTGTTCTAACAGGTCAAGGAGGAGTAGAACCTATGTGGAGGCTGCAGGTGGTGGGTGAAGGGAAGAAAATGAAGCTGACCCGGAGGATTCCTCTCCTGATCCCGAGCGTGCGGTCTGAGCCCGAAAGGACCATGCCGTGTGAATCCCCAAGAGGTGAAGAAGGGATGGACACCTCATTGCCGGTGCCAGAACCAGAACACCACCTTCTACCCTCAGACGGGAATACAGGTTTGCAAGGTGATGGGGAGGCAGATCCTAGATCTTCTGCATCCCCTCCTATTGTTTGGGACGAACCCAGAGCCTGGGAGGAAGAACAGGAAGAACATTCTTTAGCCTCAAAGAGACCCAGGTGGTCCAGAGAAGTAGTAAGTATGTCTCTTTCTGTGATTGATGTGTCTGGGGAGGAGCCTGTGATAGCAGCTGCAAGCGAGGCAGGTGTGCCTCCACCAGACAAACCACTGGACTTACTGTCAGCTTCTGGGCGCTCAAGCCCGGTCACAGAGCAATGTTCTGTTTCTATTGTGCTTCCACCCCCCGGCCAGTCTTTTTTAGGTGCAGGTCCAGGGAGTAGTGCTTGCGAATCAGACGGAGGAGGACGAGGACCCGTCACCTGAAGTACAGGTGGAGGGTTTGTGCATGTCTCCGCAAAATGATTAAGGTATGGCGACCAAAGTTGCATTGCATGTCGTATCCTTGAATGTCCGGTAGATGAAGACGGCATCAAGGAGGGCGGCTATACTTTATTCCCTGAAAAATACTGTAGCCAAAATTATTTGTTTACAGGAATGCGGCATTTCAGACCCTGTACCAGACTGACTGGCTGCATGGAGACACTGTATGGTCAGGGACTGTTCATAATAAGAATGATGGGGTGGGGATCCTTGCAAATGACAGGACTTTGCGCATTGACAGCTACATTGTGGTGTAGGAGGGTAGGTGTATTATGGCAATTGTGGGTAGGGGTATCAAATTTAGGATAATGTATATGCTTCTGTAAAGAAAGAAAACCGTATTGCTTTATTTGAAAAATTTTCTTTTTAGATTGTAGGACACCAACTATTCTTGTGGGTGATTTTAATTGCGCTGCTGAGGGGGAAAAAGTAGATATCAGTAGCAATAAGTTAAATTCTTTGGTTCATAATTTTGGTTTTTCAGATGTGGCGGCGAAGCTGGGGAAGCCACCACCCGCCACGTACCACTCAAACCTATCCAGGTTGGATAGGTTTTGTATTTCCAGTAATATTTCTTGCAATATGTTTTCTCAAACTTCTGTTGGTTTTTCTGATCATTTGCGTTTGAATGTTTCTGTCAGTGTGAATGTGCATCTGGTGCATGGGAGGGGTGTGTGAAAGCTGAATGTTACATTATTGGAGGATGAAAGGATTATGCATGAGTTTGCCAATATGTGCTGCGTGGAAGAATAGGAAGCATATGTTTGGATGTGTCTTGGAGTGGAGGGATTGGATGAAGGAGGAGTCTAGAAGATTCTTTATTAAATGGGGCAGGAAAACTGCCGCCAAACGAAGATATGAATTTAATGACTTCAATAAAAGAATTGAGTGGTTGCGTGAGTTGGAATTGCAAGGTTTTGATGTGAAAGATTTATTGAGAGATGCGAGAATGGAAATGAACAAATTGTTGGAATGAAAGGGGAAAAATTATTTTTAGGTCGAAAGTTGAATTTTTAGATAATGAGAAATGTACGAGTTTTTTCTTTAAAAAGGTGTGCGGGAAGATAATATGGATGAGCTTTTGATGAAAGTGGTAATTGTGTGTGTGTGTGTGTGTGTGTGTGTGTATGGGAAGGATGTGATTGATGGTCAATTTTTATCAAAAATTGTATGAGGCTAAATGGTTTGATAGGGATTCGATGGATGAAGTCACGAATGGGTTGGATGGGAAGTTGGAGAGGGAGGATGGGAAGTTGGAAAGGGAAGATGGGGACAGCGTGTGATGACGTGTGTTTGGAGGAACTAAAGAGAGCTGTTTTCAGCACAAAACCAAACAAGACGCCATGAAAGATGGGTTATCTGTGGAACTGTATGTGAAAGCGTGGGATCTGATGGGTGAGGATTTACTTGAGGTATGTGGGAGAACAGTGTTTTGAGTGAGTCTATGAAGGAAGGTGTTGTAGTTTGAATTTTTAAGAAAAAAAGGTGACAAAAAAGTGCTTGGCCAACTGGAGGACCATAACCTTGCTGAACGCCGACTATAAGGCTTTTGGCAAGGTGTTGGCCAATAGGATGCATGATGTGATTGACAAAGTGATTGGTAAGGATCAAGTGTGTGCAGTGCCTGGTAGAAACATGACTGACAATTTAGAGATTTGGTGAGTGTTTGGGACGCAAGCAGAAGTGCATGGTGTCTGTGGATTTTGAAAAGGTGTTTGATAGGGTGTCGCATAATTTTATGTTTTGTGTGTTGGAGGAAATAGGTTTTCCTTTAAAATTTGGGAATGCTGTGAGGACTTTATACAGTAGAGTAACAAGTGAATTTTTGGTTAATGTGTTTTTTTTGTTTTTTTTTAAGTACGAAAGTGAATGTGTTCTGGTGTGAGAGACAGGGGTTGTCCCATGTCTCCTATTCTGTTTATTAGCGCAATTGAGGTATTGATGTGTATGATCAGAAGAGAGAAAGTGATGAAAGGTTTGTTGGTGCCTGGTAGTGGTGGTAAGACTTGAAAAGTGCTTGGGTATATGGATGATGTTATTATGGCTGAAAGTATGGCTGTTATTAATAGGGCTAGGTTAGTTTTGAGTTTGTTTTGTTCCGCGTCCGCTTTTAGAGTGAACTGGAACAAGTGTGCATTTATAAATGCTTTGGGGATAGAGCAGTTAGGATGGATGATGTGAATTGTGAGACGGGTGCTATTAAGGTGTTGAGTATTTATTTTAAATGATCACTTGCGTGGGACAGAGTTGGAATGAGTGCGGTAAAAGAAAAGAGCGAAAGTTGAATTTTGGAGATAAATAAATAAATTGACTGAACGGAAAGGTTTTCATTATCAAATCGGTTACTTTGCCGATTTTGTTATTTTGTGCGACTGTTTCCTTTTATGATGCATGGAATTAGAAAGACTGAAGATGTTTACTTTCTTTTGGGGGAGTCGAATGTAAAGGTTGAAGAGTGTGGATGTGTATAAGTCTTGTGTGAACGGCGGTATGGGTTTTCCGATTGTTGAATTTTTTTGGGGTTTGAGTTACATTAAAGTGTACTGTATGTTGTGTTGTTGCGTAAGGGGAATAAGTCCGCGTGCATATTGAAGTATTTGTCTGGGTAGATGTTGTATGGTCTGAATTGGGTTGAAAGGGATGCTAGAGTGCCTGTTGATTTTAAATGTCTGGCATGGTATGCGGGAATTGAGTTTTTCATTAGAAAGCATGATCTGTTGGATATGGATATGAATGGTTTTATTGACAAGTATGCCATGTTAAAGAAAATAAGTATGAGAGAGATTGCGTGTGACATCCGTGGTATAAATGCACTCAAGGCGGGTGTAACTTGGAAAAAACTGAGCATCAAGGGAGTGACCAATAGGCAGAAAGACATTGTGTGGCAGTCTTTTCACAACATCTTGCCTGTCAGGGAAGTACAGAAGAGGAGGGATCTCATTCGCTCTGATGTTTGTCCCAGGGAAGGGTGTGGGCATCCCGAATCAGTTTTACATTTTGCATGGAATTGTAATTGTGTGTATGATGCATGGATGAGGATCGGTTGTTTGTGCAAGGAATTAACTGGGGTTACTTTTATTAATTGGAAGGTTGTGATGTTTGGTATGGGTGTGGCTGGATCTGTGAATGAAAGGCTAGTGTGGATTATTATGGCGTGTATGATGGAGTGTCTGTGGGATGTTAAATGTATTCGTTTTCAAGAAGAAAAATTTATCGTCTGATATATGTATAAAAATGTGTGTGTCCAAAAGTTGCATACCATTTATTTATGGGGATAAAGGGCGTGCGCGTGGTGGTAGTGGAACCGACACAGGGTGTATGCAAGCACCGTAAGTGGCGTTTCCTGATCAAATAAGTTATTTTTGCTTGATTCCATTTTCTGTATTTGCGATATTATCTGTGAGTTATTGTACATATATGTGTAATTTATTTTTGCAAAAATTAGTACAAAAAAAAAAATCCATTCATAAATAAAGAGATTTATTTATTACATTTAGAAAATTTTCGTGGTGATTTTACATCAAGACAACTTATTTCTTTTGACATGTAATATGAGTGGAAAACAAAAAAAAAACAAACACTGTTCTAGATTGCTTCTCGGCCTTTTGGCAAGATCAAGTGTAAGGGTGTGTCTTTGGCTGTCCTTATCTTGGTTTTGTCATGAGGTATTGTAGTACCCCCCTCTCGGCCTGGTGGGAGCGCTCGGGTTTATTTGTGAGCCCGGGCCCCACCTGATGCTATTGGGAGGGGGCTTAATCCACAATAACGTAGAGTGATCCCCCTGGCCAAAGAACATTTAAAAGTTATCTAAAGGCTTGAATTTTGTTCCAATAGAGAACTTTAAATGAATAAATCTATTGACATCCAAAATAGTTTGAGAAAAATTACTTACTGTAAAGAGACACTCTTGTATACTGTAGATAAAGATGAGTCACATGACATGACACCTAATTTACAATCTTTCCCTACAGGAGAAATTCCCTATTGTAATGCATTTTCTGGTCTTTTGTTTAATGAACAGGTTGCAATTATCAGAACTTTTGAGTCATAATGAAGGTTTACCGGTCAGAAATATACGTACTACTAAAGTTAGACCTGACAATCCAGCTTTTTATCCTCTTAAAATCAAGGGTTCCTGTTTTCAGTTATTTTCAACATAAATGTGGAACAGGACCTCAACAATTTAAGAAAATCTAGAGAATCTAAAATGGTTGTTTCAAATTTAACTTTAAAGGAGAAAGCTGCATTGTCTGATCTTAAAACTAATGATATCATCAAAATGGCCGATAAGGGTGGTAAAATAGTAGTAATGAATAGAGAAGATTATAGGGTTGGTTGTTTGTCTTTTTTACAGAATAATAAAAAAACTTATAGGAAATTAGATCATGATCCAACAGAAGCTTTTGCTAAAGCTCACAATGATTTGGTAATGGAAGGGGTTAATATAGGTGTCATTCCCTCTTCACATTTTCATCACCTTATTTCCCAATTTCCAATAATTCCAAATTTTTCATGGTCTTCCTAAAATAAAGAAATATTACCTCCCCCTCTATGACCTATTATCTCAGGTATTGGTTCCGTTAATGAAAAACTTTGCATATGGCTAGATAATTTACTTCAACCTCTAGTTTTTTTCTAACCTTCATTGGTATGGACGTTATATCGATGATATCTTGATTGTTTGGAGGGTTTATACGACGCCCATACCAAATTTTATTCACTACTTGAATAATAATGTGATAAACTTATAGTTTACATACACTTATAATTGTGACAATGTTTTCTAGATATAGATTTAAAAGGTGATAATGAAAAAAATTGTCATTACTTCATTATATAGGAAACCAACAGCTGGTAATACGATTTTACTAGCATCAAGTAGCCACCCAAAACACACAAAATCTATCCCTGTAGGTGAGCTTACTCGTACGAAGCGCGCTTGCACCACTGATTTTGATTATCAGAGACAAAGTACACAAACTCTTACCAGACTTAAACAGAGGTTATCCTAAATGGTCGTTAAATAGAGCTAAAAAATTGGTTGACACAGAACGTTTATCTTTATTAAACAATTCTACACCTCGCATTGACCAACATTGTTCCACTAATATAACTTTTTCTACAGCGTTTACCCCTCAATATAATGAAATTGTTCAGATCAAACGCAATCTACCTATTTTACAAGCTGACTCCGCTATTAATAAAATTTTAGATACTGGGGTTCGCTTTGTTGCACGTCGGGGTCGCTCCCTTAGGGATATTTTATCCCCTAGTTTATTTGCTTCAGATTCTCAAATATCGACCACCTGGTTGGAGATACGAGGTTCTTTCAAATGCGGTCTTACCAGATGTTCAGTTTGCAAATTTGCAACTAAAACATCTGTTTTTTGGAATAATGAGTCCCCCATGTACAAGATACAGTTTTTTAAACTGCAACAGTCATCACGTTATTTACGTTATTAATTGCAGGTTTGTGTGATTTATTATATGTGGGGTGTACTATTCGTCCAATTAAAATCTGATATTATGTCTAATGCTTCTTCCAAACATTATTTCTCATAACGGGGATACCTCTTCATTTTCATTTTTCATTATTGAATATATACCTAAACCAATCAGGGGAGGTAACTGGCGCAAATTATTTTTGAAACGTGAAGCCTTTTGGGATTTGGAAATTGAATACAAGATACCCTAAGGGTCTTAATGTGAGATCAGATCTCTCATTAATTTATTAATGTATTTTTTCATATAATATTGTCTTAATATTGTTATATAGCTAATAAACATTCATATTTATCTCAGTTAATATATAATACGTTATCTATGAAAGGATTTATATTGTGTTTCTCTTTCACAGTGCTGTTTTCTTAACCTTTATTTGTATTTCCCTCCATGTTATATCATGTGACTAGATCACGTTTTTTTTTTCATCCATTCATTCTCTAATACCATGTTATATTTGAATTTCCCTCTTATTTTTCATAATGTGTTTAACTTTATATCTGTTTAAATTTCCCTCTGATTTCCTTAGATCTTGTGATGTCTCTACATGATAATGTACAACTGGATTTGTATCCCCCCCATGCTATTCATGTGACTAGATCACATTTTTTCATTCATTTATTCTTTCACATAATGTTATATTTGAATTTCCCCCTTATTTTTCATTACCTGTTAAACTTCATATTTTTAGTTTAAATTTTCCTCTAATTTCTTTGATCATGTGATGGTTTTACATGATCTTATGCATTTATGGGGCTGTTTGAATATTTAATTTTTCCTCAGTTTTTTCATGTTTCATTATTATGTGATCATTTGTATTTTTAGCGCTCAGTTAACTAAATAATTTTTTTTTTTTTTTAATCGGATAATTCACGTGATCTTGTTTATATTATGTTTCTTATTATAATTAGGTATTTACATCCCGTGTTTTCTTTAATGCTTAGCTCTATTTTCTAAATGTTTATTTTTTTTTTGTTTCAATAAGTTATATTAGATTTATATTTTTTGTTATGAGATTAGATCATATGGGTTTTCATTAAATTTTGTTCGCAGTATGTTATATTTGTATTTTTTTTTTCTTCCCCATTTAGTATCTTATTATTCATTCTTTATTTATACTACATATCTATTATACAGTATTTGTGTGTCTTTTAGCACACTGTGGGTTAAATTTTCAATATGACGTGAATAGGTGTGATCCTTTTGACGGACTATTTATTCTGACATCAGTGAATACAAAATTAAAGCTATGACTAAGGAGCCTTGTTAGCTCTGAAACGCGTAGGCTACTGTTCTATATATTTTTTGCCATGGATCCGTGAATTTTGGATTTTTTTTATGTTATTTTATCTTAATCTGGATTAAAAATTAAATTTTATATATCTCTTGATGCTGGAATTTAATTCAAGCCTTCCTCAAAGAATTGCCTTGTAGGGAACTGTGGTGCAGCCCCGGTGAGCGTTTTCCGTGACGTTTTTTCAGTATTGCGACTTTGGCTACTGAAGCCAACCCCATACCAGCTTGGGCCCGGTTATGGGACTCTAAGGGCTACTCTTATGAGACATTCCTTTAAGAAGGTTCCATTCCTGACAGGGATCCTTCTGGAGAAGACCATGCGGACTCCAAAAAGGAGGATGTTCTTTCTATGCAGGATTACCCAAGATTACCTTCAGGTCCTGGCAGATTTTGGATAAAGCCATGGGGAACTTCAAGGACCAGAAGGCTAAACTTCTTGAAGGATGGAGTCCGTGTGGACAGGCACAATGCGGAGGAGAGGAAGGTTGTGGTTATTAAGATGAATTCACCCTTCATTGAAGAAAAGGAGGTAACAAGATTTATGAACTCTCTCTTTGACAAAGTTTCCTTTCAAGGGTTAATTTTGAACTAGTGTGGTATCTGGACATGTAAGTTCAGGTACCTTGCCTCCTTCAGAGTGAATGAACAGACTGGGAAACCCAAGCTCCCTACTGCCCGTTTTAAATTTGGAAATGTGAATGGCGACCTCTACTATGATGGTATGCCGCCATTTTTCCAAGCTTGTGGCGCCTATGGGTACTCTAAAGAGCAATGTCTAGTTACCTGTAGAAACTGCAGCAGTCACGAGCACGAGATTAAGGAGTGTTCTCAGCCGAGAAAGTGCAATTTCTGCCAGCAGTTGGGCCATGTGTACAGAGTGTCCCCATAGACGTCCAAGTGAGGGTGAGGGTGAGGATGATGATGAAGAGCGGCCCGAGGCACCCCCACAGGGACAGACAGCGAAACAGCCCAGGCCACACACTGAGGAGCAGGCGAGTGCTCCAAGTAATGCTGATTCTATGTCTTCCGCTGAGAATGTAAGTTCTGATATGCCGACGGGCCCAGATACAAGCGAGTCCAGCAGGCTCGACTTGAAGAGAAGGGGAAAAAGGAAGGCAGACAAGGGACAAGGTTCCTCCCGGCCAGACCTGCCTTCGAAGGTAGGCCGGGATTGTGCTTCCCAATTTGTTCCAGATCCTGGGTATCCTGGCGATTGTGAAGAGGAGCAAGTTGAGACTGTTGACAAGCCTCCTGATGGTGGCTCAACGGAGGAGGTTGAGTCCTATGGCAACCTTCCAGACATAAGCTCCTCAGATGAAGACCTGAATGGTCAGCCAATGGAGATCCAGGCTAGGCTATCTGGCCTACCCCGTTACAAAGCCGGTCCTTTGGGGCCCATTGGCAGATATTTAAGCAGAGACAGCTCCTCGAATGAGTCGATGGAGACAGTGAAAATGGATGATGAAAGTGTGAGTGATTTTGGCCAGGGTAGTTTCGCTGTCTAGAAGAAGAAGACTGGATTTTACTCGGATCTGGATTGATTGATTTATTTATTTTATTGTTTTACCCGGATAAAGACATTACTCCAAAAGCATTATGGCGGAAATCAAAAGGAGTTTCCCTCAATGTGAGGGGTGCCAAAACCAAGAGGAGACGGGTTGCTCTTTTTAACTGTCCTTTTCCGTTCAAAAATTCATGTGGAGGAGAACGAGATCTGCTCCAGGTACTTTAAGAAAATACATGACATGACAAGAAGGATAATTATTGATAACATTGAAGGTGATTTTAGTGAACAGGGCATTTTAGATAAGGTACATGTCATTTATACTGACCTTTTTAGCACTAAACCCGTGGATCCTAGTTTTTTTTTTTTTTTTAGAAGACTCACTGAAGAAGATCAAGATGGTTTTAAGCCCTGCTTCCCAGCTGGTTTTAATCTAGTGAGCTGGAGGAGCAGTAGGTTTTAGAATCAAAAGTTTTACGAAGGGCAAAGTCCCAGGTCCCAGTGGTATACCCTGCAATTTTAATACGAAGTTTTATGAGATTTTAAAAAAGAGGATTTTCTTTTTACTCATGTTTTTAGGTCCAAGATGCAGCCCAAGTTCTGGCAGAAGGGTGAGGTCTCCCTGCTGTACAAAAAAGGAGACAAGTCGAAAAATTGGAGACCTATCACCCTTCTAAACGCAGACTATAAGATCATGGCGAAAATATGTGCGAACCATTTGAAAGCCATTGCCCCGCAGATTATACACTCCAACCAGGTCTGCGGGGTGCCAGGACGCAGCATCTGGGACAACATAAATCTCAAAGGATATCACTGAGGACACAAAAGAGCGGAAAAGCAAGCTGGCGGTTTTATCTATTGACTTCAAGGCGGCCTTTGACCGAGTCACACTTATCTTTTTAAGGTCTTAGAGCGTATGGGTATACCAGAGGGTTTTTTTTTTACTTTCTCAAAGCTTTTTAGAATGATTGTTCTAGTCGAATTTTAGTAAATGAGCTCAAGACACAGGACGTGGTTTTAAATTCGGGGGTAAACCAGGGATGTCCCTTGTCCCCACTGCTTTTTATCTGTGCACCGTTTTTATCTGCTATCCGTAATGACAAAATGATACGTGGGGTACTCCTGCCCGGAGGTGGAGGGGTACAAACCAGAGCAGTGAGGTACATGAATGATGTGACGATTTTATGCAGGGACGCTCCTTCTCTACAGAGAACTCAGACAAGTTGATTTTTATTGCTGTGCCTCTAGTTTTAAAATAAATTATAAAGAGTAGCGTTTTAAATATTAGAGGCATGGCTTTTACTGATATTCCTGTGCCCGTGTCTGAGTCTGTTACTATTTTAGGAGTTTCCTTCAGTGAGCAAAATAACGGTGTTTTTAGTTGGGACATGGTGGCGGAGAAGGTGAACAAGAAACTTTTCATGTGGAACCTTAGGAAGATGACTATAGAGGGTCAAGTATTGATTTTAAAAATGATGATCCTCCCAATTCTTTTATATTTAAAGTATGGTTTTTCCTCCCCCTTCAGTTTTACTTAAGAGGATCACCAGGTCTCATTTCACCTTCTTCTGGAGTTCCAAAACTGAAAAATTGAGGCGAGAGATAGTGATTAAAACAAAAAAGGGGGGCAAGGACTTTCCCTATTTTAACAGATTTATTTAAAAAAAAAATTGGTCGTTTAACTTACGTTTTAATCCGGGGCATTTTATGATTAGGATGGAGTGATTTAGTACAATTTTATCCTCACCGTATGCTTTTAATTTGCAACGTCACTATGTTATTTTAGAAAAGATTGTTGCTCTTTTTAATCTGAGGAGGGAAACTGTTGATGAACTTAGAAACCAGTAAGGCCCTGATAAGGAGGATGAGAGAGGGTGAAGCCACAACTGAAATAGCCAAATTTTAGTGAAGAAAAAAACTGTACATATATATGGCATATGGCTAAATTTCACTCTCTTTAAAATCAGCAGATGGACCTGTCCTGGAGCTGCATTCACGAATGTCTTCCGTGCTAGGTCTTCCAACTTCGAAGAGGATATGCCAGGTCCGCCGTCTGCCCAAGGGTGGGCTGCCAGGCAGAAGAATCAATTAGGCATCTTTTCTGGGACTGTGACTTTGCTAAGGAAATGTGGATAAAAGATACTACTTTTACTGGCTAAGATGGCGGATCTGAGAGACTTGTCTTAAAATATTATTCTCTATGGACTTTTTAATTGCAATACAGCCGGACAGAAGACCATGGCATGGAAGACTTAACTGCATGAAGTCTGCGCTCTGGAAGGCCAGGAACATCGTGCTTTTTAGGCGTGATGTTTTACCTGCTGGCGACGTTTTAGGCCTCTGTTTTAGTGAAATGTTATATTATTTAATTGATAAGAATAAAAATGCCCCCCTTCTGAGGAAATGGTTTGTGAAAGAATGGAACTCCAATATAAGCCCACCATGTTCAACTCGTAATGTATTATACAGTCATATGAAAAAGTTTGGGCACCCCTATTAATCTTAATCATTTTTAGTTCTAAATATTTGGGTGTTTGCAACAGCCATTTCAATTTGATATATCTAATAACTGATGGACACAGTAATATTTCAGGATTGAAATGAGGTTTATTGTACTAACAGAAAATGTGCAATATGCATTAAACCAAAATTTGACCGGTGCAAAAGTATGGGCACCCTTATCATTTTATTGATTTGAATACTCCTAACTACTTTTTACTGACTTACTGAAGCACAAAATTGGTTTTGTAACCTCACTGAGCTTTGAACTTCATAGCCAGGTGTATCCAATCATGAGAAAAGGTATTTAAGGTGGCCAATTGCAAGTTGTTCTCCTATTTGAATCTCCTCTGAAGAGTGGCATCATGGGCTCCTCAAAACAACTCTCAAATGATCTGAAAACAAAGATTGTTCAACATAGTTGTTCAGGGGAAGGATACAAAAAGTTGTCTCAGAGATTTAACCTGTCAGTTTCCACTGTGAGGAACATAGTAAGGAAATGGAAGACCACAGGGACAGTTCGTTAAGCCCAGAAGTGGCAGGCCAAGAAAAATATCAGAAAGGCAGAGAAGAAGAATGGTGAGAACAGTCAAGGACAATCCACAGACCACCTCCAAAGAGCTGCAGCATCATCTTGCTGCAGATGGTGTCACTGTGCATCGGTCAACAATACAGCACACTTTGCACAAGGAGAAGCTGTATGGGAGAGTGATGAGAAAGAAGCTGTTTCTGAAAGCACGCCACAAACAGAGTCGCCTGAGGTATGCAAAAGCACATTTGGACAAGCCAGCTTCATTTTGGAAGAAGGTCCTGTGGACTGATGAAACAAAGATTGAGTTGTTTGGTCATACAAAAAGGCATTATGCATGGCATCAAAAAAAACACAGCATTCCAAGAAAAACACTTGCTACCCATTGTAAAATTTGGTGGAGGTTCCATCATGCTTTGGGGCTGTGTGGCCGATGCCGGCACCGGGAATCTTGTTAAAGTCGAGGGTCGCATGGATTCAACTTACTATCAGCAGATTCTTGAGAATAATGTACAAGAATCAGTGACGAATTTGAAGTTACGCCGGGGATGGATATTTCAGCAAGACAATGATCCAAAACACAGCTCCAGATCTACTCAGGCATTCATGCAGAGGAACAATTACAATGTTCTGGAATGGCCATCCCAGTCCCCAGACCTGAATATCATTGAACATCTGTGGGATAATTTGAAGCGGGCTGTCCATGCTCGGCGACCATCAAACTTAACTGAACTGGAATTGTTTTGTAAAGAGGAATGGTCAAAAATACCTTCATCCAGGATCCAGGAACTGATTAAAAGCTACAGGAAGCGACTAGAGGCTGTTATTTTTGCAAAAGGAGGATCTACTAAATATTAATGTCACTTTTCTGTTGAGGTGCCCATACTTTTGCACCGGTCAAATTTTGGTTTAATGCATATTGCACATTTTCTGTTAGTACAATAAACCTCATTTCAATCCTGAAATATTACTGTGTCCATCAGTTATTAGATATATCAAATTGAAATGGCTGTTGCAAACACCCAAATATTTAGAACTAAAAATGATTAAGATTAATAGGGGTGCCCAAACTTTTTCATATGACTGTATGTTTTAATTGCATTGTGAATTAAGTTGATTTTTATGAATAAATGGTATCGTGATTAAATTTTAATAAAAGTGCCACCATTTGGATGGTAATCAACTTAAAATAAAAAAATGTGTCTTTAAAAAAGGTGTGCTTATGTATGTTCTTTCACTTCTTGCCCTTTTGGCTAAGATCGAGTGTAGTATCTGTTCTAGATGGCTTCTCGGCCTTTTGGCAAGCGATCAAGTGTAGTATCCTGAGCGGTGGTGCTATTCTTGCGAGCGACCCAAAGCATACAGTAGGATCTCTGGGTACCCTCTCCCTTGGCCTGGTGGGATCGCTCGGGCTTCACCCACCTGCTGCTATTGGGGAAGAGACTTAGCCCCAGAGAAACGAGGAGGGATCCCCCAGTGTCTTTGTGGTATTCCGGTGCCCCAAAAGGACAGCCTTGGTTTGAGCGTTTTCGATGGCGGACTTACCACGGGTCCCCGAATTTGCCTGTTTGCGAAACTCCCTGAGAATCATCATCAGTGGAGACAGACCAGAAAAAGAATAACATGAAATATGTTAGAGCGCGAATCATAGAAGGTCCTCTGAAATGTTCAAGGCACCTTCTGATTTCAGTCCAAGACTATCCCTCTAGGGGAGAGTACGATGTGACCTTTAGAAATGACCACGTTTATAAGCGCATATTCAAGTATGTTAAGAAGGTCCATCAGAGGCTCCTCTTGGGAGGGGATACGTTTTGAGAAGCACAGACAATAAGGAAGTGATTATTAAAATGTTTTCTCCTTACGTTCCAGATTGGGAGGTGGATCGGTTCATGGTGCATTTCTTTGATAACGTGGAAGCAAAAGGACGGATTAACAAGGTCTGTGGAGTGTGGATCTGTAAAAGGCGATACCTGGCCACAGACATGACGACAATGGCAGACTCGCCTTCTACCAGCCCGTTTTAGACTTGGAACTGCGAATGGCGACCTCTTATTCTTTTGCAGGAAATGCGGTATGGACACAGACAAGCAGATTATAATAGTACTTTCCTTAATTGTGGTGGTCCGGATCATCAATTTAAGGTCTGCCCACATCCAAAAAAAGTGTAATTTGTCAGCAGATGGATCACTCCTACTAAAACTGTAAATACACACACAGAGGAGGAGAAAATGAGCGTCCAAAAGGCGCCCCCCGCAGCCTCAGCCGGTGTGCAAGAGCATTGATCCAGCGGATACCTTGGTGGTAAGTGCAAGCACCTCAGTTGTGTCTGTAAGTGGTGTCCGTTAAGTTTATTGGTGCAAAAACGCAGGTAGACCCTGACAGCTTCCAGGTGCCAACCAGGAAAGCCAGGAGGTCAAAGTGTCAGAAAAAACAGACATCTGATAGTACCCAGGGCGAGGTAATGTCTGATCCTATGTTGGATTCGGGGACGAGAGAATTAGGAGGAGCTGAGGTAGGGCCGCCAGAAAAGGGGTAAAACGGACAATATGAAAGGGGGTGGTGCCCGAGGAGATAGGTGTATCTGTTAAAACGGATGCACCCACTCTGGAGAGTGCTGGCCCCTCTGGGTCATCTGGCACTGTGCCATGCGCCCAGGCCCCTTCTGTAGATGGATCCCAAGGGGTCCTGAGGGAGGGGGAGGGTTCCCATGGTGGGCTTCCCGTAGAAGCTGAGCCAGATGAAGAACCTCCAGACATAGACCTGCATGGTCAGCCTTTCTATACTCCCAGTCAATCCCCAGGTAGTGATATAGTTTACAGAGATGCGTTGGTCGCAATGAGGGCCACCTGCAGTTCTATCCTAAGAGGTGATACTGGTGAGCTCTCTGTCCTCTGGGCAGATCTGGAGTTGAGTGGGGAGGATTATGATTTGTGAGCACACTGACTGAGGTTCTTATAAAAGTGAACGAAGATTTGGTTTGTCTTTTCTACTTTCCTCATGGCCACCAAAATACATGGAGTATCACTTAATGTGTGGGGCGTGAAGTGAGCGAGAACTGCAATTCTGAATTATTTATCATACCTGGAATCCTCTGTCTATTTCCTGCAGGAGTGCGGCATCCCTCAGCAGTCCTGCTACAAGGAGTATGAGCAGGACTGGGTATATGGTACATCAGTGTGGTCTGGATCTAACGAGTCCAGATCTGCTGGGGTCGCCATACTTTAAGGGAAATGTTTTAATAGAAGAAATCTGGCCAGGACGTATGTATATATAATAATAATAATTCGATGCATTGAAGCGTGAAGAGATCCAGAATCGAGGCGAATCGAAGATTTCCTGAAATTCCTAACTAAATTCACTTCTGCAGCTTTGGATTCGCTTATCTCTACTTAAGTTCTTTAAGATCGGGTGTCAAACATGGGTGTCCCTTATCCCCAATTTTTTTTTTATCTGTGCTATAGAGCCTCTTTTGTAAACTATGAAAAGAGAAGCTAATTCATGGAGTCCCCCTGCCAGGAGGAAGGCACTACAGGCTAATGTTGTCGGATACATGGATGATTTAGCGGTTTTATGTAGGGACACCTAGTCACTGCACAGGACTTGAAAAATTATTAATTATTTCTGTGGAGCATCCAGTTTTAAATGTCAATTTTAGCAAGTGCAGTGTTTTAAATATATGAAATATGGTTTTAAAGAGACATGAGTCAGACTTGGTACAGATCCTGGGCGTCTCCTTCAATGAGTTGAATAACGGTTTTAAGAGTTGGGACTTGGTGGCTCAGAAGGTAAACCAGAAATTTTGTATGTGAGGTCTTAAAAAAATCATCAATGGAGGGAAAGGCTTTAAAATTGAAGTTGGTCATTTTAACGATTTTACGTAATAGTACGTCCTGAGTCGCATGACGATGTATGGAGAGTGCTCAGGAGCTGAGCGCTCTCCATACACCGCGGGTGCCGGCTGTATAATACAGCCAGGACCCGCCACTAACGGGACCACGGCATCTAAATTGCGCAGCCGCCACTGGTGCCGCCATTTTTACCTGATCATCGCCCTCCAGAACGTCATCGGAGAGCGGCGATTGGTTGCCATGACAGCCGGGAGCCTATTGAAGGCGCCCAGGGCTGTCATTACATTAGAGCTATTACACGATGCCTCTGGCATAACAGTATTTGCTATGGTCCCTAGGGAGTCTGATCATACAAGTAAAAGTATAAAAAAAAAAAAAAAAAAAAAAAAAAAAGGTTCAAATCACCCCCCTTTCCCTAGATCAGATTTAAAAGTAAACAAACAAACACAGGTGTCACAATATGGCGACGCAAAAATTTTTTCTATTTAGCAAAGTTTTTAATTTTTTAAAAGGTATCAAAACATTACAAATACTATATAAATTTGGTATCGCCATGTTCGTACTGACCCGCAGAATACAGGTAATATGTCATTTTTACCACACAGTGAATGCTGTAAAAATTAAACCCATATGAATTTGGCGCAAATGCAGTTTTTCTCCAATTTTTTTTCCAGCTTCCCAGTACATTGCACAGCATATTGAATAGCGACATTACAAAGTAGAATTTGTTTTGCAAAAAATAAATCATCATGTGACTGTGAACTGAAAAATGAAAAAACGTTATGGCTCTTGGAATGTGGGGAGGGAAAAACGAAAATGCAAAAACAAAAAATGGCCCGGTCATTAAGGGGTTAAGCCTAGTGTTCCCCCCACAAAGTATAAATAGAGAAGTACACTAAAAATTAACATATTAATATGCACTGAAATAAATATACTCTTGAAACACATCACGTTTTATCCCAGTGATGAGTTAAACACAGGGGGAGTACTGCACTGTTTCTTGGTCTCTATTCACACTTGGAAACTAACATAGCATCTGTCAGCAACTGTGGTACAATGATTCTGTTAGGGAAATTCCAACATATGGTTCGCTCTGCCACAGGAAAAAGGTTATCCCTACTGGCAAAGAGCTAGGGTGTCATGCTGAGACCCCACGTCAGTATAGAAACAATAAGGATGCTGGCAAAACTTCAAACGTCCCTATTTTGAGCCACCCAGGTAGATGTGAATCTGGTAGCCAGGTGGGGTGGATTAGCACACAACCCGCACCTTTAAGCTGTCCACTAAGCACAACCAGATCTACAACTGCAGTGTAGTCATTGGGTACAAAGATGCTGCATTGTTTCCTGGGCTCTATTCACACTTAGAATCCAACATAGTCAGTAATTCTGGGACAATTATTTAAATCCCAGAGCAACCTACAATAAAGTCTGGATGATTGCATTGGCAAAGACTCCAGTACTATAAACAGATAGCAACTTAGTACAATGGAGATCTCATAAGCACTCAGCAGACTAAACATCCATGTTTTTGTGTACCGTGGATGTTCTGATAGGAAGGTTCCAGCATACCGTTCGCTCTGCCACACGAAAAACGTCACCACTCCTGGCAAAGCGCTAGGGTGTCCACCTGAGACCCCAATCAGAGTAGAAACACCAGTGCTGCTGGTAAAACCTCACAGATCCCTCACTGAAGCCGCCCACCTAGATGTGAATCTGGTAGCCAGGTGGGGTGAATAAGCACACAGCCCACACCTCTAAGCTGTCCACTAAGCACAACCAGATCCACAACTGCAGTGTAGCCAGCACACAAACATCTCCATAACCCCCAGAAGAGCTTACATTACAATCCCCACCCCCAATAAAACAAGTAATCCCTCCACCTGATGCATTTCTACTGGCATAATAAAAAACAGCTCATCAGAGACTTTTTAAAGCAGGCTAAATTGCTATGTAACTCAGCATACCATGCTCTAACAACCATGATATCTGATTGCAGAGAATATGCAGCAGGGCTTCCTTATATATCAGAGGCTCCGCCCACTCATAGGCATCATCAGGAGGTGTAGCCAGTCACCGCCTATTATTCAAAGTCACTCTGAGGATACGCCCTTCATCTATCTCCAGAGCACATGCCCCCAACACAGCGATCACAGCGATCTGTAAATCTATAGGAATACTCCAATCGTGGTAAGTATATCAGGCAATAGTACATCACGACTGTGACAGCTCATGACACCAGGGAAGCAAAAATTCTGAGAGAACTCCTCACACCAAACGGAACATAATAACAAGAGCAGATATGAGACCAGAACACAAAACCATAGCAGGCATATACCAAGGCAAATTTATGTAATAGGTACAAGACATAACAGTGTTTCCCCCTCCTGAGAGATTGTACCAGAAAATAAATAGAAGCTGCTTGGTGTTTTTCTGGGGATTGAGATGGGAAAAGCTCAGGAGGGAGGTAGTTACAAAACCGAGACCACTAGGCGGTAAAGATGACCACCCCCTTATATATATAATGCTCCCTAATGGCCCCTTATATAAATAACCCCCCTTGTATTAATAATGCCCTTATATAAATAACACCTCTTAACCCCTTAATAACTGGGCCATTTTTTGTTTTTGCATTTTCATTTTTCCCTCCCCACATTCCAAGAGCCATAACTTTTTCATTTTTCAGTTCACAGAGTCACATGATGGTTTATTGTTTGCGAAACAAATTGTACTTTGTAATGGCACCATTCAATATGCTGTGCAATGTACTGGGAAGCTGGAAAAAAATTCAGAATGAGATGCAATTGGAGAAAAACTGCATTTGCGCCAAATTCATATGGGTTTAATTTTTACAGCATTCACTGTGTGGTAAAAAAGACATGTTACCTGTATTCTGCGGGTCAGTACGAACACGGCAATACCAAATTTATATAGTATTTGTAATGTTTTGATATCTTTTAAAAAATTAAAAACTTTGCTAAATAGAAAAAAAAAATTTGCGTCGCCATATTGTGTCACCTGTAACTTTTTCATCTTTACATGTATGGAGCTGGGTAAGGCGTCTTTTTATGCGGGACAACATGACATTTTTATTGATACCATTTGGGGAAAGATCTGATGGTTTGATCCCTTTTTATTTAATTTTTATAGGAGGAGGCAAAGTGTTGAAAAAAACACTATTTGGCCATTTTGATTTTTTTTCCCGCTACGCCGTTCACTGTATGGGATAAATATTTTAATATTTGAATAGTTCGGGCATTTTGGAGCGCGGGGATACCTAAAGTGTTTATGCTTACTTTTGTTTATTTACTTTTATATCTGATCTAATCTAGGGAAAGGGGGGTGATTTGAACTTTTGTGTTTTTTTTTATTTTTTCATACTTTTAAAAACTTTTTTTTTTCTACTTTTACTTGTATGATCAGACTCCCTAGGGACCTTGAAACCTAGGGAGTCTGATCGATCATACTATTCACTGCGATACTACTGTATCGCAGTGAATAGCAAAATGCCTCCACTGCTATTACACGATGCCTCTGGCATCGTGTAATAGCTATACTGTAATGACAGGCCTGGGAGCCTTCAATAGGCTCCCGGCTGTCATGGCAACCAATCGCCGCCCTCTGATGACGTTCTGGAGGGCGGCGAACAGGGAAAATGGCGGCGCCCGTGGCAGCTGCGCAATTTAGACTCCGCGGTTCCGTTTGACTGCGACATCTAAAGGGATAACAGTCGCGATCGGTGCAGGCACCAATCCTCCTGTTAGCGCTGGGTCCTGGCTGTATTATACAGCCGGCACCCGCCGTGTATGGAGAGCGCTCAGCTCCTGAGCGCTCTCCATACATCGTCATGCGACTCAGGACGTACTATTATGTCCTGGGTGTTTACCGTACGGGAAAAATATTTCCATAGATTTGTAGACTGGGCGTTTTCAGACACAGGGATACCTAATGTGTATGTGTTTCACAGTATTTAACCACTTTTATATGTGTTCTAGGGAAAGGGGGGTGATTTGAACTTTTAATATTTTTTACACACGTGGACAAAATTGTTGGTACCCCTCGTTTAATGAAAGAAAAACCCACAATGTAGTTTGGCAAATTCCAGTCTGGCTTTTTTTATGATTTGTTGACAACTACATATTGACAAGCCACAAAGCTTCTGGGTGAATGTCCTATGGACAGATGAGACAAAAATCGAAATTTTTGGCAAGGCACATAAATTCTATGTCCACAGATGGAAAAATGAAGCATATCTTGAAAAGAACACTGTCCCTACTGTGAAACATGGAGGAGGCTCTGTTATGTTCTGGGGCTGCTTTGCTGCATCTGTCACAAGATGAAATCTCAAGACTATCAAGGGATTCTAGAGAGAAATGTGCTGCCCAGTGTCAGAAAGCTTGGTCTCAGTCGCAGGTCATGGGTCTTGCAACAGGATAATGACCCAAAACACACAACTAAAAACAACACCCAAGAATGGCTAAGAGGAAAACATTGGACTAATCTGAAGTGGCCTTCTATGAGCTCTGACCTAAATCCTATTGAGCATCTTTGGAAGGAGCTGAAACATGTCGTCTGGAAAAGGCACCCTTCAAACCTGAGACAACTGGAGCAGTTTGCTCATGAGGAGTGGCCAAAATACCTGTTGAGAGGTGCAGAAGTCTCATTGACAATTACAGGAATCATTTGATTGCAGTGATTGCCTCAAAAGGTTGTGCAACAAAATATTAAGTTAATGGTACCATCATTTCTGTCCAGGCCTGTTTCATGAGTTTTCTTTTTTTTAAAAAAATTCTGTTGAAGCATGGTTGAAAAGCAATGTCTGACTTTCATTTGTTCATTTTCATAGAATTTTTATATATTATTACTTTTGTTAGATTCAAGTTATTTTTGTGACCATTGTGGGTTTTTCTTTCATTAAACGAGGGGTACCAACAATTTTGTCCACGTGTGTATTCTTTTTAATTTTTTTTGTACTTTTTTTTTTATTTTTAATTTTGCATTTATTAGACCCCCCCCCTAGGGGTCTTGAACCCCAGGGGGTCTGATCACTAATGCAATGCATTACAATGCTAATGCATTGAAAAAAACGGCGCTTCTATTGCAGGCTAAAAAGAGTTTTGGTTGCAGCCTCTGATGTCTTTGATTCTCACGCAATGGAATTAGAGGCAAAGTCCCTGAAGAGGGCAACAAGATTGGAGGAGGAAATTCCAGAAGAAGAAGAAAAAGAGAAGATCGGTAAAAAAAAGCAGAGTGGTGGAGGAGATGTTTGGACTCAGGGCCGGCGTCAGCACCCGGCGTACCCGGTCAAGTGCCGGGGCCCCAAGCTCCTGCATTTTTGTATTTTTTTTAAATAGGCCATTACCGATCCCCACTACAGGGGGCCGCCATTAATACGTACATTATCATTTACTAGATCGGTGTCTGCAGACACCGATCTAGTTAAAATGCATCCTGCAGCTTAACTGTCTTGTAAAGTGAAGTGGCTTGCGGTTTACAAGACGCCGAGACCACAGACAGCGGAGGTTTGCTTGTCAGCACAGGTAGGCGAGATGATGTCACAGCATCGTGCCTCCCGCACTGAAAGGCAGATGTCCTGAGAGGTGGCGGCTCCGTTCATCAGAGGATAGAATGTAGGTGAGTAGAACTTTCTTTTTTTGTTTTTAGCGCAGTTGAGGGTAAGTTAATAGTATAAGGGGTGTTAAGGGATAAGGGGTGTTAGGAGGGGGAATTATAACTATTAGGGAGGATTTATGTAAGGGCTATTAGGGGGCATTATGAATACAAGGGGGGGTTATTTATATAGGGTTGTTGGGCATAATTTATATAAGGGGTCATTAGGGGCATTATAAACATAAGGGGGTGGTCATTTAAGGGGTCATTAGGGGTGCAGTATTTATGTCAGGGGGAATCAGGGGCATAATATAAGGGGACAATTGATTTAATTAAGGTGGTACTTGGGCTTTATTAAGACTAAGGCCCCACGTTGTGGGCTGCAGCAAAAAGCGCTGCAGAGAAAACCATTGCAGTAATGCATTGCAGTTTTTCCTGCAGCGCTTTTCACAGGAGGTCTGCAGAGTTTTCCTCTGCGGACTTTCCGCTTCCATTATACCTATAGGGAACCACCAGTGTTTCCGTAGGTGTAATTGACATGCTGCACGTATTTTTCCACAATGTGTGGATAGAATTTGCTAAATAGGCTAAAAGATGTGTGGGAAGTATGCAGTAACGTTGGTAACGTGGTGCAGAAGACACTTACAATCACAAATTGATTATTTCTTTGTCTCAGAGCAGTTTAAGTGTTTATCTTTTTCTGCAAAAGTTTGTATGTTTTCTGAACATAGATTAATTCAGTATGAGTTGTTGTTTAGTGGAGTAGAAACTAGAAAATCTTCACATTGGAAATTGAATACTTCTTTGCTTGAGAATGAAGGGGTTAAGAGAGATTTTCGTTGCTTCTATGGAGAACTAGTTCATAATATTGTGGATTGGTGGGACTACGCCAAGGGAAAAAAGGCTGCAGAAATAAAGGGAATATTAAGAAAAACTGAATGCGAAGCTTCAATGCTGCTTTAAGTTTAAAGAGTCTGTATTGATTGCGAGGACAAGATTGAGGTTATTCTTGGTTTAATTAAAAAGTTATGAAAAAGGAAAAGAAATCATCTTCAATTCTAGAGTAGAATGTTTATACAAGGATGAGAAATGTTCTAATTTCTTTTTCAAGAAAAATGTTAATAAACGAGATTTCATTGAAGAGGTAGGGGGGAAACATGTTTGGAGGGGAAATTGTCAAAAGTTAAAACTTTTTATAAAAATTTATTTGAAGAGAGAGTTTTTTGTGGATGGTATGAAAAATTCCTTTAGTAGTGATGAAAGTGTTTTGTTGGCTAAAGATATTACTGCAGCTGAGGTTCTGGAAACTGTAAAGAGCTTCTCAAATCTAAAAAAGCCTGAGACAGATGGGATCCCAATAGAAGCGTATAAAACTTTCTGGGAGGTGATTTATAATGGAATTATGGAAGTTTTTTCCATTGTTTTTCAGTTGCAAGTTTTGCCAAAATCCTAGAGCCAAGGGCTTATTGTGTTAATTTTTAAGAAGGGGGACAAGAAGCTAATGCAAAATTGGTGTCCTATTACATTACTTAATTCTGATCAAAATCTTTGCAAAATTATTGGCAAATTGTTTGAAAGAGGTTGTGGCGTTGGTTGTTGAACCAGACCAATTTTGTGCAGTCCCAGACCAAAAAATTTCTGATGCTCTTTTGAGAGATATCATTTGGGATGTTAAGGATAGAGAACACTACCTATCATTGATTGGCTTGGATTTTGAGAAAGCATATAGGGTTTCCCATGTTTTTCTCTTCGAGGTTCTTAACAAAATTGGTTGTCCTATGAATTTTATGAGCCAAATTCAATGTTTAAATAAAGATAATTATAGTATGGTGTTGGTAAATGGTTTTCTAACTTCAAAGATTAATATGGAACGCGGAGTTAAATAGGATTGCCCACTTTCACCAATCTTGTTCATCTTGGCGACTGAACCGTTATTATGTGCTTTAAGGGACGATAAGGTTGTCGATGGAGTATTCATTCCGGGTAATAAAATCAAGCCAGTTAAAGTAGTCTCATATATGAACGACGTGACGGTGATGGTAAGGTCAGTTAAGAGCTTTAATTGAGTTGTGAGAATTATAGAGAGGTTCTCCGGGGCTTCAGGTTTCAAGATTAATTTTGGAAAATCGAACATTTTGCAGTTAGGTGATATTAATGTAGAGGGTAAGTTTATAAAGGTAGAAGTCATTAAGGTTTTAGGTATTTTCTTTTCCAAAAATGGTGAATGTGTATTTGTTGGAAAGAGTTAAAAAAAGCTGACTTTTTGGAAGTTGAGGAAATTAACTTTTGAGGGTAAGGTTCTGATTGTTAAACAGGTGTTGTTACCTTTGGTGCTTTATGCTTCTTTAATTTTTATGCCATCTGATTTGTATATGAGGAGGATTTTTATGTTATGTTTTCCTTTTTTTGGGGGAGTAAAGAAGAGTGGGTAAGACACAAATATTTATGTAAGAATAAAAGGAAAGGAGGAAAAGGTTTTCCTGATATTAAGGAATATGTGTATCGTAAATATCTGGCAAATTGTTTGAATATTTTTTTTGGTAGAGAGTCCAGCTTCAGGAATATGCTAATATATAATTTTGTTTTTTTCATCAGAAAGTATGGTTGGTGTCGGATCAACATTTTGAGGCTGTATAGATGGCTCCCTTCGGGAAACTATATAGCGATTGAAAGGATAATGAGAGAATTGAAATTGGGTGATGTTGAGATTGATATCTTGTTGGATCATCGGAAAACACTGAAAGTGTTTTGGAAGATCGTGTGCTCTCTATTTGTGTGGAGCGTTTTTCTGTAGGGGTGACATATAGAATATGGAAGTTTGTTAATTATGAGTTCTTGTGTAATGAACACAGAGACTAACTGTGGAGTACAATTCATGATTGTTCACCCTCAAGGGAGTTTCAATATAAAAGATCTAAAATTTGTAGCGATCTCTGTCCGAGACCTTCTTGTGGAGAATGTGAATCAGTTACGCATATTTTCTGGAATTGCAGGTTTGCAAGATTAGTTTGGGAGAAAGTAACTGGTCTGTTAAAATATCTTACTCAGGTGTGGTTTTTGGATTTCAATTCAGTTTTCTATGGTATTGGAATTTCTCTGGTTGACTTTAAGAAAGTTTGGTTAATCCTAAGTTCATTTAAAATGGCTCTGTGGAGGGTGAGACATATTTTGATTTTTAGAAGGGAAAATTTATCAGTTGAAGAATGTATTAAGTTAGGTTTTAGTTATCTGTATTTCTATTATTGGAGAGATAAAATATTTGGTGTAGACAGAACGGATCGATTTTGGAAACCAAATGATTGGTTTAAATGTGTTATATAAATGGTATAAAAAAAAATACCTTTCTTTCAGACATGTTCAAAGTCTCATTTTCTTGCCATTTGAGATACGAGATGTTAGATCTGAGGGAAGAAGAAATAAAATAAAAATATAAGGTGTGCTTAGGTATGCTCTATAGCTTCTTGGCCTTTTGGCTAAGATCAAGTGTAGTATCTGTTCTTGACGGAGCGGACTGCCTTGGTCTTGGAGGTGCCTCGAGTACCCTCTCCCTCGGCCGGGGGGATCGTTGAAGTTCATCGCTGTGACTTCATCCCCCCCTTCTACTATTAGGGAAGAGGCTTAGTCCCGGGGCAATGGGAGGGGACCACTAGGTGCTATTCCAGTATTGTGTTTTTTTGCTGGGAGATTTCTGAGATTTTCGACTTTCAAGGTTGCAGTTTGGAGCCGGAGTTCTTGAATGGCGAGTATGGATATACCTGCATATCAGCTCATTTGTAATGCGGCAAGGATCTACATTGAGGAACCGGTTCCTGAGGAGAAAGACCTGAGGTTTATCACGATGGAGATTTTGCTGGGACTCTTTAAGAGTACCAGAAGTATGGTGTTGACTGTTATGGACTATCCTAAACGTGAGAGTATGACATTACCTTTACTTGTGTGGCTTACCTTAAAACTGCATGGAGGACTATCGGAAACTGAGAGGAAATTCTTTATTGGACGATGTGACAGTGATCCAGCACTTTCCTGATGAGGAAATATTGATAATGGTAAAGATGTATTCACCGTATGTTCAGGAAAAAGACATTGTACTTTATTTGAATTATTATTGTTCCAGGATTGTCCTGAAAGGGAAAGTAATGAACACATTTAATTTTTGGACAGGTAAATGGAAAATTTTTATGTACTTTAAAAAGGATTCCTTCTGGGGACATATCGTTGGCTCCTGCAAGGTTCAAGATTGCAAAAGCGACTGATGATATTTTTTTCAGTGGGAGAGGTGAAATTTGTAAGAAGTGTAAATTGTATGGACAACATGCAGTTTGAAAAGATGGTTTGTGCTAGTTGACTTAAAGAAGGCCACAAGACAAAAGATTGTACTGAACAGAAAATTTATAACTTATGTAAAGTGTCTGGTCATGTATTTAAAGATTGTCCAGAGAGTGAGGGGCAGTCCCAAGGACTAGATAGAGAGTCTGTTCAAGAGAAAGATATACATTTTTCAAAAGATGGTGTAATGTCTCTGCCTGTTCAGGTCTCTGGGCCACCCTCCGCTCGCACACTGCGGCGAAGGAGGCGTGTTCAGTTTGATTCCTTGCGTAGGTTTCTTGTTGCTCAGTCTAAACACTGTCCTATACAATGTAATTGATTTTCTGCCACACCCGTTTCCTTCACCTTGGTTTTCTCTGTTCCACTAATAGTTAATCTCAGCCTTGCCTGTGTGATTGACAGCCTGTCTACCAATCCAGTCTGGGGCTGGCCCAGAATTTCTATAATCAGGTTGTCAGCCCTCACATGGTTGCTGGTTATTGCTCTGTGCGTTCTGGCTATTATTCCTTGCTGTTTTGTTTCTTGTATTCGTATTCCTGACCTCTGGCCTTGACTTTTGACTATTCTCTTGGATTTTGATTCTGTACTGCATTGCTCGTCTGTTACCGAACCCGTGGCTTCTTGACCTCCCTTTTTGTCGTTTGTTCTGTCTGTGTTCTGTGTTGTCACTTTACTCAGTATAGGGCTCGTCTTCAGGTTGTCCTTTTACCGTTTAGGGTAAACAGAGGCAATAGGAAGGGACAGTGGCTGGGGTGAGATTAGGGCTCACTTGTCTCTGTCTTTCCTCCCAGTCCCCTGCAGTAGTGTGAGGGTATTGCTACGTCTGGCAAGACCCTAACAGACGTAGTATGGAGCAAACTGGGAAAGTTTTTGTTTTTGAGGCTGTTACAGAGGAGCAGGCTAAGGGTAAATTAGTAACGAAAAAGGGAGTGAAGAAATTACTATTTCTAGAAAAGTAGAGTCTATGTCGCAAGAGATTTCATCTGTAGAGGTGGAGAAGAAGGAGGAAGGAAAAATGGAGGAGGAAAAAAGACTAAATAGGAGTAGAGAGTGTTAAATTGGAAGCAAAGTTTATGCCAAGAACACTTGGGATTGAGGGGAAGACACTGGAGGATTCTTTGGGAGAAAGTAAAAAGATTCTAATACCTGTGGAAATTGAAGAGGTGAATAAGAAATTAGTAGCTTTGTTCCAGGAGAATAAGGAGGGAATGCGGGAAATGCATAGTAAAATTTTGTCACGTGTTAAGATGGATCGGGGAAGATTTTGTTAAACATATAAGGTACCAGGGTATGACATTCAATTATTGGATCGTGCTGCTCAGAGGGATCCTGATTTGGGTTTTGTGAGTAGTCAGTTAGTGTGGAGACTTGTTTATTATGCATGGCAAAGTGGAATGAGATAGTATTTATGTGTGCAAAGTATTGGAAATTTAATGTAAAAGATTTGCATGTATTATTATTTATAACTTGAGGAAATTTAAATTATGGAACACAATGTTATATACTTGATTTTTCTGATCATGTTTATTTTTGTTAATTTAGTAACTATGGAGTTTCTTGAATTATTTAATGTGATGTTTTTTGATCTTGCTTACTTATCTCTGATTTTGTTTTCACTTTTGTTAAATTTTCTAATAAAAATGTAAAAAATCTGTTCTTAACTGAGTGGACTGCCTTGGTCTTGGTCAGGAGGTTGCTACGGGGTACGTGGCTGCTCGGCTTGGGGGGATTGTCTGGGTTAATCATCCAGACTTCACCCCCCTGTTGTTATAAGGCAGACAGATTAGTCCCCAGGGCGCCTGGGAGCAATCGCATCACTGTGTCTACCCAGACATGTGGTGTTTTTTTACCTGGTTGCATGGTGGTTATGTGTATCCAGACTATCAGTGGATTGCTGTATTTGCTGCATGGCATTCCTGGCATTTGATCTTCCGGGTCGTTCAAACCCTCGGCTTTCTGGGGAGTCATGCTGTCTAGTATGGTTCTTCCAACTGTGTCTGTTGGGTGAGACATAAATCCCGGACGGAAAAATGACTTATCCATTTTCTAAGGTATCCGGGGAGTACCCCCTCCGGCAATCCATCCAGGTGGAGGTAGCGGAACATCTATGGCTGGAGAAAGGACTTGTCTTTTTCGTGGATAATGTCCTTTTTGAATAATGTCGCAATGATTTGTCTGAGTCTAAGGAGAATGATGAGGTGTTGAATGGACTACGATTCACCTTTATAGGTGATGAAGATAGGGCTGTTGTAACTGTTAATATGTACAGCCTTTTCATTCCAGTAGAGAACATTTGGATTTTTCTTCTGCGTTACTGTCGGACTGTAAGTGAGGTTCACAAAGTCCTGAATGAAAAAAATTTATGGACAGGCAAGTGGCGTTTTCATGTTCAGTTTAAATTGGCAAGTGACAAAGATGGAGGTATTGGAGGTATTTTTTATCCTCCGAAATTATTTCTTATTGGCCGATGTCGAGGGCATTTGGATTTTACCCAGATGCCTATCTTCTGCCAAAACTGCAGGCGTTATGGACACTTCAAAACTGACTGTAAAGTGGTCAGGTGTAATAAGTGTGGAGATTTGGGCCACAGATTTGCGCAATGTGGCTCCGCCTGGCAGTGTAACAGCAAACCCAAAGAAGCCAGAGTAGCTCTAAGCCGGCTGATGGGATTGCTGATGTTGACCCGGTCCTTAAAACTCCCACCTCGGAGAAAAGGGGAGAGTTGGACATCAATTTGAGTGGAGACCCCCCACGACACGGCTGTGTCAGGTGCAGGGAATCTCAGTAGACCAAGTATGGGCTCAAGGCAGAAGTGCTCAGCCTTCACTGGGTAGGAGTCGGGTCCTGGTGCAACTGTTAGGCCAGGCGAGGCTAAGAAGACCCCTAGTGCGCGTGAGGTCAATAGTTGCGTTGCACGACCTATGCCTCAGACCAAGTTGATAGAGGCAAAGAAAGGGAAAAGTAAAGGCACTAGTCAAAAAGGGTTGGCCGGGGTCCCTCAAGTGTCAATCCTCATGACGGTTACCAGAGGCTTGGCCCAGGGAAAACCCCAGAGTCGCAGGTTCCTGTGGGGTCTGTTCCTGTACCAGATCCTGAGATCAGACCTGAGACTGGACCTTTGACCAGACCTGAGATGGGATCTGTTGACGTACCTGGAGATGACCCTGGAGATGCCCCTGAGTCCTTGTATCAGATGAGTTCTTGCAACACAGAGGAAATGGATCTGAGCCAAGGCAGAAAGTGGATCAGAAGGAAAAGCAGACGGAGGGGCCTAGGACCTGGCAACAGCCCCGGGCCTCATCCATCTCCGGTTCTGATGTTGAAAATATAAGGGAGGTTTCGACCCCTTTGCCAGGGGAAAGAGCCTCTCAATATATCTTGGAGGCGACCTCCTCTGGAAGGGAATCTGATTTGTTTCCCTTAAAATAGCCTCGCTTAATGTAAGCTCACTAAAGGGCTCTAGACGTAAAGCTGGTTTATTTTCTTATTTGGAAACACAGACATTTGATATGTGCCTCTTACAGTAATGTGGGATCCAGAGCTACTTGGACTATTCGGATATTAAGCAAGAATGGACTTTTGGACTCTCTGTTTGGTCAGGGGACAATGAAAACAAAGCCACCGTACTTGGTATACTTTGCCGAGGGCAACAAATTCATATTAAGAGGGTTACGGAAATAATGTCCAGCAGGGCAGTTTTGATAAATTTATTGTTCCACGGTCATCTTATTCATATTTTGAATGTATACATTTCCCCTAATAAAAATGAAAGAGCTGAACTTATAGAAATGTTGCCATTGTTTTTTGTGGGTTCTTCCCCTTTGATTATTGGAGGCAACTTCAATGGTGTGAGATCGGTTGAATTTCATCAGGGGGTGACCCTAATAGAAGAGACCGTACTTTTTGTCAGCTCAATAATTTTATCGATGATTTTAATCTGAAGGATTGCTGGAGGAAACTCTAACCGGTGGACCCAGGCACCACCTGGACCAATGGAAAACTTTCCTCCAGAATTGATTTTATTCTTGTTTCCTAGGTTTTTACTCCTTTTAACTGTGTTACCTGTTTAAATGTTATTTGATAATTTGAATTGGGAAGTTGAAAGGAAGGTGAATAGGTGCCTTTGGAAGTTAAACAATACTCTTCTAGAGGACCCGCAAATAAGAGAGGGCTTTGTGCGGACCTACGGGCACTGGCAATCCCAAAGGGCATCTGACATATCTATGCTGGGCTGGTGGGAATGTATGAAGCCCAAGATTAAAAATTACTTTATCAGAGCAGGAAAGAGGAAAGGAAAGGGGAGGAGCGTATGGTTAGAGGTTCTTAATAAGCGTTTACATGTATTGCTAAAATTAAAAGAGGCTGGGATGGAAGTGGAGGGGGAACTTCTAAAAGTTAAAGGGGAGAATTCTAAAGGGTTGAATGACAAGGGCAGACAGATTATTTTCAACTCCCATGTCCAAATCCTAGAAGAAGGGGAAAAGTGTTCTCACTTCTTTAAGAAAATCATGGAAGGAAAAAAAATCTAATTTTTGAGGATAAAAATTCTATTAAAGACATGCTTGATGTTGCTTTTAACTTTTATAGTTCTCTTTTTGATACTAAGCATATACACACGTGGACAAAATTGTTGGTACCCCTCGTTTATAGAAAGAAAAACCCACAATAGTCATGGAAATAACTTGAATCTGACAAAACTGGAAATTGCCAAACTACATGTTGACAAAGAGAATGTCCTATGGACAGATGAGACAAAAATCAAAATTTTTGGCAAGGCACATCAGCTCTATGTTCACAGACGGAAAAATGAAGCATATCTTGAAAAGAACATTGACCCTACTGTGAAACATGGAGGAGGCTCTGTTATGTTCTGGGGCCATTTTGCTGCATCTGGCACAGGGTCTTGAATCTGTGAAGGGTACAATGAAGTCTCAAGATTATCAAGGGATTCTAGAGAGAAATGTACTGCCCAGTGTCAGAAAAGCTTGGTCTCAGTCGTAGGTCTTGCAACAGGATAATGACCCAAAACACACAGCTAAAAACACCCAAGAATGGCCGAGAGGAAAACATTGGACTATTCTGAAGTGGCCTTCTATGAACCCTGACCTAAATCCTATTGAGCATCTTTGGAAGGAGCTGAAACATGCTGTCTGGAAAAGGCACCCTTCAAACCTGAAACAACTAGAGCAGTTTGCTCAGTTGCAGAAGTCTCATTGACAGTTACAGGAATCGTTTGATTGCAGTGATTGCCTCAAAAGGTTGTGCAACAAAATATTAAGTTAAGGGAACCATCATTTCTGTCCAGGCCTGTTTCATGAGTTTTCTTTTTTAAAAAATTCTGTTGAAGCATGGTTGAAAAGCAATGTCTGACTTTCATTTGTTCATTTTCATAGAATTTTTATATATTATTACTTTTGTCAGATTCAAGTTATTTTTGTGACCATTATGAGTTTTTCTTTCATTAAACGAGGGGTATCAACAACTTTGTCCACATGTGTAGGTTGTTCCTTTTTAGATTTTGCCCTTAACTCTTTAGACCTTAAGTTAGATGCTTTAGACCAGGAAGCTTAAACCCGAGATATTACTCTAGAGGAACTTTTATTAAGGGCAAAACCCCTGGTGAAGATGGTCTGACCATTGAGTTTTATTTCACCTTTTGGGAAGTGTTAAAAGAGGATTTGGTTTTATTATATGATGAAGTTTTTAAAGTTAATGAATTACCCCCTTCCTGGAGGAGGGGGATTGTGATTCTTCTTTGTAAGAAAGGCGAGAAAACAAGGTTAAAGAATTGGTCCCCCATCACTTTACTGAATGTTGATTATAAAATTTTAGCCAAACTTTTAGCTATTCATTTTAAACCTTTTATGCACAAAATTATTAGTCCTAGCCAGGTATGTGGGGTTCCTGGCAGGAGTATAGCTGAAGCCTGAAACATTTTAAGAGATATTTTATGGTATTTTAGAGACAGAGGGCAAAGCCCAGCCATTTTATTACTCGATTTTGACAGAGTGTCCATAAATATCTTTTTAATGTTCTTAACCGTATGGGTGTACCTGATTTTATTTTATCCAAAATTAAGCTGTTATATAAATCATGTTTTAGCCAAATCTCTATTAATGGGTTTTTAACTGATGGTGTCCCTCTTTTATCTGGTGTAAAGCAAGGGTTTCCTCTCTCCCCATTTTTATTCATCTACGCCATGGAACCCTTGCTGGCCCTCAGGAAGGATAAGATCATAAGTGGTGTACCTATACCTGGTGGTGAAGGTGAAAACACTGTTATATGTATGACGTGACAATGTGTACGGTTCACCTTCCTTGAGGAGGGCCTTGAGGGACACCGAATATTTTTGCCAAGCTACTGGTTTTAAACTTAATATAGAGATGTGTGATTGTTTTGATACTGGCACATGGGACGCCTTTATCACTCCCAGGGTCCCGATGCAACAGGATGGGTAAAAATGTTAGGTATTTTTTGTGAATGATGGTATTTTTAGTTGGGATTCAGCAATTTTAAAAATCTAAAAGAAAATTTTAAAGTGGAATATGAGCAGTCTTATAATGGAGGGAAAAATTTTAATAATAAAGGCGGTTTTAATCCCCATAATGCTTTACGTTGCCATGGTTTTTCCCCCACTTCACTCATTTATACATTAGAAAACTTACTAGATTGTTAAAAATTAAACAGTGAAATGTTATATAAGTGTAATGATAATGGTGAAAGGGATGTTCCGAATCTTTTCACCTTTTTTTAAATCAAGTATTTTTGTTTCTGTTTCTGGCGTTTTAAATCAAATAGTATTTTTAGTTACTTTTTAAAATACACCTCGGGCATGGTTTTTAGAAGATGGTTACGTATCCCTCTAAACGCTCCGTTGATCCTCTGTCCTCTAAAACATCTTCTTACCGTCTTGGAGAAAACGGTCAGGATCCTTTGACTCCAAGATCTGGAGCTTGACGTATCCATGGCCTGCAGGCGAGAGGAGGCCATGGAGGCAGTTCCGGGCTATACTGTGGCAAGGTCTAAAAAAGTCTGGCGGAATGTTTTGGGGAAATACCTGGCAAATGTGCATGAGGACCTTGCCAGGGCAGTTGTCCACCAGTGCCTCCCAACAAGAGAATTCCAGCATAGGAGAGGCCTGGTGGCGATGGCCATGTGCCTAAGAGAAGGATGCAGTGGTGTCAAAACTGTGTAACATCTAGCCTGGAAATACCAGTATGCACAGGAGTTTTGGAGGAAGGCAGGTCCACTACTGAAGTGGGCCTGCGGGCTAATACATTTTCATTACATCTATATTTTATATGGCCTTTTTACCTGCCGTACTTTTACTCAGCAGTCGGTGTGTCGCAAGCTGGAAAGGGGGACTCTTTATCTGGTTTTATTTTACTTCAGTAGGATACAGCTGGTGAATTCTCTATCACTATGGGTGAAAACCCAAGTGAAATACTGGATGCTTCCGGCTTATTAACTCATTCCCTTTCATTGTATCACAGGAAAATGCGATTGCTTTCAGCTTGCAGTACTTAATAGAGACCATTCTGGGAGTTTTCTACGTGCAGAAAAACAAAGTTTTGGCTATACAAGATTACCCAATGAAAAGAGTCTACGATGTCACCTTTACCGGAAAAGGAACACAGCAGACCATACTAGCAACTGTGCCCAAGCTCAAAGACCCAAGGTTGTAAGGTATATCGATTGTTGAGCATGAGACAGAGATTACCAAGATAGTAGTGGTAAAAATGTACAGCCCGTTTGCAGATGCAAAACACATTGAACGCTTCTTAACGTTCTATTTTAAGCGGGTAAGATATACAATGAAGTGGGGGTCTGGACCTCCAAATGGAGGTTTCAGGTGACCTATCATTCAGAACCAGGGTTGCCATGAGGTATCAGGCTCCCACCTGCTATGCTTAAAATTGGTGAACTTGGTGAAATTGGTATGCTTTGTTCGGTAGAAAGTTTCGTCATTATGGGAACCGTCAAGAAACATGTGGGGCTACATGTAAAAAATGTGGTAGCCTAGGGCATACGACAGAAGTTTGCTAACTGAGGGAAGATGCTGTTAATTTTGTACAAGTGTTTTTCACACCTATGCAGATTGCCCTGTAAGACCTCGAGACCAGACCAGAAACAAGAAAGTCCTGAGGATCAACCGAGGGGTCTGAGACCCATACTCAGGAGGAAACCAGGGGTGGAGACTTGGACGGTAGCATATCAGAAAGCAGGGTCATCAGCAAACCCCCTGAAAAGAGTAGCCCACTAGTACAGAGGCATAAAAAACGGGGCACCAGTGATCTGCCGATGGAGAATCCCTATAACGGAAGCCAAGAGGCCGGACCAGTCCATCGATGATCCGGGGAGAGCAAAGTCGGTAAAATAGAAAAAGGTTATGACATACTCAGAGGCAATAAAGGGGGGACAGATGGGAGTACCCACACCCAGTAGTGTGAGGAAACCAGTACATATTCCCCCTGAAGCGCCTTCTGAGGTCCCTCAGCCTCCTCCTTGTTGGGAGGAGGGTATGGGGACCGCTGCGTCCAAGGTATCATTTGTACTTGAAACATCAGAAAGCAATATTCATGAGGGATGCACCGACAATGCTCCAACCCCTATAGTGAATCCCTATGTCAAAGATTTTGTAGCCTGACAGGCTACAGGGGATCAGCTGAGTGATGAAAGCACTTCTCCACCCTCATCACCGGCTTCCTCTATGGTGACAATGGAATCAGTGACCAGCTCAGATGAGTGCCTCGGCCGTGCTATGGACTACTAAGGGGACCCAGGTGAAGTAGATTATTTCTATCATGATTTAAACCTTTCCCGGCATCAGCCGTAATAGTAATAGTATTTAAATATGGCGGCCGCTCAGGAGCAGAGCAGCCGTCATAGCTGCCGGGTGTCTGCTGTATTATACAGCGGACACCCGGTGCTAATGCCTGAGATCAGTGCCCGCACTGATCGTGGGCATAAACCCCCCTGGCGCCTCGGTCAAAGCTGACCGAGACTCCATTTTGCCGGGGATCGCTGGCACCTGGAGCTGGCGTTCCGTTACGAAGACAGCCAGGAGACTTTCAAAGGCTCCCAGGCCTGTCTCTCATATTCTATAATGAGAATAATGGCAAAGATATGTGCTAACAGACTGAAAGCCATTATTAACAAATTGATCCATTCCAACCAAGTGTGCGGGATCCATGGGAGGCGCTCCTGGGATAATTTAAACCTTTTAAAAGATGGTATCTGCGATACTAAAGAGAGGAAGGGGATGTTAGCAATTCTCTCTATAGATTTTGAAAAGGCATTTGACCGAGTGTTGCATTTTTATCTTTTTAAGGTTTTAAACAAAATGGGTATACCTCAGAGTTTTTTTATTGTCATTAAAGGCTTTTTACGATAACTGTACTAGTAGAATTTTAATAAATGGTTTTAAGACTCAGAACGTACTTTTAAAATCTGATGTTAAACAGGGGTGTCCCTTGTTCCCACTACTTTTTACCTGTGCCATCAAGCCTCTTTTATGCATGCTTCAAAAAAGATAAACTAATCCGTGGAGTACCCCTGCAGGGCTGAGGGGGACTAGAGCCTAAAGTAGTGGGGTATATAGATGATGAAGTGGTTTTATGTAGGGACACCCCATCGCTGCACAAAACTTTGAAACTGACAAATTACTTAATTTTAACAAGTGTAGCATTTTAAATATTGGAAATATGGTTTTAAGAGACGTCCCCGTTCCTGAGACGGACTCGGTACAGATCCTGGGATTCACCTTCAATGAGTCAAATAACGGTTTTACAAGTTGGGACTTGGTGGCTCAAAAGATTAATAAGAAATTTTGCATGTGAAATTTAAGAAAATTGTCTATGGAAGGGAAGGCTTTAATTCTCAAAATGGTAATTCTGCCTATTTTATTGTATCTCAGCTTGGTGTTCCCCACTCCTGAAAAGTTATTCTCAGTAAAAATGGTTTCACTTTCTTCTGGGATCAAGCGCTCAGGAGGAAGGTCGTTACAAAACCCAAAGCACTGGGTGGGAAAGACTTTTAAAGAACATTGTTGGTCATACTTTTTAGATTTTACACAGGTTATTTTATGAGGAGATATGGCTGGTTCAATACAGTTTTAAATTCCCCATAACCTGCCAGAACACTACACAATCTTAGAAAGAATTGTTTGTTGTTTTAACCTCCAGAATAAAAGCCTTGATGATGTTAAAAATAACAAAAGCATTTTATAAGATGTTCAATCCAAGCTTTTAATTACCCCCATTAAAAGATTTAGAGAAGACAAATACAAACTTATTTGGAATATGACTAACGCTAAGCATCTTTTTACAGAAGTGTTTTTTGGGAGGTGGGCGCAGTTATATGAGTAACCACCAAGTACCCTTTTTATGAAAAATCTTATTATATATGTAAATTTGAAAATTGTTACTGAAATTATCTTGTTATTTTGTAATATGATTTGAAATTTAATCTATAAATAATATGTTTTTTTCAATAAAAGGTTTCCCCTTTATTGGGGAAACCAACTGAAAAAAAAAAATCTGTTCTTATCAGTGCTTGCGTGGTCTGGTTAGAAGGTGACTGGGATACCTGGTCGCTCGGCCTAGGGGGGGAACAGCAGGGTTCATAGCTGTCTGCACTCCCCTGCTGCTGTAGAGTGGCCGGATTAGTCCCCAAGCAACGGGGGGTGATAGCTCTGCTGGGTGAGGGTCTTTGACCAGGGCCTGGATGAGAGTTGGATTGATCCGTGACCTGCAAACTCCAAGGTTCTTCACTATGGGTGTCATAGTATGTCATGCCAAGGATGGGGAAACCCGAGTCAAATTTGGACTGAAGATTGAAGTGAAGTTGGTTTGGAGAGCTATTTCGATACAAACAAAAATGGTGCATGAAGTTATCTTTGGGGTTTTGAAAGTCAACAAAAGGGACATTTTATGCGTATAAGAGCACAAGGTGGGTCACTTCACTTTGGTACTCACCAGTACTCCTGCTTGCCAGACCTTATATCTCAATTTGTGACAGAATCTTGAAAATCCAGTGCTGCAAGGATTGACCTTTATCATTCTATGAAAGGAACCGGAAGCATTATTAGTTGTTTTCATGTATAACCCTTCTTTCCCTTTGGAGGACATTGTCTTGCATTTACAGAAATACTGCTCCATGGTACACTACATTTGTAAGGTAATGAACTCTGAGTCTCTCTGGACCGGTAAATACAAGTTTTATGTTCGGTTTAACAGGAATGCGGAAGGAACTGGAGAACTCCTCTCAATTTTGGAATTGAAACGAGCTAAAGGGTACTGTTTTTTCCGGGGCAACCCACTTTTTTGCAGGAGCTGTCGATCCTTTGGCCATATACAAGAAAATTGTAAGAGGTGTGGCAAATGCAATAGAGAAGGACATGCTTCTAAGGATTGTACCTACCTGATCCTTTGTAGACTTTGTGAGGAGCAGGGGCATACCTATACCAAATTCCCAGAAAGGAGGAGGTCCTATGTGGAGGCTGCAGATGGAGGCTCAGTGGACTTTGATGAGCCTGAGTCTGTGGTCGAGACTGAGTCAGATGTCACAATTCCATGTCAGTCGCCTGCCAGGAATGTAGCAGAAGTAATGGAAATTCCCTCTGTGGAGTAACATCTGCCCCCTGACAGGACTTCAGGGTGAAGGAGAGACAGAGTCTGTTGTTTCCAAGACGCCAATCATAACCTGGGAGGTAGGTGCAGTGACCCCTGAAGAGCCAGGAGGTCAAGGGGATTTTTCTGTGTCTGTCCCCAGTTACTTTGGTGATGAAGAACATAGCATGGATCAAAAGAGACGTCACTTGGCAGGTTCATCACCTAGTGAGGCAGGTACCAATAATCTGTTCCAGTTAACTTGACTGAGGTTCACTCCTTCAGCAAGTCCACCTTCTGGCGTAAGGAGCATCAATCTGCCTAAGTTTGACAATTCTTTTACTGTACCTCTGGCTGATTTCCCCTTAGCACTATCACCAGTCAGCATGGGGAGGGTCAGCCCTCCTAGGGGGGAACATCAGATATCTGTTATTTTACCTGAGATTCCATTTTTAGAGATAGGGATGGTGAGTACTATCTATCGTGCTGCCAGAATCCCCTCAGAAGGAAATGGTTGAAACACAAATGGAAAGTGTGGAAAGTTTGACATAAAGTTAAATTCTGGCTGCCCAAACTTCACTTGAGGTCATATCCTTGAATATGAGGCAAATAAAATCAAGTGCAAGAAGGGCGACAGTTTTGGATATGCTAAAATGTTCAGAAGCTGATATTATTTGATTACAGGAGTGTGATATTAGTGGTCGGAATGGCCACATGGAGACAGCATGTGGTCAGGTTCATCTCATAATAAAAATGACAGTGTGGGTATTTTGTTAGCCAATAAAAATATTCGTATAGATAGTTACACAATTGTGGAAGAGGGGAGGTGTGTAATTGCAATTGTGTGTGGGAAAGGGTGGAAGGTTCCCATTATAAATGTATACAGTTCTACAAAAAAAGCGCAACGATTAGATTTTTTTTGAGAAACTTAGTTTTTTTTTTTAATGGGGAGAATCCCTACTACATTAGTTGATGATTTTAATTTTTCTGCTGAAGGTGAAAAGGTTTTTTTAGACGCGGCTGAAATTCATTTAGGAAAACCCCCGCCCTCCATGTATGTAGCTGATAGGGGTGGGATTATGTCTAGGCTGGACAGGGTTTCATTTTCTAAAAATTTAAAATGTTTAAGCATAAATCAGTCTGTTTTAGATTTTCTGAATGTTTTGTGTTTAAAACTTTCTTTTAGTGTGAATGCTCATTTAGTGCATGGGAGGGGTGTATGGAAGTTGAATGTGAACTTGCTAGATGAAAACATTTTGAGTGAGTTTAGAAGGATGTATGGTGTGTGGAAGAAACGGAAGAATACTTTTAGATGTGTACTTGAATAGTGGGATTGGATGAAAGGTGAATGTAAAAAATTCTTTAAAAAATGGGGTACAAAAAAGCTGCCAATTTTGAGGAAAAAATATAATGAACTGAATACTAGGATTGAATGGTTATGTAAAGTAGAGACGGTTGGTGTGGATGTTAGTGATCTCATGTGTGAAATGTGGAAGGAGATTAAGAATGTATTGAAACAAAAGGGAAAAGATATAATTTACCGATCTAAGGTTGAATTTCTCGATAAAAACGAAAAAATGTACAAGGTTTTTCTTTAAGAAAGTATGCGATAAAAAGAATGATAGGGATGAAATTTTGAATGACGGGGTGAATGTGTTTATGTAGAGGATGTGATGCGTGAAGTAGAAAAATGTTATGATAGTTTATATGAGGCGAAATGGTTTAATGGTAGTTTGATGGATGAGGTTACGGATGGTTTAGAAGGTAAGCTAGATAGGGACGTGGGAGAATGTGTGTGTGATGATCTGTGTTTGAATGAGGTTAAGAGAGCCATTTTTACTGCAAAGAAAAATAAAACTCCAGGGAAAGATGGTTTGCATGTTGAATTGTATGTTAAAGTATGAGGATTTGATGAGTGAGCATTTGATTGAAGTATTTAAGTTTATGTGGGAGAATGGTGTGCAAAGGGTGTGGTTGTGTTGATCTTTAAGAAAAAAAGGTGAGAAGAGGAATTTGGAAAATTGGAGGCCGATTACTTTACTGAACACAGACTACAAGGTCTTCAGCAAGATACTCACCAACAGGATGAGAGATGTGGTTGGGAAGGTTGTGTATGATGAACAGGTGTGTGCTGTGTCTGGGAGAAGTATGACTGACATTTATTATTGTTTCGTGATTTAATTGGCGATTGCTTGGAAAGAAAGTAGAAATGCATGGTGTTATCAGTGGATTTTGAGAAAACTTTTGGTAGACCAGGCTGTACCACGGCACTCTTCCCACTTATTTTTTATGTGGTATGTTCACCATTTGTTTGTCACTGGATTGTAGGGATGCGGATTCCCTTTTGGGATCCTCCTGAAGTCTAGGGGGAGGAGTTGTGTGGCCATTAGGTTACCTCCTCCCCAGCTACCAAGCCCATCTCTGCTTATGTGGTAGTACACTGTTGTGAGAGCCAATGTGAAGGCCAGTAGCAAGATGGGTTTCACTTGCTTTGACGTGGGGAGACCATTGTTCCATGACCCTTTTAGGGCCTTTTGACTTGGAGGGTAGGGGCCCTTTTCTTTTCATAGATGGCTTGTGAAATATTGCTTCCTTGTGCACATTTTTTTTTTTAGTGTGGCACATTCTACTTTTTTCCACTTCGGTAGGATTGAAAGGGATTGTATTTTTTTGGTATATATACTGTGTATATATATATATATATATATATATATATATATATATATATATATTACTTATCCATCCCCAATCCTGCACCTGCCATGTCAACTTTGCTTTCAGCCTCCAGAGTTCACTGCACAATACATCCTGACAGCGACCACTGTGCAGCATCAAGATATAACATGCATCAAGAGGCTGAGAGGTTAAACAGAAGAGGTGGTGAGCATTAACAGGTGAAGATAAGTGAATATTGGCCGTTACCTGTTCGAGTAATGTGAGCCTGCAAAGTACACTGTGTTGGGCCCAATTCCTGTATGGGGCCAATAAAGGAGGCAACATACCGTGAAGGGTCAGTAAAGGGGTATTATATCTTGTGTAGACACGGGGGGCCCAGTCATTCCTAGTTACGCCCCTGGATACCATAACATGCATGTAAACATTGTTACATATCAATGTTTCAGAAATACAATGAAGCATATATATGGTAAAAGAAAATTTTACTTAAAACAAAAAACTATATTAAAAAATTATACACAAATGCACAAAATATACAAAAATAAACAAAACAACCACCCTCCCAAAAAACCCACCCCTTATCCCTTATTCCATATTAACCTCAACCCATCAGATGGAAATGATACTTACAAATTTCTAAAGGAATCAAAACAAAAAAAAAATTATCGGATAGTGGGAGGATAATAAGTGGATTCAAGATCAGAAAGAAAGGAGGAGGAAGGTTGGGGAAAGGATGAAGAAGGATAGGTAGGGAAATTCGGGTGCTGAGGATAAGTGGGAGGGAAATGATGATCGCCAAATTGTTGAGGTACAGAACGGTATGCCATGTTTTGTGGTGGTATAGACTGTGATGCAGGTGATGGGGGGACAGGCAAAGTTGCGGACCACATTAAGCAAAACTACAGGATTGACTTTCCTCGGGGGATCTGCCAAAATGTCCAGGACACTCAAGACCAGTGTTGCACTGAACCACTGCCGCTCCGGTGGCAGATCACGCAAGCGTGCTGCCACAGGAGCACCAAATGAGTTCCACTGGTTCTGCCTGTCTACCCTTTGCACCAGTGCCAATGCCTCATGAGCTATGTGCTCATTACTGGTGCGGGGGTTTCTTGGCGGATCTCGTGTGGGGTGGAGCATTTGGTGCCCGGTCATCTTATCTTGGCATGGCCAGGTGTTATCCCTACTAGCAGGGGCATTGGAATCTCACAACTGCCCCTTGAGGGACCGAGCTGGACTTCCTCCACCTCCCCCTCCTGCTAGGTGGTGGTCCCCTTCTTTACTTCAGTTCATCTTGACTGGAGGACATGGTCCGAGATGTTGCCTTCAGTTCTGAAAGGAAAAGGTAAATATAATATACAATCACAAACAAGTGAAAGGCAACTGTAATGGAAGTAAAAGCAAATGGTAATGTCATGCTGCTGCCGAGTGTTGGATTTGATATAGTGATATAGAGAGAGAGAAATAGAGACAGAAAAATAAAGTTTTAAAAATATAGCATCACACAAATATATTTTGAAAAAAACTCGTTGATTATATTGTTAATCTGTTTTCCCTTAGTCCTAACAGCAGCACAATATGGGGTATCTCTGCCCCTGTGTGTTGTCGAGGACAGGTGAAACTTCTAATTAGCACCAAAAACGTACTTACTAACCTGCCCTATAAGAGGGCACGAGAGACCTCCATCACCTGTGTAAATTATAACGTAAAAGAAAACAAAATTTTAGGGAGGGAAGCCTTGTGCTGCTTTTAGGACTAAGGGAAAACAGATTAACAAAATAATCTATGATTCTCTTACGTCCCACAGTAGCACAATATGGGAATATAGCAAGTAATTCCCCTAGGGAGGGTTTCTTCGCCTTACAACCTCAAGAACTGTCTGACCAAAGGCAGTTGCCTCAGAACTGCGGATATCCAAACGATAGTGTTTAACGAAAGTCAGCTGGGATGACCAAGAAGCAGCCGCACAAATTTGATATAGTGGAAGCGAGCAATTCTCAGCCCAAGAAGCCGACACAGCCCTGGTCGAATGGGCTGTAAAAAAAAAAACTGGAGGAAGCAACCCTAGAGCAAGGAAAGAAATTTTGATTGCCTCCTTAATCCACCTGGACAAGGAGGGTCTGGAAGCTTTAAGACTTCTGTCTTTACCATACATGTTGATTAGGAGATTTTCAGCTTTCCTGAAAGATTGTGTACGCGATAAGTAAATTCGCAGACACCTTACCACATCTAAAGTATGAAGTTTTACCTCCTCCTCTGAAGATGGATCCGGAAGGAAAACAGGCAAAGAAATCAGTTAATTATAATTATTCCGTGAAGGAACCTTAGGAATAAAACCAGGCAAAAACCTAAGGTGGACCCTATCCGAAAAAAATACAATATAAGGTTCTTTGGAGGAAAGCGCCTGAAGCTCTCCTACCCTTTTGGCAGATTTGATGGCTAACAAAAAAGTAGTTTTAAAGGCTAAAAATTTTAGCTTCCAGATGTTCAAAAGGAGGACCACAAAGGCCTGAAAGGACCGTCGCAAGGTCCCATTGGGGAATAGGAGAAGAAACGACAGGTTTCAGTCTCACCGCCCCTTTGAGGAATCTTGCAACCAGGGTATCCTGGGACAACCGTCTGTTTAAGTGGGCGGATAAACCGATACCTGTACCTTTAAAGTAGCAGGGGCAAGGCCCCTGTCCAAACCACATATAGGTCAAGCATATGGTCAAGTATCCCATACCTTTGGCTGTGAAACAACCCCATATCATCAGGCTTCCTCCATCAAACTTAACAGTTCTTTATATTTCTCAGCCTGTTAGACCCCTTTTCCTTTGTTTCTTCCAGACCCATTTGCATCCATCAAAGCCCAGTCTACTGACTTTCGTCTCATCGCTCCAAATCACCCATTTCCTATCTTCTACCGTCCACTTTTCGCACTCGAGCCAGCACTTCTTATGATGATATTGAAGTTGAGGCTTCTTCACCTTTTTTCAGGGCCACCATTCTGGACTTGCATGGACAGCTGTGATCTCACTATTGAGAAGCATACGAGCCACCTCCACTGCCCTGGTTATCATGCCAGAACTGATGAGTGGACTTATTAACTTCAATATTTTGCCTGGACGTCCACTTCTTGGCTTTTTAATAGATGTATGGACTTGATTTTGTATTCTTAGAACTGTCATGGCACTCACATGATGCAGTTTGTAGATTTTCTTGGCTGAGAGACCGCTATCAATGAGCTGGATGAAGCTGTTTCTCTTTTCTTGGAAAATATTCTTCATGGCTGATCCTCAATTTGAACCAGTGACCTTTCACTTGGGAATCAACCTAATAACACAATGAGCTATTAGAGAATGTGAGAACAGGTTGTCATTTGTAGTATACAAGAGGAATAAGATTTTTCCACCATCAGGAGCAAAACAGTAACAATGTAGTTACATGACAAGAATCTGCATAACTAATCATATGCTAAATAGATGCAAGTCAAATTTATGTATGAGATAGCCAAGATAATTGTCTATAAAATGATGGTAGTCTCACATTCGAAGCTGTAGTGGATGGTGAAATATGGAGCCTGAAAGTCAAAAGTTCAAAACATTGTTACCCTTTTGCTCATCAGTGTAAATGGGTAAAGAAAACATATTTCTTAAATCAGTGGTCCCCAACCTTTTTTTTGCCACGGCCCGGCAGGGGGCGGGGCTTTGGTCATATGGGGGCGGGGTTATACAGAAAACAGCGCTGTACATCGGGACATGCTGGCGGGACTTCAGTGTACAGCGCTGTAGACCAGGTCCCTGCCATTTGCTACATAGCTAATGGTGAGGACCTGGTCTACAGCGCTGTACACCGAGGTCCCGTCTGCATGCCCTGGTGTACAGCGCTGTAGAAAATCCCTGCCATTAGCTACATAGCTAATGGCAGGGACCTGTTCTACAGCGCTGTACACCGAAGCACGCCCTGGTGTACAGCACTGTTTGGTGTACTATAGAGAGCCTTTTGGCTACGATCAGGTGCAGTATTGACGTGCTGTGTTTGGTTAGTAGTCAGAAGGTGCTCCGGGTACACTGCCCTCGGCCTTCCCAGATCGGTCAAGTTTATTGCTTGGCCTTCACTTGGGTGCTGCTATTGGGGTGCAGGTCTAGTCCCGGGGCAATACCAGGTGCCAGTCTGGTATCGTGGTACCTGCTGTCTGAGATTCCTGGTTCGTGTTTCCTAAGTCGGAGGTCGTGCTGGGAGTTTTTGGTTGGCGTTTCTGCATTTCTACGTTCCTGCAATTTCCTTAAAGATGGGGCGCGTAACAGAGTTCCAGAGGAGGTCCTGTTATTAGGAATTTTCAAACTGAAGCATGAAATGGTTCTTTCGGTTATGGACTATCCTAGAAAAGGAGAATACGATGTTACCTTCAGTTGTAAGGCTTATCTTAAGAGCTTCCTGGAGGATTTGATAAAACTCAAAGACCCTAAAATGTAAGGGGTAAGTGTGGTACCCCACTACCCGGATAATGAACTGCTTTTGGTTGTGAAGATGTATAGCCTTTTTGTGGAGGAGAGGGATATTATTTTGTTCCTGTCGATGTACTGTTTGGACATTATCCTGAAAGAGAAAGTTCTAAACGAGAGCGGGTTTTGGACCTGCAAGAGACGATTCTTTTGTAAAACCAAGAGAAAGTTGGACGGTTCCTTATATTTGCCACCTGCCTGTTTTAAAATTGGAAGGGTAACTGGTGATGTCTACTTCAGGGGACGCCCTGAATTTTGTTTTAGAAGTAAGGATTATGGACACAATGTGGATAACTGTACTGTGACTATTTGCACTAAATATTTGCGCAAATACTAGCCCAGCTCAGCAAAGCTGTGTTGTGAATCTTTCCTCCTATGAACCAAACACGAAATGTCAGTTCTCTCCAAAGGTCTGTCCTTCTGCCCCTCAGCACACACTGACCATATCCAACTCTGCAATGATATGGAGGAGTTTTTCAGAAAAATGAGATTAAGGGAATATTTTTATGACAAAGACCCTCCATACAGCAGCGACTCTGAGATGGAACAGCCCATAAGGAATTCTACCAAAAAATCTACCTGGACCCCACGCCCTGGAGCTAATGCAGCACTGGATAAATATATTGACTGTTTCAGAAGCAAAGTAAAATCAGAAATCCTGGAGAAACAAAACAAACAGGCGCATAAACTAACCCTGCAGGAACAGAAGGCTATTACTTCACTAAAAGAAAATCAGGATATAATAATAAAACCAGCTGACAAAGGGGGCGCAATAGTCATAATGAACATCTCAGACTATATCCAGGAAGCAAACAGGCAACTGTCAAATCCCATCCATTACTCCAAACTTGGAAGTGATCCCACAGAAGCCTATATGAAAGAACTAAAGAGTATGATCAAGAAGTTCCCAATCCAGATCCAGAATCAGGTAAAAGGACTTATCCCACAAGATCCCAGGCCAGGCTGCTTCTATATGCTCCCAAAGATACACAAAGATGGCAACCCTGGGAGGCCTATCATTTCTGGCATTGGGACACTGACAGAAAACATCTCAGGTTGGGTGGAAAATCTCCTAAAACCCCTTGTCAGGGATACTCCAAGCTATATCCAGGACACCACTGACCTTCTTAACAAACTGAATGCCTTGGGCCCTCTACCGGAGGGTACCATTTTGGCCACCATGGATGTGGAATCCCTGTATACCAACATTCCTCACAAGGATGGAGTTGCAGCATGTCGGGTACACCTGGCAAAACAAAACCTCCCAACAGAACCAGTAACGCAGCTCATACAATTCATCCTTAGCCACAACCATTTTACCTTTGGAGAGGATCTATATCTACAGCGAATGGGAACTTCAATGGGGACCAGATGTGCACTCCAGTATGCAAATCTCTTTATGGCAGAACTGGAAGGAGCATATTTATCAACATGCACCACCAAACCTATGATTTACCTTCGTTATATCGATGATATCCTTGTCATCTGGACTGCAGGTGAGGAGGCCCTACTTCAATTCCATAATGACTTCAATGACTTTCACCCTACCATCAACCTTAAACTTAGCTATTCAGGGAGTGAAATTCACTTTCTGGATACCACAATATACATTAAAGACCACCGGCTACTCACATCGATATACCACAAACCCACAGACAGAACGGCCTACCTGAGAAACGACAGCTTCTACCCCAAGCACACAAGACAATCTATCATCTACAGCCAGGCTATACGATACAATCGTATTTGCTCCGACAAAACAGACCTGGACAAGCACCTCCTGGATCTGAGGACGAAATTTCTCAGATTGGGATACAAACCAAAAGTAACAGACAACCAATTAAACAAAGCGGCAGCCATTAACAGAGACAGTCTTCTCACATATAGAGAGACCCGGAAAGAAGCCCGAGTGCCCCTAGTTGTCACCTACAACCCACAGCTGGAGATCCTACGAAGAATTGCCAAGGAGCTCCAACCTGTGCTACATAGGGACAACAGACTCAAGGACATATTTCCAGTCCCCCCTCTCCTTTCCTTTCGACAACCACCAAACCTGAGGCGTATTATCGTCCGGAGTGCCCTGAAGGTCCCAACTGAAAATGGCACCTCACCTTGCCTACACAAAAGGTGCATGACCTGCAAGCACATCCACACCGCTGACAGTGTACCTATGCCACAGTCACAACAGGTGCACAGAATTAGGGGGACATTCTCGTGCAGGTCTTCCAATGTGGTGTACCTCATAATGTGTGTGCAATGTCCCACCACAGGCCTCTATGTGGGGGAAACAGGGCAGAGACTCAGTCAACGAATGAACTCACATAGATCCAGCATTAATAACAACAGAACCGATCTCCCAGTGGCCGCACATTTCTCCGGAGAAAACCACTCTATTGAAGATTTGCGGGTTGTGGTTTTAATGGGACATTTTAAGACGCAGGAAAAAAAGGAAAGAATCAGAATACAAGTTTATGGAAAAATTTAAAACTCTGCAATTTGGACTTAATATTCATGCCAGCTTCATGTCACACTATGTACAGTCATGGCCAAAAGTTTTGAGAATGACACAAATATTATATTTTCACATGATCTGCTGCCCTCTGGTTTTTATGTGTGTTTGTCAGATGTTTTTATCACATACAGAAATATAATTGCATTCATATTATGAGTAACAGAAGCTTATATTGACAGTTAGAATGAGTTAATGCAGCAAGTCAATATTTGCAGTGTTGACCCTTCTTCTTCAGGACCTCTGCAATTCTCCCTGGCATGCTCTCAATCAACTTCTGGACCAAATCCTGACTGATAGCAGTCCATTCTTGCAGAATCAATGCTTTAATTTTGTCTGAATTTGTTGGTTTTTGTTTGTCCACCCGTCTCTTGATGATTGCCCACAAGTTCTCAATGGGATTAAGATCTGGGGAGTTTCCAGGCCATGGACCCAAAATCTCTATGTTTTGTTCCCTGAGCCATTTAGTTATCACCTTTGCTTTATGGCAAGGTGCTCCATCATGCTGGAAAAGGCATTGTTGAGCGCCAAACTGCTCTTGGACGGTTGGGAGAAGTTGCTCTTGGAGGACATTCTGGTACCATTCTTTATTCATGGCTGTGTTTTTAGGCAAGACTGTGAGAGAGCCGATTCCCTTGGCTGAGAAGCAACCCCACACATGAATGGTTTCAGGATGCTTTACAGTTGGCATGAGACAAGACTGGTGGTAGCGCTCACCTCTTCTTCTCCGAATAAGCTGTTTTCCAGATGTTCCAAACAATGGAAAAGGGGATTCATCAGAGAAAATGACTTTACCCCAGTCCTCAGCAGTCCACTCCCTGTACCTTTTGCAGAATATCAGTCTGTCCCTGATGTTTTTTCTGGAGAGAAGTGGCTTCTTTGCTGCCCTCCTTGAGACCAGGCCTTGCTCAGGGGGTCTCCGCCACACAGTGCGTGCAGATGCACTCACACTTGCCTGCTGCCATTCCTCAGCAAGCTCTGCACTGCTGGAAGCCCGATCCCGCAGCTGAAACACTTTTAAGAGACGGTCCTGCCGCTTGCTGGTCTTTCTTGGGCGCCCTGGAGCCTTTTTGGCACCAATGGAACCTCTCTCCTTGAAGTTCTTGATGATGCGATAGATTGTTAACTGAGGTGCAATCTTTCTAGCTGCAATACTCTATCCAGTTAGGCCATTTTTGTGCAGTGCAATGATGACTGCACGTGTTTCTTTAGAGATAACCATGGTTAACAGAAGAGAAACAATGATGGCAAGCACCAGCCTCCTATTAAAGTGTCCAGTGGTGTCATTCTTACTTAATCATGACAGATTGATCTCCAGCCCTGTCCTCATCAACACCCACACCTGTGTTAATGGAGCAATCACTGAAACGATGTTAGGTGGTCCTTTTAAGGCAGGGCTGCATTGATGTTGAAATGTGTTTTGGGGGATAAAGTTCATTTTCTAGGCAAATATTGACTTTGCAAGTAATTGCTGTTAAGCTGATCACTCTTTATAACATTCTGGAGTATATGCAAATTGCCATTAGAAAAACTGAAGCAGTAGACTTTGTAAAAATTAATATTTGTATCATTCTCAAAACTTTTGGCCATGACTGTATGACCTGTGAGGGTCACAAATCACCTCCTGATAGCAAACAGATAACAGATCCCTCTGTCACGCACCACAACTTTCCAGATTGTTTTTTGACCTGTTGTAAATAACTTCTCTACTTAGATTGCATTTTGTTTTGGCTTTTTTTTTAAGGACTCTAAAATGCTTTGAAGACCATGTGTATAAAAATCTGTGAATTTTCAGTTATTGTATCACACCATGTCTGATGAAGGGAGCTAGTACTCCTGAAAGCTTACTTATAAATATACTCAGTTAGCCTCTAAAAGGTATCGCCTGATTTCTTCACTCTTCCACTACTCTCAATGGCTAACACGGTACAACATTATACTACTATTTGCACTAAATGTAGACAACGGGGCCATTTAACTGAAGATTGTCCAGATATTAAATTATGTCACTTGTGTAGTATGCCAGGGCATCTATTAAAACAGATTTCAGGTAAAATAATAGATAGGGTTAGATCACAGTGGAAAAGATTTTGTGATACTTATAAAGTCCCTACCTATGATGTTTTCTTTGTGAAAGAGGAGGTTGAGTCTGGCTCCAAAATGTGGGAATCTCATCTTGTAGTAAGATTGTCATATAATGCTTGGAAGGGGGGAATGAAATAATTGTGTGTAAAGATCTGATTGAGTTTTTTTTGTAAAAAAAAATAGTAATAATTTGAATTTTATCTGGTTATGTATAATTTGTATTATGCTTAATAAATTTTCCGTCCCTCATGGCGGAATTTCAATTTAAAAAAATAGAGAGCGTAGGGAGGGGGGGATCATGTTTAGTATAGAGCTAGGAGTCACACAGTGGCCATATTGCCGACCCGCGGACCGGCAAAAGACCCCAACGGAGGTCCGGTGGTTGGGGACCCCTGTCAAATAAGATATATTACAAAATTTCTTCTGTTCACATGTACTATTCATTTATGAATATATTTTTATGTACTATACATTTCTGAAAGGTTTTTTTTTTTTTTTTTTTATAACTGATGATACACTATAAAAATCTAAAACTATAACCCTTTCCCACCACAGGCATTTTAAAATTTTTGTTTTTGACTCTCCACCTTCCAAACCCCATAACTTTTTTATTTTTTAGCTTACAGAGCCATATGAGGGCTTAATGTGTGCAGGACAAATTGTACTCTTTAATGGTACTTTGTAATGGTACTATTTAATATTCTTTATGATGTGTTGGGAAGCTGGAAAAAAATTCAGAACAATGTGGAATTGGAGAAAAACTGTGTTTGTGTGACTTTCTTATGGGCTTTGTTTTTTTACAGCATTTACTGTGCAGCCAAAATGACATGTTGTAACATCTTTACCTGTTCGGCCTCTGCGCAATCCTCCGGTCACATGCATCAGCGCAGGAGGCGTGTTCAGTTGTGATCCTTTTCACTTGTTGTAGCACAGCTGAGGATTCGTTGCTGTGTGTTAGTCCAGCCAGTACTTTACTTCCTTTGGTTACTTTGGAGTTAACTTAGTAGCCTTTGATTGACATTCCTCCTGGCCAATCAAGTCTAGGGCGGATTCCATTATATACCTTTCCAGCCCGCTCCCTTATGCTTGCTATTGCCTTTTGCGTGCTGGCTGTATACTGTTTGCTATCTATAGTCATATTTCTGACCTTGGCTATTTCGTCTGACTACTCTTTTGGATTCTGACTCTGTAATTTGCTGCTTGACTGGTACTGACCCCTTGGCTAGCTGACCACCCGTTTGTTGTTTGTCTTGTCTGCATTCCGTGTTATCACTTGCATCATAGGAAGGGACTGTCTCCCAGTTGTCCTCTACCGCTTAGGGTAGTTGAGGCAAATAGGCAGGGACTGGGGGGGGGGGTTCAGCATTAGGACTCTCTGTCTTGTCGTACCCTTCCTCCCAGGTTTCACCAGAAGCTACTGGGGAATTGCTCATCTAGCAATTCCCTAACATATATCACCTGAATTCTATGGGTCGGTATGATTTTTTTTATGTTGTAACCCCTTTAAAAAAAAATCCAAAACTTTAAAAAAAAAAAAAATTCTTGGAGTTGCCATATTCTGAAACCAGTAATTTTTTATATTTCTGTGTACATGCAGAAGGAGTCTTTTTTTGCTGGGCTGGATGTAATTTTTAGTTATACTATTTGGGGAATGTCTGATGCTATGATGGTTTTTTAAAAAAAAAATTTTATGAGACAAAATGGTGAAAAAAATGGCTCTTTGGCTTCAGGGAGAAATATTTTTATATGTTTGTAGACCATGCGTTTTCGGATGTAGGGATGTATTTGTAATTTGTTTATGCTTGTTTATTTTTATTTCAAATCTAGGGAAAGGGGGGGGGTATTTGAATTAAATTGTTTTTATATTTTTTAAACTATTTTATTAGCCCCTCCATAGAGGTCTTGAACCTGCAATTTTTTGATTTAATGTGCCATAGACTGCAATACAACCATATTGTAGCCTATGGCTACTTTTATTACATAGCTATTAATAGCTATACTCCTATGACAGCCCTGGGAGCCTTCAATAGGCTCCCAGCTGCCATAGGAACAGGATGGCTCCAGTCATATCGCTGCGTGGGAAAAGGAACAGGGCTATTTTACAGTTTGGCGGGTGGGGGTGGGGGTTCACAAATAAAAAACTAAAAATGTGTCTGGTCATGTATCAGGAAAAATAGCCCTGTACCGAAGTTGTTAAAGACCCAGCATCCACCATACTATTACAGTGGATGTTGGAAAGGTGTTAAAATCATTACTGTGAGGGATTTGGATTTGTAATTCAAACTGGAAATGTAGTGTGAACAAAGCTTTACTATATTAATATATTTTCTGTTGACATCTTGTTCAAAACAATTTAGCAAACAGGAGGAATGTAAAGTAATGCTTGACAAATCTAAAAACAGCAGAATATTTTTAATCTACTTCAGTTTCTCTCGCGTGGAAATATGAATACACTGTCTTGAACTAGTGTTCCTGCCAGGCTTTGCAAATAAATCTTTTTACTGAAATGTTTCCAACTGAACCTCTCGTGATAGGAACAAATAGTACTTGAGGATCAGAACAAATTCACATGCTAATTTAATTTTTAGGCTGCCTTTATCCGTCAGTTACTGTGCAGAGACTTAGTTAAAACATAACTGTACATGTATTAGCACATATTAGCTAAGAGTACAGATGCACCAGCATTGCTGATTTAAAGACATTCTCTGGATTTATAAAAAGAATGTTATGCTACTTCCTAACATGCCTTGGCAGATATGTATCAATGTATATTTGCCTTTCTCTAACACATTAGTCCAAAATAGTGTCTTATCTTTTGTTGGACTTGTGTAACATATTTATCTACATGGAGCAAAATTTTACACATTTATCACAAATAGAGCAAAACTGACCTAAAAGATATTGCACATGACAAATATGCTTATTTGTGTTTCAGTTCCACAAATGGTTTGGTAGAAAGGATAGAACTGTATCAAATTCTCAGCTATGAGAAGTATTAGGTTTTATATGGGTTTTTGGGTTCTGGATTCAAACAAGTATTTTTTCATGCACTGTCAGCAAAGATCATTAACACTTTACCACAGGCCTTGCAATCTCAAGGACATCTATGATATCTATACTCTCACAATAAAAACAAATGTAATTGGAAAATTATGTGACTGTGACCATTAAACCCATTAGCCATTGCGGCCACTACAGGGGTTTCCCAAGACTTTATATTGATGACTCCCACCTGGGAGTCTGACACCCAGCACCTCCACCGATGAGCTGATTTCTGCACACTGCATGGATCCAGACAGCTCCACTTGTCATGTTCGTGGGGGCTGAGAAGCAATAGCGTGACATGGCAGCGACACAATGGATATAGTAATCTGCTTCCAGCTCCATAGACTGTGCAAATATCACTTAATCAGTGGGGCTCCTGGGTGTCGGACCGCCCAAATCTTATATTGATTACTTTTCCTAAGGATAGCCCATCAATATGAAATATTGAACAATGCCTTCAAGCACTGCAGTCAATAATACAAAGAATCATGCTACTATGGAAGAATACATCCCATACAACAAGATGACAACTGCTGTGTTTTTACATCAAAATATCACTTCAGACAAAAAAGAAAAAAAAGAGTAGCCAATGATAATTGATTTGAACACAATATACATTTTAAAAATCTCTACAGTGCCAAATACATGCATTTTTATATAATTTACACAAAAAATTATTGCTTAGCTTGACTACAGATTAGGTCACTAAACTCTGACCATAAAACGTGTATCTTTTAATTTGATACTTAATAGAATTATTTTATTCTACCACTAGATGGCATAAACACATTTATACATAGTTCTTGTTTTTTAACTTGAAGAATTTGTTCTTAAGAAACCCCAGAGCAAATGAAAATTCTATTTTGCAATTCATTCCTGTAGTTTATAATTGTACATACACAAAGCATAGCTTATTAAAAGTAGAGGACGAGTCTAGAATATATACAGTGCTGGCCAAAAGTATTGGCACCCCTGCAATTCTGTCAGATAATACTCAATTTCTTCCAGAAAATGATTGCAATCACAAATGCTTTGGTAATAATATCTTCATTTATTTTGCTTGCAATGAAAAAACACAAAAGAGAATGAAAAAAAAAGTCAAATCATTGATCATTTTACACAAAACTCCAAAAATGGGCCGGACAAAAGTATTGGCACCCTCAGCCTAATACTTAGTAGCACAACCTTTAGACAAAATAACTGCGAACAACCGCTTCCGGTAACCATCAATGAGTTTCTTACAATGCTCTGCTGGAATTTTAGACCATTCTTCTTTGGCAAATTTCTCCAGGTCCCTGAGATTTGAAGGGTGCCTTCTCCAAACTGCCATTTTGAGATCTCTCCACAGGTGTTCTATGGGATTCAGGTCTGGACTCATTGCTGGCCACTTTAGAAGTCTCCAGTGCTTTCTCTCAGACCATTTTCTAGTGCTTTTTGAAGTGTGTTTTGGGTCATTGTCCTGCTAGAAGACCCATGACCTCTGAGGGAGACCCAGCTTTCTCACACTGGGCCCTACATTATGCTGCAAAATTTGTTGGTAGTCTTCAGACTTCATAATGCCATGCACACGGTAAAGCAGTCCAGTGCCAGAGGCAGCAAAGCAACCCCAAAACATCAGGGAACCTCCGCCATGTTTGAATGTAGGGACCGTGTTCTTTTCTTTGAAGGCCTCTTTTTTTCCCCTGTAAACTCTATGTTGATGCCTTTTCCCAAAAAGCTCTACTTTTGTCTCATCTGACCAGAGAACATTCTTCTAAAAAGTTTTTGGCTTTCTCAGGTAAGTTTTGGCAAACTCCAGCCTGGCTTTTTTATGTCTCTGGGTCAGAAGTGGGGTCTTCCTGGGTATCCTACCATAGAGTCCCTTTTCATTCAGACGCCGACGGATAGTACGGGTTGACACTGTTGTACCCTCGGACTGCAGGGCAGCTAGAACTTGTTTGGATGTTAGTCGAGGTTCTTTAGCCACCATCCGCACAATCTTTCGTTGAAATCTCTCGTCAATTTTTCTTTTCCGTCCACATCTAGGGAGGTTAGCCACAGTGCCATGGGCTTTAAACTTCTTGATGACACTGCGCACGGTAGACACAGGAACATTCAGGTCTTTGGAGATGGACTTGTAGCCTTGAGATTGCTCATGCTTCCTCACAATTTTGCTTCTCAAGTCCTCAGACAGTTCTTTGGTCTTCTTTCTTTTCTCCATGCTCAATGTGGTACACACAAGGACACAGGACAGAGGTTGAGTCAACTTTAATCCATTTCAACTGGCTGCAAGTGTGATTTAGTTATTGCCACCACCTGTTATGTGCCACAGGTAAGTAACAGGTGCTGTTAATTACACAAATTAGAGAAGCATCACCTGATTTTCAAAGGGTGCCGATACTTTTGTCCACCCCCTTTTTTATGTTTGGTGTGGAATTATATCCAATTTGGCTTTTTGACAATTCTTTTTGTGGTTTTCCATTGAAGACAAATTAATGAAGATATTATTACCAAAGCATTTGTGATTTAATCATTTTCTGGAAGAAACTGAGTATTATCTGACAGAATTACAGGGGTGCCAATACTTTTGGCCAGCACTGTAGATATATGAGGGGCATTCATTAAAGATTTCCCCTGACCCACTTCCTGTGGATTGAGAGCAATGAAACTTGGCACAGTTATTAGTCCTTCTCCACATAGGTGCCACCTAGGGACACACACTTCTCCCATCTCTTTAAGCAACTGTAAACACCTCGCTTGTAGAAGTCGGCAGGTTGCTCCAAAAGCCAAGTTGTGACTTCGGAAATCAGAGTTTCATCATCTGAAAAATGCTTGCCCTTCAAAAATAACTTCATTGTTGGAAAGAGGTGGAAGTCCGATGGTGCGAGATCGGGTGAATAAGGGGGATGCGGTAGAATTTCAAAGCCACAGGAGCATGCTTCCATTTGGGCTACATGTGAGTTGTGAACTGGTGCATTGTCTTGCAGAAGGCGGACACCTTTGGTGAGCATGCCACATCTCTTGGTTTTGATGGCCTCCCACAATTTCCGCAGCAGTGAAGCATAGTATGTACCAGTGATCATAGTACCCTTTGCTAGGAAATCCATCAATACTACTCCGTGCGTGCTGGTCCCAAAATACTGTGAGCATGACCTTGCCTAATGAGGTTGGGCACATGCCTTCTTTGGAGGCGGTGAGTCATGATGCTTCCATTGCATCGACTGGACTTTAGTCTCAGGATCATAGTGATGGACCCTGATTTCATTCTGTGTGATCATTCTGTTGAAAAAGTCCTCCTGGTTTCCATGGCACATTGTCAATAGAGTCTGAGAGCATTTGACTCGTTCCTGCTTCTGAAAAAAGTGTGAGCAGCTGGGGAACCCAAGCAAGCAGATACCTTATGCATGTTGTAGAAAGGCAGAGGGTAAAATAGTGGATGGCAGATACCTTCCACTAAGATGGCTGGTATCTGTGAGATAACTGGCTGGAGTCTGGGTCCGGGTTTTGGGAGTTGTTGCAGACCCGAGCATATACTCCAGTCCTGGTCTTGCTGGATGCAGCTTTGAAGAGCTAAAACTGCCCCAAAAGGAAGGGGTGTGGTGGTATCTTCTGTGTGATGCTCTGAAACAGAAACACACACTGCCCTGTGTGGAGGACAGACGCCTAACCTATCCTGTTGCATTGGTGAGCGCTGTTGACCCATTTGTACCTGAGAATAAGGACGGTTTATGTTTTCCTGATTTGTTCATTTATGCTGAAGTAAACTGTTTTGAGTTGTACTGTATGAACTGTTGGCAATAAAAACTGCACGTGTGAAGTACTACCCTGCCTCCATGCGCCTATCTAATACGGTAACAAGCCACTCTGAAGGTCCCGCATTTACATATGGTGGAGGACGCAGGCAGGGCTGCCGTTGCTAGGGGCAACCACGTGCTAGTTTAAAAAGTACCAAGCAGTGAATGTCTTGGGTAAAGGCTGCTACAACACTAAAGGACGACACCAGAGCCATGGACGAGTTGGTCAAACAACTAGTGCAGTCTAATGTGCAGCAGCAGGAGACAAATCGCTTACTAGTAGAACAAATGGCAGCACTTAGAGAAGTAGTGAGTGCACAGCGAGTAGTACCAGTAACTGCTCCACCTTCTATGCCTGATGTCCAGAAGAAAATTTGTGCCTCACTACAGAAAATGAGTTCTGAGGATGATGTAGAGGCGTAACTAACTATTTTTGAACGAACTGCTGACAGAGAGAAGTTACCCTGGGAGCAGTGGGCTGAAGTACTGGCTCCATAACTAACAGGTGAGCCGCAGAAAGCCTACTATGATCTCATTGTCCAGGATTCCAAGGACTATAGAAAATTAAAAGCTGAGATACTAGCTCGCCTGGGGGTCAGCGTGACAGTCCAGGCCCAGCGGGTACAACAGTGAGTTTTTCGCCAGGACAAGCCCCCACAATCCCAAATATACGACCTCTTCCACCTGATCCGCAAGTGGTAATAGCCAGAGGTTCTTACACCAGAGCAGATGGTGGAAAGAGTAGCCATGGACCGGTATGTGCGTGCGCTCCCTGTTCCGCTGCAGCATTGGGTTATCCAGGGAAACCCACAAAACGCAGACAACTTGGTCGACCTGGTGGAGAGAGATTGTACAGCGGAAAGTTTCGTCTTACGACCCACGAGAGAGAAAACTTTGCTGCTGAATCCCAAGGCTCAACATGAGGCCAGTAAAAGGTGGAATAAACCAGCTGAGGAGCGGAAGCAAGCTCCTGGATACAAGCAAGTGGAGGAATATAAGGCCACTTCCAAACCGCCACCTCGTCAGCTAGTCTGCTGGAGGTGTCACACTCCAGGTCATACTGCAGCGCATTGTCCCATGAAGGTGGAGCCCATGGACTGAAGTGCGGCTCGATGCTGCTCCATGATTGCACACCCGGTGTGCAGTGCTGTGCCATCTTGCCCTGGCCGACCCCAGGAGTGTCAGGTCACTATTAATGGCACCAAAGTCACTGCACTCCTCGACTCAGGAAGTTTGGTGACTCTGGTCAGAGACAAGTTGTCCCCTGTCATGTGTGACCCTGGAAAAGGCTTGGGAGTTGTGTGTGTCCATGGGAATGTCAAGAATTATCCCACGGCTCACGCCAGCATAGAAACTATGTGTGGTAAAGTGTCCCACCAAGTGGGCGTTGTAAAGGACCTGTTATATGAACTTATTATAGGACAGGATTTTCCTTTGTTTTGGGAACTGTGGTATAGGCTGACGTTCTACCATGTTAAAATGTGTTCTCCATATAGTGGTGTGCCTTCAAGGGATTGTGACAATTTGGGGGGATTAGTCTCAAATAGCGGCAGACTCCTGGTCCCGACAGCAGTGGTTCATGGTACTGGACGCCGGAGAGACAGCGTTCAGACGGTGCCAATTTAAAACAAAATGGCTTTTTATTCAGCTTAACTGCAACATAACAAAACAAAAAAAAGAGCCTGGGCCACAGTTAGGGCACTAACTCACTGCTTGACCCCTATCTATCCTAGGGGCAACAAGCAGCCTGACTTATGCTCTGCTTGAGCCAAAAAGTCCTCTTTTGGACGCCAGCCCTCCTGGGACAGACCGCCTGTCTGTCCTTGGCTGGTTCCACAGTCCCTGCTTCCTGCAGGACTCGACAACGGCTCTGCCGCTGTAACCACTCCCCTTGGAGTTATGCCCCCACCCAAAGGTGTGGCTGAGGGCCTTTTCAGGGCTGACCTTGGGTCGCTCCCTAGCGCCCTCTAGATTCATACTCTCACATACCCTCCCCCTCAGCTCACTACCCATGGGGTGAGCTACAATGGGATGAGACATCCTATGTCGAAGTCCCTCTTCAACCATGTATGCCTGTCCAGTGTCTCTCCAGAAGTCCCAATCTGGCGGTCAATTCTTCCAAATTCCGCTCCGTCGAGTTTTCCGTTTTCTCATCACTTTAAATGCTACGCCAAGATCCTGGCCATTCTGTGCAAAGGCAAGTTTTACTTCATCACCTTCACAATTTGCCATACAGGAGATCACATCATTTTCATCACATTTCTCGCCATAGTCTTCAGCCATCCCATTGCATGACTTTGATTCCTTTAGTGAATAGCCGTAAGAATCTTCATCTTCTCCTATCATGAATCCACAGGAGCTCAGAGACCAACTAACACGTACTACATGCAGATCAATGTCTTTAGAGTATAAATGTTTCACGGGTACCTTTTCCAAAACCTTCATCTCAAAGCAAACTTTGCCATCACCATCAAGGCTTAGAAGTTTAGGAGACATAGGGTGCTTGCTCTCCTATTTGTTTGAGATACACAAGCTCTGTAACGCAATATCTTCTCCTTCTGCACAAGGGCCATACAGTACACCCTCACAAAATAGATCACGCTGAACTACATTTTCTGGTATGTCTTTAACAACTGCCACATCATATATTGGAATGGTTTTGGTATAATGCTTCCACACCTGTACGGCAGCAGGAGAACCACTTCCATACTCTAGTCTTACCTCCTCTTTCTCATAGGCATAACTTCCTGGAGGCATGTTGCGGTACTGTGATAGATTGCAAGAATTTTCGTACCAACCCCTTTCTGACAGTACAGGAGCTGGTGATATCGTCATCTCAACATTCTCCAAGTTATTTTCATTCCCTGTGCTAACACCGGAGTACTGGGATACCAAGTTTCCAACATCACAGTTTTTACTGTCAGTACCGAGATGCTTTTTGGTTACATGTTCTGGCTGCCTTAATGGCTCTGCTTTCTCTGCCTCTATGCTGGCAGCTTTCTCCAATTCTAACGCCTTCTGTAGCGCACAAATCTCTGATTCCAGCTCCAGAACTTTCTCCAATGCCACATTTCTCTAAGCAGCCTCAATCTCAGTTTTTACTATTGCAACTTGCAGATCTTCCTCAATCCGTCGCACTGCATCTTCTATAGCTGCAGATGTAGATGCCATCACTTTATCCACCATGTCTCCTAATTCTAGGATATTCTGCAGTGTTCTTCTAACATTTGTCAGGTCAGCATCCATCAAAGACTGCTTCTCTTTCAGCTCATTCAGATACTGTAAACTCTGGCTTCCACATTCCCTGCAGTTGTCTACAAGACAACGGCTTATCTGCCGTTAAGTGTGCAAACTGTGCCAGTGCTCCAACTAAGTCAGAGGCATCTGTCATATTCTGTAAGTATTTGGAGTGCCCATTCAAGAGGGAGGTTAATGAGTCTATAGCAACTTTTGCTCGGTTTACCAGGTAATCTGGTGAACTAGTGCAGCGGATATATAGAGGATCATGCAGTTTAGCAACTGCATCCTGGATGATATTTTCTGCTTCCCTCACTGTTCCCTGAATTATATTGAACTCACCCTCCAACATCTTCTGATAAAGCTTCTGCTCATCTGCAGACTTTTTGTCAAGTCTTTCATTCAAGTCCCGTATCTCAGTGGCTCTCTTATCTTGCTCCTGGTTGAATAAAGACTCTGTTTCTTGAATCACATTTTTCAGGGATAACAGCCCTGATTCTTTAGAGGTTAACAGGCTCTGCAGCGAATCCTTCTCAGCTTCTAGCTCTGCCAGCTTTGAAGATAGTGCAGATGCCGTCGATCCAATTCTTCTCTTTTAGATTCAACTTCGGTTTTTAACTGTTCTATCTGAACAGTGTGCTCTTCCAACTTTATTTCTGACTCGCGCTTCACTTGATCCATCAGAAACTCCAGCTGTTTCTTGATGCGTGAAATTTCCTCCTGCTTGTTCACTTGCACCTTTAGTTTAGCAACAAGCATTTTTAGATCTACAATCTCAGCAGATAAATTAGACAGGTTTCCCTCAAACTGAATCCTCATGTCTTCTGTCTGGAGGTCCAATTCTCTCTTGGCCTTTTCCAGCTTGTCATAAGCATTAGCTTTGTTCTCATACAATATCTGCACAGATTCCAGGTTTTTCTCAACTTCATCCTTGGAGCTAACCAAATCCTCCATTTCAGTGCGCAGTTGCTTGTTGAGCCTCTCTAACTCGGCCTTCAATTCAAGGGCCTCTTCTAGGGAGCGAGCCAAGGCAAGAGCTTTGGTCTCTTTTCCACGAGCCTCTGCTTCAGCACGGTCACGTTCTTCTGCATATCTAGCAGAAAGAGTCTTCTCTTCACCAAGCAGCTGATCAAACCTTTTCTGCTTCTTTTCCAAATTTGACACAATCCGACGTTGATGATCAAGATCTACACCTATATCTTCTAGTTCCTGCTGAAGTCTAATTTTCATCTTCTCAAGTTTGTCATAAGCAGCAGCAGCCTTCTCTTCAAACCGTTGACTTGTAGCTTCTAGCTCCTTTTGAAAATTTTCCTTTAGTTCTTCAACAGAGTCCTAGGACCCAATACTATCCATTTTTTTCTTCATATCAGTCGCCTGAGCCTGCAGTGTTGAAATCTGCTTTGTCAAATCTCTTTTTGCTTCCTCCTCTTCCTCTAGTTGCTCAAAGAAACCATTTTTCTCATCTTCCATTTGTTTTAGTTTTGTACTAAGGTCAAGCTTCTGATGAGTTTCTTCTTGCAAAAGTTCCTGAGTGTCCTGAAGCTGGGATTCTAGTGTAGAAAAATCTTTGGAAAGTTTGATAAACTTGCTGTCTGCTTGAGAAAGAAGCCCTGTGACATTATTCAATTCCACCTGCAGTCTGTTTGCTTTGTCTAGCAGTTCTGCTCGAAACCTGTCCCCTTCTGTGACTTTTAGTTGCAGTTCCTGAAGTTGAGTCTCTACTTTTTTGTGACTCTCCTGTAAGGTTTGCGCTTTCTGAGCATGGACAGACGACATCTCCATCAATTCTTTGTCTTTATTTTCACCAAAACAGACAATTTCTCTTTATCTTCACAATATCCTGACAGAGCCCTCTCCAGGCTACATATTCTAGCTTTGAGTTCCATTTCTCTTTGTTCCAGAACTCCAGCTCTGCTCCGCCATTCGTTGACTTCACTATTTAGGTGAACCTGCTTTAGTTCATGCAAGTTTTGCTCTGACTGCAATGTCTGCACCACAGATTCTAAATCACTCTCTTGGTCAGACACATGCTTCCTCAGCTCTGCAGTTTCATTTTCTTTATCAGTTAATGCAGCCGAAAGTTTTTCACACTTCCTGACTTGGTCATCCAGACATTCTGACTGACACTGCAAAAATTCACTTCACTCATGTTTAGCAGTTTCAAGGTCATCTCTTAATTTTTCAATGACACTCTCTTTGGCAAGGGAGTCTTGAACATGCTGCTCCTTAAAATCCTGCAATTGCTTCTCAAGCACTTGCTTTTGCTGTACACTCTGTATAACTTTATTAGATAGAGCACATTTCATTTCAGCAAACTCCTTCTTAGTGACACAGTCCATTCTAGGCAAACCCAGTACCACATTTTCACAATGACTAGGATATGAACTCTTCAAAGAGTCAAGCTCTTTCTTTAACTTAAGGTTCTCTTTCTGATGCCTCAAGTTGCCATTTCCAATCAGATATTTCATCTTCGTAAATGAACCTGATGGTTTTAATCTCATCTTGAAGCTGCTGCACCATAATATTTTCATCTTTGGCGCTTTCATGCACTCCAGTATGAGACATACAGTCAGCAGGGACATATTCATTCACAGAACAGAGGTGCTTTAGAAAAACTGAGTCACCGTCATGCAACCCATTATCTTTACTTGCACTCCACATGCTCTGTTCCAGGTTTTGTGTCTCTCTGCATTCAGACTGCTGCACTAATAAACCTGTGCATAACTTCTCTGCTTTTTTACAAGCTGAAATTCTCTTTTTCTTGCCCATGGTTTAATAACAAGATCACACAATATTCCATAGCAACCTTGGGTTCAACCAGCAGCAACTTTTTGCTATCTTCTACAGTCACATGTATTCAAACAGTTAACTTATGTGACACTACAACAACCAGCATTTTCTTCTGTCTTCCACAGAAAACACCAACATGGCACCATGGCCTTTCACATAGACTGTTTGCAATATCCAGCTTCTACACACATTGCTTACTTTCTTGCCATCAGCAAGCACTTTACAGACTTCTGAGCCACAGTATACACAAAGTCCATTCCCTGGATTCCTCTTCCAGAGTTTTACTTTCACCAGTTTTGCACACAATTTGCTATGTTGCAATTCCACTCACCCCTTTCTGGGTTTCTCGGTTGAAATCACAGATTTCTTCCAGCTGTAGGCCACAATGCACACTTAGCAGTACTGCAGTCACCAACCACTTGTCTTCTAGGACTTGCGTGGATCTCTTTATGCCCGCATCCGTAGCACCATATGTGACAATTTGGGGGGGATTAGTCTCAAATGGCGGCAGACTCCTGGTCCCGACAGCAGTGATTCGTGGTACTGGGCGCCGGAGAGACAGCGTTCAGACGGTGCCAATTTAAAACAAAATGGCTTTTTATTCAGCTTAAGTGCAACATAACAAAACAAAAAAACAGCCTGGGCCACAGTTAGGGCACTAACTCACTGCTTGACCCCTATCTATCCTAGGGGCAATAAGCAGCCTGACTTATGCTCCGCTTGAGCCAAAAGTCCTCTTTTGGACCCCAGCCCTCCTGGGACAGGCCGCCTGTCTGTCCTTGGCTGGTTCCACAGTCCCTGCTTCCTGCAGGATTCGACAGCGGCTCTGCCGCTGTAACCACTCCCCTTGGAGTTACGCCCCCACCCAAAGGTGTGGCTGAGGGCCTTTTCAGGGCTGGCCTTGGGTTGCTCCCTAGCGCCCTCTAGGTTCATACTATCACAGGATGTATCTCTAGAAAATAGTTTGCACACCAACCTGGTTGAGGAAAATTCCCATATAGCTGATGACGTTCCTCTGGCGGTGTTAGTAGGGGATGAGACTGAGACCACAGATACGGAACCAGTCTTCCCAGACCTTGAGCTATCAAGGGTTAATTTTGGGACCGTGCAGTTGCAAGATCCCACCCTGAAAACCGCATTAGAAAATGTGACAGTCCTAAATGGTGTACCGCAGGAGCCAGGAGACGACCACTGGCATCCTTTCTTTGAGGTATATGACAATCTGCTATATCGGGTTACCAAGACAAATGATGAGATTGTGGAACAGTTAATCGTTCCTGAACCTTACAGGAAAATGGTATTGGGTATGGCCCATTCGCATGTCTTAGGGGGACACCTAGCTACAGATAAAACCAGAGAACAGATTTTCCAGAGATTCTATTAGCCGGGTTGTTATAAAGATATTGAAAATTACTGTATGTCTTGTCCTACTTGCCAGGTAAATGCTCCTGTCGTACACTTCAGGAGTCCTTTGGTGCCCCTGCCCATCATTGAAGTCGCGTTTGAGCGGATTGCCATGGATACTGTAGGGCCCCTGGTAAAATCGGCCAGAAGGCATCAGTACATCTTGGTAATCCTGGACTATGCTACCAGGTATCCAGAGGCAATCCCTTTGAGGAACCCCACTGCCAAGAGCATTGCTAAAGAATTGTTCCAAATATGCACTAGGGTGGGAATTCCCAACGAGATATTAACAGACCAAGGTACACCATTCATGTCTAAGGTCATGAAAGAATTGTGTAAGGTGTTGAAATCAGGCAATTGAGGATGTCTGTATACCATCCTCAAACCGATAGCCTAGTAGAAAGGTTCAATAAGACTTTAAAAGTTATGTTAAAAAAAGCTGTTGAAAAAGATGGAAAAGATTGGGATTGTCTGTTACCTTATTTGCTGTTCTCAATTAGGGAAGTTCCTCAAGCCTCTACAGGTTTCTCCCCATTTGAGCTGCTGTAATGTAGACATCCTCAGGGTCTCTTGGACATAGCCAAGGAAACATGGGAATCTGAGTCCTCCCCATACAAAAGTGTAATTGATCATGTTGCTCAAATGCAGGAGAGGATCTCCAAGATAATGCCCATAATGAGGGACCATTTGCAAAAGGTGCAAAAAGCTCAAAAGAGGGTGTACGATCGTTCTGCCAGTGTTAGAGAATTCAGCCCAGGTGACCGGGTCTTAGTACTAGTGCCCACTGTGGAAAGCAAGTTCCTGGCTAAATGGCAGGGGACTTTTGAGATCCTGGAGAAAGTTAGGGAAGTAAACTATAAAGTGCACCAACCCGGGAAAAGAAAACCAGCACAGATTTATCATGTATTGAGTTTGAGTTTGAGTTGGAAGGGACCTCAAGGGCCATCGAGTCCAACCCCCTGCAAAAGCAGGAATTCCTAAAACATCCCAGCTATATACCTATCCAGTTTCCGCTTGAAGATTTCAATTGATGAAGAACTCACCACCTCCCGTGACAGCCTATTCCACTCTCTCACTACCCTTACTGTTAGAAAGTTTTTCCTAATGTCTAATCTGAATCTCCTTCCCCTTAGTTTCATCCCATTACTTCTCGTGCTTCCTTCTGCTAATGAGAAAAGGGTAGATCCCTCTGCACTGTGACAACCTTTCAGATATTTAAATACCGCTATTAAGTCTCCCCTTAGCCTTCTCTTCTGCAAACTAAGCAGTCCCAATTCTTTTAGCCTCTCCTCGTAGGACATGGTTTGTAGACCTTCCACCATTTTGGTTGCTCTTCTCTGCTCCAATAAATCGATGTCTTTCTTAAACTGGGGAGCCCAGAACTGTACACAGTATTCCAGGTGGGGTCTGACCAGGGCAGAGTACACCGGAATAATTACCTCTCTTGATCTAGCTTCAATGCTCGTCTTGATACATCCTAGAATTTTATTAGCCTTTTTAGCCACCGCACCGCCCTGTTGACTCATGTTGAATTTGCGATCTATTATTATGCCCAGATCCTTTTCCCCTGTACTCTCACTCAGTACTATTCCTCCCATACTATGTATGCTTCTTGCATTTCTGTTACCCAGATGTAGAACTTTGCATTTGTCCCTGTTGAATACCATTTTGTTCACCTCAGCCCATTGTTCCAGTGTGTCCAAGTCCTTTTGGATGCATTCTCTCTCCTCACTAGCGTTGGCCATTCCTCCTATCTTTGTATCATCTGCAAATTTTATTAGTTCCCCATTAACCCCATCATCCAGATCATTTATAAAAATATTAAAAAGTACTGGGCCCAGGACAGAGCCCTGCGGCACCCCGCTTTTTACTTTCTTCCAGTTTGATGTATAGCCATTTAGAATTACTCGTTGTGCCCGATCATTAAGCCAATTGTGAACCCACCTCACTGATATTTTATCAAAGCCATACTTGATCATTTTTTCAATAAGAATGTTATGTGATACTTTATCAAAGGCCTTACTAAAGTCAAGATATACTATGTCCACTGCATTTCCCTGGTCCAACCATTCAGTGACTTTATTATAGAAGGAAATAAGATTAGTCTGAAAAGATTTATTAGGCATAAAGCCGTGCTGGCTCTGATTAATTAAAGCCTTCCCATCCAGGTACCTAATTAAATGTTCTTTAACGATTTGTTCAAAGATTTTTCCTACTATCGAGGTCAGACTTACCGGCCTATAATTTCCTGGGTCGTCCCTATTCCCCTTTTTGTAGATGGGGACCACATTTGCCCTTTTCCAATCTAGAGGGACCACTCCTGTTTCCCATGACTTATTAAAGATTATTGCAAGGGGTTCTGTTATTTCCTCTGCTAATTCTTTTAAAACTCTAGGGTGTAAATCATCCGGTCCTGGGGACTTGGTTTCCTTAATCTTAGCTAAATGTTCTCTTACCAAACCTTCACTTATAATCAGCTTGGAGTCCTCATTCCCCTCATCACTATCACCATTAATGTTGATATTACCATTCATTTCTTGGGAGAAGACGGATACAAAATATGAATTTAGTAACTCCACCTGCTGATCCACCATGTTAACTTTTTCACCCTTTTCGTTCTTCAGGACTCCAATGGTTTCCTTCACTTTTCTTTTGCTCTTAACATATCCCCAAAAACCTTTTACCTTACTCTTAACTCCTTTTTCAAGCTTCAATTCGTATTCAGCCTTGGCTTTTTTTAATGCTTATCTTGCAGAATCTGCAAACTGCTGTATACTCTCCCTTAGATATAGCTCCCATCTTCCACTTGTTGTAAGTTTCCTTTTTCTTTTTTAGTAGGTTATGTAATTTTTTGGTCATCCATCCTGGAGTTTTTAGGTGATTCCCATTTTTCTTGCTTCTAGGTATTGTTAGTTCCTGTGCATTAATGATTTCCCTACGGAAAATTTCCCACCCCTCATGTGCATTTTTGTGCTTAAGTAATTTTCGCCATGGAATTCTACTAACCCTTACCTTTAGGCCCCTAAAATCTGCCCTACTAAAATTGAGCCTTCTAGTCTTTGTCTTCTCAGGTCTTCTTCTTCTTACAACCCCAAACTCGAGTATAGCATGGTCGCTGAATCCCAATGTCCCTGCTACCCTTAATTCCTTAACCATGTCCTCCTTATTAGTTAAAACTAGGTCCAGAATGGATGTTCCTCTCGTGTTTTTTTCTACTAACTGGGCAATGAAGTTGTCTGCTAGAGAGGATAAAAATTTGATAGAGCTTTTACTCGTAGCTGTGTGAGTTTCCCAATGAATATCTGGGTAATTAAAGTCTCCCATGATAACAATTTCAAATTTCTTCGAAAACGTGGTCATTTGCTGTGAAAAAATCTCATCCCTGTCTTCTGTCTGTCCTGGTGGTCTATAATAAACACCTATTATGATGTCCTTATCATTGTTTTTCCCCTGAATTGTTACCCAAATATTTTCCAATAAGTTATCATTTTGTAAAACTGTGATTTCTGTGGAAATGTGATCTTTTTTAACATACAATGCAACTCCTCCCCCTCTTATTAGTTCTATTTTTTTTTGAATAAGTTGTATCCTTCCATCTGTATATTCCAATCATGCTTATCGTTCCACCAAGTTTCTGTAATACCAATGACATCATATTTTTACTTCTGTATTATCAGTTCTAATTCTCCCTGTTTATTTCCCAAGCTTTGCGCATTTGTGTAAAAACATTTCAGATTGTGCTCTGATACTTCCTTTTTCTTAATTTCCTTCTGAGTATCCTGTCTTAGGTCCTCATTACCACATCTAGTAACCTTGTTTAGTATATCCTTTAGCTGCATGTTCTTGTCTTTCTTTTTACTTCCCATCCCCTCCTCTTCTAGTTTAAAGCCCTCCTGATAAGTGTGGCAAGTCTTCTGGCAAATATGTGTTTCCCAGGCTTTGTGAGATGTATACCATCTCTAGCAAGGAGTCCATCATAGAGGTAATTCACTCCATGTAAATCTGATCAAACCCTGGAGAGAAAGGGAATCAATGGTTGCCCTGGTCTGTCCACCCACCGTTACTGAGTCAGAGTATCACAAAGTGGGAGTAGCTGAAACTTTGTCCTGTTCCCAAAAACACGATACTAAAGAGTTTTTACTGCGTAACAAGGAAATGCTTTCGGGCTTACCAGGGTGTACCACTGTTATTGAGCATGAAATCGTTACTGAACCATGTGTAAAGGTAAAACCTTACAGGATACCTGAGGCTTGTAGGCAGATTGTTGCAAAGGAGGTCCAGAGGATGTTGTCCCTGGGAGTAATTAAAGTGTCCAAGAGCGAGTGGTCTAGCCCAATTGTACTGGTTCCCAAACCCATTACAATATTGAAATAAGTTGTACAGTATTACGTGCCAAGGCTAGTATATCACTAAATATAGGAGAGTCACTCACTAATTTTATATGGATGTATAAAAATTCAAATCTTTATTAAATATTGTGCACCCAATGTGTGTGTTTTGGTATCTTTTAAGTTTATTTAATAAAGATTTGAATTTTTATATGTCCATATAAAATTAGTGAGTGACTCTCCTATATTTAGTCATATGGTTCCCAAACCAAATGGTATTTGGCGGTTCTGTAATGACTTCTGGAAGCTTAACGAGGTTTCAAAAATGGATGCCTACCCTATGCCCTGGGTAGATGAGCTCATTGAAAGGTTGGGCCCAGCTAGGTATATAACCACCTTAGATCTCACAAAAGGTTATTGGCAGATATCACTAGCCAAGGACGCCCGTGAGAAAATTGTGTTTACTACTCCTGAAGGCTGTTTTCGCTATGTTAGGATGCCTTTTGGTTTGAAGGGAGCCCCGGCCACCTTCCAAAAAGCAATGTATGAGATCCTCCATGCACACAAGAGCTATGCAGCATCCTACCTAGACGAAATTGTCATCTATAGTCTTGACTGGGACAGCCATTTAAACAAGGTTCAGGCTGTCTTGGATGCCCTTAGGGAGGCGGGGTTCACTGCCAATCCTGAAAAATGTGCCATAGGCATGGAACAGGCTAAATATTTAGGTTATGTTGTAGGAAGGGGTATGATTAGACCCCAGAACAATAAAGTGGACGCCATACAAAATTGGCCCCGTCCCCTCACAAAAAAAAGCAGGTAAGGGCTTTTTTAGCTATTGTAGGCTATTACTGGCGATTTGTGTCTAACTTTGCCAGTATGGTGGCACCTTTGTCAGACCTCACTAAGGGGAAAAAACAGTGATGATTCGCTGGTCACCAGAGGCAGAGAGGGCCTTTCAACATCTAAAAATAGCCCTCTGCAGACAGCCGATCCTAATAGCCCCAGATTTCTCAAAGGAATTTATAGTCCAAACAGATGCCTCAGAGGTTGGCTTAGGAGCTGTCATGTCACAGGAGGTTAATGGGGAAGAACATCCTATTATGTATCTAAGCCGAAAGCTAACCCCTGCCGAGAGGAATTATTCTATTGTCGAAAGGGATTGTCTGGCTGTAAAATGGGCTCTAGACTCCTTGAGGTATTACCTGCTGGGAAGAAAATTCAGACTGGTCTCAGATCATGCTCCCTTAAAATGGATGAGTAGAAATAAGGCCAATAACGCGAGGGTGACACGCTGGTTCTTGGCTCTACAGGACTTTGACTTTGTAGTTGAGCATAGACCAAGAAAGGCCCACGTCAATGCAGATGCCTTGTCAAGGGCTCACTGTCTCTTCTTTGAAAGTGCCCAGCCCACCGGCTCTGGGCAGAGGGGGGGATATGTAGAAAGGCAGAGGGTAAAATAGTGGATGGCAGATACCTTCCACTAAGGTGGCTGGTATCTGTGAGATAACTGGCTGGAGTCTGGGTCCGGGTTTTGGGAGTTGTTGCAGACCCGAGCCTATACGCCAGTCCTGGTCTTGCTGGGTGCAGCTTTGAAGAGCTAAAACTGCCCCAAAAGGAAGGGGTGTGGTGGTCTCTTCTGTGTGAAACTCTGAAACAGAAACACACACTGCCCTGTGTGGAGGACAGACGCCTAACCTATCCTGTTGCATTGGTGAGCTCTGTTGACCCATTTGTACCTGAGAATAAGGACGGTTTATGTTTTCCTGATTTGTTCATTTATGCTGACGTAAGATGTTTTGAGTTGGACTGTATGAACTGTTGGCAATAAAAACTGCACGTGTGAAGTACTACCCTGCCTCCATGCGCCTATCTGATACGGTAACAAGCCACTCTGAAGGTCCCGTACTTACAATGTGAAGATGGTATTGGATGATTTTTTCCATGGACCCCACACTAATCTTGTCATTTTGGGCTAGGTGGCGAATGGTTACGCGGCAATTTTCCAAAATGGCTACCTCCACTTGCTGGATGGTGTGTTCATCAATAGCAGAGTGGGGACGCCCTGGAATTGAAGCTGTTTGCACCGAAGTTCGACCACATTTGAATTGACGATGCCAGTTCTTGACTACACCATATGATGGGGAATAATCACCATAAACCTCTTTCATCTCATCGAACGTCTCCTTTGGTGTGTGGCCTTTCAAGTAAAGGAACTTGATGACTGCTCTGTATTCCACTGGGTCCATTAAACCTCACATCACTTCAGCACCTGTAAAATCAAGACCGTTATCAGTTCTGAGTTGCAAATTGGCATGTAACCTATAGAGACTTATATCATTACACATGTGCAGTTTCAGTGTCCTGTGATAAATAGAAGTGGGTCAGGGGAAATTTTTAATGAACGCCCCTCGTATATACACATGTGGACAAAATTGTTGGTACCCCTCGTTTAATGAAAGAAAAATCCACAATGGTCACAGAAATAACTTGAATCTGACAAAAGTAATAATATATAAAAATTCTATGAAAATGAACAAATGAAAGTCAGACGTTTCTTTTCAACCATGCTTCAACAGAATTTTTTAAAAAAGAAAACTCATGAAACAGGCCTTGACAGAAATGATGGTACCCTTAACTTAATATTTTGTTGCACAACCTTTTGAGGCAATCACTGCAATCAAATGATTCCTGTAACTGTCAATGAGACTTCTTCACCTCTCAACAGGTATTTTGGCCCACTCCTCATGAGCAAACTGCTCCAGTTGTCTCGGGTTTGAAGGGTGCCTTTTCCAGACGGCATGTTTCAGCTCCTTCCAAAGATGCTCAATAGGATTTAGGTCAGGGCTCATAGAACGCCACTTCAGAATAGTCCAATGTTTACCTCTTAGCCATTCTTGGGTGTTTTTAGCTATGTGTTTTGTGTCATTATCCTGTTGCAAGACCCATGACCTGCGACTGAGACCAAGCTTTCTGACACTGGGCAGCACATTTCTCTCTAGAATCCCTTGATAGTCTTGAGATTTCATTGTACCCTGCACAGATTCAAGACACCCTGTGCCAGATGCAGCAAAACAGCCCTAGAACATAACAGAGCCTCCTGCATGTTTCACAGTAGGGACAGTGTTCTTTTCAAGATATGCTTCAATTTTCCATCTGTGAACATAGAGCTGATGCGCCTTGCCAAAAACTTAGATTTTTTTTTTTTTTTTATCTCATTTGTCCATAGGATATTCTCCCAGAAGCTTTGTGGCTTGTCAACATGTAGTTTGGCAAATTCCAGTCTGTCAGATTTAAGTTATTTCTGTGACCATTGTGGGTTTTTCTTTCATTAAACGAGGGGTACCAACAATTTTGTCCACGTGTGTACATACATTTATATCCAGCCCTAGAGCAGGATTGCAGCTGCATCAGAGCTTTTTACTTCTTTGCTAACTTTTTATTTTCTGGCAGCATTTGTGACATTTATTAATTCCTCAATATAATTTATTAATAAGCTCCTTTCTATGAAATCCTAGACTTCTTTATTTTTTTCCCTTGTTTCTGTATTAAGAGATTAAATCTGTACACTGCTTTTAACTAACTGTATGGGTGGGCTGGCTTTTGTATAAAGCAGGGAAGCTGAGGTTGAAAGGGGGGTCAATTCAAACAGTTACATCTCAAGCATTATAAAACCTAGAACATTGCTGGAGTCATATGAAAGGTGGGATTATCAGCTCTCATATGACAGAGATTGAATATAAATATGGCAATTCCAGCAATGTGCTGATACCGACTGCAATCTTGGGCTAATAGGAAAGCCAAAAATTCTTATCTTTCACATGACATGAGAAGCATGGTTCTATGTTTTAAAATACCGGATATAGGTCCCATGCATTATACACAATCCCATCCAGTCAAAAGCAATGTACAGGTTTCAGCTAGCACTAGACAAATGGGAGAGAATTAGGAAGGGTCAAAAAATGGGTGTTGGCGCATAATTTCACAGAAATTTTATTAAAATATTACATTATTTATTAATGACATAAATACTGTGAGAAAAACAAGTTGTTTGAAAGTTTAGTTACGCTTTAAAAAATCATAACGTACAATGCCAGCCTTATGCCAGTCCTAAGGAAATGACTCAGAAATAAGTTATAGTGGCCTACCAATTAAGGCTTGATTCCTCTAATGCACACTATTGTTTTATGTCCAACGCTTTGATATTTGTTTTGCACAGAGATAACTGGTAAGCACGTCATTCTGAATGGAAGGTATTGTCAGACAGTTCAGCTTCATATTACCTGGCATTGAAAATTTCTTTGTCAATGCACATGAAGAAAATGGGGCAGAATTATTAACCTCTTCCCACTGCAGGCATTTTTCGATTTTTTTATTATTTAGAATGTGCTGGGAAGCTGAAAAAAAAATTCAGAATAGGGTGGAATTGGAAAAAACTGCATTTGTGCGACTTTTTCTTATGGGCTTTGTTTTTTACGACGTTCACTGTGCAGCCAAAATGACATGTCATCTATATTCTGTGGGTGGTATTGCAGGGATACCAAGTTTACATATATATTTTTTTTTACATTTTAACCCTTTAAAAAAATCCAATAAAATAGTTTAAAAAAAAGCTTTTAAAAATATAAAAAAACTAAGTTCAACTCACTCCCCTTTACCTAGATTTAAAATAAAGATAAATAAACAAAAACAAACAATTTATAAAATTCAGTGTTCGAAAATGCCCGATCTACAAACATAAAAATTTTTTTTCCTGTGTGGTGAATGCCGTACTGGGAAAAACAATCAAAAAAGCCAAACCCAATGTAGTTCGCATTCCATAAAAATTTGAATAAGCGATCAAAACATCAGACATTCCCCAAAATGGTATAACTAGAAAGTACATCTGGCCCTGCAAAATGAGATGCCTTATACATAGAATATGAAAGTCAGGCGACTCTAAGAATTTTATTTTTTTTTCAAAGTTTTGGATTTGGATAAAATGTAAATAAAACTATATAAATTTGGTATCCCCAGAATCGTACCAACCCATAGAATACAGGTAACATGAACCTAAGAAAGTTGCCCCTAATTGCACCCCATTCTGAATCTTTTTTCCAGCTTCCCAGTACATCGTACAGAATATTAAATGGTACCATTATGAAGAACAATTTGTCCCGCAAACATTAAGCCTTCATGTGTCTCTGTGAATGAAAACATAAAAGTTCTGGGGTTTGGAAGATGGGGAGACAAAAACAAGAATCAAAAAATGCCTGTGGTGGGATGGGGTTAGGGATGTTAGAAAGTTGCAAAATGGATTGAATATAGAAGATCCTAATACAGTCAAAACAGTAACCTGTTAGAGAAACATTTTGATCATCTAATATTTACATACCTACAGTACGATTGAAAAGACATGTCCATCATTTACTTCTCTTACGTCATAATTTTCATTTAAGTGCAACAGTCACACTTTAATACCTTTTAACAAGCAGTTTAAGGATGACATTTACAGATGCAGCCCCCTCCGTCTGGTGTCCCCATCTCCATTCAATTTTTTTACTTTTCTGATGGAAGAAAATTTCACGCATGCAGGACTTTTTCTTCCATAACAATAGTAAACATACATTACAGAAGAAGAGTATGTCATGTTGTTTACATTAGAGTCAATGGCAATGAAAAAAGACTGAAGAACCTGGTCTGTGTCCATTACACTACTACCGTTGATGTCCACTGCTCTCATTCTATGACAGATAACAGTAATGGACCCCATTAACAGTAGTGTGAACATACCCTAACTCTACAAAGCATAAAACATCTTGAAAAGACAGTAATTATAAGCCCTAGAATAAGAGTTCTTCCATGAACCTGTTAGATGATGATTTTGAGACAATTGTAGATAGTGATGAAGATGAGAAAAGAAATACAGAAAAGAATACAGATTAATTACATGTTGAAGAGAATGACATTTTTGCTAAAATCTCCGACCTAAATTCAAACCCTGCCAAAGAGAAAAAATACATAATTTTCCTTAGCTCCCTTGAAAGACTGATTGCCTTGGTTCTGTGCCCTATGGAAGAAAGAGCCAAACAAAACTCACATTATAAACTTTCTACAGTACAGTACAGGAAGTATAATTAGAATAAACTCATGCTGCAGTAAAGGTCATAACTGCAATATTAACCCATTCCTGACTTCCACCGTACTACTGTGGTGGATGTCGAGTATTTAAAGATGGCAGCCACTCAGTAGCTGAGAAACCACCATAGTGCCTAGGTCTCCACTGTATTATACAGCGCAGACCCCATGCTAATGCCCGCAATCAGTGCCTGCACTGATCGCGGGAATTAACTTCTGAAACACCTCGACCAAACCTGACCGAGGTGCCATTTTTGTGGCAGCACGTGGGCGCCACCATTTTGCCATGTATCGCTGCCCTCTTGAACGATCCAGTGCCGACGATCCCTGGCTTGTCTGGCATTGATTTGTATCACAGGTAATACAAATGCTCGTATTTTGCAATGCATTAGTGATCAAATCCCCTAGGGTTCAAGACCCATGGGGGGTCTAATACATTATGTTTTATAAATTTTCTATAAAAATTAAAAAGAAATAATAAATCAAATCCATTTTCCCTAGAAGTTAAAAAATGTGAAACACATACACATTAGGTATCCCTGTGTCTAAAAATTCCCGGTCTACAAACATATAAAAATATTTTTCCTATATGGTAAACGCCATAGAGAGAAATAATAATCAAAAGAGCCAAACTGCCATTTTTTTTTTTTTTGCTGTTTTGCCTTTCATAAAAATCTAATAAAAATTGATCAAACTAATAAAACAAATAGATGATGCCACAAAGCACAATAAAGTCATTATTATGGGGGATTTCAACTACCCAGATATCAACTGGGAGGCAGAAACCTGCAGGTCCAAAGGGAACAGGTTTTTGTCAGTAATAAAAGACAATTACCTATCGCAACTAGTGCAGGACCCAACAAGAGGCGAGGCACTTTTAGACCTAATTTTAACAAATGAACCTGACACATTGTCAAAAGTGGAGGTTGGGGGTCATCTTGGTAATAGAGACCACAACATAATAAGTTTTCTTGTACACACTAAAAAAATGTTCAGTAGAGGGGGAACAAAAACACTAAACTTCAGGACTGCCAATTTTAACCAGCTGAGAGAGGAGATTAGCAGCATAAACTGGGACAATGTCCTCAAAGTGACCGGAACACAAACAAAATGGGACATTTTCAAAAGCCTTCTAAATAGGACCACTAAAAACATATCCCTTATGGGAATAAGCGGGCCAGAAATTATAGAAAAATAATATGGCTAACTAAAACGGTAAGGAGTGCAATGAGGGATAAAAAGGAAGCATTTAAAGTGCTAAAAAAGAAAGTAGTGACACTGCATTAAAAAACTATAAAGAGAAAAATAAATTGTGTAAAAGACAAATAAAGGAGGCAAAGATTGAGGCGGAGAGAAAAATTGCCAAGGAAAGTAAAACTAATCCAAAATTATTCTTCAATTACATAAATAACAAGAGAATAAAAACTGACAATGTGGGCCCTCTCAAAAATAATCTGGGTGTAATGGTGGAGGAAGATGAGGAAAAAGCACAACTATTAAATGCCTTCCTCTCTATGGTGTTTACACAAGAAAATTCAATGGCCAGCAACATGATTAGGGGTAATGTTAACTCTCCATTAAATGTCACCTGTTTAACCCAGGAGGAAGTGCGGTGCCGCCTTCAAAACACTAAAATAGATAAATCACCAGGTCCAGATGGCATACACCCCCGAGTTCTGAGGGAATTATGCACAGTGATAGACAGACCCTTATATCTAAGATTTAAGGATTCAGTAATGACTGGGTCTGTTCCATTTGATTGGCGCATAGCAAATGTGGTGCCAATTTTCAAAAAGGGTCTAAAAGTGAGCCTGGAAACTATAGGCCAGTAAGTTTGACTTCTGTGGTGGGTAAGATATTTGAGAGCTTTCTAAGAGATGCTATCCTGGAGTAACTCAATGCAAATAATCTTATCACACCCAATCAGCATGGTTTTATGAGGAATCGGTCCTGTCAGACTAATCTGATCAGCTTCTATGAAGAGGTAAGTTCAAGACTAGACATGGGTAATGCAGTGGACGTGGTGTATCTGGACTTTTCAAAGGCTTTCGATACTGTCACATAAAAGGTTGGTATGCAAAATGAGAATGTTGGGACTGGGGGAAAACATATGTATGGGTTCGCAACTGGCTCACTGATAAGAAACAGAGGGTGCTTATTAATGGTAAATATTCAGACTGGGTAACAGTCACCAGTTGGGTGCCACAGGGGTCAGTATTGGGCCCTCTCCTGTTTAATACTTTATTAATGACCTGGTAGACGGTTTGCAAAGCAGGGTATCCATATTTGCAGATGATACTAAACTTTGTAAGGTAATCAAAAATGAGGAGGATAATAGAATATTACAAGGGGATCTAAGGAAGCTGGAAGCATGGGCCGAGACTTGGCAAATGGAGTTTAATATTGACAAATGTAAGGTTATGCATTTTGGACGACGAAATAAAATGTATGATTATGTACTTAATAGTAAACTACTGGGTAAAACCGCCAATGAAAAAGACTTGGGGATTGTGGTGGACAATAAGCTTACCTTTAGTGACCAGTGCCAGGCAGCTGCTGCCAAGGCAAATAAAATTGTGGGATGCATCAAAAGAGGTATAGATTCTCATGACAAGAACATAGTTATGCCTCTATACAAATCACTGGCACGGCCACACTTAGACTATTGTGCACAATTCTGGGCCCCAGTATACAAGAAAGACAAAATCGAACTAGAAAGAGTGCAAAGAAGAGCAACCAAAATTATTAGGGGAATGGGTGGATTGGAGTACAACGATAGATTAACAAACTTGGGGTTATTCAGTTTAGAGAAAAGACGTCTACGGGGAGATCTAATAATGTACAAATATATGAAGGAACAGCACAAAGAACTTTCTAACGATCTTTTTACTCCTAGGCCAGTGACATTGACAAGGGGACATCCTCTACGACTGGAGGAGAGAAAGTTTCACCAGCAACATAGAAGAGGATTCTTTACAGTAAGAACAACAAGGCTATGGAACTCTCTGCCCCAGGAAGTGGTGATGGTGGATTCATTGAACAAGTTCAAAGAGGGCCTGGATGCCTTTCTCGAACAGAACAACATTATTGGTTTTGGGTTTTAGATTTTAAGGGCACATTGATCCAGAGTTTTATACTGATTGCCAGAATGGAGTAGGGAAGGAATTTTTTTCCATGAAATGGGGCAATTGGCATAAGCCTCATGGGTTTTTTTTGCCTTCCTCTGGAGCAACACTGTAGGGGACTGTAGGGTTATAGGTTGGACTTGATGGACTGATGTCTTCATCCAACCTCATCTACTATGTAACTATGTAAAGGAATAACCATTCCCCAAAATGGTATAACTAAAAGATTCATCTATTCCTGCAAAAAAAGACATCCCTAGACACGGAAATATGAAAACTTTTTTTGTAAAGTTTTTGATTTTTTTTAAGGGGTTGAAACACCTTGAAATAACAAAAAAACTATATAAATTTGGTATCCCCAGAATCATACTGACCCATAAAATACAGGTGACATGTCATTTTGGCTGCATAATGAACACAGTAAAAACAAAGCCTGTAACCCCATTCTGAATTCTTTCCAGCTTCCCAGTACATCATATGGAATATTAAATGGTACCATTGTGAAGTACAATTTGTCCTGAAAACATTAACCTCTCATACAGCACTGTGAAAAATAAAATAGCTATGGGGTTTGGAAGCTGGGGAGTTACAAACAAAGATCGAAAACTGCCTGCGTGAAGGGGTTAAGCAAAGTCAACCAGTAATTAGGAGAATTTCTAATGGAAACCTTATCATTTCTGCCTTATTTTATTTTAAGCACATACATCAATTCACTTTTTTGCTACAGGTGAAATAGATCAATTTAAGGCTGGGGCCCCACGTTGCAAAAACACTGAGTTTTACAATACCTGAAAAGTGGGATTCTGGCTAATCACACAGAAAAAAAAATCTGCAGCTGAAAAGCTGCATTTTCAAAAACTTGCGTTTTTGAAAATCACAGCGTGTCAATTATATCTATAGAATCGCTAGCATTTTTTTTTTTGCTGCGGTCCGCTACTTGGGGCCTTAGCCTAAACGTAATGAGTTAAAGTTTAGCCCAAAATCAGTGAACATTTATCTGAAACAATGGTAACTCAAAAAGAGCTAAAAATCTTTGACCACACTAAAAAGGTTTGCCATGTGCAACCAGTGCTGAAAAATTTGGATGCAGAAAGGAACAATGTAATTAAAAAGACATTAGTTCAAGTTTCTACTGTAAAGGGCAAAACAGATTGGGTCATGAAGACTTTATGCGGCCAAGTTCCAATAATATTTGAAAGAAATATTGAAGGAGTTTAATTGGAAAAATACCCTGTCTGCACTACTTGTCAATAAAGATCTTAAACCAAACCAAGGAAGAAAAAAACCACTTAAAGTGACAAAATTTGCCATTCACCACTGACATCCTATACTTAACTTATACTTATGTCAACTATTTATGGTGGGTTCTAAGGATAGTGAGAACAAACTCATTTAAACTATATTAATGAAAATAATAATAACAAAACATTTTATTTATATGGTGCCAACATATTCCACAGCACTTTACAAATTTCTAGGGTTCAAATACAGACAAAAAAGTACATTACAGAGTAATAGTCAATTCACACAATGGGACTGAGGGCCCTGCTCGCAAGAGCTTACAATCTATGAGGTACAGGGGGTGACACAAGAGGTAGAAGTTGCGGCATCAGAGGTAGCATTGCTTATACAGTGGTCTAGCCGTTTATGTAATAGAGTTTACTGTCATTACACATAAATAAAGATGTATCAGCCGTCACCAGTCAGTGTCCTTTAAAGGGGATTTCCCATCTCCCTGTTTCAGCAGCTTTGCCTACTGTCTCTTCTTCTCACTTCCTGTATCCCCACCCCCAGCTTGCTGAATAGGACACTATGAAGTATCACAATACTCATTATGATTACTAGAAATCTAATATAAATGCAGATCAAATAATATGCACATGCTTCTAAAGAACAGACTCAGTGTTACCTGTTTGTTTACATAGAGAGATAACAGACAGGGCTTTAGCATTTCTAAAACAATATACAGTAATACCTCGTACATTCGCGAGGTTAGGGTCCAGAGCGGGTCGCGGATCGCGAGGAATCGCGAATGTTTGGTACAAGCGCTTAGAAGCGCTTACAATGCCGGTTTCTAATGTTTAACCCCTAAATATCAATAAACTTTACCCTACAGTACTGTACAGTATACTAAAGTATACTAAAGTATACTGTACAGTACTGTATATTAATACATTCATTCATTTTTCTTATACACTCACAGTAAAATGAAACTAATTACCGGGTACGTAACGAACAAGACGCTACTACCCAATAGTGAAGGTGTTTTTTTTAATTAAATTTCACAGATCTGAAAAAAAAAGAGCAAAATCTATATATGTTAGTTGCCAAAAAAATATCGCGAATCTGTGAATTCGCAAATTCGGAAACGCGAGTGTACGAGGTATTACTGTATTTAGGAAAACTCTTTAATTTACATAAGCTAGCAGTATAGATAGGATCCTTGAGATGGGAATACCCCTTTAATGTGCAGTTGGTGCCTGGACATATAAAAAAAAGATAATAAACAATATACTTACTCTCACTTTGGAAACCTCCAGTCATACGTGCTGAAAGCCCTAGATATACATACAGTGGGGAAAAAAGTATTTAGTCAGCCACCAATTGTGCAAGTTTTCCCACTTAAAAAGATGAGAGAGGCCTGTAATTGACATCATAGGTAGACCTCAACTATGAGAGACAAAATGAGAAAACATATCTAGAAAATCACATTGTCTGATTTTTTAAGAATTTATTTGCAAATTATGGTGGAAAATAAGTATTTGGTCAATAACAAAAGTTCATCTCAATACTTTGCTATATATACTTTGTTGGCAATGACAGAGGTCAAACATTTTCTGTAAGTCTTCACAAGGTTGGCACACACTGTTGCTGGTATGTTGGCCCATTCCTCCATGCAGATCTCCTCTAGAGCAGTGATGTTTTGGGGCTGTCGCTGGGCAACACGGACTTTCAACTCCCTCCAAAGGTTTTCTATGGGGTTGAGATCTGGAGACTGGCTAGGCCACTCCAGGACCTTGAAATGCTTCTTACGAAGCCAGTCCTTCATTGTCCTGGCGGTGTGCTTGGGATCATTGTCATGCTGAAAGACCCAGCCACATTTCAGCTTCAATGCCATAGCTGATGGAAGGAGGTTTGCACTCAAAATCTCACGATACATGGCCCCATTCATTCTTTCATGTACACGGATCAGTCGTCCTGGTCCCTTTGCAGAGAAACAGCCCCAAAGCATGATGTTGCCACCCCCATGCTTCGTAGTAGGTATGGTGTTCTTTGGATGCAACTCAGCATTCATTCTCCTCCAAACACGACGAGTTGTGTTTCTACCAAACAGTTCTACTTTGGTTTCATCTGACCATATGACATTCTCCCAGTACTCTTCTGGAACATCCAAATGCTCTCTAGCAAACTTCAGACGGGCCCGGGTATGTACTGGCTTAAGCAGAGCACTGCAGGATCTGAGTCCCCGGTGGCATAGGGTGTTACTGACGGTAGCCTTTGTTACATTAGTCCCAGCTTTCTACAGGTCATTCACTAGGTCCCCCTGTGTGGTTCTGGGATTTTTGCTCACTGTTCTTGTAATCATTTTGACCCCACGGGGTGAGATCTTACGTGGAGCCCCTGATCGAGGGAGATTATTAGTGGTCTTGTATGTCTTCCATTTTCTAATTATTGCTCCCACAGTTGATTTCTTCACACCAAGCTGCTTGCCTATTGCAGATTCAGTCTTCCCAGCCTGGTGCAGGTCTACAATTTTGTTTCGGGTGTCCTTCCACAGCTCTTTGGTCTTCACCATAGTGGAGTTTGGAGTGTGACTGTTTGAGGTTGTGGACAGGTGTCTTTTATACTGATAATGTCAAATAGGTGCCATTACTACAGGCAATGAGTGGAGGACAGAGGAGCCTCTTAAAGAAGAAGTTACAGGTCTGTGAGAGCCAGAAATATTGCTTGTTTGTAGGTAACTAAATACTTATTTTACACCATAAATTTTTTACATAATTATTTTACACCAAACAAATTCTTAAAAAATCAATGTGATTTTCTAGATATTTCTCATTTTGTCTCTCATAGTTGAGGTCTACCTATGATGTCAATTACAGGCCTGTCTCATCTTTGGGAGAACGTGCACAATTGGTGGCTGACTAAATACTTTTTTCCCCCACTGTATATCCTTTGTTGGCAATGACAGAGGTCAAACATTACGTAGGTACATACACTACCACTGTAGTTACATATACTACCATTCAAAAGTTTGGGGTCACCCAGACAATTTTGTGTTTTCCATGAAAACTCACACTTTCATTTATCAAATGAGTTGCAAAATGAATAGAAAATATAGTCAAGACATTGACAAGGTTAGAAATAATGATTTTTATTTGAAATAATAATTTTCTCCTTCAAACTTTGCTTTCGGCAAAGAATGTTCCATTTGCAGCAATTACAGCATTGCAGACCTTTGGCATTCTAGCTGTTAATTTGCTGAGGTAAATGTGGAGAAATTTCACCCCATGCTTCCAGAAGCCCCTCCCACAAGTTGGATTGGCTTGATGGGAACTTTTTGCGTACCATACGGTCAAGCTGCTACCACAACAGCTCAATGGGGTTGAGATCTGGTGACTGCGCTGGCCACTCCATTACAGATAGAATACCATCTGCAGGCTTCTTCCCTAAATAGTTCTTGCATAATTTGGAGGTGTGCTTTGGGTCATTGTCTTGTTGTAGGATAAAATTGGCTCCAATCAAGCGCTGTCCACAGGGTATGACATGGCGTTGCAAAATGGAGTGATAGCCTTCCTTATTCAAAATCCCTTTTACCTTGTACAAATCTCCCACTTTACCAGCACCAAAGCAACCCCAGACCATCACATTACCTCCACCATGCTTGACAGATGGCGTCAGGCACTCTTCCAGCATCTTTTCTGTTGTTCTGCGTCTCACAAATGTTCTTCTGTGTGATCCAAACACCTCAAACTTCGATTCGTCTGTCCATAACACTTTTTTCCAATCTTCCTCTGTCCAATGTCTGTGTTCTTTTGCTCATATTAATCTTTTCCTTTTATTAGCCAGTCTCAGATATGGCTTTTTCTTGGCCACTCTGCCCTGAAGGCCAGCATCCTTGAGTCGCCTCTTCACTGTAGACGTTGACACTGGCGTTTTGCTTGTACTATTTAATGAAGCTACCAGTTGAGGACCTGTGAGGCATCGATTTCTCAAACTAGAGTCTCTAATGTACTTGTTGCTCAATTGTGCAGCGGGGCCTCCCACTTCTCTTTCTACTCTGGTTAGAGCCTGTTTGTGCTGTCCTCTGAAGGGAGTAGTACACACCATTGTAGGAAATCTTCAGTTTCTTGGCAATTTCTCGCATAGAATAGCCTTCATTTCTAAGAACAAGAATAGACTGTTGAGTTTCACATGAAAGTTCTCTCTTTATAGCTTCTCTAACCAGCAAAACTGTTTTCAGCTGTGCTAACATACTTGCACAAGGGTTTTCTAAACATCCATTAGCCTTCTTACACAGAAAACACACTGTACCATTAGAACACTGGAGTAATGGTTGCTGGAAATGGGCCTCTATACACCTATGTAGATATTGCATTAAAAACCAGACGTTTGCAGCTAGAATAGTCATTTACCACATTAACAATGTATAGAGTGTATTTCTGATTCATTTAATGTTATCTTCATTGAAAAAAACTGTGCTTTTCTTTAAAAAAAAAAAAGGAAATTTCTAAGCTTTTGAACGGTAGTGTAGCTAGTACGTCCATCAAGTTCAGGGCATTGAGAAGGGCATGACTGAAGGGATGAGTGAAGGAAATAAGCATTCTATATATTTTACACAAGCATCAATGCTATTTTGCTCTAAAAAAAGGCATCTAAGCCTTTTTTGGAGCTGCCAGCTTTTGTTGCGGTGACCAACTCCTGGGGTAGGCTATTCTACAGAATCGCAGTCATTACAGTGAAACAGCCTTGCAGCCACAGGAGATGAAACTTTTTTTTTTCCTCCAGAGGGAGCACCCCTTTTTTTTTAGGGGATTAACATGGATTAGCTTTTCCCTATATTTCTTATATGGACCATATATATTTATAGGTTTATTGTAGCTCCCCTTAACCAACGCTTCTCAAGACTTAACAAAATGTAACTCCTTTAATCTCTCCTCATAACTGAGGTCCAACCATTCACCTTATAAATTTTGTGGTCCACTGTTATACCTTTTCCAACTCTAGGACATCCTTTTAATGAACTAGGGCCAGAACTGAACTGCATATTCCAGAAAGGGCCAGACCAATTATTTCTAAAGTGGTAATATTACATTCCTGTCCCGAGAGTCCATACCACTTTTTAATACATGACAATATTCTGCTGGCCTTAAAAGCAGCAGATTGACATTGCATGATATCATTTAATCTATGATCTACAAGTACACCCAGATGCTTCACCACCAGTGACTCTCCCAGCGTTACTTCCACTAGGACATATGTTGCATGCAGATTGTTTTTACCTAGATGCATAACTTTACATTTATCCACATTGAACTTCATTTGCCAAGTGGATACCCAAACACTTGTAAGCTATGAACATCCTCCATAGCTTGGTGTCATCTACAAAAATAGAGACAGTGCTATTAATCCCATCTTCTACATCATTAACAAGTTAAATAACAGCGGACCCAGCACTGAACCCTGGGGTACACCACTTATAATAGAGAACCAGTCTGAGTTGCAGTCATTAACCACAATCCAATTACAAACTATATTTTCCAACCCAATGGACCTGATATTGGCTATTAAACGTAAGGGGAAACAGAAATGGCCCAGATAAAGAAAAATAAAACAACTTTTATTGCGATAATTAAAACCTCAGACATATAGGCATGTCTTTGTGTTACTAGACATCAACATAAAGACTATTACTCCTCCTGGACTCAAAACGTATGTAAAGGGTCAAGATAGAAAAATATCTTATATCCTGCCCAGTGGAATCCAGTACCAGTAATTAAATGCCCGCAAGAACATATCAAGATCCTGCGGCGTATTCAGATGTAGCGCTACCTACTATGGTGTTCTTATTGTATAAACGAGTGAAGTAGTGAACAGATAAACTGGAATAGAGAGTGGAGTTATAACTCTCCCAATTCCTAATAAACCACCTCTATAGGCAGAAAGGAGCCCATGGAAATATAAAATCTCTGGAACAACACCCTGCTGATACAACAGATGATAAATCCATTTCTCTCTTCCTACCCCTAGACTAACTTTCCCACCTCCCTAACATTTCAAGTACCGACGCCCACAATCAAGGCGTTGGGAACTGTGGTTTATACCGCATTATTTTTGTTATTTTTTTTTTTTTGTGTTCTTCTCTCTGTATGTACACGGACACTTCCCTGATATGCCTGGTGCAATGATTATCCACTAGGGGAAACGCATTGGAAGTAAGGTAAGTAGACCGAGCAGAGGGAGGCAGGGATCCGCCTGTCGGAGTGGAGCCGCGAGCTAAGTCCCTATCTGGGGAGTGCCCAGAGGAAGGGGTGGTGGACAGTGAACTGTAGGAAGACTTCCTGGTCCTTTTGAGGGGATGGCTCCTGGAGCTGCAACGGGAACTATGAGGGTGTCCAGGGGGAATCCCTAGAAGCTGTCAACTGAGTGGCGATCTGGGAAAGCAGTCATTGCAAATTTCCAGCACTGACTAGTTAAGCCTGGTAAGGAAACCATGGCTAAAGTGAGGGAGGCCGCCCAATCCAGGGATGGATAAACCAGAGAGGGGCCAGGAGGTTCCTGACTGGCTAAGGCGGAAGGCAGAGAGAGTACATGGGCTCAGGCTGTCCGCATGGCAACTGTTTTTCATACAGCGGGCTCACATATAAAAACGTGATGGAACCAGAGGGGGCAGAGGGTGAGCGACAAACCAGAGGGGGCCCAAGGAAATTAGGGGTAACCCAGGAGGTTAGCCTATCAGATCGCAAAAGTTGGCCGCTCACCAACTGCTGCAGAAGGCGACACAGAGAGGGCCCCGCAGGTGCAATGCCTCCCAGGGAGCTGTGAGGAGAGTAAGAGGAATCCCCGCTGTCCCAGCAAGCCAAAAAGACAAGAAGCAAATAAAAAGTGATTCTGAGGAGAGCATAGCCCTTCCCCTGGATAATACAGGCTCAGTAGCTACTAGGCAGGCTGGATGGCTTGCCAGGACAGCCCCCTGGCCAATGGAAGGCCGAGTCTGGATGCCAGAAAAGCCTGAGAAAGGGGCGGGCCTAGTTGTGGCCAGTTCCCGGCCAGGCCCATGGTGCTGCGTCCCCCAGTGAAATAGGCGAGAAAATGCGATTTTTGTACTCACTGTAAAATCCTTTTCTCATTGTATTCACTTGGGGACACATATGCAGCGTCACCATAAAGTGGCCTGGGAGAGCTGTGGCTCCAATGTGGTGGTCCAGCCTGCCGCAGCAAACGCTGCAGCACCCAGTGGCACACACCCCATTTCAGGCAGTCAAGGCTCCAACACCTCAGCCGAAGGAAGCTGTGTGTCCTTCCCATCATCTGCTGCTCGTGATGCTCCTCCTCCTAGTCAATCATTGCGTCAGCAATCGATCACCGAAGCGATTTCGAAGAGACAACAGTATGCGTGCAAAAGCTGAACGTGCTCCTGTCGAGTTGCTGGTGCTGCAGTCCCTCCCTTTCCAAGTGGTGGACCCTTTCAGAGAACTGATGGCTTGTGCTGAGCCCAGGTGAAGAGTCCCAAGCCGTCATTTCTTTGCCAAAAAGACAGTACCAGCCCTCCACAAATATGTAGAACAGAAGGTGGGCCAGTCCTTGAGCCTGTCCGTGTCTGCCAAAGTGCATGGCAGCGCTGACGTGTGGAGCTGTAACTATGGTCGCTTCCGCCTCCACATTCTCACACTGCTGGTCCTGCAACAATGTCCGCCTCATCCTTCACTGTGTCCTCAGCCTCCACTGCAGGGACAATTCACAGTGCTCCTTCTGCATACCACATGTGCAGGGCACGGTGGTGTCATGCCTTTTTTTTTTTTTTACACCCGCTGAGAGGGAGGACAAATTGAACTACTATAGAGACATCCTATGTAGTCAGTTGGCCACTGCCTGAGCCATCGTCCATCCTCTCGCAGGTCTGATCAGGCGGTCCCTGGGCGCTTTCCTTGCACTGCCATGGCTGCTGGAAAAGCTGTCCTGCGCGGCCAGTAGTGTGGCATCAGAGCGGGTGTTTAGTGCAGCGGGGGCCATAGTTACCCAAGGAGAACTCACCTGTCCACTCAAAATGTGGAGAGACTGACCTTTGTGAAGATGAATCAGGCGTGGCTCAGCCAGGATTTCCACCCACCAATGCCTCATGCATCAGATTAAATCATCCATGGTGCCTCACCCAAACCTTGACAAAAGAGACCGGTTTCTTCTGGCTACCTGCCTCAGCTACTATTCTGATGCTGCCACCTACCTGATGCCACACATCTAATGCCAATTGCTCCTTCTTACAGCCACCATCGTCAGCGGGTACTGTTTGTGCCACCCACCTCCCCATTCTGTCACCTTGCCACTCTGTGGCCTCCTCATGCTTCTGCTACCTCTACACTATGTCAATTCTCATGCTGTTCCCACCCTCCCTACTCCAAGACTGGGCCAATATTTTGCCTTTTTGGCCTGGTTGACATTATCATTTATTTGACCCTTCTTCTAATCTGTCAGAAGGAAGGAAAAATATGACGCACAATGGATCCTGTCTGTGTAGCAGCCGTAAGGCCTGTATGATCCCATTAGAATTGGCTTATGATTTGGTAGCCAAAAGCAGGAGTGGGTACAAAACACAAAAGACATGCAAATATTCCATTCACGTGTCATCTCGGTTTTGGATCCACTCCTGTTTATTTTTGGCATCAGCAATACTGATGGATTACTGACCAAATCCTGAGTGAAGGCGGATGCTCAACAGACAGGATCTGTTTTTTTGGTAGGGTAATTTTTTCTGAGGGATCAGAGGAAGGGCAAAATAATCAGTGATGCCAACACAAACTTACTGCTGACACTCTGTTAGGGAGGCTCTACTTGTATAAACGTTTAATAGAACAGGTTCTGTAGACGTATAAGTGAAATTAGCAGATGACGGTGTAAAAGGAGTGCGCTCTTTCACGCTTCAGTAGGATCTTGGACCTCTGCACGGTTCTTTATACCTGGCACTAACATGGAACTGTAAGGCTGAGTTCACACTTGAGTCAGTTGGTCAGTTAGTTGGTGCAGTGGTTCTAAGAGCGAGGTCTGTCATGTGCGTGTCATACTGACTCACAATATTGTTTGACTACCACAGTAGGCTCCCTATGCGTTTTACTGCAAGGTACAGTGTTCTACACCACTATATAGGCTCTCTGAAGCTAGGGAATAGGTGTTTTTTATCGATATTCGTTGCGAATTAATTCGGATCGAAGCAAATTTTTTTGGAACTTCGAATCTAACTGCAGAATCGAACTTTTGAGAAATTTGCTCATCTTTCATGGTCAGCCTGAGAATTAATCTTAAATGAGATTTTATGACCCCTTAGGAGTACAGAGATAAGGACTAGAGAGCAAGTCATCAGGCAGCTAGCTGTACAGATGGATTGTTCTCTGAGCAGGACCTTACAGTCAGTTTGCACTGAGGAAGAGAAGTACAGGGCAGAGTGAAGACCCATTAGGAAACATAGTATGTACAATGCAATAATAAATAAAAAGTCCTTGAAAGTGTAAATAGCACTTATGTATTTTGCATGTATAAGTAGGAAGTAGTATGTGTAAATTGGGACTTGCTATGAAAGCATTGACTCTTATTTAAGAAGCAGAGAAGATAAAATGAAATTAATAAATGAGCAAGATTACAATTCTAAAGTTTATTCAAGGGTTTTTGAAAGGTAAGTAACTTCTTGAAAAAAAACAAAAAAAACAAAACAAAACATGATAAAAGAGATTAGTTACATCCCACAATCTTAATAAACACCCACACATATAATTAAATGAAAAAGATTCCACTAGCGTACAACATGATGAATGAGAACAATATAATCGTATTGAATGGAATAGTGAAATCATTATTCTTTAGTTACATTATATAAAAACATGCAACGCAAAACACAGCAATAATAATTGTGTTTAAACAAAACACAAATAACAATAGTCTAAAACAATTTACATAAAATGGCAGTAATTTTATATAACTGATTATTTAGCTTTCTTTCCAGGTTTATGATAACTGAGGTTAGTTTTACAATGAAGTTGAGCACGATAATTGGCATAAGTACTGGAAAATTATCCCAACATTTAAAGGGAGTCTGTCAGCAGGAAAATTGTCATCAAACTAATCACAGCAACTTGTAACGCTGCTTCTATACTTTCCAAAGATGCCTTTCTTATTCTGTATTCTAGCTCCATTGAAAATCTGTGTTTCATTCATATGCAAAATAGGGTCAATTGGCATAAGAATAAAATATTAATTTTCATAAAAATTGAGCTACAATGTAGAATAAGAAAGGCATCTTTGGAAAGTGTAGAAGTCACCCTACAAGGTACTGTTATTAGTTTGATAATTCATTTTCTCACATACTCCCTTTCAGTCTGCTCATAGACTACCATTAGTTAAACATATTGCACTATCCATAGTGTTTTGGGGACTTTGGGTAAACCTGATTGATACATGATGCTGATGGTGATTTAGAGCTGTGAATCAGTTTAACTCGGTTAAACTACAATTCTTTGCTTCTTTTTTCACAGCCACAGTTACATAATATAGCAGAGATATGTAAGGCCACAATGCTTACAGTTCTTTGTTTAATGTTATTTCTTTTAAATATTAACACACTGTAAATTTATTAATGCTGTTTTACAACCACAACGTTGTTAATCCTGCTCTCATAACATTAAGGAGGGAACTGAAAAATGATACTTATTAGCATGAATGACTAGGTACTTAAAAAATGTATGTATATATATAATTTAAAAAAAATATTCAAATATTGCAATGTTCACTCTGGCCACTAAGCCTAACAATGGACTGACACTTGCCAATTCTGTACCAATTTGCAGCAGTCACTTCATTTGCATCACAGACAAGACAGACAATATTATAATGGAAGATAACACTTCTATAGATAACAACATTGAGCCAACATTGCATGCGCTTCTGTCACAGCTTATCTTCCCCCACTTCCTGCAAGTCTAATAAACTGTCTAGAAAACTGGCCCATAGATCTCAATGAGTCAGTCTATTGCTGGATCAGCATACAGTGCCTTGCGAAAGTATTCGGCCCCCTTGAACTTTTCAACCTTTTGCCACATTTCAGGCTTCAAACATAAAGATATAAAATTTTAATTTTTTGGTGAAGAATCAACAACAAGTGGGACACAATCGTAAAGTGGAACAAAATTTATTGGTTATTTTAAACTTTTGTAAAAAATAAAAAACTGAAAAGTGGGGCGTGCAATATTATTCGTCCCCTTTACTTTCAGTGCAGCAAACTCACTCCAGAAGTTCAGTGAGGATCTCTGAATTATCCAATGTTGTCCTAAATGACTGATGATGATAAATATAATCCATCTGTGTGTAATCAAGTCTCCGTATAAATGCACCTGCTCTGTGATAGTCTCAGGGTTCTGTTTAAAGCGCAGAGAGCATCATGAAGACCAAGGAACACACCAGGCAGGTCCGTGATACTGTTGTGGAGAAGTTTAAAGCCGGATTTGGATACAAAAAGATTTCCCAAACTTTAAACATCCCAAGGAGTACTGTGCAAGCGATCATATTGAAATGGAAGGAGTATCAGACCACTGCAAATCTACCAAGACCCGGCCGTCCCTCTAAACTTTCATCTCAAACAAGGAGAAGACTGATCAGAGATGCAGCCAAGAGGCCCATGATCACTCTGGATGAACTGCAGAGATCTACAGCTGAGGTGGGAGAGTCTGTCCATAGGACAACAATCAGTCGTACACTGCACAAATCTGCCCTTTATGGAAGAGTGGCAAGAAGAAAGCCATTTCTCAAAGATATCCATAAAAAGTCTCGTTTAAAGTTTGCCACAAGCCACCTGGGAGACACACCAAACATGTGGAAGAAGGTGCTCTGGTCAGATGTAACCAAAATCCAACTTTTTGGCCACAATGCAAAACGATATGTTTGGCGTAAAAGCAACACAGCTCATCACCCTGAACACACCATCCCCACTGTCAAACATGGTGGTGGCAGCATCATGGTTTGGGCCTGCTTTTCTTCAGCAGGGACAGGGAAGATGGTTAAAATTGATGGGAAGATGGATGGAGCCAAATACAGGACCATTCTGGAAGAAAACCTGTTGGAGTCTGCAACAGACCTGAGACTGGAACGGAGATTTATCTTCCAACAAGACAATGATCCCAAACATAAAAGCAAAATCTACAATGGAATGGTTCACAAATAAACGTATCCAGGTGTTAGAAATGCCAAGTCAAAGTCCAGACCTGAATCAAATCGAGAATCTGTGGAAAGAGCTGAAAACTGCTGTTCACAAACGCTCTCCATCCAACCTCACTGAGCTCCAGCTGTTTTCCAAGGAAGAATTTCAGTCTCTTCATGTGCAAAACTGATAGAGACATACTCCAAGCGACTTGCAGCTGTAATCCTAGCAAAAGGTGGCGCTACAAAGTATTAACTTAAGGGGGCCGAATAATATTGCACGCACCACTTTTCAGTTTTTTATTTTTTACAAAAGTTTAAAATATCCAATAAATTTCGTTCCACTTCACGATTGTGTCCCACTTGTTGATTCTTCACCAAAAAATTAAAATTTTATATCCTTATGTTTGAAGCCTGAAATGTGGCAAAAGGTTGAAAATCTCAAGGGGGCCGAATACTTTCGCAAGTCACTGTATACTGTGGTGAAATGTGCATGTGCAAACCCAGCTTTTATTCGTTACCGAGCATCTAATGAGACCAAGTATCAGTATCATTAATAGAACCACTAGAGCAATGCCACTCTAAATGGCTCAATGTGAACAGTGCCATATATCAAAATGTAAAAATATGCATATATTTTATAATTATATACTCAGCATTTAATGGTATACCATACTACGGTCTAAATGACCTACAACTCAATTCATACAGAGGTATACATTTACATTCATATGTGTACTTTATGGCTGTTCTCTATAAATAAGAAAACAGGCATAAAATGGAGCTGGGCAAAAATACGGTGTGTCTGCACATAAAATCGCCCGCTCTACACCATAACAGATAAACGTTATCTCATCTGGGACAACAAATGCCAAACTCTATATAAACATTCTTTTAATAATAAAAACATCTCAATAATAAATCCTCCCATTTGGTATAACCACAAGAACAGTGTACATTTTAATTAATCAACATATTCTTTATTACAATGGCAATTTTCACAGGAAACCAATATCATGAAAAAGGATGCATAGCTCACCTATGAGAAAACTTGATAACAAAATAATCTCCAGAGCTTTGGAAACGTTGTGTTTGGACTTATCATATATACAGGCGATATTTCTCTTCACACCATTCTGATACAAAGACGTTTCTGTGAACATAAACAAAAAAAATATAAAATTTAAATATGTTAAAATATTCAGATAAATATCACACTACCTAGTCAGAGGCTACTCACATTCTTAGCACATACTACATATGAGCCTGAACCTTAAAGTCCTTATTCAACTATCCTTGTGTTGTAATGTGTCCAACATATAGATCCACTTATGTTCTCTAAGTTTTAATTCTCGTTGTTGATTACCTCCTCTACATCTTAGGGGGATATGACCCAATAGACTAAAACATAAAACATCTGCCACATGTCCTTTCTCTACAAACTGTCTTGGGACAGGAAGTCCAACCCTCTTTTTTACGTATTATACTCTTATGCAAATTTATGTGTGTCCAGCATGGTCTCAACTACATAGATTAAATTACAAGGACATGCTATCAAGTACACAACAAAATCAGAAGTGCATGTAAATCTCTCTTTTATCAAATATTCATGACCTGTTTGTGGGTGTACAAAACTAGCTGTCATTAGGTTACTACAATTGGAACAAATCAGACAAGGGAAATTACCCCAGTGAGGGTGACCCAGTAGCAACTGTCTAGACTTCTTACTAGGGGCAACATCAGCCCTTACCAACATGTCCTTCAAAATGGAATATCCACACAACCTTGTCGTAGCACCGTCCAATGTTTAGATAATATTTCTCAAATAGTTCTACTCAATTGACTATACGTAGAAACAAATGGGACACAATCTTCCTTAACCCTATGTCTCTGTTGACATAAACTCTCCCTATCATTGTCTTGAACTTGTCTCTTATGTTTATTCAAAATCAATGTAGGATAACTATGATCATGGAATTTAGCACACATGTTACGTCTCTGCCTGTTTGGGTCTCTGCGCCACCCTCTGCTCGCACGCTGCGGCGTAGGAGGCATCCTCAGTTTGATTCTTTGCTTAGGATTCTGGATGCTTAGTCTGAACACGGTCCCAGCCACACCTGTGTTCTGAGCATTGTTTGTCTCTGGACCGCATAGAGTTAATCTTTACCTTGCCTGTGTGATTGACAGTCTGCGTACCTATCAGGTCTGGGGTTGGGCCCAGACTTTCTATATACGGGATGTCACTTTCACAGCACGTTGCCGGTTATTGCACTGTCTTTGCCTGCTTTCTTTGTACCTTTGATATTTACCTTGCTATTATCTCTGACCTTTGGCTTGCCTTGTGACTACTCTCTTGGATTTCGATTTGGTACCACTTTTGCTTCTCTGGTTGTGACCCCTGGCTTGTTTACCATTCTTCTCTGTTGTTTGTCTTGTTCTATGTCACTTTACTCAGTATAGGGCTCGTCTTCGAGTTGTCCTTTTACCGTTTAGGGTAAACTGAGGCAATAGGAAGGGACAGTGGCTGGGGGTGAGATTAGGGCTCACTTGTCTCTGTCCTTCCTCCCAGACCCCTGCAGTAGTGAGGGTATTGCTACGTCTAGCAAGACCCTAACAACACATTTCATCAATTCTGTTATTAGCCTTGTATCAACACTGACAATGCGCTTAACATGTAACATTTGACTCCACAGCAAAGACTCAACCATCCTTCTAGGATAATTACTCTGAAAAAACAGTAAATTATTGCGATCAGTTGCTTTACAAAAATATCGGATTTAAAACAACCTTGATCAACGTTTCCAAAAATTGTACCTAATTTTTTGAATAAACTACAGTGTAACAGTTATTGGGTACAGCTCTATTCAATTCCTCATGAAAATTTTTCAACTCATCCTCAGTACCAACTCAAATAAAAAAAATGTCAACAATATATCTCAGCCAGCACCGAAAATGACTCCAAAAGGTAGATGTATAAACAAACCTCTCCTTAAGGGACGCCCTGAAGATGCTAGCATAAGTTGTGGTCACAAGGGACCACATTACGGTTCCTCTCCTCTAGAGATAAAAAAAATTATCTCCAAAAAGAAAATAATTCTGAGGACAATCTCCAGAAGGATGAGGATGAAGTTATCATCCAAGGGGTTACTTAATGCTGGTCAAAGCTGAATCAACTGCCTCTAACCCCACATCATGATCAATGGATGTATATAGTGACACTACATCGAATGATATCAACCACAGGTGATCCGTATAATCCAATTCAGAAATTTCCGAAACTCTGGAGATTATTTTATCATCAAGTTTCTCTTAGATGAGCTATGCATCTTTTTTCATGATATTGGTTTCATGTGAGTATTGCCATTTATTAAAATGAACACTGTTCTTGTGGTAATACCATATGGGAGGATTTATTCTTGAGCTGTTTTTATTATTAAAAGAGCGTTTATATAGAGTTTGGTATTTGTTGTCCCAAATGAGATAACATTTACCTGTTATGGTGTAGAGCGGGAGATTTTATTTATAAATGATAACAGTGTTAAGTATATAATTATAGAATATATGCATATTTTTACATTTTGATATATGACACTGTTCACATTGAGCCATTTAGAGCAGTATTGCTCTAGTGGTGCAATTAATGATGCTGATTTGTTTATCTTATAATGATTACAATGTAACAGCCAAAATTCAAAGCACAGATCTTTTCTATACAGAATAATAAAACTTAATGTTTAATTCATCATTAAAACAGATGGTAGTCCTAAAAACAATGGAACATTCTTACCAGTTCCGATTGTGGGTGGACAGCAAAAATCTCTTGGGGTCATAAAAGGCAGGGGGAAAGATGGGTTCAGGAAACTAAACCCTAGATAGCCCTGACACCCCACATAATAACTCCTGCCCTTATTGTGTCTCCTTGCTGATGCGTTTCGCTACCCCAACAAGAGTGCTCATCAGAGGATCTAGACAGAGAAGCACAGAAAGGGCCAATAATCACTCACATGTGTTTATTAACATAAATGCCACCAATAGTGTAAAGTATGGCTAAAAACAATATTATGTTGCCGCCACCTTAAAGACACCTAGATAAAAAAGATGTTCACCCGATATGATACCAAGGTAAACCACCTCCTCTAGGTAAGCAAAGACAAAACCAAAAACAACCTTCTCCAATCTGGGATATCATATTCAAAGTTAGGAGATGAACCTGATAGTTCCCATATGAAAGAGCTGCAAACCCCGAGTGCGGCGGAGATGTCTTGCAGTCCCACAGTGGTGAGACTAACTGGAGAGCGTGGCCTTCTGACAGCGCTTCATATAGGACTTAACCACGCCCCCACTGACATACTGCTAGGAATCCCGTTATGATGTAAACAATCAGAATAGCACGGGGCTGCATGTGCTATTGACAGCAAAAGCAGCGCTGAAGTGATCCAACAGCTGATCGCTCTGACAGTTAAATCAGCTTACTAACACTGTCTAAATACAAAGTTCAGACAGACTGGCTTTCTAAATATCTACAGAATCCAACACAGCTCCACTGGAGGATATCTCATAACAGCTAGCAGTAAGGAAAGTAAAATAATGGAACAATGTCACAATCTCATATGAAATGATATTGTAAACAGAAACAAACCTTAGTATTGTCACTTTAACATACAAGTGACAATAGATGAATCAGGAAAAAATTTAAGGACGGCAAAAGGGGGAAAGAATGTACCAAAGGGATAAAATTGAAAGGGGGAGGAAGGTTGTTAAAGGGAATTAGAGGGAACGTATAAAAGAGAAACACCCATCCAGCCCTCTAAATTTTTAATCCCCAACATAACAACCTAGACATTCCCAAATTGGAATAAGAGCCCAGCCAAAGGAGAAGGTTATTGAGTGAGTGAGAACTAGGAGCCTAAAGATGGCTTCTGAGGGTGTAGTGGGCAGGATAGCTAGGGAAACAAGGATGGGGAGTGTGTGAGAGAGGGAGGGGGAGGGAGTCAGCTCTAAGTAAAGCACAATGCATCATGGTAGTTGTAGGAAAACACAAGAAAATACCCATGTAAACAAATGCAGAAGATGCCAGGAGCTCACAGAGAACCACAGAAATCACTCAAAACACTGCTAAAAGGTATTTGGGTGCACTTATTAACCTATTAATAGCATTAATAGACCTTTTTTGAAAATTGATTTTTTTTTTTTGCCCGAAAGACCCCTTTTAAGTCTAATTAATATTTATTCAAAATCTTCTGGAATTTCTCGCATTAATCCTGGTCATCATAAAACAGGGTTGGTCTCAATTGGCTCCATAGACCACATGGAATACGGTTTAGCCTGTAGTATTCTACCAAGGTTGCACAGTGAAGTTCGTAGGCTGTATGTTTGTGCAACACATGATCTTACTTCATATGCTGGAAAGCATAGAAACTCTCCTAAAGTGGTTACTGGGGATAAAATTGAGGATGTGGTAGATGCATCATTGGCAAATGTTTTTACACTTAGATTGGTGCAACAACTCAAAGCTGGATGCGTTAAGAAAATATGGTGTTGCATCTCTACTTGCTAGGAGATGAGGTGCATGTAGACAGGCTGCTTGGCCCAGACTTGGTATATGAAGAGTTCAAAATTGCACACTGCTTTTAATTGCTGGTGGAAATCTTTAATATGTGCAAAGTATCACTACAGTGAACGCAATAATGGTGATTGCAATCAAAATTCTTGATGTTTTGGCCTATTCCCGGCCTTTATCAAGGTCGCTATAATGTAAACAAATGAGCAATCAAAAACGGTAGTGTAAATACATATTTGAATCATACACACATGTAAATATATATATATGATAGTTGAGATAATCAGTGTGATCATAAGTGAAGATTAGAGGCTGCTGCAAAGAAATCTCCTACAGTAAATAGGAAGTATCAGCATATTGACTTAGTGGCCTGTGTCAGAACTTCAGGATTTTTAGTAATTTTTTAAATTCTAGATAAAACATGAAAGAGAACACATTCTCTTTAACCATGTCCCAACATCCTCCATAATATTATGGTGATTATGGGAATTATTCAGTGTACTGTATTAGTTATCATTCCCCTGGGGTTCAAGACCAGTAGGGGTGGGGTGGGGTGGGGTTAAAAAAAAAAAAATGAAAAACTCCCATTAACACCCTTGTCTCCTCATCTGCCTCTCGTCTTCAATCCCTAAATGCGTCTCTTGGTCTCTCACAGTTTACTACTTCTCCCACACAAATAGATGGCAATATCCTTGATTCGGTCTACATATGGCGCTGTTCTGTCTCTGATTTTACTAACTCTCGCATAGCAATTTTAGACCACAACCTTCTTTCTTTTACTATCAAAGGTTCTTGTCCTTTGAAACACCAACCTACCGCACATACAGGAATCTACAACTATACAGACACGAGCAACTTTGGCACACTCCTAAAACAAATTTTCTTTAGCGGTGCTCAAGATGTGGTGAACATCTGTGGAGAAAATCTAACACAGCTGCAGGTTTTCTTCACTTCAAGTTTATACTCAAAGTCTATAACTCTGCTTTTCACCTCGCTCATCTCTTCTCTATCCAATAACCCCAATAACTCTTTGACACCTTTCACTTCCTCCTTATGCTGAAGTTGCAGGTACCTGCCACAGACCTCAGTGCTCAAGGCATGGCCACATACTTCAAAGACAAAGTCGAAAACCTCCGTCAGGAAATAACCCAATCTCCAAACAGTATCATCCCCCTTCCCTGCCTTGATCCTCATTGTGAACTCACATTCTTTGACCCATTAACAGAAGAAGTCGTCTCCCAGCTCTTATCGCCCACTACATATACAAGTAAACCTATCCCATCACTCCTCCTCCGGTCTCTGTCCCCTGCTGTTACAACTCACCTTACTAAAATTTTCAACTTCAAAAGTTTTTTATTGAATTTTTATAAAAATGAACCTACAAAAACAAAATAACACTTCACAATATATAATAGAGGAATTGGTATGATGTTTAGCACATGGTAACCAGAGAAAGCTTAAGTACACATTGTGGTATGGTTACTGATGGGCGTAGTCAGTGTAAACACATCTCTGTGTTTTGACTTTGCTAAAAACATAAAAGAAAAGAAGAGAAACAGCTACAACATAACATGAACAATATGCATAAACCTAAAATGATAAAAGACATATGTTAACAAACAAATAGTAAATTGAGGGTTATGCCAAATATATTTCAAATGGTGGACAGTTCAGCAGAATAGGGTATAGATCCCATATTCTTGGGGTAATGTACAGTCATGGCCAAAAGTTTTGAGAATGACACAAATATTATATTTTCACATGATCTGCTGCCCTCTGGTTTTTATGTGTGTTTGTCAGATGTTTTTATCACATACAGAAATATAATTGCATTCATATTATGAGTAACAGAAGCTTATATTGACAGTTAGAATGAGTTAATGCAGCAAGTCAATATTTGCAGTGTTGACCCTTCTTCTTCAGGACCTCTGCAATTCTCCCTGGCATGCTCTCAATCAACTTCTGGACCAAATCCTGACTGATAGCAGTCCATTCTTGCAGAATCAATGCTTTCATTTTGTCTGAATTTGTTGGTTTTGGTTTGTCCACCCGTCTCTTGATGATTGACCACAAGTTCTCAATGGGATTAAGATCTGGGGAGTTTCCAGGCCATGGACCCAAAATCTCTATGTTTTGTTCCCTGAGCCATTTAGTTATCACCTTTGCTTTATGGCAAGGTGCTCCATCATGCTGGAAAAGGCATTGTTGAGCGCCAAACTGCTCTTGGACAGTTGGGAGAAGTTGCTCTTGGAGGACATTCTGGTACCATTCTTTATTCATGGCTGTGTTTTTAGGCAAGACTGTGAGAGAGCCGATTCCCTTGGCTGAGAAGCAACCCCACACATGAATGGTTTCAGGATGCTTTACAGTTGGCATGAGACAAGACTGGTGGTAGCGCTCACCTCTTCTTCTCCGAATAAGCTGTTTTCCAGATGTTCCAAACAATCGAAAAGGGGATTCATCAGAGAAAATGACTTTACCCCAGTCCTCAGCAGTCCACTCCCTGTACCTTTTGCAGAATATCAGTCTGTCCCTGATGTTTTTTCTGGAGAGAAGTGGCTTCTTTGCTGCCCTCCTTGAGACCAGGCCTTGCTCCAAGAGTCTCCGCCTCACAGTGCGTGCAGATGCACTCACACCTGCCTGCTGCCATTCCTCAGCAAGCTCTGCACTGCTGGTAGCCCGATCCCGCAGCTGAAACACTTTTAAGAGATGGTCCTGCCGCTTGCTGGTCTTTCTTGGGCGCCCTGGAGCCTTTTTGGCACCAATGGAACCTCTCTCCTTGAAGTTCTTGATGATGCGATAGATTGTTGACTGAGGTGCAATCTTTCTAGCTGCAATACTCTTCCCAGTTAGGCCATTTTTGTGCAGTGCAATGATGACTGCACGTGTTTCTTTAGAGATAACCATGGTTAACAGAAGAGAAACAATGATGGCAAGCACCAGCCTCCTTTTAAAGTGTCCAGTGGTGTCATTCTTACTTAATCATGACAGATTGATCTCCAGCCCTGTCCTCATCAACACCCACACCTGTGTTAATGGAGCAATCACTGAAACGATGTTAGGTGGTCCTTTTAAGGCAGGGCTGCAATGATGTTGAAATGTGTTTTGGGGGATAAAGTTCATTTTCTAGGCAAATATTGACTTTGCAAGTAATTGCTGTTAAGCTGATCACTCTTTATAACATTCTGGAGTATATGCAAATTGCCATTAGAAAAACTGAAGCAGTAGACTTTGTAAAAATTAATATTTGTATCATTCTCAAAACTTTTGGCCATGACTGTATAGTGGTCTTTAGGCTATGGGTGCAGAGAGTGGTCAAGTCTATACGATATCCATGGCAGCCAGTTTCTGTCAAAGTGAGTATCTCCAAATACTCAGTGGGAGAGTATCTTTTCGTGATGGAAGGTTTGGTGGAGCATGTTGGACAGATCCAATACTGTCGGGATGTGTGAAGATTTCCACTGTCTGAGGATGGCCACTGTAGCCGAGAGCAGGACGTGTCCAATAAATTACCTAATGGCCGATGGGTATCCATGTATATTCAAGAAAAGTAGTGCCAGTTCTACGGAAGGAGGAATCAAAAGTCACACTATAGAGGACAGCCAAGAGAAAACGTCTTGCCAATAGGTATGTAGATGAGAGCAAGATCAAAGGATGTGGAACAGGGATCTATTTTCAAAGCATCCTTTCAGCAGTTCCCTGAAGACTGAGAAAACATTCGATGAAGTTTCTCCGGAGTATAATACCAATGAATAAGTATTTTTGCTGTAGTTTCGTAACGTGTCACTCATTTGAAAGTTTTTTTTTTTGTAAACTTCAGCACTCTTTTCCAATGAATGAAGGAGATGGATTTCTGAAGAGAAGTATCCCATCTGCAGATAGGGATGGTTTTGATAAAGTTGTCCTTAGAACCCATATATGGAACTGAGAATTTTTACAGATTTGTTGGGTAGTTTGAGGATGTCCAGTTCTTTATTGTAGATGACTTTAGAGTTGTGAGTAGTTAATAGAAAATGCTTTAGTCTGAGGCATGTAAAGAGGCTTGAAGGTGGGAGGTTATATTGTGCTTTCAGATTTTCAAAGGGGAGCATAGCGCAGATTTCCAAGTTGTCATGTGTACATCTGGGATACACAGATCTAAAAGTTCAATCGGGGCTAGTAAAAGATTCAGAGATTGTTTCTTTCCTGCGAGTTTATGGGTGCATTTCCAAATGATGGTGAGATGTAGTAGAATCTGGGATGAGATTGGTTGCACATTCATGTTAAGTAGGGTGTAGTAAAGCCACACTCAGAGATTACGTTTGGGGATCAGGTAGGTTTCCAATGTGAGTCCAGCTCTTATTTTCGGTGTTAAACCACCTATCCCTAAGAGTGGAGAGATGAAAGGCCATGTAGTAGTTATTAGTATTTGGTACGCCCAGTCCTCCTATGCCTTTTCTACTCTTGAGAATGGAGAAGAGGATCCCAGGTTTTTTTATAGTTCCATATGAATTTATTAATCAGTACATTAATTTTCTCGAAGAAGAAGGGAGGAACAGCTAGCGAAATTGTCCAGAACAGACATAGAGGTTTTGAAGGTATGATCATTTGGAAGGTGGAGCCTCTGCCAAGACAAGAAAGGTTATGTTTGGTATAGGTTTGGAAATCTTTTTAAATTTCAGTGAGTAGTAGTGAAAAGTTGGTTTGAATAATTTGAGTAAGAAGGAGTAATCATTATTCTCAGTCTAGTTTGGAGGACCTCCAGTCGAAGGGAAAACGTGTTCATAGCTGTTCCAGGGAGGTAGGAGATACAGTGGCATGCAAAAGTTTGGACACCCCTGGTCAAAATGACTTATTGTGAACAGTTAAGCAAGTTGAAGATCAAATGATCTTCAAAAGGCATAACATTAAAGATGACCCATTCTCAATGTATTTTTCTAAAAAAAAAAAAAATATTTTCATATTTTACATTTTCAAAATAACACAAAATGAAAATGGCCTGATGCAAAAGTTTGGACACCCTGCATAGTTAGTTAGTAGGACCCCCTTTTCAAGTATCACAGCTTGTAAACGCTTTTTGTAGCATTTCTGGGTCGTCTTGCATGCACTGTTCTTTTGAGGTCTAGCCACAGATTTTCAATGATGCTGAGATCAGGGGACTGTAAGGGCCATATAAAACATTCAGTTTGTGCCTTTTTAAGTAGTCTATGGTTGATTTTGACATGTGTTTAGGATCATTATCCATTTGTAGAAGCCATCCTCTTTTCAATTTCAGCTTTTTCACAGATGGTGTTATGTTTGCTTCAAGAATTTGCTGAAATTTTACTGAATCCATTCTTCCCTCTACCCGTGAAATGTTCCCCGTGCCATTGGCTGCAACACAACCCCAAAGCATGATTGATCCACATCCTTGCTTAATGGTTGGAGAGATGTTCTTTTCCTGAAATTCTGTGCCCTTTTTTATCCAAACATACCTTTGATCATTGCAGCCAAAGAGTTCTATTTTAACCTCATCAGTCAACAGGGTTTGATTCCAAAATGCATCAGGCCTGTTTAGATGTTCTTTTGCAAACTTTTGAAGCAGAATTTTATGGTGAGGATGCAGGAGAGGTTTTCTTCTGATTTCCTCTTCCATGAAGGCCATATTTATGTAGGTATCACTGAATAGTAGAACAATGTACCACAAGTCCAGAGTCTGCTAAATCTTCCTGAAGGTCTTTTGCGCTCAAGCGGGGGTTCTGATTTGCCACTCTGGCAGTCCTACAAGCAGCTGTCTCTGACCCCCACTGTTCCTGTTAACTGCCATTTCTTAACTACATTTCGAACTGAGGAAAGGGCAACTTGAAAACGCTTTGCTATCTTCTTATAGCCGTCTCCTGCTTTGTGAGCCTCCACCATTTTTATTTTCAGAGTGCTAGGCAGCTACTTAGAAGAACCTATGGCTGCTGTTTTTTGGCACAAGGCTAGAGTAGGCTGGGTATTTATAAAGCTGTAAAATTTGCATCACTTGGCCTTTCCTAACGATGATAGTGAACAAGCTATAACCCTAACTGGCTAGTTAAGGTCTGAGACCTTCGGCAAAGTTATCTGAGCACAAAAATCTACAAGGGTTCCTACACTTTTGCAAGGTACTCCTTTCCCTTATTCACTCTAAAATTTTACTCAAACATAATAATACACTGATATTGCTTAAAATTATAGACAAGTGTGTTTAATCTTTAACTTTAACTTTATGCCTTTTAAAGATCATTTCATCTTCAATTTTCTTAACTGTTCACAATAACAGTTATTTTGACCAGGGGGTGTCCAAAATTTTGAAAGACACTGTATATTCAAGAGGAGGATTTTGGTCTACTTTTCATTGATCTTGTAAAACGAAAGCATTCTATAGTGCTGTATCAGATCTATTGCATGTGAAAGCAAGGTGGATGGTTGCGTTAAGGAGAGGATGATGTCATCGGCATAAAGAGCGATCAAGTGAGAGGAGTTTGCTATGTTCACCCTGTGTATCAAGTCGTGCTGTCTGAGTGCTTGCGCGAGCGGTTCGATGGTCAGGATGAATATTAACGGAGACAGGGCACATCTCTGTCTCATGCAATTTCGGATGTCAAAGCTGTCCGATAGGATGCCATTTATGAAGACCTTAGCTGATGAAGAAGAGTATAGGTTCAGCACAGCATTTAGTATCATCCCAGAGAATCTCATCCTGTGCAGTACTAAGAAAGAGAACGTCTAATTAATCCGGTCGAATGCTTTTTTGGCGTCCAGAGCAACCAGTAAGGAAAAAAGTTTTATTCCTTTCAAGGAGGTCAATAAGATGTAGGATATATATCTGATGCTGTCAGGAGCTTGGTAGCCTTTGATGAATACCACTTGATCTACAGTAATACCTCTTGCATTCGCGTTTCTGAATTCGCGGATTCACCTACTCGCGATATTTTCTTTGGAACCTAAGACATATGCATTTGAGATTTTTCCACAGATCTGCGAAATTTGCGGTTTGGGTATGAGCAATGACATAGGCTCCATGATGACACACTATTGGCTGGAACGGTTGAAAGTACTGTAACCAATCATGCAGCATGCTACAAGCTTTCCTTGTTCCTGATTGGTTTTAGCTCGGATGCTTTGTGTACGTACTGTACTAGGGTATGAGCGAAGCCACACCTCAGTTCAACACGCGCCTTTTCCGTACGGTAAAAGGTTTTTTTCTGAAAAAAATGCCTAAACGGTCCAAGCTTTCTAAGGCTCCTAGTCTTCCTAAGCGTCAGAAAAAGGTGATGACACTACAGGAAAAAGTAAAAGTTTTAGATTTGATGAAAACTGGCGAGACTGCTACCAGCGTTGGACGTCAATATGGCGTGAATGAAAGTACCATACGCTCTATAAAGAGTAAAGAGGCTGAAATTAGAAAAATGGTCTCCAAAAGCTACCTGCAAGCAGCAAAGCAGGTTTCTAGCAAAAGAGACCCGTACATTGTTAAAATGGAATCTGCTCTTTCAATATGGATTGAAGACTGCCGTAAAAAGGACATCCCTTTGCAGGGCAATGTGATTTGGGAGAAGGCTTTAAATCTGTATAAGAAGCTTGTTGAAGAAGATAAACAAGACTCGCAGCCAGGAACATCGAAAACACCAGACCCTGGAAGTTTTCAGGCCAGCAGGGGTTGGTTTGAAAAGTTTTCAAGGCGTTATAACCTGAAGAGTGTGAGATTGCATAGAGAGGCTGCATCTGCTGACATAGGAGCCGCAGAGAGGTATCCGGATATCTTCAAACAAATCATCCAGGAGAAGGGATACATGCCTGAACAGGTCTTCAACATGGATGAGACTGGATTATTCTGGAAGAAAATGCCATCGAGAACATACCTGATGAAGGAAGAGGCCAAAGCTCCTGGATTTAAGGCACAAAAGGACAGAGTCACACTCATTATGTGTGGGAATGCTGCTGGCCACTTACTGAAACCAGGCCTGATTTATAAGTCTGCAAACCCCAGGGCCCTAAAGAACAAGAATAAGAATGCCCTGCCTGTCTACTGGATGCATAACCCCAAGGCCTGGGTAACCAAAGTTATAGCATCCGACTGGTTCCACCGGTGTTTCATCCCTGAAGTGGAGAATTACCTTCTCAACCTAGGTCTTGAATTTAAGGTGTTGCTACTCATGGACAATGCCGGAGGGCCCCCCCTAGATCTGTCCTATGATGGTGTGCAGATCGAATTCCTGCCTGCCAATACAACCTCCCTCATACAACCTATGGACCAAGGCGTGATCCGTGCTTTTAAGGCCCTCTACACACGCAACTCTCTGCAACATCTTGTTAATGCAATGGATATGATGGAGGAATTCACCTTAAAAGAATACTGGAAGAAATTCACCATAGCATCTTGCCTTTCAATAATTCAGTCTGCTCTCAAAGATATGAAACCTGAAACTCTCAACTCATGCTGGAAAAAACTGTGGCCAGATGCAGTCCACGACTACAATGGCTTCTCACCAAAAGAGATTCACAATGAGGCTGTTAACAAGGCTGTGAGACTGGCAAAATTGCTTGGGGGTGAAGGATTTGATGATTGCACCGAAGAAGAAGTCAACACACTCATAGATGCCCACTCTGACCCCATGACAGATAATGACTTGCTTGAGCTGACCAAGTCAGCAAGTGAAGAGGAAGAGGAATCAGTTCAAGAACAAGAGGAGGATGAAGGTCTTTCAATTGATCGTCTTGGAATAATCTTGAGGACTCAACAACAGTTGCAATCCTACATAGAAGAGTGGGATCCCTATTTTGAACGTGCTCTGAAAACGACAAATGGTTTAAATTCAGTCATGGAGACATACAAAACCCTCTACACTACCATGAAAAAACAGCAGCAACAGAGCAAAATAACTTGGTTCTTTGATCAGAGACCCAAACCCTCACACGAACCGTCACCACAAGAAGCTCCCACAGAAGAGTCTCCTCCACCTGAAGAGGAGGACTCTGAGAAGCAATAAGTCCTCAAGTGCGCTGTGCAGTAATTTTCAATACTGTACACTTTCACCGTACTGCACAGCTAATTCATCATTACATCGTACAGTATCTTCAATTCAGAAAGTACAGCATCACTGGTGAGTACCCACACTATAGTATTTTTTTTTTTTTTTTAAGTACCGTATTTTTATTGTGCATATGTGCAAACGGCAGCAAATGAATTGGTATACGTGTAGTACAGTACTGTAGGGGTAACATTAATGATATTTAGGGGTTATATAAGGGGGGAAATAAGCATAAATTAGCATTTAAGTGCTCGCACCAAATATTCGTGATTCTTCGCGATCGGTTCTGGAACCTAACCTCGCGAATATTCGAGGTATTACTGTATCCTGATTAGGCTAGGTAGTTTGGGAGCTAATCTGGAGGCCAATAACTTATTGTACAGCTTGATGTCAGTGTTTAACAGTGAGATTGGCAAAAAGATCTGGGGAAGGGGGGGGGAGGTCAGGAGTTTTACCCGGTTTAGGTAAGTTGATGATCAGTGGCGCAAGAGATTCTGAGAATGTGTCGAAATTGGAGGAAGTATTCATTGGAGAATCCATCTGGGCCTGGCGATTTAGCTTTAGGCGAAGTTTTAATAGTCCGTTGAAGTTTTAGGAAAGTGATGGGTTCATTCAAAGCGGATAGGTCGCCTGCCATAAGATTTCTCCTTTTCCCCTTGCTGTTGGGGTTCCTCAGGACTCTGTCCTAGGCCCCCTCCTCTTCTCTCTCTACACAGCCCCTACTGGACAAACCATCAGCATAATTGACTTTAAATAACATCTTTATGCTAATAACACCCAGCTATGTACCTCTTCCCCTGACATGGCGCCTGCTCTACTACAGAACCCCAGTGACTGTCTCTCTGCTGTCTAACATCATGTCTTCTCTTTATCTGAAATGTAATCTTTCAAAATCTGAACATCTCATGTTCCCTTCATCTACTAACCGACCTAACCCTGATATCTCCACTTCTGCCTGTGGTCTTACTATGACACCGAGGCAGTATGCCCACTGTCTTGGGGTTGTATTTGACTCGGATCTCACCTTCACCCCATGTATTTAGACACTTGCACTCTTGTCACCTGAACCTCAAACATCTCTAGAATTCGTGTTTTTCTAATTGTGGAAACATCAAAAACCCTCATTGTCACTCTGATTCACTCATCTTGACTATTGCAATTCTTTTCTAATTGGGCTTCCTCTTACTAAGCTCTCCCCTCTACAATCTGTCCTGAATGCAGGCACCAGACTCATCTTTCTGTCAAACCGGTACACAGACGCATCTACCTTGTGTCAGTCGCTGTATTGGTTGCCCGTCCACCAGAGAATAAAATATAAAATTATCACACTCGCCCACAAATCCATCCATTTCCCACATTACTCCTATTGTTTGATATGTTAATTCTTTGTCACATTGTAATGTCTGCTCATGTACCCTCTGACTTGTAAAGTCTTCGGAATATGTTGGTGCTATAAAAAGTTATTGTTATTATTAACAACACATGTTTGAGATTAGTCCTATATCTAATGGTGACAATGGACAACAAGATCTCTCTCTATCATGTGTCACTTTTTTAATATAGAGAAATTAATAGTAGCAGACAAAGTGTTATACTCCTCTTTCTTATGAAAATGTTTTGATTTAGGTGTAAGGAGGTTGAAAAAGTTAGTTATCATGTAATATGCATTTGTGGCTAATTCAATGGTTCATGTATATTGGAGAATGTGGCTGTGTAGATTCTGGGTACCTTTTGTTTCTTTGCTTAATCTCCCCCTGGTATAAATCACATTATAAATTTTGCTGAGTTTTTTTATTTATCAGTGGTTTGACCTACAGTAATTTTAAGACTTGCCACCATGTTTGTCTAAATTTTATATTAAAAAGTCAAACCATAGTTAACCCCTACACTCACCAGGACATACATGTACGTCCTGATGCACGTGACTAAATATGGCGTCTGCTCTGTTTCACACAACAGGGAACTCGCAGCATTCCCTGGGATCAGACATGACTCTGTCCATGGGCATTTAACCACTCAGATGCCATGTTCAAATACGACCACGGCATCTGAGTGGTTACTTTCCCTTTCTCTATGAGAATCGGTAGCGGGACGGTCCCCCCCGAAGCACAATCGTGGGAGCAGTCCTGGTACCATGGCAGCCGAGTGACTTATCAAGGCTCCCAGCACTGCCATATTACTGTAACTAATAAAGCCTGCCTGCAGCAGGCTTCAATAGTTACATAGCGAATCTGCCATAGCTTCCCTGGAATAAAAAGCGATCAAAACATCATACATTCCCCAACATGGTATCAGTACAGACTACATATTTTCCCACAAAAAAACACACATATCACAGCTCCGTATACTGAAATGTAAAAAAGTTAGAGGTATCAGAATATGGTGATTCAAAGAAATGTTTTTTCTTCAAATCTTTTCTTTTGAATTTTTGTAAAGTTATTAAAACATGAAAAAAAAACTATAGAAATTTGGTATCACCATGATCGTACTGACCCGGAGAATAAAACTAACAAAACATTTTAACAGTGGAAGCCGTGAAAACAAAACCCGTAAGAAAATAGCAGTACTGCATTTTTTCTTCAATTCCACCTCATTCTGAATTTGTTTCCCACTTCCCAGTACATTGTACAGAATAATAAATGGTACCATTTTGAAGTATAACTTGTCACGCAAACATCAAGCCCTCATATGACTACATAGACTGAAAAATTAGAAAGTTATGGCTTTTGGAATACATCAAGTAAGGGTTAAAGCATTTGACAAAATTTTCACTTTATGTATAGCATTAATGTACAAGTTCTCACTTGATCTAAAGTTTTAGTCTGTATTATAGCCTAGAGCTAATGTACGTTCACAATTTTGATGGTTTCTAATACTATTAAGAATATTAATTAAATTTCTATATGCTTATCTGAGCTCATCTAAAGCAGGAAAGCATTTAGTCTTTCCTATAATACATCAGATTCACGTATACAGCCTGGTATAAAGACTGTAGCTCCCAGAAAATAAAGAGAGTTGACTCTGCATAGACAGCAGGGTAAAGCAATTTACAGTATTTATACAGTTCTTAGCTCTTGGTACTACAATGTTCTCATTTTCCCGGCACTAGTTGTACACACACACACACACACACAATCAACAAAAATTTCTTAAAAAAAAAAAAAAAGTTGGGTAATTTTTAATTGCATTTTATTGAACTTAATTTAACATTTTTTTCCCTTTCACTAAGGGACAAATTGAGATGTCTTTTGAGTTGGTTTCCATTTTGAGAACATAACAATAGTGCCAGATTAAAGTATTTGGAAATTCTGATGTGTTCTTTATATCTTCAGTATATCTTTTTCAATATGTTTGCTATAACTGCATAAACAATAAACATTAGATCAGAAATTGATGCTACATTGGCCAGAACAAGACAGTGTCTTTTGTACACACTATTATTTTTTCAGGGTGAAGAGTATACTAGCTGTTTGATGCGAAATTCCATAACACAAATCCATTGTAGAACTCCAGTATTCCAACAATAGGGTTTCAATGGCTGGTATCAGAGGTTTGTCATTGTATGGTCAATGTCATTGACTGCGTGGAAGCAGCCTTTGGGCAATACAATCCATGATGTACAATACATTTCCATCATATAGTGCAGGAGTGTTAAAGTACACAGTAACTGTAAACACCAAGGAAAACAAAGCCTTTATAAGGCAAACTTAATAATCACATATAAATACTATGTGAGAGCTGTTTTTCCATTGTTCATCAGTTATTCTGCATCAGAATAAAAATACTGATAGGTATTATAATATATGATTAACAATGTATCAGACAATATATTACTATTTCTTCAGTTTTATCCCTTAATACTCTGACTCACTGAAGGATTTTTTAAAGTCTCATGTAATTCTGCGCAAAAGATTTAATGTCTATGTAACATATGTCAACAAATAAAAATAAAGCACAAAACAAAAGCATGAGTTGATCCTTAAAATAATTTATAAGATGTTCACATTCTCATGAGATAAATGGAAATGAAAAAAGTCATGTCATCTGTATATCAACAGAATACTGCCAGACAAAATAAGATTAAATGTGATAAATGAGCAAAGCCCAATCCTCTCTACAGTCATACTACTAAACAACGTCAATGACATTTCAAGTCTCTCAACTTTACCATGACGTAAGGTAGTTGTAAAGAGGCAAAAGTTTGGAAATGTATTACAGTTCAAACAACAGAGCTTACAGTCAATACAAAGTCTACCAAAGTCAAATAGCGTGGGCTCACCAGGTGTAACTCTTGCTGACCGCTAGAGTGAAGTGGCAGTGTCAAGTAAAAATATAAATTTTCAAAATCATTCAAACCATTAGTTTTCATATTTTAATATATAACGTTATCTTATTGATGCGCTCACTAAATGTATGTTAATAGGAAGAGATAATGGAAACAGATTATTACATGTAACTAAAGAAGGGCGAACGTCTCAAGATTCATGTTTCGGGTGGTTTTGTCCCTGATTCATTTTGGGTCGAACAAGTTTGAACAGAACCAGAAGTGAAATTATTTTACTCTGGGGTCTCTTCAGATCCCAGAGTATAATGGGCGGAGGCCCAGGGGAGGTGTAAAAAATACAAAACATTTATTTTTTATTTATTTTTTAAATTTAACTTTTTGTTGAAAATTTTATATACATAACAAAAATGAACAAACAAATACAGGTTCAAAATATAGAGTAACCTATATAGAACTTATACATACAGGAAAAACGCTGGCCATGTTACTAACTTAGAAACATAACAGCAACAATAAAGTGACAGAGCAGCATACCAAGACAGGCGGTGTATCAATGGCCACGATAAAGGAGTATGTAAACCAACATAGTTAGCGCAATAGCCAGTAAATGGGCAGCGTTAGAAAGATGGAATGGGAAGGGGAAACAGAAATTACAAAAGGAGGAACAAAGAAAAACCATAAGTAGCCCAGAGACCTATCAAATGTATCCGGTCCATCCAAAATAGAAAACAGTAGAGGCAGGAGAGGGTGTAGGAAGGAGTAACCAAGAACAATTAGGTGTGGAGCACCCAGCCCCCCCCCCCACCTTGGCCCCAAAGCTCACTTGGAGTGGAAGTTAGGGAGACGATTGCTCTTGCACGCGAGCATTCTTTTCATGGTGTAGGCCAGATTAACATGCTGTATAAGTTTCGCCACCATTAGGCATGGAACAGATTTCCACTGTCAAGCAATCATGGCTCTGGTGGCTAAAACTATTTGGCCCAACAACAGGAAACAGATCCGTGTCTAGGAAGCAGAGGGCCAAGTCCAGGTGACATCGGGATAGTAACCCCAGCTATAGAGGACATAAGTCGGAAGGTGGCGGTCTTTAGGTTTATACTGTACAACAGCAATCTTCCACCACATGTATAGTAATGTAACCCTCTGACCACACCCCCTCCAGCAGAGACTTGAGTACATGGAATCCACATGCAGTAATTGGTTAGGGGTACGATACCACCATAAAGAAATCTTACATGCTGTCTCCCAGTGAGCGGCTACCCTCGAGACACACTTGACATATCCTGTAGCCTTAAACCACTCTGGTAGAGAGATTGACCTAGCTAAGTCGGCCTCCCAATGGGTAAGGCAGAGAGGCTTATCTTGTCCAGTGCGGAGGACCAGAGTGTTATAGAAAGCTGAAGAGTGTCCCATAGAGGAAGATTGAGTGTCCCTATGAGAAATATGAAACTCCTCAGAGAGCAACAGAAATGTCTTAATGCGACCATCTTGAAACAAATGTCGGATATACGTTAAACTGGCCTCCTTCCAACCCCTCAGGCAAATATGCAGCAGAAACGTAGTCAGATAGCAGATTGGCATGTCCACCATAGGGACCAGGTCTTCTTTGGAGAGACGTAGGGAAAGGTATTTCCACGCCATATGGAGACTCGCATTCTCAGGAGAGGTAGTGTAGTACAGGGGCCACAGCACGTGTCAAGGTGTAATAAGCTCAACAGTGGGCGTCCCAATATGGTCTCCTCCTTCGAAACCCAACGCCAACCTGCTCCGATTTCCCACCAAGCACGCATTTGATCCACTACCGTTGCAACGTAGTATTTCTTAACATCTGGGGCACCCGCACCCCCCCTGGACCAGGGCCTGGGCATGGTGTGGAAGCGAACTCTCAAACGCCTTCCCTTCCATATAAAGTCAGAGAGCAACTTTTGTAGTTTGGTTAAGTATGAGTCAGGGAGGGGAATTAATGCAGTCCAAAAGAGATACAAAATGATGGGGAAGACCATCATTTTTACAATGGTCATCCTGCTCGTCCAGGAGATCTTGGGCTTCATAAATTTGGATAGCAGCGAAGTAACTTTAGCAAGCAGAGGGATATAATTTACAGAAAACAGATCTGAACTACAGATCGTCAGGGAGATGCCCAAGTACGTGACACTTCTGTGGTTCGAGTTAAATGGGAAACGTCTAATTAATTCTGCGCTTAGAGAAGGGAAAATACCTATGGTGAGTACTTGCAACTTAGAAGGGTTCATTTTATATTAACCGTCCGCAGTGAGGATATAGGTTGGGATACAGATAAGATAACATCATCCGCATACAGCCCAATTTTGTGTTGAGAATGCCCCACTGGGATACCAACAATATCTTGGTTAAGTCTTATAGATTCTGCCATGGGTTCCATAACCATGGCAAAATACAAAACATTTATACTCATATTATCTCACCTCTTTTGGGCCTACAGCAAGCTCTCTCAGTCTCCTTGGTGACTTCCTGTGCCTGGGGTCACCACCATGACCCAATCACAGGCCTCAGTGGTGATCTTGGCTGCATCACATCACCAGGAGGGATGGCCCAAAAGAGGTTAGGGAAGGGGAGTATAAATGTTTTTATTTTTTTTACACCTCCCCTGGGCCGCCTCCTATTATATTCTGGAGTCTGAAGAAACCCCAGAGTATAATAATTTACTGCAATGCATGTCGCGGCGGGCAGTTTAGTTAATCTGAGATGAATCCCCAATTGTTCAGTTTCGTTAAAAAAAAAAAAAAAAAGAAAAATGTGAGATATTTAGGTCGAACCAGGGTTGTGACAAAGTGGTTCGCCCGGCTCTACATGTAACTCATTTGTCTAAAAGGATTCTGCTTAGAATTATTATGCAATGTAGGTTGTAATTTGTGTTCAAAAAACATAGATGAAATCTACCATACTGTTGCTAGGTATCTCCATAAGAATGCACTAATATATTATTATAAGTGAGTGTCAAAAATATTATTAAAAAGGGGTTGTCTGACTTTTTTTAAAGATATGTATGTAATGCAATTAGGAGCAATAAAATAAACAGATGACATCATATTTGCATTAGGTGAACATTGCAGCCAATCACAGGCCTAAGAAGTGACCTCTTTACAAACAGCATGTCACTGCTGAATCCAGTCAATCACATACTCTTTTAGGAAAACAAACAAAACAACAATCATATAATAACAATAGTCGAATTAATCTATACAAGAATAAACTGAGTATAGAGTAAAATAGAGAACAGTAGCCTAAGCATACTTTCTGAGAATAATTCAAAGGTGTTCTAGTTAAAACAAAACTTTTATGAACAAAAAGTTTCCCATCTTAAAACTTATATTTTGCTCCCATGTTTGCTACTTTAGTTTACATGTCTTGTGGAACATTTGGAAAATATAACTTCTTCCCTGCAAATTTTAAGTGACATTTCAAAACATAACAATTACAATGTTTCAGAGAAACCAAATATTTTGGTTTTTAAACTATATCTCTATGGGACAATCACAATCACAAGCATGTGTTCATCTCTGACTAAGGGTGGGTTCACACCTGCGCTTGGTGTCCGTCCGTCGCCAATCCAGTGAAAATCTCGGCGAACTGGATTGGCGTCGGATACAGACCGGTCAGCGGCGCATTGGTTAAAAACCCATTCATTTGAATGGGTTTTTAAAGCAGTGCGCGGGTGTGCGCTTACACCCTCTGCGCTGTGAATCCTTTTTTTTCGTCGGAAACAAAGTCGGACATGCAGGACTTTGTGTCCGACGAAAAAAAAAGGTATGTAAAACCTCATGTGCCTGAGGACATGAAAGGTCCTCTTTAACATTAGAGGGGTTTTCCGAGCAAAAAAATATTTTTTTAAAAAAGGTCTGTTAGTGCTATTAATGGGTTAATAAGTGCACCCAAATACCTTTAGCAGTGTTTTGAGTGAATTCTGGGTTTCCCTGGGAGCTCCTGGTATCCTCTGCATTTGTTTACATTGTGTAGCTTCCTCTGTTTTTATCCTACAACTACCATGATGCATTGCATGAGCTGACTCACACTACCTCTCTCTCTCACCCCCTCCCTGTCTCCCTAGCTATTCCGCCCACTACTAGTCCTCCCCGACCTCCCACGCCTGCGCAATAGAGATGGAGTGCCGGCTACAGTGCAATGCCGGGACTTCAGCTCTATTGCGCAAGTGCTGACAGACACCAAAGAAGAGGAGGAGCCATCCCCACAAAAGGAAGTCATCCCCTTGCCAAGAACATCTGGACAGGAAGACAGGTAAGTATGATAGGGTGAGGGGGGTAGTATTGGTGACATTACGATTCCGGAAATGGAATGTCACAGGATAATCAGAAAATGTGCCTGGGGGGGGTTCACATGACCAGCCCAGTGATACTGGTAAATATACAGTTTTGCTAAACTAAGTAATTTAGAAAGTATGCAGGGGGAGGGTGTTTAGGTTACAGTATAAATTTCATTTTATCCCAGATAACCCTTTTAAGTGACAATTATACGTACTTAGTGTGTACATTGCTGAGTGCATCTCTGTATAACTTTTTAATGTACATTGTGATGATAATAAATGATAGCAGTACTACAACTTATATATTGTAGCTGCTATATGTATATATTTTTTTTTTCTTAGGGGTTAATCATATTGTGTTGAGGGGTATATAGTGGGGTACTGTTACTTGTATAATCATATAAATTGCTTCATTTTTTGTTAAGGGGTAAGTCTCAAGTGTGCTGCACAGGTAATTAGCTGAGGTGGGTTACCTAATTAAGAGGGTATAAATTATTGCTGTTTGGTGTGTGGTAGTCCTTTGCCGCAAGAGGAATCATTTGCAGCATTCAGTACATCAGAGAGCAGCTTTAAAAGCTAACAGATAAAGCAAGTGTCTGAGCTTGCAAGCGTGTATTGATTCTAAGTGTGTTTTGTTTTAAGTGTTAAGGCTATCTGCCATATTTTGGATATAACTGATAAAAGTGTTCTGTTTAAGGATTTTGTATGTGAAGCACTTTCTCTAGTCTTAGGTAACAGCGCATTTATGTTTAATGGTGCTTGGTATGTACAGAAGACTGGAACTGCCATAGGCACGCCGGTTTCTTGCACATATGGTATGCAAACTTATTTTTGGCATTCTTGGAGGAATTTTTTGTGTTTCACATGAATAATCCATTTAAAACTGCCGTTTCCCAAACAGTTTGTGTCTTTGGCATGCTGCTGTATATCGTTTATCCTGTGATGAGCTACTAATAAAGAAAAAGAAGGTTTTAGAAAATCGTGAGTACCGCTTCGCTTTTTTCTATTTTTTATACGTTTTGTTTTAAGTGTGACTTAAGATTAAGTGACTTTAGAAAATAAAAAATTTTAGCCTATACATTTTTATCTGAACTATGCTTATTTTACTTGCATTTTTTGTTTTTTTTTGTGTTATAATCCCCATTAGGTAAGATGTGATCAATGCTTAGCAATGCGCTCCAGTGTACATCTTGCATCATATATGCTCTGCTTGAGCAGCCATTTGAGGGGGAGTACTGCTACACAAGATGTATGCACATTGTGCATTTAGAAGCCCAGATAATGGATCTAAATAAGCAAATTGCAAGACTGGGATCCATTGACAACTTGGAAAGGAGTTTGTTGCTCACAGAGCAGGAAACCACTGGGGTAAGTGCTGAGGGGGATGGTTGTAACGTCTCTGCCGGTTCGGGTCTCTGCACCATCCTCCGCTCGCACGCTGCGGAGAAGGAGGCATGTTCTGTTTGATTCCTTGCGTAGGATTCTTGTTGCTTAGTCTGAACACTGTCCTAATACCTCCTGTCTGTAATTGAATTTCAGCCACACCCGTCTCCTGCATCTTTCTTTCTCTCTGCTCCTCTAATAGTTAATCTCAGCCTTGCCTGTGTGATTGACCGTCATTCTACCAATCCAGTCTGGGGCAGGTCCTGACTTTCTATAAACAGGTTGTCAGCCCTCACATGCTCGCTGGCTATTGATTCTGTCTTGTGACTTTGTCCCTGCTAGCTCCTATTCTGCTATTTCCTGTATTCCTATTCCTGACCTCTGGTTTTGTCTCTGACTATTCTCTTGGATTTTGATTCTGTACTGCATTGCTCGACTGTTGCAGACCCCTTGGCTAGATGACCTCCCTTTTTGTTCTTGTTTGTCCTGTCTGTGTTGTCACTTATTCAGAGTAGGGACCGGCTCCAAGTTATTCCTGTCATTAGGACAGTGAGACAAGTAGGCAGGGACAGGGTCTGGGTCAACTTTAGGGCTCACTGTCTCTGTATTGCCTTCCTCTCAGGTTTCTGCAGCAGCACTGGGGAATTGCTCAACTGGCAATTCCCTTACAATGGTAGCATGGAGGTGCAGGAACAGGTGGCAGCTAGCCGAACAGTGTGTTGCCATCCCGGTGCTCGTGTTCTACACATTGCGGATCAGGTTGATAGATTAGTGGGTAGGGGGTGGTGTGGATCCAGCGGTCATGGTGCATACCAGCAGAAATGGAGAGCATATGGTACCAACCAATTAACAGCTTCTCCTCAATGCGACTTAGAAGAGTTATAGGTTTCCCAACAAGACCATAAAACAGTGAAACGTTCAACTTTATTATTCACCGATGCGGTCAGTGATTCCATTTTCTGAACTTACTTAATCCTCCCAGGGTGGGAGATTGAGTAGAAGAGTCAAGATATCCAGGGGAATGGAAGTGTCCAAGACCTGAGGTATCAGGGCCTAAGTCTCAATCCAGAATGGACAAATAATTGGGCAATCCCAGAAAATGGAGTGGTATATCCAAAACTCCAGTGGTATATTCAACACTGGTCAGACATGATGGGGTACATACAGGGCAAGACCACTGAAGTATAATACCAGTATATCAAAAATCTGTACTGATTTTCCTTGTAGCACACAAGGAGGACTTAGCCACCTTTGTTCAGCTAATTTGTCACTTGGGGAGCGGGGAGCTCCTGCCCCAAATAAGTGTGCCGCTTATCTATGTAAGAGTGACACGGCTATTTCTCTGGGAAAGGATTAGTAAGGAAACTACAAATTTCAGTAATAAGACCTTGGGTGTAGTCCTGCCGGCAAAGTGCTTTGAAGCACATAGGCTTGGAAAAACTCGGGTGGGGGTAGATTGCCTGTTTAGCTCGTCTAATCTATTGGTGGGCTGTGGTAGGGAGGTTAAATTTGGATTGGAGGGACTGAAAGGAGAATTATGGTCCTTGTGAATGGGTCAACAATATTGGCAAAACAAAAGAATCCTGCATTAACAGCTAGTGGGCAAGGACAGGGTAACAAGGAGGACATGGCTGACTTCAGGGAGGTCAGGGGATATAGCTTATTGGAGAGTTGCCAGATTGTTCTTATGCAGGTCATTGGCCCCAATAAAGGGGTTGGTAGCGTTACCACTGAGGCTAAGTTCACATCTGCGCATGGGAGAGCCAGACCACTAAAACAGTGGTTACCCGTAGACACTGATGCACCCCATAGACTATAATGGAGTCCACCTGGTGTTGGCTAAATCACTCATTGGATCTCAATGAAAAAGATTCAAGTTGAAAATCTTTACTGATATTTTGTTCCCAACAAATTACACAATTTATACAGTAAGAGCCAATCAATTTGCACAGGTCCCACTAAGGGATATCATGCCTGCACATCAGTAATCCACTGGAGGACATTGTGTAGGGCTCTGACAGTGTTCCTTCTGTTTTCCTTGCACAAAGGAGCAGCTACTGATTCTGCTGTTGGGCTCCATTCCTTCTATGGCCCTTTCCAGTACTCCTCATGTAATGGCCTGGGTTCTGGTATCGTCCCCATGCTCTTGACACTGCACTGGGAGACATATCAAACCTTCTTGCAATGGCACGCATGGATGTGCCACCCTGAAGAAACTGAACTACCTATGTAACCTGTTGGACTAAAGATACTGCTTTATGCTACTAGTAGTGACAAGGACACTATGGCAAAATGCAGAGGTAGAGAAAAATCAGACATGAAGGATAAGAGAAACTGTATGTGGTCACCATCTGCAAAGCCATTCCTTTCTTGAGGATTGTCTTCCTGATGCCTCTCCAGTGCACCTGTTTGTCACTTTCCTTTAGACAAAACCATAGATTTACAATCAGTTATGCTTCCCGAGAGTGCACTTTCACAACAGGGCACATTTATTAAGCTACTTGTGACTTTTTTGGTGTAAATTGCGCCTTTTTGTGGTCTTTTTCTGCTCTACGCTTTATAAAGCACTTATGCTTTTTTTTTCCATGTTTTGCTGCCCTCACCACTTTTTTGCTGAGAAAAGGTCCTAACTGGAGATCCTTTTCATTCTATATTTATGACCTGCGCCTTTTTAAAAGGAGTGGGGGGGGGGGGGGGGGAGGCTCAAATGCACTCCAGTACATGGGCAGGGTAAAAAAGCCTGTCAGGTCAGACTCCATGAAAAAGCGACAATTGCGCAATTTTTTTTTAGCAAAAAAAGGGCCAATTGCACCTTTTTGAAACAAAGGTGCATCTAAACTAATATGTGCACATTTAATAAGGAGGAGCGCTAACACCATAAATAGGCACCACAGTAAAACTGGTCTAAAAAAAGCGAACTTACAGTAAATAGGGCCTAAAAAGGAGCCGATGATATATAACTACCATTGTGTTTTTGAAAAAATATGTATTTTTCTATAGACCTTGGCCTTGTTACATGTGTGACCTTATAAAAAACACATGGGTTTTCACATGGCACATGGAAGGAGTGTCACTGGGCTTTTGGAGGGCATATTTTGCTGGAATTGCTTTTAGAAGTGTGGAGGATGACTCAGCTATTGTATCCTCCATTTTGGATTCCAGGGCCATGTGGGACCATGCCTGTAGCCATTTTACATTCCTTTGTTTAGAGAGCTCATTCCCCACCAGATGGCTTAAAGGGATGCGGCCCCTCTTTTGTCTCTTATCCAATAGCCATGTGCCAGAACTATTTTACAACTTTGCCACCAATCATGTTATGCCAATTACAGTAACCCGACCTGTTCTTTGTCTACAATGTATTTAAGAATACCTTTTTCCCTCCATTAAAGCAGAACCCACTATATACACAATAGCTGTGCATATGTGTGTGTCTCTGAGCTAGCTCATACATCAACTTTATGAATTTGGACTTCAATATGGCAATACTTAGAGCGGCTTGCGCTCACAGGAGCCATGATGCATTGCCAAGCCAATGAACTACCCCAAACACATTAATATTATCTACCATATCTCTGCTTTTAAGTCATTCAATTTATTTTGGACGTTAGAAGGTTTACAATTCTAACAGCAATTTTCCAGATTTACAGGAAAAGTTCCCCCATAAACCATGCCATTCACAAACCTACACCCTTTAAATAATTCAAATTTTGGAAGTTTGTTAACCCTTTAAGCATTTCACAGGAATTAAAATAATATGGAGGTGAAATTTCGAGGGGATGAGAGCCTCTATGACAGCCACTAACTCCCTATAGTACAATGCTCCTTGAGCTTTGGCGTCTTGGTGACAATTACAATTGTCATTGTGTACAGAGCATGTCCTAATGTGACATGACACCTTATTGGACACCGTGTACTCCTGAAGTATACTCTACCTGAGGTGACCTGTAGCCTCACACTTCAAGGTGAACTACACCATTATAGAGGTTAACAACACGTGTAATGAGGCCCTACTACCTTGTGGTATATTCTTTATAGCAGAGCGACCTATGGGCCCTGTAGCAACAGCACTACCTACAGCTACGCCCCAGGAATATGGCCCCCAATAAATTCAGTACTATTATAAGCGGCTATATTCCGCTGCTGAGCGTCTGACTCCCGGCACTATAAACACTACAGGCTCCACCTCCCTCTCTCCACGAATGACGTCACGGTCCGACTAACATCCCGCCTCGTCCGCTCCGCCTCTATCCCCAGTTCCCCTGTGTGTCTCTCCCAAACACCGCGAGACTTGGCCTCACACTCGCGATGCTAGAGCCGCCGCCGGAAACAAGCAGCCTGAGCGATGCTGAGTCGTCAACAACAACAACAATAACAAGGGGATCTTCCTGAGTGGCGGCCACACTGTGCCCGGGTATGAGGGGTGACGGCTGGGGGGTGGGCTGGAGAGGCGTTAGAGAGCCCCCATGGAAGGAGCCCCTTTGTTGTGGTGTTCATGTAGATGAAGCAGCCAGCTGACAACTCCTCCCCCGGCCTGACTCTCAGGCCCATGTCAGATGCTTTCCATTAATCCGCCCTCAGCTGTAAACATGTCTGGGTGACCTGTGTCCTGTGTACACACGGGGGGATCGTCACCCCCAGCACAGAGACAGCTCCACCTGTGACTGAGCCCCTGTGTAGCACCTGTCACTGCATTGTGCCCCTGATCTCTCACTATGTGTATGTACACACACAAATACAGGTACATGCGTTATTATGGGGCCCCCCATGTGGGCATGCTGTGTGCCTATGGGCACTGATGTTCTCCTGGTTAGTGGCAGTCCCATGGCAGTAGTGATGTCTTTGTGTCTGGTGTCTTGTAACATATGGGAAGCATTCTCACCTGTTAGAGCAAACCCCCCCCAAATAACAAACCCCCTCCTTACCATATGCTTCCTTTACTCATTTACCAATCTGTTCGGTCCCCTTGACACTGTCTGTAAAATTCTACATGATGGTGATGTCACCATGAGGGGAGGTTTCACCTCCTGCCTTTGTTTTCCATCCCCCATGGTTTAAAATGAGACATCATTCTTTTTATTTTTTTTATTGCATACAGAATTGTGTTGTTTTAACCATATTCTTCTATCCGCTACCAGATAATATTGCGTCTGCAATGGTGATGTCATGTTCCATGCTCACATGGCGGTCCAACAGTAAAAAATGGTGGGCAGCACAGGCCTCAGAGAATATTGCCAGGATACAAGATCGCACAGTCCAGATTCTATCCTGGACTCCCCATCTTCCAAAAAATAGTTCCTGTATCATCCAGTGGTGTATTCTTTTAGAGGCAATAATGCATAGATGCCATATATTGACCCACACGTGGGACTTTATTAAGTATCTCTGTGAGACTCCATATGTGGTGTTTATGTATGTTTAGGGGTCGTTCACACAGCAGAAATTCCTCTCCACTTTCTGATCCTTGGCTTTCCGCTTCAGTTTTTACACACTGGTTGGCCGCGGATGAATGGGGCAAATCAGTGGAGTGTCTCGTGCTGCGGATTCTGTGGCAAGATACAATAGGAGGCAGAATCTACCTCTAATCAGCTCCAAATTCCTCTGTGGGAATTTGCCCTTATGTTGTATGTTTATGATGTGTTTATCTGATTTGTAGAGTGGAATATGTTGGTGCTATATAAATAGAAACTACACTATATTGTGCCATAAAAGATATGACATTGGATGTTGGCAAAACTTGCTTAATTTGGATATCCTTGTGACAAAATCACATGATTGGGGTGACTACACATACAGCACAAAAAACAATAAGGTTGTGGATAAAGGGGTTGGCAAGGAATTAAATAAATAATGATCGGTCAGGGGCTAGCAGCTGTCCAGGTCCGCTACCAAGGCCATACTATACACAGCACAGAGCCAGAAGCCGTTGGATCTATGCCCTGTATAGAGTCTGGGTGCTGTCCTGTCACTGCAGCTTAGCCTTACTTTGACTTCAGTGGTGGCTGAGCTACAATATCTGCACCCGGCCACTATTCGGGGACCATAGGCAACTGCCTCTGTATAATACAGTAATCAGAAGCGGCCAGGAACAGCTGATACGTGCAACGGCCACTTGACGCCTCCTACCACAATCTGATATTTCTGGCTTTAGCTTAAGCTTAGGCCGTAAATAAAAAAATATATATATATATATTCTGGACAACCCCTTTAACACTTTATGAAAAAAAATGTATTTACTGAACAAAAGGGGATCGAAAACGTAACTTTTAGATCCCCATTTGTTCAGTGCATAGTAGTTTAGAGAAGATAAGAGATTGGATATCAGTTACCAGGGCCTCAAATCTGTGAATAATATTTATACAGTATTGCTATGTCCAGGACAACCTTTTACATAAAATGACTCCTACCTACTATTCTCAGTCCCATGTTGTACATTCATGGATATTCTCAGGACAAATAGCTTAGAGCAATGGCATCACCTGCATCATCATGTCATGAATATATAGTGTGTACAGTATGGTGCTATATGATCCTACTCCATGGGAGGAGGAAATAAGTAACAGTGATTTCACTTGTCTCCAAAGTGCCAGGATGACTTCTTGTGGCACTGCCAAGTAAACACACATTAAAAATGATTCAGATTGAATTCTGAAGAACTCCATCATATTAAAATGTATGTCAGGTTTTCTACATTACACTAGGCTTGTGAGTCCTGTCCACAAAGGATGGCTGACAGCTGTATATATAGAGAAAATCATGTGTGATCCAGCTTTTTACACAAAAATACAGAATATAATCATGTAAATTATATATATCTATAATACTATATGCGCCTAAAATTGTCTTCCCCCTCAGTCCCATGCTGCTCTCAAAGGGAATGTATCACCAATTCTTTATTTATTCGCTCCATACTAGATGCAATATATAACTTTTTCTAATCTGTCTTTGTTTTTTTTGTTTTTTTTTATTATTCTGTCTTCTGTACATGATTATGGGGGCGGCCATCTTGCCTGAGCTTCTTCTCTGCTCTGTTAACAACAATTAGTTATATGCTTTCTCATGGCCATAGTCAGCAAAAGACTGGAGCCAGTGCTATGGAAGAGTTTTCTAGATATGCTGTGTAGGTGGGGCAGATAAGCCGTGATATAATTTGTTGTCAGCAGTGGCTGTAAGAATGCAATGATGGGTCAGTGGTCTTATCTGTAGAGGTGTTATTTTCTATTTTAATCCTGTCTGTGATGTAAATGAGGTGGCTCCTGCAAAGAAAACCACTACAGAATTGGCAACTGTTAGTCTATTATTAGGCTTGTTAGTGGTCGAGTCACAAGTACAGGATTTAGTGTCTTTTTTTTAAATTATAGTCAATGACATTGGAAAAAAAATAAAAAATTCTTTAAAAATGTTTTATAAAATAGGTCATTTTTTGGTGACAAATTCCATTTAAATAGCGTAATATAGAAGACCTATCAACTCTACATTGAATCATAACATGGGATAAGTGTCTGATGGCTGGGGGCCCGATCGCCGTGTCTTCCAGTTATGAGGAGGACAGGAGACTGAAAATCCCCCTAAGGTCTCCTTGTGAATGGAGCGCCTATGAGCTTACATGACCGGTGTCCATTCGCTTCTGTGGGGTTGCAGCCGCATTATAGGCAGCCCCATAGGAGTGAATGGAGCATTGGTCACGCAAGTGCACTGGTGCTCCATTCACAGCCTTGGGTGGAGTTTCATTCCCCCAACCTCCTGGTCACTGGGGGACCCAGCGATAGGGCACGTATCTTCTGTCCTGTGCAAAGAGAAGTAATGTCCATAACAGGACAACTCCTTAAGGAATGAAGAGGGCCATGAGCATGCATATTCACCTTGCCATTCTTCCTCTGCCTGGTCAACCCGACAGCTACACTATCAGGCAAGTCGAGGATATGCCATAAATTTCTGAGTAAATACTAAATGTATCAGCCCCAGTTACAGGAAAAACCAGCTAAATGTTAAAATGCTCCCAAAAGGTCTATTGCAACCTAATGTGGGGCATAAAGTAAACAAAATAATAAGACAAAAAATGAAATTTAAAGTAAAAAAATAAAAAACACTACCATGACCACATCACAGGTTCTAGCCCCAACACTGGTGACCACTCTACATAACAATTACCTTAACAGAGAGGTAAAACTATTTTAAAAAGCTTTAGTAGCAAAGACAGGACAAGTTTCCCCTCCTTTTGTATAAAAATTTTTTTCAGATATCGAAAAAAAAAAAAAATGCAAAAATAAAAATAAAGCCCTGTGTGTGTCACCAAAAAAGAAAAATGTTTTGAATAATCCAAGCTAAGAAAAATGTTATAGCCCTCAAAAACGCATGTACGAAATAACCTAAAAACATGTCTGGTCTTGAACCAGGGAAAGTGGCCTGATCCTGAAGTGGTTAAAGGGAATGAGTTTTTAAAACCAGGTTTTTATGTGAAACAATTTTAAGAATTTTTTTATGTTGCTGTATTAAATAAAGTACTATATTCTGCAATATTCACTTTGGCCACTAAACGTGACATTTGCCAATACTGTAGGTGTTTTCATTGCAGAAGTTTACATGACAAACAAGATAGACAGGATCACAATAGGAGATCACAGCTCTAGAGATAACACCCATAGTGACCTATCATTACATCCACTACTGACAATAGATTCTGTCACAGCTTACCTATTCTCTGCCTGCACAGAGCATACCTAGAATACTCTCCCATAGACCTCAGTGAGTCGGCTCTAGTCTATTGCTGCCCATGGGCATGACTGTGCTATAAAGCATATGACTAAATGATGTTACAGAGCAGAGAAGAAGCTGAGGCAAGATGGCAGCCCCAGAATCATATACGGAAAATAGAGTAAAAAGAATTTACAAACTAAAAATAAGATAAAAAATTGTAGATACACTCCTTTTAAGTGACTAACCTCTGAGGCACTGTCATGTGATCACATAGTCAGTTCTTGTTTGTGAGGGTGTATATGGAGAATATGTCCTATGTGGTAGCACAGCCTTTCTAATTTATGTGGCTTGGAGTACAATAATATCCTTGTCTACAGAAATGTCAGATAACTTGCATGTCATCTAGATGTGTCGTGTTAATCTGACAGTACTTCTCCATATAATATTATCTTCCGTCCGTCTGCTGGTTAGCTCAATGGCTGTTCTGTTCTATAGTCCTGGAGGTAATATGGCGGGATTATGTTTTTAATGGAGAAGTTGTGATGTTGATGGTGATGGATTCGAGGGTGATCTAGTTATTTTAGTTTGATCTATAACCCTGGTAAATAGCACATGTTCACGCTGTGTTTTCTCACAGTAAAATCCACATTGGCAGAGGACGGGTGGTGTTTGTCCCATGTTCTCTCTCCAAGTATTAATTGCCATGAACAAAAGCTACGTGCTAAATCACGATTCCTGGATCATTTCACTATAATCTATCAGTTATAGAATAAGAACATTTCTGAGTGTCTGTACATCACAGGGTCAGAGATGGTGTGTTATTACTGTGCTAAACTAAGCACGGAAGACATCCAAGTCTTTCCTGTCCTAGAGATATTTAGGACTTCAAAAATGCAGACCCAGAGATATGTTTTGAGGAGAAAAAACACATAAATGACACAAATCAAAATGCCGTGTATGTGGATTTTTCAGTAATTTGCTACAGGCTTTAAAATAACATCTAGCTGCCACAATTTTACCAAAAACACCACAACAGATCCATGCAAGGGAGGATGAGCGCTGGTTTACGACCTAAACTTGTAGATTGGCGCTTGTTTGCATTAGCCTTTTACGCAGATTGATGCAAATTACATAGAGGAGGAAAGAACACCAAAGTGATCTCCCATCCTGTTTACACAGGACAACGTGCAGCTGACAAACAGTGATTTCTAGGTGCCACATAAAGGTTGGAACCAGCCCTGGCACACTGACCTGACTAAAACACTGAGACTTGCCTCACAAGTTGCAGAATGCCTCTGGAAGAAAAGCTACTCCCAGGAGGACTTCATCAGGTATAAAGAGGCAGTTCTCACATTCAAGAACGCACTCACCTCTGCAAAGCAGGTCTACTTCACCACACTAATATCTGTCCTATCCCGCAACCCCAAACAGCTATTCACTACCTTCAGCTCCCTTCTCCATCCTCCTGTGCCCCCTCCGACATCACTTATCACAGCCGATGACTTTGCCTCTTATCAGAGACAGTCTCACCCTACACCCCCGACAACCACTCTATCCAACTGCTCGGTGCTCTTCATCTTTAACCTGTTTCTCCACCATCACTGATGAAAAGCTCTCCACTCTAATCTCTAAATACCACCTCTCCTCCTGTGCACTCGACCCAATCCAGTCACATCTCATCCCCAAACTCTCTGAAGACATTACTCCTGCCCTAACCCATCTCTTCAACCTATCCCTAACCAATAGATCCTTCCCTTCCGCCTTCAAACATGCTACCGTCACACCTATACTTAAGAAACCCTCCCTGGACCCGTCCTCTCCAGCCAACTATCGCCCCATCTCACTGCTCCCATACGCCTCAAAATTGCTGGAGCAACACGTCCACTCCGAACTGTCCTCCTATCTCTCATCCAATATGCTCTTTGACAGACTACAGTCAGGCTTCAGACCCCATCACTCCACAGAAACTACCCTAACCAAGGTCACTAATGACCTTCTAACTGCCAAAGCCAAGCGTCACTACTCTGTCCTCCTCCTCCTCGACCTCTCCTCTACCTTTGACACAGTCGACCATTCCCTCCTGCTAGAAACGCTCTCATCCCTTGTCATCTCAGACCTGGCCCTTTCCTGGATCTCCTCATACCTCACCAACCACACATTCAGCATCTCCCACTCACACACCATCTCCCCGCCACGCCCTCTTTCTGTAGGTGTCCCCCAAGGCTCCGTCCTAGGACCCCTCCTGTTTTCCATCTATACCATCGGCCTTGGCCAACTCATAGAATCTCATGGTTTCCATTACCATTACCATTGCTATGCTGACGACACCCAAATATATCTCTCTGGACCAGACATTACCTCTCTGTTGTCCAGAGTCCCAGAATGTCTAGCAGCCGTAGCCTCCTTTCTCTCCTCCCGCTTTCTCAAACTCAACATGGAGAAAACGGAATTCATAATCTTCACCCCTCCTCGCATGGCCCCCCTACCTGACCCATCTATCAAAATTAATGGAACCACACTCACCCCAGTCCCACAAGCCCGCTGCCTTGGGATAACCTTACACTCTCACCTATCCTTCAAGCCACATATTCAAACCCTCAACACCTCCTGCCGCCTCCAACTCAAGAACATCCATCGAATCCGCTCCTTCCTCACCCCTGAAACTACAAAGATGCTAGTCCACACCCTCATAATCTCCCGCCTAGACGACTGTAACACCCTTCTCCATGGCCTCCCAGCAAACACTCTCGCCCCCCTCCAGTCCACCTTAAACTGTGCTGGTCGCTTAATACACCTCTCCCCCCGTTCTTCATCGGCCGCCCCCCTCTGCCAATCCCTTCACTGGCTACTCAACGCCCAGCGAATAGAATTCAAATTACACTGACATACAAAGCCATCCACAACTTGTCCCCTCCATATATCTCCGACCTAATCTCCCGCTACCTGTCCGCACGTAACCTCCGATCCTCCAAAGACCTCCTACTCCGCTCTGCTCTTATCTGCTCTTCACATAACCATCTCCAAGACTTCTCCCGTGCATCCCCCATACTCTGGAACTCACTACCAAGACACATAAGACTGACCCCCACAATCACAAGCTTCAAGAAGGCCCTGAAGACTCACCTATTCAGGAAGGCCTACAACCTCCAATAACACTACTGTCACCACACCACCACCTGTACAGCCTCTACCCCCACCTTCTGTCTCTATCCCTCTTCCCTCATAGATTGTAAGCCCTTGCAGGCAGGGCCCTCTATCCCATTGTACCATTTGGTCACTGTTAGTATTATCTGTTTTATATATCTTATGTACTGTATGTAAATCCTCAAATGTGAAGCACCATGGAATTAATGGTGCTATATAAATAAACAATAATAATAACCAGCCAAAAACCAAGTGTTTGCTCATGTGTCGAGTGATCTCTAGAACTTTTATCCAGAATGAGTGTTGCTACAAACATTCATTCCAGATAGTTTCAAAGGGGGGTTCCTCTCCCTTCTGCTCCGCTGTCACAGAGCTGGATAGAACATGCTCCATCTTCTACAGATTGGAGCCCCCCCTCGGACCATACTCTCGGTTGTGTGAATGGGGCCTTAGGCTGCATTGATAAAATAGCTGAGCAGACAGCCAAAGCTATTTTTGCAAGTCCTGGAGTGAATGGAGTGACCCTTACATGTGCGTCTTTCTCTCCATTCACTGCAGTTGCCAATAGTGTCTTGTTCTTCAATAGTTGCGGCAGTGGTGGAGCCCCCATCTGTCAGGCATCTATGGCATATCCTACGGGTGTAGCCAAGATGGGACTACCCCTTTAATCTATGTATAAAGTATCTATGCCAAGGGTGGCAACATTCGGCACTCCAGCTGTTGTCAAACTGCAACTCCCAGCATGCATACTTGCTCTGCTGTTCTTTGAACTCCCATGGAATTGAATGGAGCATGTTGGGAGTTGTAGTTTCACAGCAGCTGGAATGCTGAAGGTTGCCTACCCCTGGTCTATGCAATAGTTTTATTATAAAATTCATGAGTAAAAAATTATTTTGTAACCTTTTTAATCCACAGCATTTCTTGCATCTTTAGCAGTTATACAATGCTTGCTAATGTGACTTGCTTTTTGGAAAGTGCAGCATTTACATCAGACACTTTATTAAATCTAATGTAGACAAGCCCTCCCATAATACAAGGCAGCATAGAGCTTTAAATGATCTGAACTCAGCTATGTCTCCAGGGGTATGTCTGTCAGTAGTAGACTCTGCTTCTAATAACAACCAGCAAAAATCTGGATGCCACTCTGGGCCATAATGCATTCTGTAAGTCAGGGCCAGAACAAGATAGATTGTGTGTTTTAGTCACTAAAGTCCCTGCATCAAGTGCAAGTGATGGACTGCTGAATGATATCTCCCTGAATTCCTCATAGGTAGGCAGTTATCACATGGCCTATTTTGTATATGGGGAAAGGTAGCGCCTTGATCTACCAAGTGTTTAGCTAAATAGTTAAAATTAATCAGAAGCGCTACAAAAAGTTGCAGTGTAGCCCAGGCCTAATACAGAAGAGAATCTACGCCTGCTGAGATATTAGTTTGGGGCACATGGACAGTCCAGGATTAAAAACTTACATGTAGTCAGGAGGGGAGGGCTATATAATAAATCTGCACTTATACTTACCTGTATCCTCCCTTCCATTCCTGCGCTGGGCAAGCAGTCAGCTCCTCTAGTCTGTTTATGTACATTGCGGGGAGGTGGAAAATGAAGAGACTTCTAAGGCTGATGTCTGCCTCAAATTTGATGCTGGTTCCAATGTGATAACCTCCTCAAATCTACCTCTCATTGTTTTTAATGAGACAATGACCGAAACTTCTTATTTCAGAAAAATCAAGCATTCTGTCCTACCTTGCTTAAAATATTTACTTTTTATTTTGGGATTCGCCTTGAAAGTCCTCTTTTCTTATGAGTACATTGTATAGACTTTTATGTAATATTCTTAAATTCCAGAATATTTCCATGACTGCTTCATAAGTCCTGTTACTCAAACCTGTCAATTTCAAGGGCTTTGGTAGACCATTATAAATAAATAAATATATCAGTTCTCCGTGGCTCTCTGGATGGAAGATGTGGCGGGAGATAAGGATTGGGCTCAACTCAAACCTTTTTTTTATGGGGAAATAAAGCACTGTCTGTGCGCGGTTTTCTCTCGCTCTAATTCTGTACACATGTGCTCCTTGGCCAAGATGAGGGTTCAGGTGTATAGCGGTGTCAGGCAACTTAGTTGTCAGACTTTTTTTTCGTCGGACACAAAGTCCTGCATGTCCGACTTTGTTTCCGACGAAAAAACTGGATTTGCGGCGCAGAGGGTGCAATCGGACACCCGTGCATTGCTTTAAAAACCCATTCAAATGAATGGGTTTTTAAGCAATGCATTGCTAACCTGTCGCTATCTGGTGCCAATCCAGTTTCCCGAGATTTTCACTCGGATTGGCAGCGGACGGACTCAAGCGCAAGTGTGAACCCACCCTAACCTGTCGGTCTCCTGCTGTTGTGAGACATGCAGCTTCTAATGTTTCCATTTTTTGTTTTCTTCACAGTTTCTAAATGAGCACAACAAAGAGTAAAGAAGGGAGCAGAGGAACATAGAGCAGTCATCATGAAGCTGTATGTGTTTCTGGTGAACACAGGAATCACCCTCACATTTGACACCGAACTTGCAGTTCAAACGTAAGAACAAATTTAAAGAGTGAATTTTTATAGGGTTGGTAATGTGTTACACTGCTTTTCCCTAGTAGGTGTGAAACTCTCTGGATGATATATATCTATATCAACTTGGGGTGCGTACTCCATAATTCCCAGGCACTGTCTTTGAAAAATCTCCCCATTTGTGTAGTTCCACACTTCATATGTATATTTTTAATCATTCAGTTTCAGCTATAGAGCTTGTGTGTTGTGTAATGAAACATGTTTTTTCATATATTTTAGTTATCTATCCCTCATGGTTTGTTTCAAGGGGTTTTCCAGGGCTTTAAAATTGATGACCTGTTCTTAGGATAGGTCATCAGATGAAGATCCATGGGGGTCTGACACTCAGGACCCACGTGGATCAGGTTCTCTCAGTGCATGTGACATCAAGCTCATCGGTCACATGGCCTGATCACAGCTCAGTCCTTTTCATGTGAGTGGGATGATCTGCGATACCAGACACAACGGCTGGCATCAAATGTACAGTGCTGTGCTTGGTAAGTATGGAAGAGACTATAGCACTCACCCTTACATGGCAGCTTCTTGAAACAGCTGTTCAGCTGGGGGCCTGGGTATTGGCCAATTCTTAATTTATGACCTATTCTAAAGGCCCTATTAGATGGGCCGATATTCAGAGCAATTATTGGCCATGAGAATTCCTAGGAACACTTGTTGCCGGTCATTGCCCTGTATAATTGTGCTGCTGTCTTCAATTATTACGCCGACAAAATCCCCTTTAACATGTCTGCATTAATTTTTAGTGATTTTTTTTTTTTTTTTTTTTATAATTTTTTTAAATATATTCTTCTTCCAAAAGTAGTTGAGCTGATTTTCATTCCATTGAAGTAAACAATTAAGTATTCCCTGAAATACTTCTGAGATATTGAAAACCATGTGTAAGGGGCGAATTTATGAAGCGGTCTAAAAGAAAACCTCTTTGTTTCCTTTAGTAACCAGTGGAAATCCAGCTTTAATTTCCCAAGTACATAACCAGCTTGTCTGTTTCGGTAGATTTGTGGCTGTGGTTTATGGATGAGGATTCCCATCTCATCTATAAAAGGCCCTTAAGCTGTCCAGATGCCTACATGTACTTTTGCCTCTGGCATGTAGACTAAAAAATATTGTTCTAAGTGAATACCTTTTGTTGGGTCTGAGGATTTTATCTTCCCAACCTGACTTTACCTAAAACATGGTTTGCACTGTGCAGTAAACGTGAACCTTTCAGCAATGGGAAGTGACAAGGTGCTGCTGTGAGTCAGATATGTGTACAGAGGGGTTGTCGCTTCCTTTCCTCTACTGACCACACAGAGGTTTCTTTAGCATGATGGTAGACTTGTTCACAATATGAGAACCTTGCACATTCTCTTCTCTTTACCTCTCCCAAAAAGAGGCTACAAGTGCAATGATATTGGGCAGCTAAAGATCTCTTGTACAATTCACATTGGTCTTTTGCCACAAGATACGGGCATAGAATAGAAATAATGTACATTTACAGTAATAACTTTTACTTGCATACAGAACGATTGGACTTCTCTGTTACAGGGGTTGAACCAAGATAAATGAAATGAGTAGTCCTACCAGTAAATGATGCATTTAATGAAAAATATTCATGTTGTAAAGCCAGAAGTATACTTTCACTTTTCTGACATTGGTTGCGTGGTTAGAAGCAATTTATGTAGGTAAGATAATACTGGATACAACATGCTTGACTTTTCAGGCCTAAGTCGTAAAGCCAGCCCGCATTGCATAAGTATAACCTGGAGACATAAGAACAAAGATAAAAGGGATTATAAAGATATTAATGACGTGATAAGTGTATGATGAGTAAACCACACCCACTATGCAATTTCCGATTGTTAGTGGCCTTATAATTGTACTTATAGTGTAATTGAATTACTGTGGCAAACACTATGGCATTGCTGGCATAACTGCTTTAATTAAAGGGGTTGTTTAGCCTCTCAAGCCTACAACCAAGAGCTTGGAATGACCAAAAATAAACTGGGTAATAATGACTTTACTGTCATCCCTCACCAATACCCGGGCCCTCCACCAGTCTCTGTATCCTGAATCTTAGTGATGGCATTTCGACATGGACATTTGAACACTGCAGGGAGTCAGTGGCCTCAGGTGGTGACCTTAATGGTGTCTGCTGGACATGTTGGCTGCAGTGTTCACATCTGTGTTGGAACTTCATAGCTGGATACAGACCCTGGCTGAGAAACGGCAATGATAGATAAGGTTAGTAATACTATTCACCACATCCATCACATGTTATCTTGGTTTTAAACCACACATGGCCATTGCTATACACTAAGGGTATGTTCATAATGCGGAATTTGGTTAGGTTATTGCGGTGGATTCTGCCTCAAAATCAATGCCAAATTCTGTGCTGAATCTGCCACCCATTGTATACAATGGATTGGAGTTTCAACATGTTTCAACTTCGAGGGGAAATTAATTAAAGGGGTATTCCCATCTCCAGGATCATATTTAAACTTATAGCTTAAAGGGGATGTCCGGTTTCAGACAAATATTAAGAGACAAATGTTATTGTTTGTATAATGGAAAGTTGTACAATTTCCCAATTTCTTACACTTTTCTAGATCTCTGGTTGCTGTCATTCGTTCTGCTTACTTCCAGTGGATTAAACTTAGTCCATGGTCATGTGATTGACACAGGTGCACAGACATCTGCCTGGTAACGAGCTGTGCACCTGTGTGTGCATCACATGACCATAGACCCTATATCACATGACCATGGGCTGACAGTAAGAAGAGATCTAGAAAACTGTGAGGAATTCATAAAGTATACTTCAGAAAGTATATTGGAAAATTGTGCAACTTTTTATTATACAAATTATAACATTTATTTCCTGAAACTGGACAACCCCTTTAAGCTTGAAGTGTTTTACCTGATACATTGTTTCATTTATCTTGCTCTGTTTGTCAGATACAACTAAATATGTCTCCACAGCTCATTTCCTAGGTTTCAGACCATTATCTAGCTGTAGGGTTGGCTGTCTCAGCCCCTGTTCCAGGCCACCCCTATTCCCTTAGTTTATCAGAGCCCTGATAAGGACTAAGCTAGTGCTTGATCGCTGCCTCTATTATCCCTATATTTAAATCTGAAGCACTTTCTGACCAAATCCTAGTCAACCCCATAACTGTAGGTATCTGAGATTTATATTCAATAAGAAATAGTACATAAGTAGCTATATCCTAGTAAACTGTAATCTTGTTATAGCTGCATCTGCCACCAGAACTAGTGATTCATAAAAGCCAAGTATTATTTCTCCAATAGTGTATATCACAAGCAGAATTCTCTTAGGAATTGATACAAGTTAACTAGAAATATAGTCACCTCCACTGTTTCAGTGTGCATCATTTTTTGCTTGATCCAATGCCTTTAAATAAGATTGCAAAAAACCCATTCACATGCATGGAATGTGTTTAGATCTGGGTTGAAATCTGCGCTAAAATATGTTACATGTGAACATACCTTTAAAGTGGTTCTAAAGGTTAGGGAAAATTATTGATACTGATGACCCATCCACAGCATGTTCTGGACAGCCTCTGGTGTTGGAACCAATACGGGAGTTGGAGCCAAAAGCAGATGGCTCTGTCTACTATATATTGGAAATTCCAGTGTATTGTATGGCTGCTGCTATTCAGTTGGATAGGAGCAGAGTTGCAGTGGACGGATCTTTTTGTTTCCGGTTCCAACTCTATAGGCTTCTTGGAAAAGTTGATCAGTGCGGGATCTGTAGGATAGGTCATCAGTATCAGGAGGGGCCCCAGCCCTGAAAATGTCTTTTATCATTTATAGTATTACAGTATGCAGTGTGTGCCTGCAGTCACTTCAGGGGGAGCATACTGCAGACTGATTCATAAACTTTGTGACATCTGTTTCCAGTAGGATCTTAATAATACTATACGGCCTTATCTAGACAGCCATCATACATCCAAATTTTACAGCCACAAATTCCATCTTGGCCGTGGGTCTGTTGACCCAATCTAGCAGCATCATAGGAATCTGTGATACTGTAGGTTAGGAGCACTAGACGTATAGGCAGGACTGAATTTTTGACTGTAATATGGACGTATTATGGCCATCTAAATGCGGCTTATACTAGTTTCTAGCCTAGTAAGTAGAGGGCTGCATGTCTACATCTTCTGTGACATAGTTCCAGACAGGATCATCATCATATGTCTGCACCCTGGTATTTCAATAAGCCGCATTCCACATTCTAGCAGACAATATTTGCTCTTGCTGTGTATTGCAGAAGCAATGTAGTGAGCTCATTACAGAAAAGAGTCAGAAACAAAATAATGTAGCTTCACTGAAAAGAACATTTTAGGAGGAAATTAAAAATACTTTGTGCTGCTTGTTCTTTAATAGACTCCACCAGCAGTCATACATTTCTTTATCTTGGCAGCAGGGACAAGACGTATGAATGAAGTTTAGTACTGGTAGTCCTGACCTCCTGAAGTTCAAATTGTTAATTCAGATGTTGGCTTTAAATTTATATATCATAATTTGCTTGTCATATTTCTCTTATTAATAATACAGTTGTCCTCAGTCAGTCGAGCACAAATGTGCTGCATCATATGTGCTATTGTTCGCTCAGAGGTAAAGTATACATATAAGCTTTGTGTCAGAGGGCTATAAAAGTGCCCATTGGTTATGTACGTAGGCTCTGTCTAGACCCTGCAGATGTCGCAGTGTAATATTACAGGAACTCTTCATAGGACAAAAATGCCATGTTCTGTCAGATTTTGCTATCTTGAACAATGTATGTGAAAAAGTTCCATCAATCCCTCAGAACTTTTAAAGGAATATTAAATCTACAAATGATGATAAGCAGAGACATAATCTTGACCCCAATGTGTGCCAGTTTTCAGCACTTACTCTGTGTTCCTGAAACAATCTGGTAGAAACTTGCAGAAACACAGGGTTTTTTTTGTTTGTTTTTTGTGCTCCCCTGTTTCTTTAATAGCTGATAGGGTGGACCTTGGGTCCTACCGCAGATGGGAGGGGGGGAGGCTCCTGCTGCAACCAGTTGTTTTACAGCCAGACACAGGAGAGTGTGGAGGAAACTGGCCATGTATCAAAGGAAGGAAAGGTATTAAGAGAAGTGCTTGGATATTTTTTTTTTTTTTTTACATTTTTTTGTGCATTTTCTGTATGTACTTTTCTTTTAGAATAGGCTCCAGTAACAGAATAAGGAGAGGAATTTGAGACTGTCTTCCACCTCAGATTCCTCTCCAAATTTCGACCCTGTGGATCCCGCGATAGAAAGCCAAAGTAGAGTTTCCACTTTACCGCTTTGTTCGCTGATTAATCCCGCACCTTGTGTTACAGATTCTACTGCTGAATCAGACACTATAGAAGATTGTCCTTAAAAAAAAAAAAAAAACAACCTTTGACTCCAACTTAAAATCAGCTGTAAATTCTGTCGTGTGAACCTAGTCTTAGGATCACTTTTTCAGTCATCAAATTGTATGCAATTTTTTGTATTACTGGGCTGGATCTAGTTCTGCTTACACCCTGGGACTTTTTAGAATTAAAATCTCTCATCCTGGAACCCAGGACAGGAGAGATTTGTGCTGCTGCTGTATTTAGCAGGCTTTAGAGTATTGCATATAGATTTGAACCAAACCTCCACTGTGAGATTTTACATGGTTGGGGACATGTTTGGGTCTCTAATATGTAAATGGTGCTGTTTCTAGAGCGTTGCATACATAAACTGGACAACAGATATTCTTTACTTTAATGAAAAAAAATTAGAGTATGATGTGGTAATGGGATCATCTTTCTAGCTGTGATACAGTCGGAAGTGGGAATTGTGTATACTAGTACAATCTCTGCCTAATATGGTACCAAGATTGCAGCTCTAGGTTTTACATATCCAAAGATGCAATAATTTGAAGCACCCCCTCTCTAGCGTCAGTACTTGCACCTTACGTCTTCATTGAGACTATGTCAGTACAGTGTGTACGACAAGTAGAAAAAAAAAAATAGAGACGCATGGACAGAGGCAAAGCTTTAAAGCTTTGTGGCCTTAATACAAAATCCGTAGTGGAGCCTCTACTTACCTCGTGCCATTTGGAATAGTGGTGTATTTTATGCGGCTGATGAACCAATGGGGCCCCCTTAGGGTCCAGGGCCAGGTAGTGACTGCTACTGCTGCAGCCCCTATAGCTATGCCCCTGAGCATGGAGAACAGGCTGAGCTACAAATTCAGGCACAATATTGAGTAGGAAGGAGAGCACATTTGGTAAGAAAATATTACTACCTTTTTCATTAACTACCTAAATTCTGCAGGAATCTGAGAAATTGTTTAATAGTTTAGGTTGCCTTTGAGATTTAGTTCCATAATGTCAGAATGAAATGAGCTGTTTTTATCTGGTATGTGCGGCTTGTGTGATGACGTTGGGAACTGCTGTCAGCAGCTTTGTGGCTTTGAGTTTTCTGCTTCTTCCCTGCTCTTCCTATTTATTGTTATTAAAGTGGCTTTTAGTTGGCATCTTTAGTTGATGTCATCGATATCATATCTGTGGGGGTCTGACTTACACATGCCGTGCTTAGCTGTTTGCAGGAGCTGTAGTGCGCTGGTGCTAGCACAGCTCGGTATACTGTGTAGCAGCTTGAAAATGTGCTAAAACTCAATCTCATTCACATAAATGGGCTGAGTGTGCGGGATCTTTCCCAGATGCTACACAGTGTACTAAGCTGTGCTAGTTCTGATGTATTGTGGCTCCTGCCAAGAGCTGATTGGCTGATGTGCCAGGAATTTAATCCCCACATATTCGGTATTGATGACCTATCCTAATGATAGGTAATTTGTATTAAAATCCTGGAATACCCCTTTGCATATAATCTTATCGCTCTGATAATGGGTATTAAATGGATTGGCAGAGAGTGTTATTGGTTAAACATTGTAACCCCAAATAGTATCCCAGAAGGGTTGTCATTATCTCATGCATAGGAGAGCGCCAAGCTGGGGAGAACCACTAGTGGCGCTGTTGTTCTGTTCTCATGCTGCCCCTTTATGGAGCACGTTTAATTTCCCATAATGCTGAATTTGAGTTCCATCTCTTTATATTGCAGTAGAAATACACTTAAAGGGGTTGTCCGGGATAAAACAATACTTTTACACTAAACTAAACACCCTCCACCTGTCTAACTTACTTAACCAAAAATTTATATTTACCCAAATCACTGGATAGGTCATGTGAGCACCCCAGCCACATTTTCTGATTTTTCAATGACGTTCCATTTCCCCATTTCCGGAAAAGGAATGTCACCAATACTTTCCCACCCACCCACTTGAAGTAGTTGTATCTTTAATTTTATACCACATAGAGCGTTGGTTTTGGTGACATATGTAAGTTGAGATTCAGTTCTAGCTATAAAAAAGATGTGTAAGAGTATAATAGCATCTTCGGTTTGGTCTGAACAAAACCACCGGACAAATCTCGTGAGGTTCGCCGAACTCTTACTGCAAAGGTAGCGTGATCTAAATAATCACCATTAATCGTAATTGAGGTAAAATGCCCAATTAATCACCAAATTTTGATTTAGGTCATACTCGTCTAGCTCTACATTAACCCATTGGTTGCCAAGTCTAAGTATCTGCAGCTCTTGGAAGGTATTCATTCTGCTTGAATAGGTTCAGCTGGTAGGGAGTCTTTACGGCAGTGATACCAGGGATAAAGTGTGCAAATTAGCTCTCCTCCAGAAGGAAGAAAACTGTCTCTGTTGTGTTCCCTCTAGGTGCTTCCCCTTTAAGTCATTGCCTGGCCCATAATGCTTAAACTTGACTTGGGCTATTAGCCAAACCAGAGACATCCATTTGTAGCAATACTGTATCTATCTATAGTGAATATGTGGGGACAGGGCTTCAAAAAAAAGCAGCCTACCAAACTAGGTTACATGTTACAAACTTGGATGCATGCTCTTAAAAAAACGCTATGCATCCAAATAGTTCTTCAGTCATATGGTAAAAATTGCTGGAAATAGTTCATCTGCTTGGTTGGTTTGATGTGTAAGTAGTTTGTATCTTGTGTGTATATATATCACTTAATATTTTACTAGACCTTGGCTCTCAAAGATGTAGAAAGAAAGGTGGCCCACCCCAGTGCTGAGACAATAGACAGTCCTGGTCTATATCATCAATTTTATCTTGCCTCGGTCCAGTATCTGTTCTCTATTTGGCACTGGAGCAGATTATAAGGGAAATGAAATGCACCTCTATTCAGTTTTCTGCACTAGGTGGCTGGCTGTGCCTATGAGGACTATGTTATTCTTAGCACTGTGCCAACTAACTTCTAGCATACAGAAAATAATCCCTTTCATATTGGTATTTGCTTTATTTTGCCAATTAAGCGCGACTGCCTCTTACCAAGAATCCGAAACTAACAAAGGGATCTGGTTCAGTATTTCATTTGTGTAGCATAGTGCATAGCTTTACAAATTACAGTTTACCAACCTTGCTTTCTCCCCTTAAAGAAGACCTTTCACCATCTCCGCCAACTCCCAACTCATTGCACCCTTCAATAGGCGCCGTCCTGCTGTTTCCAGTGCAGTTGGAATTTTTTTCTCTAACACTCAACATTCTCGAGCAGTCATTCCTGTTAGTTTCAGAACTGTTATGCTCTCTACTGTCATGTGGGCGGTCCTGAGCTGTAGAATCAGCGTGACATCACCTATTAAAGGAAGGAAAGAGTTGGAGTTGGTGGAGGTGGTGATATTTGTCATGTCTGATTTAGTAAATTCTTATATTCCCCATGAAATAACAATTCCCAGGCATCTTTTTGTAGAACTGTATATTGTGCTGTTCTTTTCTTATTCCTAGTTAAAATTTAGGGATAAATTGACTACTGGGTGTTACCATTTGTGGGGCGGGTTGTCCATGCTGTCCAGTCAGTGCTGATGGTATTAGACTGTATAGGTAAAGCACCTCTGTGACAAGGGCCATGGTAACACCCAGTTGTCAGCTTATTTATAAATTTGCATAACAAATACTGAGCATTATGAGAAATAATATAAAAAGAATATAATTATTTAGTAAAGCAGACATGCCAGATAGTGTGGCTGTCATTTCACTCTTCTGTTGCTATTGTATAGGTTTTCTGAATATTTTTAAAATATACTTTATTAACCTATTGTACTTTTCTTTTAGCAGAAGGCAAGTTCTAAATTTTGCCTAGCAACGCAGGAAGAGTTGCTAGGAAGGTCTGTCCCTTATTCAACCTGTATTGCCAATAAGTACACACATAGCAAATACCAAAAAAAAATGGGGGTGTCCCTTCAAATCACTGTATCTCTGGTCTTATACCACCTAGGAAAGTGGACGGAGCTTAGTTATTGGTTTGCTAGGGAGAACTTTAAAACTTTTCTGCAAAAAAAAATACAGCAAGGTAATAAAGTATATTACAAAAATGTTTAGCAAACCCCTCGCTACTCAATAGCAAAAAAAAAAAAAAAAAAAAAAATTAAAATAACAGTTATCCACTAAACTTTGCAGTGCGTCTGCCCTGTGTTGGAAAAATGTGCTCCAGGACTATTCAGTGTATTTGGAAAGCAGACTACAAAAATATTCCCTCCTTAGTCCTGTATTGATGTTTGGTCCACCACATGTTGTCATGTCTTTACTTGGCGCTTCCACCAGAGCCCCCAGATCTCCACAGCTTTCCATTACAGTCAGTATCCGTGACAGTGGATTTATTGTACTAAGGGAAAGAAAAATTGTGATTCTATAAATTGACATGATTTTGTACCTTTTCATTTTCATAGGGTGACTGACCTTAAACATGCTATTCAGGCTAAGTACAAGATCGCTGTCCAGCACCAGATACTGGTCGTCAATGGTGGAGAATGTATGGCGCCTGACAGGAGGGTGTGCAGTTACAGCGCTGGTACTGTAAGTATAACTTTTTATACCTTGGTTACTACTGGCATGTGGTTCATTAAAATCCAGATGTACTGTTTATAGCCTTTGGACATAACAGAAGAGAGGTCTGGATGGAGCCCTTCAGGTGAACTCTAATCCATGTTTCCCCGAAATGGCCATCATATAGTAATATATTATAGTGTATTAGAAGCATTATAGTGGGAACATTTCCTCCTCAATTGACTGCTGCAAGAGAAATACCTAGCAAAGTTGTACTCAAAAAAAACTTTTTAAAATAATTTTCCTTCTCCATTATGGTAATTGTTATGTAGTTGACATAGTGTTGTTTCGCTGGGGGCAGGGCTAAATGTGGACATGATATTTAATTATTCTTTTTTTATTTTTTTGCATTAAATTATTTTTTTAGTTTTGTGTGTGTATGTATGTGCGTGTGTGTGTGTGTGTGTGTATATATATATATATATATATATATATATATATATATATATATATATATATATATATATATATATAATGCCCCCAATAAGGTCATAATAGACCTTTAGGGAGCACTCTAACAGTGCTTTTGTTTTTGTTTTTTGTTTTTTTGGCTGATTTCCCCTGTAACTGGGGCTGATACATTTAGCCACAGTTACAGTAGGAATGCAGCCTCCTAACCTCAACTGCAGAGCTCGGGCCCCTCGTAGATCACATGACTGCCGAGTCACAGGGGAGCCGTGTCATGGCAGTTCCCATAGCTGTGTTCATAGCTGACTGCAGCATTATCGGAGGCACTCATTTCCCTCATTGTATAGACACTGCAGCAGGGTGTGTTTGCTTTATGGCAGTTCCAATGAATAGCGTTAATCAACATACTGTCTACTATTGGAAATACCATTCATTTTTAGTGTATGACACTGTGACATGTAACTGTTAGTTTAAAGCACATACATTACGATCTGCACTTTTGTCATCCTGTATTCTCTTGCCACCACAGGACACCAATCCAATATTCCTCTTCAACAAAGAGATGATATTATGTGAACGGCCCCCAATTATTCCTAGGACAACCTTTTCTGCAGAGAATGAAATGGAATTAAAAGTTGAAGAGTCCCTTATGATGCCTGCTGTATTTCACACCGTCGCCTCCAGGACACAGCTTGCAGTGGTAAGAAATATACACGTTTTTTCATAGCCAGTGAATACATAATAAACTATTGAAAATGTACAGTGGAGTGCAGCATATTGTATACTTTTGTCAATTTATAATGGTGTGAATATAGTTAAGTTTTCAGTTACTTTACTTAGATTTTTCTGAATTATAGCGTAACTAAATTGTCAAGCAACATACATCATTTGTGTCATTAATAAATTTTGTAATATACTTGAACAAATTTTGTCTCCTTTCTGTGAAATCCTGCATTTCTTTGCCATGCTTTTTTATTGAGAGCTGTCACCTGCTCCTGTGTATGGGCTTGTGGGTAATGAAGAAAAATTGAGGATGGGGGAGGGTCACTTCAAACAGGTATATCACTGGCATTATAAAACGTAGAAACATGATGCTGGTGTAGTATGAAAGGAGATTCTCATCTTTCATTTGGGAGCAGCTGCATATAAATATCCCAGTCCCGACTGTTTTTAAATGATAGAACGGATATATGAAAGGTGAGAATCTTCTCTTTCATACAACACCAGAAGCACGTTTGTATGTTTTATAATGAGCTATAACTGTGTGAAGTGACCCTTCCCTACCCTCATTTTCGCCGCACACCATCCGTAGTTAGTTCAACAAAGGCATTCTGAAGGGCATGACTGAAGGAGATAAGTATTCTATACATTTCCATAACTATCAATAATATTTTTCTCTAAAAAGGCATCTCATCCTTTCTTGAAGCTGTCAGCTGTTGCTGCTGTGACCAGTTCCTGGGTAGGCTATTCCACAAATTCACAGTCCTCACAGTGAAGAAGCCTTGTCACCTCTAGAGAATAAACCTTTTTTTCTCCAGACGGAGAGAGGCCCCCTTGTCTTTTGAGGGGATTTTACATGGAACAGCGTTTCCCTATATCTCTTGTATGTGCCATTTATATATTTATATAGATTTATCATATCTCCCCTTAAACGCTTCTTATCCAGACTAAACAAATTTAACTCCTTTAAGACTGAGGCCCCATGTGGCAGAAATGCACCTTTTTTTTTTGTTGCAGATTTTGCTGTGGTTTTTTGAGCAAAATCCAGGAGCGGATTGAGCAGAAAGTAGAAGTATGTGTTTCTATATATTTCCCATTCCTTTTGTAGCCATTCTTGGCTCAAAAAAAAACACAACAAATTCTGCAACAAAAGAAAGCTGCATTTCCGCAACGTGGGACCTCCACCTTAATCTCTCTCATAACTGAGGTCCTCCATGCCCCTTATCTGCTTTGTGGACCTCCATTGAACCTTTTCCAACTCTAGAACATCCTTTTAATGATGTAGTGCCCAGAACTGAACTGCATATTCCAGATGGTGCCGCATCAATGTCATACATAGTGAGAAGCAGGGGACAGCTCTCAATAGAGAAGCAAGGAAAGTAATAAAGAATAATTGTTAATTTTATATTCTTATCTTTTTGTATCTGTAAACAGGAAATGTATGAGGTAGCCAAGAAGCTCTGTTCCTTTTGTGAAGGTCTGGTTCATGATGAGCATCTACAGCATCAGGGCTGGGCTGCCATTATGGCCAACCTAGAAGATTGTACGCATTCATACCAAAAGCTGCTTTTCAAGTTTGAAAATGCCTACTCAAAGTATCTACAGTCTGTAGACGATATAAAAATGAAGTTAACAAAGTAAGTAGACAGAGTATGTGCATAGTATGATTTAAGGGGGTATTCCGATCGTATAAAGTGGTGGCGTGTTACTAGGATATGTCATTGCTTTACTGGAGGCCTGGCCTGTCGGGAGATGTCTGTAATGTGCTGCAGAATATGATGGCGCTATACAAATAAGTAAAATAAATAATGAGGGGCCCTCAGCGCTGGTTTAACAGTGAATTACGTTCTACATTTTCCCTACACAGCTTCTCTCCCAACTACCTGGTTGTGCAGGGTATTGCAGCATGGCCTTATTTACTTACATGAAGCAGTTTTGTTGAAGCCAGACTCCCATAAAATGATGGCATATCCCCGCAATACAACATAATTCTGCAGCTTGTAAATTTATAATGTGCTCCAGGCAGCTACTTAACATAATAAGAATAAAAGACAGAACGTTGTGGGCATCAAATTATAAAGCACATGTATAACTGTGCTTGTGCTTAAAGGGGATATCCAGTTTCAAAGATGGATGACCTATTCTTAGGATAGGCCATTGATATTAGATCTGTGGCGGACCCCTGCAGATCACCGATACCGAGGCACTCACTGTACAAACTATAGCAGCAAGTGGAGGTACTGCATCATTGCTACATTGAAGTGTATGGGACGCCCACAGATCTAATATTGATGGCCTATCCAAAAGACTTCCTTTAAGCAGGCAAGAAGTGTACAGCCTACCATTTCCAGGATTAGACATAAGTATATCATACATATAACTGGACTATCTTGATATGGTTTTCAGATAACCCAGTCTAGGTCTTGGTTTCTTTCAATAGCTAAAAGCTAATTAATGATGTAATGTTACACTAGCCATACACATTAGTTAGCTTTACTGAGTATGCATGTTTTCCCAGTAGGAAAAGGGGAGTGACTCCTCTGAGAGAGACTTATCTCTCGAAAGGCAGAAGGATTGAACATGTTGAAATCCAACTGTCCAATCTTTAACTCCTTTGACATCTGCCATCAGAGGAGAGTTGGGACGTTCACATTGGATGACCAACCAGTCCTGCTAAAATAAGAAGGTTTGACTGTTTTATCTAATGTGTAATGTAAGGTGCATTGCAAATAGTCTCTCTGTATTATTAAGGTGGCCACTTTATCACTAATACAGAGAGACTATGGGCTATATACAGTACTGTACATTACTAATAACATCAGATACTTCCCTGTATATGCAGATTTGACATTTATTTTGTAGGACTTACTTTTGTTTCTGTTAACCTATATTTAAGATTAGGGTGTATTCTCATATTGCAGTAGAGTCACGGCACATACCAAACATCAGCCTATAAAAAAAGATTGCAGCACCAAGTCAGCATGTTAATTCATTGGATTTGTGCTGCTTTTTGCTTGATCAGCAGCTGCAGTTTGTCTGTAAGACTGAGTTCACGTGTTATGGAAAAGTTGTGTTTTTGTTGCAGATTTTTCTGTATTTTTAAGCCAAAACCAAGAATGGCTTCAAAAGAAAAAGAAATATAAAGGAAACAATTATATTTCTCCTTTCTCCCTCTTTTTTTTTGGCTCAAAAAAACTACTGCAAAATATGAGCAAAAAATGCAATTTATCCACAATTTTGTAACCTCAGACTAGGGCTACACAGTGACATTTGTTGTTCGACTTAAAATCGGCAGTGTGGATAATTATAAAACATAACTTTTATTATGCAAAAATGAAAATTCGGGTACCCAAATAAACTAATTAAAGGGAGTCTATCATTTAGAAAACACATTTTTCACTAACCCTACGTTGGAATAGCCTTTATAAAGGCTATTCTAGTCCTACCTTTGTTTCTGTTTTCCAGGCAGAGGTTCTTGTGTAAATTAGTTTTTTTGCAGCTATGCAAATGAAGATCACGGAGCACAGGGGGCGTTCCCCCTGTGCTCCGAGCACAGCAGCGTCATAACCTTCAGTGTGTTCGCTCCCTCCTCCTTGCCGTTGTATTCACGCCCCCTCCGATGATGATCTCCCTTGTTCAGCTTCCTCTTCTACTGCGTCATCAGCAGCATCAGTCTTCAGCGAGATCACAATCTCGCACATGCGCTGTCAGCTCTGCCACTTCGGGTTCGGGCAGAGCCGACAGTGCATGCTCAGTCGGTCATCTTGGTTTTCATACTGCACGAACGTACTGCGCCTGCACAGTACGCTCGTGTAGTTCTGAATGATAGACTCCCTTTAATATAAAATATAATATAAAATATCTCCCTCCATTGTCAAAGATGGGCTATTTAACATTGGTTTCCTAGGGCTCTGCCATCACAATATTGGGAACCACTGTGCAGTATTCTATTAGTAATGCCGTCACTTTTAAGCAAACAGTAGTTCACATAACACCAGCTTTGCTACCACTCCCAGCCACTGTATGTATATCAGTCAGAGAGATTATACACAAATATACAGTATCATATGTCCATAGTTCAGAACAATTACCAATTTTTTTTTTTTTTTTTTATAATCCTGAACAATTTAAAATATTTACCACTGCTTCAGAGAATAACCTCATGTCATGGTAGAGCACATAAATGTACATTTCATGATCAGCATTTTTCATGTTAAGTCAATACGAGATAAATATACACAATCCTAAGGCATTAAATGCCTTATTTTCATTTATTTTCCAGTTTAGGAACCGCTGTTTCTGTCATGGCCAAGATCCCGCTGCTAGAGTGTCTCACTCGTCATAGCTATAGGATGTGTTTAGATAGGTTGATGTCTTCTACGGATGGCGAAGTTGATGAACTGGAGGCTGAGAAGACAACTGACATGGTGCAATATGATGAAACAAAACTGAAAAATCCAGTTTTATTAGCTTCTCTTTCTACATCTGGAGAATGTGTATCAAAGGAAGTACAAGACAATCGTACGGAGCAAGAAGATACAGAGTCCGTGGAACCTTCAGAGGAGCATATGGCTCAGGAAAGCCCACTGTTCAATGTTTCACTGCTGGACTGGATCAATGTACAAGATCGGCCCAATGATGTTGAGTCATTGGTCAGGAAATGTTTTGACTCTATGAGCAGAGTAAGTGAATAACAAACCATTTAATGTCATTGTAAAGAAGTTGGGGGTATTCTGTTTTAATAAATGTGCTATATTTGTGTTTTATGTTGAGTCACACGAACTATAAAACTTTAAAACTGGGTCCAAATAATTTCCATTGCAGATTTTTCTACAAATCTATGATTTTATGATTTTTTCCACAGCATGCAGACATTTCATCAGATCCCAATGTAGGTATGGGTCCGACACCTGGATCCTGCACAGATCAATTGTTTCGATAGTCTTAGGGTGCTGGAAGCTATCTGATCCTATTCATGGGATGCAGATTTGGAGTTCCTGGCGCCACTACTAAACTGTGGGTGGGGCTGTAGCGCCGCTCCTATTATATTATTCCATCCTTTGTCCACTGCTGTAACTTCCAGTCCCGCCGCAGCTCACCTGTTCAGGGTTCGGGTGTCAGACCCCCACAGATCCGATGCTGATGACTTTTGGATAGGTCATCAGTATTAAACATGCATTTGGGGCTTTAAGACCCAATTTTAAAAAATATTCCCATCTCTGGGATATTTAAAATTGTAGCTTATACTAACTGAAGAGTTTTACCCAATACGTTGCTTTATCGCTCTTGCTCTGTTTGCCAGATACTGGTGATAGTGTCTTCACAGTGTTTTAAATTGGTTGCCTAGGTTTCAGACCACCCCCACTATCTGACAGCAGTGGTTGAACTGGTGACGTTAGTCCATGTTTTATGTCATCTTTATTTTATTTTCTTCACTGGGATTGATGGCTGATGGAGCCTTCTAGTAGCTCTGCAGAGTGCATTTAGCTGCTGAGCACTGATAAGGTTTAGCAGAGTGCTAAGACATACTGATAGAGAATGTAGATTGTGAGCCCTATATGGGACAGTGACTGTCAATGTCTGTAAAGCGCTGCGGAATAGGAGGACACTATACAAGTATGCATAAATAAATAAAATAAAATAAATCAGTGCCACTGTTATCTCTATGTAAATCTAGAGATAACAGTTTACAGTTTAGTCTTGGGAGCATGCTGCTGGCCTGACCTAAGACACTGAAACCAAGAAGTAGAGTGGAAAGGAGATAGGAGAGCAGGTGAAACCCTCAGATGGTATAACTCCTTTAATGGTTTCCATTGGGCTATAGGAAGAAAAGTAAACAGTATCTACTGAAACCACTTAGGCCTGGCCACCTTGGCTATGTGTGAATAGTTAGGATTGTCACACTATTTCTCTCCCATAGGGAAACAATGTGGTCTCCTAAGTAGACTATTAAAAGCAGAGAAATTGTTATGTTTGCAAAATTGTGGACAGAAATTTAGTGAGCAGGTATCTACCTGTTCTGCACATAAGTCTTGTCTGTTTCACATTTAGAACAACATGTAGATTTTAGAATAGCTTAAAAGCAGAACCCAGTATATCAAACCAGCCCGGCACATAGACAGGTTATGGTCATCTGAATCAATGGTGCCTCCAATGCTGAGATATCGCTATTCTTATAAATTTACAAATTAACTCTTTGGAGTAACAAAGGCGATGCCAGCACCCCTCATTGCTCCAAAGAGGTCACTTGCATATTGACAAAAATATTGATATCTTGGCAGCAGAGGAACCGAATCACAAGGGGAAAAAACATTGCTTGATTCAGGTGACCCTAACCTATCTATCTGCTGGGCTGATATGTTGGGTTCTGGTGACTAAGTCATTTCAATTCAAAGGGAGTCTAAGGGTTTTTTGGCAGGGAACAATTTTTTTTGACCACAGTTAAAAAATCCACAGTAGTGGATCTAGACCTGACCAGGAAGTAGAGACTGGTGGGGGACCCTCTGGAAGATTCAGGGGAAGATTGTGATATCATTGTTAGCAGCACATCTGCTCATGTAGACGGGGCCTGTGCTGCTGACTGTAACCTGTATGGGTATGAAATGATCGCATTAACTATTGTGTCCCCCTGTACAGTAAGATGATTGCCACATGTAAATGCCTATTAACAATCAACAATCGACTTCCTATGTCGCCAATGCCAATTGTTACGGACTGCGAATTTGCTCATGTGAACAGAGCCTTATTTTGCGTGAACTCATAGAACGCAAACCAGACTAGTTGAATGCAAAATGCCCTTGTGTAATTGGATAATATCTCCTGAAAATGAGAGAGGTTATGTTTCTTTCCAGATGACAAATGTATCATCACTCTTACTTTGTAACCAATATTGACAGTAGAAAAGACGATGCAATGGCTTTGAAACAAACCATTTAGTCATGTTGTGTGTTTGGAATTAGGATTTTGCTAAATTTATGGCACTATTAACATTTCAGAAAGTTTTGAGGGAACGTGGCCCTTTCTTTGGGTAAGTTCCTAGTTTTAATTGATGCAATGTGATGAAAAGTAATAGGTTTCATTTGCTTCATGTGATAACAGTTTATTTCTGACCACTGGCAAAATGAGCATCATAGGATACTGTACGAAGAAATGGAGAACAAGTTATCAGATGGCATCGCATGTCCTTTTGGCATGGATCACGTAAATCTATCCTATGTCATGCTTGTGTCATAAGATGTCTTAAGCCTGCTGTGCTTGTTCATTCACACGTTATGGAAATTTGCTTTCTAAATACATGTGATGGTAATGGGGAAAAATGTGATCGAAGAACAGCACTGATTTCCAGAAAAAAGGCCGGAGCGACGGAAATGAAGAGGAATTTGAGGTGGATGCCCCAGGAGAAGCTGACAGTATGCTGGGAGTGATTTTAACAGGCAGAAGCATAGGGACTGAATTGCTTGTATCCATTACAATCCTAGAGGGCCACTGCACACTCCTATACTTACCTTTCAGTATCACATGTTTGCAATTGTATAGACATAGGCTCAATGTGATATCAGTGTGGCTCTGAGACTCCAAAAGCACAATGACACAAAGAACCAGCTGACAGATCCTGATACAGCCTCCACCTTCAGTGTGAATTTCATCTGAGTGGAGCTGCATTCGCTACTCTCCCAGACTGGAGGTGCATGGCATCTGAATTAAAACACCCCTCTGGGACTCAGCTCTCAGCATGGTGGTTCACATTACCTGCTCAGTGTGGGAGCCATGGTTAGCTCACTATTGGCCATATATATATATATATATATATATATATATATATATATATATATCCTTTCTCCCTGTATATCTGTTCAGCTATTACAGGATGCTGATCAGTATATTATAACTGAGTTCTCTAAATACATAGAGCCCCCCTGGAATCAGCTGTGTGATACTTTGATGAGGGCGTGAAAGGTCCTCTTTAATGTGCGGTATTATACACCACTAGAAAGCCGACAGTGCGCTGAATTCAACGCCTTTCCCGGTATGTGCCCCGGTGCTGGAGATATTGGTGCCATTAATCTTGGCACTGATTTCTCTCCACTGTCAGAAGGACGGGCCTTACAGCTCAGCGTCATCGATGATAGTAGTGGTATAATGTTCTACCGTGTTGGCCATAGAAAGTAGTGGAAGAGTGAAGAAATCAGGCGATACCTTTTAGAGGATAACTTAGTATATTTGATATATCATCGATGATAGTAGTCAATGGCAGACTATTCTAGGTTGTAAGGCCCGCCTTTCTGACAGTGGGGAGATATCGGTGCTGAAATTAATGGCACTGATATCTCCAGCGCACTGTCGGCTTTCTAACAGTATATAATACCGCACATCAATAAGGACATGAAAGGTCCTCTTTAAGAAAACTGTAACCCAGCCTTAAAAGTCTGATGACAAACTGTTCCTTTTCTTACATCTGTATGACAGATCACTGTCTGGCTGACAATACAGAGACACATAAATGAGAACCAGCAAAGCACACTTTGTTATGTACATGGTGTTAACATTCGGGGGGAAAGTGTATACTGAACAGGGATACAAGCGCCTGCAGGGACAGACCTGACATGAAACTTACTGTTGTGTCATATGTACTCTACGGTTGTGCATAAAATCATGTGTGACTTGTATAAAACCCTAAATAATCTTACCAGTAAAGATACTATTTCTAGAATTGCACTCAAAATGCAAATCTTTTTTACAAGTTGGTTCCATCTGGAGCTGTCTGACTAATAAGCTTAACTACTGGCACCACATGAAAGTAGCACAAATCATCAATAAATAAGACCGCCATTTCGTAATCTGAGCGGGCCCAGAACAGACTGGTAGAATCCTTTCTGTTTGTGTTGGAGACTCCATGTAAGGTCACAGGAGGAGGTGGTAAGTCATGAAATGGATTATTCTCCTTCACTTAGAAAAGCCAATTCTCTCGCTCTAGTGTTTATCGCTCTGTTTGATAAGCAGTTACTTCATAAGAGATCTGATTGTATTTTTCTAATATGTACATCGAATGGCAAACTCATCCAGAACGACCGGAACAAATAGAGGATCCTGAATGTACTGAAATGATTTGGTCATGGTTGAGAGAGTTCAAAGCCGGATTACCAACATTTCTGAACCCGTCCGCCAAGTGGCCCGTTGAAATGAAGAGCTCCCAAACTAAGTGGACAATTTTATTTCCTCTATTTTCCATATCTTTTGATCGTCGCTGCCGCTGAGTTCTAGCAGTGGTTTTCCCATAATTGGAGACGTGATTGGGGACAGGGTTTTATTCATAGAGGCCGCTGTAACTTTTTATGTGTTTAATATCCTCTTACGTTCTCAGATTGCGTGAGATGATTTACTAGCAGCCATAATAAGACGAAAGTACTGTCAGTACATTTATACTATTGGTTTTGTGCCCTCTAGTTATGCTGTAATGTATAATATACATGAAATCCGTGTAATTGTCTCATTGTGAAGAAAGTAGAACTTTGCTGGATCGCCATGTGATCTGATGGTGGGGCCGCTTACTTGTTCCTCAAGCAGTCTCCTGCTCTCATCCTTGTAACTTTCATTGTTTATCCTCTTTCACCTCAGTAATTGAATCATTGATGTAAATCTCTTGTAGTCCTTGGCGTGTATGGGCATACTGCACATGTACAAGATCTCACTGATGATATGGTGACATCTGAGCAGTGAGACCATTAACTCCCACTGCCCAGGGGGCCGCATAGCATCAGGGGCATGTTTACAACAGATACAGTGGTGCTTGGGGATCAGAGGTAACGCCCCCAGTGCTCCTAGTGCCTTATTAGCATATTGAATAACACTTAATTTTCTTGGCATCCATGAAGCTGTGAAACATAACAAAGGAATGATTTTTGTTCATGTTACTGCATCTTCAGCACTATGGTGGCAGTTTAAAGTGACTGGTGGAGGTGATAGACTCGCTTTAAAGGGGTTTTCCAGTCTATAATGCATGTTTCATGCTGATGACCTATCCACAGGATATGAAATCAGTATCTGATCTGATCTGTGATCTGTCTGACACCTGGACCCTGCACAGATCAGCTGTTCAGTAGATGCTGGAAGCTGCTGCAGTGTGTGGGCATGCATGTTCAGTATACTACAATTCATATAATAGGAGCGGAGCTGCTGTCCTGTCCACTGTATAACAGTGGCACCGCTCCTTCGCTCCCATTATTTGAATAGGAGCAGACTCGAGCGCTCCCTGTCCACTGCAGCAGCTTCCAGCACCTGAATGCTGCCGCTGCAGCTGATCCGTGCAGAGACAAGCTGTCAGACCCCCGCAGATCACATGCTGATGAGGTCATCAGAATGAAACATGCATTAGGCTCTGGAAAAACCATTTTAAAATTTATTGAACCCCTTCTGCACCTGTTCAGACACTGCTTTAATTCCCCGCTGGTCTCAACTTCCTGGATGCGTTCTATTCATACAACAGAGCCAAGACCTAGTCATGTGTTTAATGATCCATTCTTATCACATTTCAGATTATTAAAGTGAATCTGTCACCAGATCAGCCCCTGTTGATCTATAAGTGCAGTTAAATAGCTGAAGCTTACATGAATAAATAACTTATTTTCTACTTCACTATCGATGGCCCCGTTGCTGAGATATTAACATATTCCTGATCTGCCAATAAGCTGTTTGGTACTCAAGAGCGCCAACATTGCTCTCATTGCAACAAAAACTTATGCTTACCAGCACCCCGCCCCCCCATTCCTCCCTCCCTGCTATGTACTTGCACACTTCCTGGTCCTGTCAGTTGTAGCAGGGAGGGAGCTCTTTGGTATGATGAATGCAGTGGGGACGCTCTTGTTGCACCAAACTGCTCATATCAGGAAAAAGCTAATATCTCTGCAATGGAGGCACCGATTGGGAAGCAGAAAAGAGTGTAAAATTCACATGAGCCTCAGATATTTGACTGTGTTTATAGTTCAGTAGGAAAGTTCTGGTGTCAGACTCCCTTTATCATAGCCATACATATAAGATATCTGATGGCTGAACAGCTTTCCCAAACGATGCCTTTGTTCTGTACAGGGAGCGGTGAACGGCTTATATAATTGGTAATGTGATTTTTGCATGATTTACTATGTCATCTATTAAATATATGCTTACTGCTCTATTTCTGATCTCTAAAGTATTCTTTTTGCTTTGAAAATTGTAGCTGGACCACCGAATAATTCAACCGTTTTTGGCTGAGTGCCGACAAAATGTTGCCAAATTGGATAATCAGAATATGAAAGCCATCAAGGGGCTCGAAGATAGACTTTATGCACTGGATCAAATGATTGCTAGCTGCAGTAGGTTGGTTAATGAACAAAAAGAACTTGCTCAGGTAAGCGTGCAGAGACTTTATTAGTTGGGGTGTATTTTTTTTCCGAATTCATGTGATGGGAATGTGTAGATGTACCCACTGGGAATGTAAGGAAAGAATTGCAATCTGTACCTCTTCTTATTGCAATACTAAGATGTAAAATTGTGTTCATGAAGTCAGAACTCGGTGTGACTTCTCCGACAGTAATAACTGAAGTTGTGTGACCGGCACTTTTGTGTAAGAGTGAAGAAATCAGGTGGTCCCTTTTAGAGGCTAACTGAGTATATTTTATGGTAAGCTTTCGAGAGTGCTAGCTCTCTTCTTAAGACATGGTGTTATACAATAAACTGAAAATTCACAGATTTTTTATGCACAAAAGACATGGACCTTCAAAGGATCTTAGAATCTTTAAAAATAACAAAATGCAATCTAGGTAGAGAAGTTATTTACAACAGGTAAAAAAATAAACAATCTGGAAAACTTGTGGGGCGTGACAGAGGGATCTGTTATCTGTTTGCAATAAGGTGGTGATTTGTGACCCTCACAGTTCATACATAGTGTGACATGAAACTGACATGAATATGTCCAATAATTGCAGAATTAGAAATGTTTGCATTAACTTATATTCCCATTCCTTTCTCTCCCTCTGCACGACTGGCAAGTTGACATGCAACTTTTAATGCTACCATTGCATCTCTAAAATTTGCTCTGGAGTTTGTCTAAAAGTAATGTTTGCGGCAAAGAATATTGTTACAGTGCTGGCCAAAAATATTGGCACCCCTGCAATTCTGTCAGATAATACTCAATTTCTTCCAGAAAATGATTGCAATCACAAATGCTTTGGTAATAATATCTTCATTTATTTTGCTTGCAATGAAAAAACACAAAAGAGAATGAAAAAAAAAGTCAAATCATTGATCATTTTACACAAAACTCCAAAAATGGGCCGGACAAAAGTATTGGCACCCCCAGCCTAATACTTGGTAGCACAACCTTTAGACAAAATAACTGCGAACAACCGCTTCCGGTAACCATCAATGAGTTTCTTACAATGCTCTGCTGGAATTTTAGACCATTCTTCTTTGGCAAATTTCTCCAGGTCCCTGAGATTTGAAGGGTGCCTTCTCCAAACTGCCATTTTGAGATCTCTCCACAGGTGTTCTATGGGATTCAGGTCTGGACTCATTGCTGGCCACTTTAGAAGTCTCCATGCTTTCTCTCAGACCATTTTCTAGTGCTTTTTGAAGTGTGTTTTGGGTCATTGTCCTGCTGGAAGACCCATGACCTCTGAGGGAGACCCAGCTTTCTCACACTGGGCCCTACATTATGCTGCAAAATTTGTTGGTAGTCTTCAGACTTCATAATGCCATGCACACGGTCAAGCAGTCCAGTGCCAGAGGCAGCAAAGCAACCCCAAAACATCAGGGAACCTCCGCCATGTTTGACTGTAGGGACCGTGTTCTTTTCTTTGAAGGCCTCTTTTTTTTTCCTGTAAACTCTGTTGATGCCTTTTCCCAAAAAGCTCTACTTTTGTCTCATCTGACCAGAGAACATTCTTCCAAAAAGTTTTTGGCTTTCTCAGGTAAGTTTTTGGCAAACTGCAGCCTGGCTTTTTTATGTCTCTGGGTCAGAAGTGGGGTCTTCCTGGGTATCCTACCATAGAGTCCCTTTTCATTCAGACGCCGACGGATAGTACGGGTTGACACTGTTGTACCCTCGGACTGCAGGGCAGCTAGAACTTGTTTGGATGTTAGTCGAGGTTCTTTAGCCACCATCCGCACAATCTTTCGTTGAAATCTCTCGTCAATTTTTCTTTTCCGTCCACATCTAGGGAGGTTAGCCACAGTGCCATGGGCTTTAAACTTCTTTATGACACTGCGCACGGTAGACACACGAACATTCAGGTCTTTGAAGATGGACTTGTAGCCTTGAGATTGCTCATGCTTCCTCACAATTCTGCTTCTCAAGTCCTCAGACAGTTCTTTGGTCTTCTTTCTTTTCTCCATGCTCAATGTGGTACACACAAGGACACAGGACAGAGGTTGAGTCAACTTTAATCCATTTCAACTGGCTGCAAGTGTGATTTAGTTATTGCCACCACCTGTTATGTGCCACAGGTAAGTAACAGGTGCTATTAATTACACAAATTAGAGAAGCATCACATGTCAGTACTGTCAGTGACCGACTGCTCCACCCTAGGTGTGAGAAGGAGCGCTATCGGAAGTCTTTCCTCCCCACCGCGGTTAGGTTGTACAACCAACACCGACCTAAGCGGAGATCATTACACACAGAGAACTGAAATATCTCTCTGCCTGTTATATCCCCCCCCCCCCCTCTGCTACGTCCTACCTGTCTGTCTGCTATTAATGTAATGCCTCTTACCTTGGAACATTCCTGTACATGTTGTATTTGTATTTGTATCTGCTTATCTTTGCTGCTGTAACACACTGAATTTCCCCATTGTGGGACTATTAAAGGACTATTATTATTATTATGATTTTTCAAAGGGTGCCAATACTTTTGTCCACCCCCTTTTTATGTTTGGTGTGGAATTATATCCAATTTGGCTTTTTGACAATTCTTTTTGTGGTTTTCCATTGACGACAAATTAAATGAAGATATTATTACCAAAGCATTTGTGATTGCAATCATTTTCTGGAAGAAACTGAGTATTATCTGACAGAATTGCAGGGGTGCCAATACTTTTGGCCAGCACTGTAGAATACTTCAGTGCCATCAGTCACATGTACAGACGTGTCTACAGTACACTTACCTCAACACAACTTTGGTTAAGGACTCCCTGTTTCTCACAATACAAATTAATTTCAATGAAAGATCTTAGCAAAACCCTTGAAAGGCTGCAATTCACAATACAACCACTGGGTGGCCACATATTGACACATATAGCATAATCCCCTCTCAAAGTACTATTGCAAAGACATTTCTTTCTTTCTTTTTTTTAAAGGGAGTGGTTTATGCCCAGCATCTCAACCCAACCCAGCCCATATAGATAGATTTAGGGTCACCTGAGTCAAACATTGTGAATCGGTGCCTCTGTTGCCAAGATGTCACTGTTTTTCTCAATATGTAAATTATCTCTTTGGAGCAACAATTGCATTGCCATTGCTCCAAAGAGGTAAGTGCCAATGCCCTCATTGCTCCAAAGAGTTCATTTGCATATTGAGAAAATCGGGTATATCTCAGGGAAAAACACTGTTTGATTCAGGTGACCCTAAGCTATCTGTCTGTGGGGCTGGGTTGATATGCTGGATTCTTGTGGCAGACTTCCTTTAAACATCTGGTCAACTCACACCTTACATCTCTGGTTATTTAGAGCCAAGAGGAGAGGTAAGGAAGCATACATCTATACACTGGTGAGACATCAGGGACATATTAGGAATTCTTATGGACCCAAGGGTTTAATGTCCCAAATCGCCTGCACTAAAAATAAAAAGCTTTTATACTCTCCTTGCGGCAGTGTTTCCCTTGTCGGCGCAGTTCTTCAGTGAAGACAGAGGAGTACACCTCCGCTTCAGCGCACGTGTCAGACCATCAGGCGCATGCGCAGTGAATTGACGGTGCATGTCCCCAGCTTCACCGAAGAACTGCACAAGCGCCGGGAGCAACACAGATGAATGATGAGAATCAACAGACTCCTCTCTAGGTAAGTATAAAGGTTTGTTATTTTAAATACAGGCACGTTTGGCTTTACAGCAAAGACATTTGGGACACTAAACTCCCAAACTCCCGGCTTCTGTAGTGCTGCTAAATTGGTTTATGAACTGCCAAAAGATGTGACAGATTTATTTATTAATGAATTAATTAGTAGGCACATTTCCGCCCACTGCACTTCATATTAAGACTAACACAGGAAACATGAGTCTTAATAAATCTCCCCCCAATGTGTCCTGGTGTACCAAAACATCAGCACGCTCACCCACGCAGGGCACTGCACACATAACTAACTCATATGGAAACATGCTTTATTCTACCAGATTGTCCAGAAAGTGGACTTTCCATGTATTAAGTACAGTTGTTCATGAAATCCCGGCACTTTGTTCCCTCTTTACAATGTTTCCTATTATGTAATAACAGTGTATTTGCAGGCTATACGGTCCTGAAAATAGCTTATCAGTGGGGTGCCGGGTGTTAGCCACCACCTATCTGATATTGATACCTAAGGATAGGCCATCAATGTCTAGTGTTGAACCCCTTTAATGTGGCCATACACATTAGATAGAAGTATATTGAATGTTCACCAGATGATCATTTAACAATTATTTCACAGATACAACCATACACATTTTAGGCCATTTTGGCCATTCCAGTCATACAGCCTGATTGTTCATGTTCAGTGACACAGAGAAAGGGACGAATAATCTTACTGGGAATGACGGACCAGTGAGCTTGTGTGACCAGCGCTCTGTTCACTGCTATAGGGCTGGAGGGCTGCAAACTGCTGCAGCCCCATAACAGTGACTGGACAGCTGGTGTATAGACTGGTGGGAGTGCCTTTAATGGGATAACTCCTTTATGACACTTGCATGTGTTTTACCTTGTTACAATAGACCACAATACTTTCACTGAACAGCAGTAGCATTGTGATAAAGAGGCCATAAACAGAGGATTTCTAAGAAACACTTCAGTGGTGGTAGAGAAATAAGCTAATACTGTACCGCATCTGAGCGATTACAGGCAAACATAGCACAACGTTTAGACATGATTCATCATCCAGTTAAGTCGCTGGCTATATAAGCCATGCTGAGAATTTGTCTTAGCTATTTTATAGGAATGGATATACTACTTAATATAGTAATGGTGCTTGGCTTGTAATTGTGATCATGTCATTTACTTGCTTGTCTTTGTAGCTAATAATACAATCTATACATTGGTTATTCCAGAGCAGGCTACCACTGCTTGTTATGGTTCACATTATACTGTGAACTTTGCTTTTTACTATTTTGGTTTTGCCGGGAACACCTTAAACTTGTGTGGTTATATGTTTATGCCACATTTAGACAGCCATAATGTGGGTATGTTGTAACATCTGTGTTCCCAGAATTCACACTGGCACTCCATTAAAAGTCTACCAGACTAGTCAGACCTTTCAAAGATGGCAGTGTACTCCCATTTCTATTATCAGTTGGGGTCCCAGCGATCAGAAACGTATTACTTTTCCGGTGTTTAGTGATAGCTTCCAATTCTAAAAATCCTTCTTTAGGATCTGTTCACCACAACTGCAGGAGCTTTCAGTATTGTGCCTGTAGTATAGACAATATAATACAACTACTTTATGGCAATATAAAATTTGTTTGCATGTCGCAAGCCATTGTAGTACTCAGTATGTCATCCCAGCTTAACATCTTTCTCAAGGAGCAATGCTACTTTTGTGCCTTTATATTGTATTTCAGCACCATTCAGTGCCATAGAATGGATGAGCCAATACCAACCCACGTACGAGAAAACTGATGATTCTGTAAACCTTTTTTTTTTCCACCCATAGATTACTTTAAGTATGTCTGCTAAAATTATTCAGCCAGTTAAGCAGATTTCCATTTTCCTAATAACTTGGATGATGTCATGTAGATATTGGCAGATTGTTTGCTTAGCATTATACATATCCTTGTCATACAAAAGGTATATAATCTGTACTGACTTTTCCTGCACTCTTTTCTGCCAGTTATTGCAAACAGGGGGGCAGATTTATTATTCCTTGTGTGACAATTTTGTGGCGTACAAGGCATTAAAAGTTGCTTTTTTGCAAAAAATAGCAGCTTTTCTATATATATATATATATATATATATATATATATATATCTTCTGCACTATGGGCTGGTATCATTTTCCCACCAGGTGCGTTATTTATGACAAGGTGTGTCACCCTCCGCTGACTCTGGGGTTCTGAAGACTGCCATTAATAATGCTAGTCTTCATAAATGTGCCCCATTATGTTTAATTGATAAAAGTAGCAACTTGCCTCATGGTGGAAATCTTAAAGGCCCTGCATCGGGCCCTGGTGTTTCTTACTGATGCACATATTTAGTATAATTGCTTTATGCTGTGCCCTCTGAAGGATGAAAGAATTCACTGAAGATGACCTGCAGAGAAGCTTGTGCAATCTCAGCTTTCTCCTTCATTCTTTTTCCTCCTCAAGTTCCGATCAAAGCATGCTGAGCCCAAGTCTATTCATTTGTCAGACGTATGCAAGAGAAGAAAACTGCAAAGAGTTAGTTAAATAAAAGATGATGTCCTATTAGGTTTGAGCATGTTAAGGGGTAATAAGGTATATATTTTCTTCAGTGATAGGTACAGTACACTGTGATCCATAGCAAGACATGAGTCAACATTAAACAGCTGGCCTCCATAATGCTTGAAGAGGAGTTTTCATGTCCTCTTAAGAGATGAATACCTTTAGAGAGCCACTTCTCCGCTGAATCCATTGATGTCATTACATTTCAGGATTCTGCTCCCATTGCAGAGATATTGGTCCTATTAGTTCAGTTAGCAATACCACTTTATACTCAAGTGGCCAGGTAGTGGAGAACATCCACTTGATAGTACATGTATACTGCCATCTAATGCCAATGGGGTGTTCTCCACTGCCCAGTCACTTCCTACAACACTGTATCCCAACTAATGGCACTGATATCTCTACAATGGGAGCAGCTACCTCAAAAGCAAAAAACATGGTTGGATTCAGCTGAGGAGAAGCTGTCTAAGGCTAAGGCCCCATGTAGCAGGCCGCAGCAAAAAAGCACAGTGGGAAAAAACGCAGCATCAACGCATCACGGTTTTCCCCGCATCACTTTTCACAGAAAGAGGTTTCCTCTGCGGACTTACTGCTTCCATTATACCTATAGGGAAACTGTCGGTGTCTCCTTAGGTATAATTGATATGCTGCGATGGTGTTGACTTTGCAACATTTTTGGAAATTGCAGCGTGTCTGCTGCGTGTATTATTTTGCAATGTGTGGATGGGATTAGAATCCCATCCACTTTGTGGGAAAAAAAGCAGCGTTTTACAGTCTCTACAGAGTTTCCGCCACAGCCAAACCGCAGCTTTTACGCCAAATTGGGCCCCGGCCTAAAGGTATTTATCACTTAAAGGTTTTCAGCACATGAAAGTGGGTTATCCAGCTTTGTAAATTATCATGTATCATCTTAAGAATAGGCCAGTTTTAGATCGGAAGGGTTCAATTCTTGGCACCTTTGCCCATCAGATGGGGCTGTGGCTTTCACACAAGCACAGTGACCTCTATATTGTTTATATTTGGTAACAGCCCTGTCTGTGCTCAAAATGCTGTACGTAGTGGCGACTCTTCCTGGTATTGCTGTCCAATCCAAGTGAATAAGACAACACTGAGCATTGTGAGCCATTCAATAATCATGAACATCCTTATATAACGGCCACATTTTCCACAGTTCATAAGGTGCATGTAGAGGTAGAATCAGACAGCATTGTGGAAGTTTGAACAGACACTAACACAGTGATATTAGAAAAACTTAATCCCATAATATGTAGAATTTTCCATTAATGGTAAGGAATGGGATGAAATGCATAAGCTTTAATGTCTTTAGTAAGATTTCACCAGTCCTGGGTTGAGAAACCTAAAGCAAAGATTAAAGGGCCACTTTCGGACCAATATTGAGAGACAAAAGTTCATTCATTCATTATTCTTAATCCCAGTGGATAAAATCAGCCCATGGTCATGTGATATACAGCCCATGGTCATGTGATGTACAAACAGGTGCACAGCTCGTTATAGTCACAGCACAGTAATCAGACATCTGCCTGGTAACGAGCTGTGCACCTGTGTGTACATCACAACATCACATGACCATGGACCATATATCACATGACCATGGACTGTACATCACATGACCATGGAGTGATTTTTATCCACTGGGAGTAAGCAGAATGATTTAACAGAGATCTAGAAAACTGTGAGTAATTGATACAGAAAGTATATTAGAAAATTGTAATTTCTTTTTATAATATAAGCAATAACTTTTCTCTCTCATTATTGGTTTGAAAGTAGACAACCCCTTTAAGAACCTTTTCAGGATAAACTGCAGTGTGTGTATATGAGAGGTAACTCTATGTCTGGCCATGATATGACTTGTATTCTCCATTGTTTATCAATACCTTTATCAATACCCCCCATCCTTTGCTACATCTCTAGTTTTCATTCCTCTCTGAACTGACCGGTGGAGAATAGCTGCCATACACTAGTCTGGAAATAGTGGAAGAATGTCTTGTCGTCTTGCAGATTAATGAATGGTGTGTGTTTTGATGGGTAGTGTGCGCGGGTCACGTAACAGCATTAACCTCCACAAAAGATTGTCATTATTTTATAGACGTAAATAACCTTTAAGTGTATGGCAAGAGCTGAAAATAAGCAGTAGCTATTTTGGCATGACTCCACTGTAAAATACCGCTATATGATCTTTTGGCTTTGTTGAGTTTGATATATCGCAGGTGGAAAGTATTTTAATTATTTTCCATTAAGGGATGAAGTAACATGATCATTTTTACAGTGAATGTTGGGATATGTAAACAATCGAACCTGACACAAAGTTTTAGGATTAGATTTTTTTTTTACATGGCGCTGTTCGCATCATGTTTTTCTATACGTCAGCAGTATACATCTGTATATGATTAGAACATAGTATAAAGACACACATAATAGCTTTTTGACATAAGGCTCTCAGGTTTAGGCTGCTTTCACACAATCGAGTTTTGACCGTGAAGCTCGGTCCGTGTCTGCGGTAGAACGGACTCCTACCATTATAGTTATCTATGGTGCTAGGGGTCCCTGCCTCCCCATGAGGGTGATCCACCAAACATCCTGTTACATCCTTTGTATTAAAGGGTTCTTTTAGGGCACAGGTATTATTTTTAATAAAGGTCACCACCGCCTTTTACCGCTCACGTATATGCCCCCACATACCTTATTTCAAGCTTTCATGCTCCCCCCCACACCTCCTTGAGCCACCGCTGAGTGCCACTTCTGCCCACGGCACTTACCATCTTCTATAGTACAATTCCTGAGTTTCTTTATGCATGTAAAAATAGCCATAAGAGCTGCATGCTACCTCCTCTCCTCTTTGCAATTCATTCTGCCTCCTACATCATCCTGACTGCCCCCTCGCCCCATTATTGACCTAACCGTTCTCTCCTATGGCAAGAAGTGAGACTAAAGGCAGAGAGTGTTATATCACTGGAATATGGGAAATTCACTACTGACTTGTCATGTGGTTGGAGCACCAATAAAGGGAAGGGGCATCCAAAGTAGTTACATCCAACGTAAAACGTACCCCATTAACATTCTCTCACGTTCACATGAATAGGGTGAATCCTTGCGTCATTCTTGGGTTCCTGCCATAGATCACTTTGTAAATATAAGTTGGATTTGCCATAGGTAAACCCTACTGTGTTGGATAGCCATTGTCCATTCCTATTTACTGTCTATTTGTCGTGTCGCTTCACGTGCCAGATTTCGATCACTGTAAATTTGCTTAGAAGTTATGTCAAGAACTTGGATCTTCTTCCACCTGTTTAAGTCTTGCCATATGTATTAAAATAGCTGATTCTGGTGTGAGATCCCACTGCTAGGTTTAAGTTACAGCGAGTGATGTACTGACCCTAATGCTAAGAGGCTCTGTGACTGCTATAATGTAAATCAGAGTATATTTTTTAGTGAAGTATGAAGCTCATTTCTTTAGTACTTGCCAGACATTGCCTTTTTTCTGCTTACCCATCCCTTTTAGGACTGATTTGTTGCCTTCAGACAGCAGATACATTGGTTATAAGAGCTGAAGTAAATGTTCAGATTAAATATTAATGGCGAATGTCACACAGTATCCTCATGATATCACTAATTCAGAGATTTTTTTGGTAGCCCACAAATTTGGAGAATTTATTGCTGGTAATCTACCGGTCCCAATAGACATTAAAACATATTTGTATGGGATTTCCTGACTCTTCCCAACAGGTGAAGGTGTAGGATTCTGCGTATAGAATTTCAATGCTTGATCCTTTAGTTTTCAGGGTAGAGAGGCATTTGGCCTTACTTTTCCTCTCCCCATTCAGAATACATACACATTTATACGTTTAACTGCTTTCAAAATGGGTGTGGTTGCCATTGTAAACCGGCCAGTAGTGTTTCTCCTCAATATACTTTTTGCATACATTTTTTAGGATCTCTGCTTGCTTTCATTCCATAGAAAACCTCATTAAGTAGAAAACGTCATTGCTTCAAACTTCCAGGGAATAGAAATCTGTCTTGGACATATAATGGTTATAGTTACAGTACAGCCGTGAGCTGTGAGCAAGTCTAACTTTTATTTTTAAAAACTATATTCTTTATTTCCTTACGCCAGAATATTCCTTATCATTGTTACTCCAGTAACAGAAAATAACAATACTGAATTTAGCTTATGACATGAACTGATGAAAATGTTATGCCGTATAAATGCAGTTATGTGTCACCCCACTCCTTCTGTTTCCATGTTCCTTAGAAACATAGAAGATTGATGGCACAAAAAGACCACCTGGCCCATATGGTCTACCCTTAAATTTTTTTTTTTTATCTTTATCGTATATTTTTATATATTTTCTATTTTTGTATATTTTAGATTTTTTTTTATATTGTTTTTATTTTTGGGGGTAAATATGGGTTTAACTAAGGCGCGTTTAAATTCTTAGACCAATTTCGCACAGAGGAAAAAGTCTCCAAAATCTAGATTTTCTTAAGAGTTCTGGCGCAGCCTAACAGAACTGATGTGCTTAGATTAGTTCAGTTGATTGATTTTCCAACCAAATCTGCTGGCAGTTTGCTCCAAGCCATAACTACTGCCTGATTACAGGATCAGACTACACTGAGTTTGTAGTCTGTAACCTTGGAGACACCCAGGTCTGTGGAGCTGTGAGAAGTTAAGGTATTTTAATCAAGACTATTTGCAGAGTTTCTTCATTTTTCATTTTAGATGCATTGAAACAATATGGACACAATAGGGCATGTAGCGTAGAATGAGAAAAATGTGAAAAAATTACAATACATAGATGACTGACTTATGATCTCCATGATTTTCACTGACCAGTAGATACAGTGGGTGTGAATGGTCTGCAAAAGGGACAGAAATTGAGCATATGTTTTTTTTCAATGGTACCACAGTATGAAAAATGCAAATGTCCCCATAGAAACATAACAATAAATGGATTAATGTGAGTCCATTTACAACACTAATAGCACAAATCTGTTAAAAATGGATGTCTGAATAAGCCCTTCAAGTTTGTGTGTGACTGGTTAGGGCTTTAGTAGACATGTCTAAATGTTTGTGTATTGAGAGAATGAGGATGGAAATTGTAAAACCGTTATAATATGCTTTTCTGTAGATGATGATCACAATTGTAGAGGATCTGTCAGATCTCCTGACATGTCTGATTCTGTAAGTGAATGTATTTCACACTATAAAATTCTGGAGCAGAAATAGCCCGCAATATAGAGATGTAAGAAGATGCACCAGATTATACATAATATGTATTAAAATATTGTAACCTTTATTTTCACGTTAATCTGAAGACTTTTCTGTTCTTTTCAGGGATTTTTAGCCAATCAGAAGCGGGCTGAAAACTTGAAGGACCCCTCTGTGTTACCTGATTTGTGTTTGAGCCATGCAAATCAACTAATGATCATGTTAACAAACCACAGAAAACTCTTGGATATCAAACAGAAATGTACCACTGCCAAACAGGAGCTTGCCAATAACTTACAAGTTCGATTAAAGTAAGATGGTGTCTTCTGAAAATAATGACTTTCATATCAGTGGTACAGGCTCGCTCCATGTCAAATAGATTCTAGTGGGTGCATGTTCTTTTGGATCCGAAATCAAAGGTCCACACTTCATTAAAAAAAATTAAAAATTGGTTGCACTCCAGAGAAATTTGTGTCTTTATTCAGCACTTGCCAACTTTTGACTCCATCAGAGGATTCTTTAACTTGATACATTTTTGATCCTCTCAATACAATATTTTTCATGGCCTAAATAAAGACACACGGGACAAGTTTCTAAGCCAATTTTAATCTCCCCTGTGCTGAAGGGAGATGTGCCTAATTTATTAAGAGGCTTGACCTTAAAGGGTGTCTGACAGGAGAAAAAAACTAAAATAAAACAAGCACAGTACCTTGGAGGGCTTAGGGCACAGATCACAATGGTATAATTTGAATGCAGAATCTTTGTTTTATTTAGAAGGAATTTCATCTTTTATCCATATGCAAATTACTGAAGAGTGCATCAGGGTCATGTTTACAGTGGCAGTACATTGCCATTCAGTGGCTGGCTCACTCTCCCTCCCATCCACTATAACATCTGCTCTGCCTGCTCCCAAAGTTGTTGGGTGCTCTGTACTGCGCATTCACGCCTCATGTCGTCAGACAGCTGGAAGAGCAGTTTGGCTTTGTTTTGCTTAGGCCTGACACTATCATATACTGCCTAAGCAAAATTAAGCCAAACTGCTTCTTTTCCAGATGTCTGATGACATGAGGTGCGCATGCACAGTACAGAGCACCCAACACTTTAGAGCCTCACTACTTCTGGAGCTGGCCGGGCAGATGTCATAGGGGATGGGAGAGGGAGTGAGCCACTGAATGGTGTAGCGGCGATGTACTGCCACTAAAAACATGCCCCTTATGCACTCTTCAGTAATTTGCATATGGATAAAAGATGAAATTCCTCCTAAATAAAACAAAGATTCTGCAGGCAAATTATACCATTGTGATCTGTGCACTAAGCATCTACTGTCCTCCATGCACCAGTATCTCAAATCCACTCCAGCTAGGATCTAGTGTAGCCTTGAGCTATAATTTATGCTCACTTCTATCATAAATGATGGTAAATCTGCCAGGCCGCAGGAGGCTACACTCCCTTCCTGCACCCATCATAACCATTTTTTTTTTTTTTTTTTTTAAAGTAGCAAATTTGCAAATGTTGAAGCAAAAATGGGCATGAACAAAATGTGCAACTGCTATTATACACTTTACACTACAAACCGGCATAAAATGTATGATAAATTCACCTCACAGTTCTTCACCATGATTGTTGGAGAATGGGTTAACAAACAAAATGAAAGGAGCAATACTCACCTAACTAATCTAATATCCCCCGACACCAGTGACCACTCCCTTTCCAACAGCGGTTCTTCACTGTCTCAGCCAGTGATTGGCTGTATGGCGTTTCCTGAATGTCAAGAGAGACCAAATGCCCAAGTGTGCACCCCAGAATGGCTTCATTTTTATGTACAGATTTCAATGCAGATTTAGCATTATGCAGATTTAAGTCAATGACTTAATTCGATGCAGATTTTTTTTTATGCTTGTAAATTGACCTATGGAGCAGATTTTAAAATTTCTTCTTTCAAAAGAATTCAGTTTCCTTTTTCCAGCATGGGTTTAAAAAATGGCTTCAGAATCTGCATGTACATGTATGAACATCCATGCCAGTATACGTGCAGATTTTCTACATGTAAATCCTGATTGTGTGTATGTTCCTTCTTTTTGCCTTTAGGTAGAGGGGTCAGAACCAGAACTAAATCAGACTGAAATGCTGTGTATTTCTTCTACTTTTTTGCATTCTCAGTCTTTTCTAATGGGTAATTTTGTTCCATGTTTTAGGTGGTGCTGCTTTGTAATGCTGCATGCTGATCAAGATGGGGAAAAGCTTCAGGCTTTGTTCAGACTTTTAACAGAGTTACTTGAAAGAATCAAAATCGTAGAAGCTCTCAGTACGGTTCCCCAAATGTATTGCTTAGCAGTAGTCGAGGTTGTAAGAAGAAAGATGTTCACAAAACACTACAGAGAGGTAAGTCACTGTCATTTATGTATTTGTTGTTAGTGTAAATGTAAAATGAACACACAATGTAGAAATATGTAGGCTATATGGATATCATAGCGGGAAGGGATCCTTATCTCAAGACCTCCCTCAATGTTCCAGAGCTGAAAGTTTGGTCTGACATCTGTGCGTTACATGAGCACCCATTCTTTCCAATGTAATGCCACATTATCCCTGAGGGCAGCTGCATTGGGAGAATTGTTTGCCTAGACAGATCTTCCCCAGCAAATAACAGCTGATCACTGGGGGTCAAAGAAAGCGGACCTGCCGCGATCAGTCGCGCCAGCTTCTCTTTTAAAGGGGATTGTCTTGGACAGTCAAGCAGTTTGCCTTGAAGTTGTTTTCATTTGCTTAAAGGGTACCTGTTATGTCGATTTTGGATACTAAACCACCCACAGGACATTATAGACCGGAGGTTTAGTATCCCAAATTCATCAGTGTCCATGTTTAAAAAAAACAAAAAAAAAACAGTTATACTTATCTAGATGATCAGACACATCTCTGGTGCTCCCGACTCCTGCACAGTTTTTCAGTGAAGCCGAGGACATACACACCGCTTCACTGTGTGGGGAGTTCTGGAGGTATGGGGTATGCGCACTGAAGCCCAATATGTACTCCTCTGGCTCTAGTGAAGAACTGCGCCGTTGTAAGGAGTACAGTGGCAGGGTGAGTATAAAGCTTTTTTATTTTTATTGCGGGCACGAATGTCTTTATAACAGGGCAATTTTGGACACTAAGCCTCCAGTCCATAAGGATGTGTGGGTCGTTTAGTGTCCCAAATCGCTCTGACAGATTCCTTTAAAGACAGGCAAAGTGCTTCCTTATATTCTAGACTCAGACATTGATGACATATCTTAGCAATATTTCCACCAGTGTCTATAATGAGGCTATAATGCTTTTGCTTGCATCACTGCTGTCAGGTTGTGCCTAGAAAAAGACTTGAGGAATGACAGGATGCATTTGCTTTAGTATTTCTCCAGCAATTTATGAGAGTAATATTCCCTTATGTACAAAGATCTTGTGCCCTTTCTTGTAGATAATACAATTCGTGATATGTTCTTTCTGTTGGAAAATAAAACGTAATAAATTTTAACTTTAGGATGTCTTTTTTTACAGTGGGCAAATGCCTTAGTAAAAGATGGAAAATCTCTTTATGAAAATGAGAAAGCAAAAAGGGAAACTTTCGGGAAATTTTTCAGTAAGTATTGTAGAGATTGTTTTCTGATTTGTTAGGTGAGGCTTACATCAGAACCATTTGTAGGCCATTTACACCATAGTAATAGTGTGATATTAAATAGCCATATAGTTCTACCTTGCTTTATACTCAGAATCTGAATTCTGGGTAAGTTGCAGTATATGACAATATAGGTGAATTCTACACAGAAAGTATTCATAGGCTTCACTCCATTTAAAATATATTAATAATAATAAATATATATATCAAAAATGGTTGAATCTGTGCCCATGAAATAAATGTGAATAGGAGCTTAGATGCAGTAAACTGGTCTGGCCACTACAGAGAGAACAGAGTTGTCCCGCTTTCTGCTCCATTCTCTGTCTGCTGGTGCTGAGAACTGACCAGTGAATGTGCTAGGTGTTAGCCCCCCACCAATCTGGTATTGATGACCTATCCCTAGGATATCTAATCAATATCATTGGCCAGAAAAGCCCTTTAATCTTGGCGTTTTACTGTCTGTGATGTGGCCTCTAATTCCATTTTTAATCAATTAGGGAAATCCTATTTACGAAATCGTCTCTTTAGAGGACTTGACTCTTGGCCTTCATCTTTCTGTGTAAGTATAACTTAATTACTTCTTTATTCCTTTTTTTTTGTTTGACATTTGTTACGATTATTTGTCAAGAAAAACAAGGATTTAGTCCTTTTTCATTTTATTTACCATCAGTATGGGACAATGACTGACAAAGTCTCTAAAGCCCTGTAGTGCAGTGCAGTCCCTTGGTTAAAGGGAACCTGTCAGACAATTAAGTGACACCAAACTACCAGTATTTCCTTATTCACTGGTGATTTAGAGTCCTAAACCTGCCCATGCTAAATTTGCAGGCTAATGGGTGGTTAGATAAAACTTTTAATAATTTCCAGGAGATGACTCCTTTTTATGCTTTGGGAACGTGTGTATTGTAGTTCTGCGTAGGACTCCTTAGGTTAGGGGATAACTTGCAGATCAGTGCTGGCCACAGTACAACGTTCAACAACTCTGGACCTCCCAGAAAACGAATGGAGCAGTATGTCCTGATCAGTGGGGGTTTGAGTGGACGGACCCCAACTGAGCTCCAAGTTATCGTCTGTCCTAAGGATAGGGGATAACCTTACTTTCATGGGAGAACCCCGTAAGCGTGGTATACTTATTTTGGCTTCATTGGAGAGATGCACAGAGAGCTTTGGAGGTGCTGACAGACTTTACTTAGGCAAGTTGGAGAAACTAAACCACTGGTGCCTAAGAACATGCTACTGGTTTAGTGTCCTAAAACCTGCGGACAGGTCCCCTTTAAACATTGGTGGTCATCAGTCCTTGTATTCCAGTGGCATTAGGTATTTCTTACTGAACGTGTGGCTATGAATTTCAGGAGGATATTTTTCTAGCCTGATGTCATTAATTGTAACAAGTGCCTATGAAAAAGGGGGAAACGGCACTCAGCAAACAAACTTTGAACAATGGGCAAGTCAAACTGCTCCTTGTGGGGTATCTAGTTGAGATCCTCTCAAGGTCTTTTATTTTAGTAAGTGAGTTTCTGCAGTCTGTCTTCAGACCTTTAGGGTCCATCAGACTATGCTCCTGTTTTTAGCAAGAAAGGAAGAAGCTTTTAGGGCACTTCTGCTGAATGAACCAATCCAGGGAAGGAGAAGTTAAGTGGAACCTATAATTCCACACATCTGTTAATTTTCTGCCACCATTTGTAATGTTAGTAAATGTTGTAATATACTTTATTAACAGATTTTGGCTCCTTGCTGTGAGATCTTGTGCTGAGATCCATTTCTTTCCCTATTGCCAGAAATCCTCTCACTGCTTCTCATTGTACCAGCACTTGTGACATGTTTCTGTCCTAGGTTTTATAATGCTTGAGATATTACTGTTCGTAGTGACTCCCCCATGCCCCATCCAGCCACGGGTTCTCCATATTATATGGAAGCCTGCCCACCCGTTCTCCAGTGAGAAAATTTCTGCTGGCAATAGAGAAACAGGGGAAAGAAGGGGCAGAAGTGGATTTCAGCACATGGTTTCATATTAAAGAGCCAAAATCCGTTAATAAAGTATATTATAAAATGTATTAATGTCTCAAGTGCTGGCAAAAAATCAAAAGTTGTTAGAAAGTTTAGTTACACTTTAATAGTTGCTTTTAATACTACAGTTGCGAAGCCTACGCGTTACGAGACGGAGTGGTCTCTTCCACAGGGCAAGTAAATCTCATGTAGGTCAGTATCTAAACCAGGCGAATCCTATGGAGCCAGGCTGCAAATTTGTATCTGAATTTGGCAGTACTATTTCCAATATAGTTACGCCCTCCATGTATATATCAGAGGGTAGGACATGTGTCAATGACTGGTTAAACGTACAGGGTTCATATATGTGTGGAGGTACCAGATGTGGTTTGTGACAAAATTTGTTTTAAACCGATAATTTTTAGTCATGGTTTTCTGTATGCACATATAGGAACTGCAATACAGATTCTGATTTATCTTATTACGTGCACACAGTGCTCTTTACACGGTGTAAGCTGCTCAAATAGACCTTTAAAGAAACGCATTCCTGAACATCTGGCTGATATTAATAACCCACGGTCTAGGAATCGATCAGGAGCATTTTGTATACTGTCACCATGGTAATGTTGCTTCAAAGTCATAGCTATAGAGCTAGTTGCTTGGCCCCCCTGTAGGTAAGAATTGGAAATATATGCTCCGCAGCCGTGAAGGGTTATGCCCTTAGACACTCGGTTTCCTGGGGGCATGAATTAGAAGACAGACATTTTGTATATTTATTAGTTGTGTGTAGATGTTAGGCTTATTCTGTCTTTGATGTTTATTACTTCTTATACCCTTGTATTATATTGTGGTACTGGTGTACATATGTGAGGAACTGCAGACATGCCAGTATGTATGTCTGCGGTTTATGCTTTTTTTTTTATGCCATAAATATAGGCCTTTCTAGTGGTCCGAAACTCGTAGGAAGATGATGTACTTCTTGCTTTAATGTTAGAAATAAAGTCATGAAGTTTTTAAAGGGATTCTGTCACCAGGATTGAGTAAATGAAACATATTGTAAGATACCTTAGGGTCACCTGAATGCAACGTTGGTTAGGGCTGCGCAATTGATTATAGTATAATAAGAGGAGTCCCATGGGAGGTAATCAAACATGAAAAACAGTGTTACTAACCTCTCCTGGGTTCTGGCGCAATTCCCTCTTCTCTTCTGTTTTATGTTGGCTGACCTGTGATTGGGCCTCAGCGGTCACATGGCTCACACAGCAATGTGAGGTGTCTGTGAGTATCACTGTTTTTTATGTTTGATCACCCCTCCTTGGCCCCCGCTAATTATTCTCCAGGGTCTGAGAGACTCCACAGTATAATAGCAGTTTTAGTTCAGACATGTTCGGTCCAAACAAAACGGCCGAGCGAACCTCGCAAGACAATTCTCATATGGTTTGCCCAACACATACTCATACATTGAGAAGGGTATGGTATTAAAAGGGGTGTGACCTAAATAATCGCCATTAATTGTAATTGAGATCATAATCGTCCAGCCCTTATGTTGGTTTTCCTTTGTAAATTTGATTCTCCTTTGCAAAGTCATTTTTATAAAACCCATTATGTAAATTGAAGCCTGCAGTACGGAGGGCGTCTCCAGCTATCGAGGCTGCTCCTGCCCCCTGATTTTAGATTGGCCACCTTGCCGCTGCTGATGGGACAATGGCAGGGCCAGGCAGATATGCTGAAGTCTCACCTGGCCCTGTGTTCTTGCGGTCCACTGTGATTTTCAGTATCGGTGCATGCGCTCAACCGCACCTTATGATTCAGTGCATGCACTGATTGCGTCATAATACACCCAGCAGCAAAGGGGGACCGCGGCTTCTCGAGAAGAAGAGGGACGGAGCTTCAACCATAAGTGCCTCCTCCACAGCTTTCATGTAAGTACAATCGCCATCCCCTCTGTTCCTGGTTATACCTTCACACTGCCACCAATTGGTTGGGTATTGTACTTATATGAAAGCTGTGAAGCCACACTTCTGGCCGAAGCTCAGTCCCTCTTCTTGAGAAGCCACAGTCCCCTTCGCTTCCGAGTGTAGTATGACGTAATAAGGGCATGTGCACTACACCCACTCTGGCCTGAAGCCCAAGCAATGGTTTTGCCTCCTCTCAATGTATGCAGCTGTAATATGAAATATTCCCAGATTGGGTTTTTCTCAGAGGAAAGGTATGCATTTGTTGTTCTTTATGTATCAGTTATTTTTACATATAGCTAAAGGATAGATTTATAGTGTGTGCGTGTACATCTTCAAAATGTAATTTTACAATGTGTAACATTTGTTTGTATGCATTTTTTTTAACATATTACTTTTGCAATTTAGACACGAAAGCCCCGAAGGTTTGATAGTGAGCTTCCTGATATCTCTTTAAATGACCTGCAGTTTTTACAGTCGCTCTGTCCTCCAGAAGTCCAACTTTTCCTCAGGTACTGACACAAATGTGGTTTTAGCCTCCTAAAGAACTTTGTGCTCATATTTTCTGTCTTCAGGCTGAAAGTACACAGTTGAGGGGCAGTTTCTTTTGAGCCAGAAGTAGATTCATCTTGACGGAAACTTTTATAATTCTTCCTTTAGATTTCCCTTTCCATTTGCATCCACCTCTAGCTTTGACTTAAAAAAAAAAAAAAAAAAAAAAAAAACTGCACCAAAAACTGCGTGTGATTCCAGTCTAATGGTGATGGATTTCTACTGATAATTTTAATGATTTAAATGATTTAATGATATAAATGCAATGAGTTTATACACCAAATTCTTTAATTTCTGTAAATTTGGGTTTAATGAATCAATGTAAAATAACTCGTCCCTGAAGATTATGTATGGCCTGTCTTTAAAACTCACACACACGCGCAGGCAGTCCTTAGGCTTCTGGACACACAAGACAGGTGTGGAGCAGCCAAAATTTAGTGTTTTTTAATCTTTTGTTTTTTGAGTTTTATCCCTCCACATGCCTTTTGTAATGTCTTTCTACTTTCTCTTCCCTCTCCCTGTATATAATGTACAATATTGCACTCATTTTTCAGGGACCAATAAGGGTTCTTTAAGTCTGTGCGGCAAACCTATTTCCCATCCAGATTTTGGCTTCTGTGAACTGAATTTACAGCATTGTAATGATTTATGATGCTCTAAGCTTCAGAATTGAATTCAGACAGCATAATATAAGTTTAGGGCAGGAAAGCTGCGGTAGTCGTGAAGCTCACAGCATCATAAATCGCAATGATGTTGTAAACTCAGCTCGCAGGAGCCGCCATCGGGTCAGGAAATACTGGTGACACATGGACCTGTTTCATGGCCTGAATGCGGCCATGTGAGTGGGCACTTATACAAATGAATCCCCTTTTTAGTTTCTGCTCTATCTTTGTTAACTTTGTAATTCAATATGATTTGTGTAGCTAATTCTTTATAGTTTACTATGTATCCTTGTGGGTACCCATAGTCTCCTACAATTTTCTCAGTATTCCTGTTTGTATCCCAGTCTGTATACAAACTGTATAAAAAGTTGTAGGCAGGTATAGAAACAAATGCTGCAAAGTAAGAAAGCTTTCAAAACTAGAAGTGTTAATAGTTTATTTTTGTCAACAAAATGCTAATTGAATGAAGAAAGGGAACTCTAAATCACATCAATATTCGGTGTGACCTCCCTTTGCCTTCCATCAATTCTTCTAGGTACACTTGTACACAGTTTGTGAAGGAACTCAGTAGGGAGGTTGTTCCGAACATTTTGGAGAATTAAGCACAAATCTTCTGAGGATGTCGGCTTGGTCAAATTCTTCTGTCTCTTCATGTAATCTCAGATGGACTGGATGATGTTGAGATCAGAGCTCTGTGAGGGACAAATCATCACTTCCAGGACTCCTTCTCCAAAGGGAGGTCACTCCAAATATTGATGTGATTTAGGCTGGGTTCACACTAGCATTGGAATCTGCCTAAAATCGGCAGAGAGAAAAGTCATGCAAGGAGGACTTTTCTCTCCCCCGGTTTCAGTATGAAATCTGCGGAAACTGGGCAGAAACCCAGCGGACCCCATTATAGACTATGGGGTGCGCGGGTTTCTGAATGTAACCGTTTTTTTAGTGGACAGTGTTTGTCTTTCGGGTCACCATGCAGACCAGAAGGGCGGAAACCCGAACGCTAGAGTGAACCTAGTGTAAGATTTCTCTCTTATTGATTCAATTCACTTCATTTTGTTAATTGACAAAAAATGTTAACACTTCTATTTCTGAAAGCATTTTTGCTTTGCATCATTTTTTCCACACCTATCTAAAACTTTTGTAGAGTACATCCAACAAGTTTAAATGGGCCCTACCACCAAAATCTCTGTTAACCACTATACTTTTGTGCAGCGAACAGCTCATTTTTATGTGGATTAAAGAATGACTTTCTCAGCATTTCCTTTTGCTGTTGGTTTATTTCTCCCACCTTTCTGACTCTAACATGTTAAGGGGGAGTCTGTCAGCAGGAAATCAGTATCTAACTAATGATAGTATCTTGTAGTGCTGCTTCTTCACTTTCCAAAGATGACTTTCTTATTCTACATTGCAGCTCCATTCTCATGAAATCAGAATTTTAATCTTATGCAGATTAGCTAAAAAGGGCTTTAGGGGGCGTGTCTTTTCCTGCTGGAGCTTCATTCTCTGCTCTAGATAATCCTTACTAACTACTACCGAACTCAGCTCCCAATTGCTTGAGCGGCTCTCCCACTTTGTCACTCTTTGTCGGCAGTTACTGTCATTAGTTGATTCCGATTTTGCTACAGTCTACACTGCCATTTGAACGTGCTTTAGAAAACTTAACAGGAATTTAAGTTTTTAAAAAAAAATCTCAAAAATTCATACTTCATGCTGCTTTTTGAAATAGTTTCTAGTACATTTTTCATGTTCCCTTTCGTATTGACATTTCGTATTGCTACAATGGTGAGTCATAAGACAAGCAGGTGGTGACCTGGATGAAAATAAATCTTATTAAATTATGGTTGGATTCAGAAGCAGCACATATGATGTCTGACATTTGAAATATGGAGCAAAACAAGATGAATCCCATTTCACTTTAGAGAGTGGAAAAAGATTTACGGTTTGCATGATTGTACATCTCTATTTCAGCCTTAATAGTTTCATCAGGCGTAAGCCCTTGGGGATCATTGCAGTTGTCTGTTATTTTTAAAGCAGAAAAATGGTATTTAAAGGAAGTCCGTCGTGGAGGCAAACTTTTTTAAGGCATCTGTTAGATTCTATAATAATGGTAAGATAATGTAAGGGTGCAGCTCAGGGACGTGTGGATTAACCTGGCCATACACATTACATTAACACCAGCCTTACCCAATGATTTCACCGACCTGGCTAAACATCTAATGTGTATAGGAACCCTCTTGATTCATCTGCAGCTGTTGAGATAACCCCTATATAGCAACAAAATAAGAGTCAAAACATCCATTTGTACCAAAATAATCACAAGTAAGGCTCAATATCAGTAAGCACAGTAGTTTAGGTGAAATGTCCATTAATTTAATGCATATATAGAGAAAAAGGACTGAATTTCCAGTAAAAGATCCAAAATATATAGACTTTATTATCAAGCAATGCGATTAAAGACATGAGGACAGCAGTGGTATTGGCGATAATCCCAGGACAGACTAAAGCAGCAATAATCATATCCGCCCAATCCATAATATATAACAATAGGTTGTATCTCATAATCTGTCAAATACCAATCATATATTGTAACACCGTCCACAGCAGATCATACAAATAATACAAAAGATGAAAGGAGCCATGTGCCTTATCAAATCACAGCAATTTAGTCCGTCCTGGGATGGTACCAGCCCCAACATGCATTTCGGCAGAGCCATCCGGGGGTTGATGTCATTCCTGCAAAGACAATCCTGTATACTGTATCTCCACAAATCCCCAAAGTATTAATCATGCCCAACCACAAAACACTCCCATTGAGCTAAGGATAGGATAGGTACAGTCCAACAACTTCTGTATTATGTGTATGACCGCCTTTTCTATATAGTATGGACTATATCTTCTTTTCTGAAACACTTTTGTATATAATATTTTAAGTTTTGTCCTTTTTACTTTTAGGGTTCCCTTACTTTGTGACTTTGAGCCTCTACACCAGCATGTACGTGCTCTACATAACTTGGTAAAAGCTGCGCAAAGTTTGGATGAAATGTCCCAGACCATTACAGATCTGTTAAATGAACAAAAGGTATAGCATTACAAAAATACGTGCTTGCTGGCAAAAGGAAATTCTAGAAATTTTGTTTTGTCAAATACTTTTCCCTTATCTCACATCCCTGCTTTTCATTTCTAGGCTTCAAATGGCCAGCTTTCTCCCCAGTCTGTAACAACACCAAGGATTGAAAATGCAACCGAAACCACAACTACTACCTCATCCAAGTCTCCTCCATCACTCAGTCTTCAGGGTCCCATTTGTCCCTCTGTTGCCATTCCAGGACCTTTAGAAGAACTGTCTCCAGACAGCATTGATGCTCATACCTTTGACTTTGAAACAATTCCTCATCCAAATATTGAACAGGCTATTAAACAGGGTTCTTTGGATTTGGACTCATTAGCAGATAGTCCAGAATCTGATTTTATGTCTGCAGTCAATGAGTTTGTTATAGAGGAGAACCCTGTCTCTCCCAATATTAGCGATACGCAGAGTCCAGAGATGATGGTGGAGTCTCTGTACTCCTCTGTTATAAATGCGATCGACAACAGACGTATGCAGGATACAAAAAGTAAAGCAAAAGACGAAAGTGCTGACAATGCTTCTTTGAAAACTTGCCTGGAGAAGTGTAAATTGGTTGCCCAAGAATCACAAATTAACTTGAGGATTTTCAAAGAAGAGCTTTGCCTTTTAAGGAAACACGTACAAAGAGAGCAGAGTGAATTCGCAAATGCTATTAAAAGTGTTTCTGCCGAGATTCTAAATATGATTGAACGAACCAAGGTTTCTTTTGAAACCGCCTTACAAGCAAAGCATTTAGAGGAATTGCGACTTTTAGAAGAATCGTATGAGAATCGACTCCACATATCAAAGCAAGATCATGAAGTGAATGAAGAAACCATTGCCAAGTTGAAGCTTGACATTACAGGCCTAAAAGATGATTTGCAGTGTAAAGATAACGAATTTGCTGCAGTCCGAAGGGAAAATGAAACCTTTCTTTGTTTACAGAGTGAAAAGGATGAAAAAGTTATCCGCCTTGAAAGTGCCATGAGAGAGCAGACGTGTGAAATTCAGAAACTTAAGCAGTCTCGAGAAGCGGCGCTTGAGGATTTTAAGAAGCTTCACGCGGAAAACGAAGAAAAACTCCGGCTACTTAAGGAAGAATTTCAGATTTTAGAGCAAACACACCTAAAAGAGTTGGAGGAAAATTTAAAGCTCAGGCATGCACAAGAACTTGAAAATGTAATAGCAGAACATAAGTGTAGTCTAGAAAAGTTAAAGAATGATCATAGGCTCAAGATTGACCAGTTGCAGGAATCTTCAGCAACCACTGCTCAGGAGAAGGAGTCTCAGTTGCAGGAAGTAAACTGTAGACTTTCTGAACTCTCCGACGTTCGGTGTAAATTGGAGGTTGAGTTGGCACTGAAAGAGGGTGAAATAGATGAAATAAAAGTACTTCTGGAAGAAAGTAAAATGCAACAGCAGGATGACTTAAAATGTCAACTTGATGAAAAGACAGAAGCCCTAAAGAAGGAGATCGAAAACCTGAATAGCCTGATGCGAATTCAGAAAGAAGAACATGAGCTAGGACTTGCCCAACTTAAAACACTATTGACAACCGAAAAAAATGAGTGTATTTCTGAGCTTTTAGAAAGGCATGAAGCAGAAACCAGTTCATTGCAAAGAGACATTAGCCATTTAACATCTGTCCATCAGAAAGCTCTAGAAATAGAGAGTAGGCTCCAGGAAGAGATAAGTGTCCTACATAGTCAACTGAATAATAGTGTGAAAGCCCTTGAAAAACAGACTGAAGAACACGAGAGGTCTTTAAAGGAGCAGAAGGACATTTATGAATCATCCTTTCGGAAACTTGAGGAAGAGCGAGATCAAATTTTGACCACACAAAAGCTCGAAAGAGAGTCCTTAGCACAGAAGTGTATGTCTGAAAAGGAGGAATGTGTGCACCTAGCTCTTAAAGACTTTGACATAAACAGACAAACTGTTGAAAAAGAACTTTTAGAAAAAATTCAATTCCTCGAGGAGGAGTTAAGCAAGAGGTAGGAGGAGATCTTCATTTGTTTTCCCGCACTTGGTGAAAAACAGCTTTTTATTTTCTGTAAATCATAATCTAAAACTTTTACCAGGAAGTGGCAAACCCATTTCTAGAAATGAAATTTTCTGTGTGAATATTTGATATGACCTCTTATACTTGATGAATGTTCTGTTTCGAGGAACAAAGCTGTGGAATAATGCCTCCAAATTTTTGTACAGATGGCACCAAAGCAGAATTATATATTTTATGTGAGAATTTACCATTCAGCCATGGTTTGGATAGTTTATGTATTCAGCTATTTCTGTCTGAAGCTGTACCAGATACAGTCATATGAAAAAGTTTGGGCACTCCTATTAATCTTAATCATTTTTAGTTCTAAATATTTGGGTGTTTGCAACAGCCATTTCAATTTGATATATCTAATAACTGATGGACACAGTAATATTTCAGGATTGAAATGAGGTTTATTGTACTAACAGAAAATGTGCAATATGCATTAAACCAAAATTTGACCGGTGCAAAAGTATGGGCACCTCAACAGAAAAGTGACATTAATATTTAGTAGATCCTCCTTTTGCAAAAATAACAGCCTCTAGTCGCTTCCTGTAGCTTTTAATCAGCTCCTGGATCCTGGATGAAGGTATTTTTGACCATTCCTCTTTACAAAACAATTCCAGTTCAGTTAAGTTTGATAGTCGCCGAGCATGGACAGCCCGCTTCAAATTATCCCACAGATGTTCAATGATATTCAGGTCTGGGGACTGGGATGGCCATTCCAGAACATTGTAATTGTTCCAATGCATGAATGCCTGAGTAGATTTGGAGCTGTGTTTTGGATCATTGTCTTGCTGAAATATCCATCCCCGGTGTAACTTCAAATTCGTCACTGATTCTTGTACATTATTCTCAAGAATCTGCTGATACTGAGTTGAATCCATGCGACCCTCAACTTTAACAAGATTCCCGCTGCCGGCATTGGCCACACAGCCCCAAAGCATGATGGAACCTCCACCAAATTTTACAGTGGGTAGCAAGTGTTTTTCTTGGAATGCTGTGTTTTTTTGACGCCATGCAGAACGCCTTTTTGTATGACCAAACAACTCAATCTTTGTTTCATCAGTCCACAGGACCTTCTTCCAAAATGAAGCTGGCTTGTCCAAATGTGCTTTTGCATACCTCAGGCGACTGTTTGTGGCGTGCTTTCAGAAACGGCTTCTTTCGCATCACTCTCCCATACAGCTTCTCCTTGTGCAAAGTGTGCTGTATTGTTGACCGATGCACAGTGACACCATCTGCAGCAAGATGATGCTGCAGCTCTTTGGAGGTGGTCTGTGGATTGTCCTTGACTGTTCTCACCATTCTTCTTCTCTGCCTTTCTGATATTTTTCTTGGCCTGCCACTTCTGGGCTTAACAAGAACTGTCCCTGTGGTCTTCCATTTCCTTACTATGTTCCTCACAGTGGAAACTGACAGGCTAAATCTCTGAGACAACTTTTTGTATCCTTCCCCTGAACAACTATGTTGAACAATCTTTGTTTTCAGATCATTTGAGAGTTGTTTTGAGGAGCCCATGATGCCACTCTTCAGAGGAGATTCAAATAGGAGGACAACTTGCAATTGGCCACCTTAAATACCTTTTCTCATGATTGGATACACCTGGCTATGAAGTTCAAAGCTCAGTGAGGTTACAAAACCAATTTTGTGCTTCAGTAAGTCAGTAAAAAGTAGTTAGGAGTATTCAAATCAATAAAATGATAAGGGTACCCAAATTTTTGCACCGGTCAAATTTTGGTTTAATGCATATTGCACATTTTCTGTTAGTACAATAAACCTCATTTCAATCCTGAAATATTACTGTGTCCATCAGTTATTAGATATATCAAATTGAAATGGCTGTTGCAAACACCCAAATATTTAGAACTAAAAATGATTAAGATTAATAGGGGTGCCCAAACTTTTTCATATGACTGTATCTGACAACCCTTGACAAGGCTTTACATTGAAATAATTAAGAATTTTTTGTTTTAAAAAAAAAAAAAAAAAAAAAAAAGGGAACATTTAGAATGGCATTGATGATCCCATTAGTTATACATTATTTTATTTTTGTCCTCTCAAATTACCTCGGGTGGCTTTCCTAATTTCTTACTATTACATCGTAAATTTCCGTAGACTTTTATTAAATACAGAATTTATGTGTTTTACTTACCAACATATTTTGCAGCACTTTACAGATATTGCTGTTACTCTGGGTTTTCTGATCAGTATATCTTTGGAGTGAGAGAAAACCACACAGAGAGCATACAACATGCAGATGTTGTCCTTGGCCATGGTAAATTGCATGCACGTCAGCCATCCATCCACCATAGGCAAAGGTTAAATGTATCATATGTTTCAGCAGAGTAATGTTTACTCATTTGCATATGTTTCTCTGTACATATTTGCCCGAGAAAGGTCTATTAAAGACTGAAACGTTTCCAAAATATTTCATCTTGATGCAGTACATAAAGGGAGTCTGTCAGCTGTACTCACAGGCGATTCTACAGTTTACAAACCTGCCTCTGCTTTGGAGCCCTATTTTCTTGTTTAATTCATATGCAAAATGAGAAAATGGTGATTTACATGAAAATGGGGCTCCAAAGCTGAATAATGGAGGCAGGTTTGAAAATAGTAGAATCTCCTCTACAAGGTACTGGGATTAGGTTTATAGACAATTTGCTACTGACAGACTCCCTTTAACCTTTGCCTCTGGTGGCTGTATGGCTATATGTAGTTCTGATTTATCCCATTAATGTGTATACAATTTACCATGCACTTTTTGTGTTGAGTAAAAGTCTATTGGCTTTGAAATAGTATGTGCCCTGGTCCACTTATTTTTCTGGATTTTGGGTTGGAGAACCCTTCCACTTGGACCACACCTACAACAGAAGTGCAGCACCGTTCATTTTCTTTCTGTGCTTATGTGCTCAGTGAAGTGAAGCTCCCACACATCTATCATTTCCTTAAAGGGGTTGTGCCACCATTGTATTAGCCTTTTAATTAGACTGAAAACAGTAAAGTAAGCCATTTTGCAATTCACACCTATTAAAGCAAATTTCATTACTACGATATCGGGCTATGACATTAAGGATGACACCTTTTTGGCGTTACAAGTGCTGCTTGCTTTGTCCATCTATGCAATATGGTTGTAGTGGCCATCCATGTGCACTCAGTCCTGCATGTTGCTATCTGTCAATGCACTGCTTGCTGTTTTAGGTTGCTTTAACGCTAACTATACGTTTTGCGAGCTATAAAACAACGGATGTTGCACGTCCTAGTGTACTTCTATGTATCATCTGTGTCTGATCTGTATGTCGTCCATTTTTTTGTGTGTGTCCGCCAAAAAAAACAAATAGCAATGTATCTAAGAAACATTCAGCACTCAAATGTATTGGTAGAAAATGTATGCAGGATTGACCCCGCCTGCACCGCTGCCATAACAATCATGTACTGTAGATGGATGGCAACACCAGGTGATGCCGTTCTTAACATGATAGTTGGCTACCTTTGTGACAAGGCATTGCTTTTAATTAGTGTTAATGGCAAAATTGCTTACTTTACGGTTTTCAGCATGGTTAAGCTAGGTTCACATCTGCGTTGGGTCGGGTCCACGAGAGGACTTGAATAACGGAGAGCTGGACCGAAAAAAACAGTTACGGACACCAGCGGAACCCATTGACAATAATGGAGGTCCATTGGGTGTCCACTGTTTTCATACTGAAAAGTCCTCCATCCAGATTTCTGAGTCCCCAACGGAGTCTCCACTGCAGTTGTGAACATTGCCTAAGATATAAATGCAATGGTGGTGCAGCCAGTTTAATAATGTTTCTGTTACTTGACTTGCTCCCTTTTCCAGGTTTAAACAATTTGTGAATTTCGCAGTCATTCGCTTCAAGGGACATGCCATAGGGCGTTTGACTAACATATTGCTACTCCATACTATCCATAGGGGATAACTTTCTTTGATGGGGAAAACCCCTTTAATGGGTATTCAGGTTTTAACCAAAAAAAAGTTTACTAATTGTATAATAAAAAGGAGAGTAAATTTCTAACATAGTTTGTATATTCATTTACCACAGTTTTCTAAATCCCATACCTCTGAGGTAGATCGGGTGGCCCATGGAAATATTTGTTATATAGAAGGTCTTATACATGATACCAATGAAACCATTTCCCCACATAAATATGTAGATGGGGAAGGTAAAAGATATGCTGAATCCTCATGTCATGTTCACATTGATATCAGTAATAGTTTTTGCGATCTTCCAGTCAGGAGGTTAAAAAAAAAAGTGATGTTAGTCAGTACCTGCATGGATTGATCACCAGCTATTTCTTTTCTTCAGGTCTTATTCCTTGGCTGATTTATAACTTGGCTCCACTTGATCAGAGCTGTGATCTGTGACTACAGTTAAGCTACAGTGCCTACAAGGGATCCTGGGGTAGTCTGAGACACACCCCCTGCCTCATCATTGAGTAAGGGCACAGCAGAGCAGCAGCTTGACCCAGTGATGAGATGGGGGGGATTATCCTAGGCACTACAACTAAACTGTAGTCACAGATCACAGCCCTAACCAAGTGAAGCTGAGCTAAATGAAGAAAAATTGCACGCTATCAATTTTCTCCTTTTCTATGTAGAAGCTGTGCCTCAGCCATCTCACAACATAACCTAACAACAACCTCCAGATCCTATTTACTTTAAAAGGGTTCCATTGTGGTGTCTGTCATTTTGCTGTCCAATCTCGCAGAATTGCCAACAGAATCTCTAACTACAGAATGAACATTAAGGGGGTAGGTGGGGACATCAAGACTGGTGCATTTTAAAGTCCGCTGCTGGCGTAGATCTCAATCTCATTTCTGCCATAAGTGATCATCTTCTATAGGCCCAATGGAGCAGCGCCTATTAACACATACCAAGAACTGGAGTTGGAGGAGGTAGGAAGGTCCTCTTTAAAAACCCAGGTAACCCCTTTACTAATCCAGTCCTCCCTGCTTCTGTGTTGAAAATGAAAAAAGTTGAACTTGAAATTAAAACTTTGTAGGCCTGGAATTCATTATTTGGGGAGCTAAATGCGTTTTATTCGGTTTACATGTTAGACATGTAGTTTCTGTTAACAGATCTGAGGTTGTTATATGCACTTCCTATAAAAAGTACTCGCTCCAGATCTGTCTATTCCAGTAAATACTTGTGTTCCCCTTGAAATAACCGTTCTAAAGCATCTTTACTTACAACTCTGCATTGTGCTATGTTCCTCTTATTTCACCTAGAACATCTAAGGCTAGGTTCACATTTGCGTCAGTCTTCGTAAGAGACTTTGCCGAAAATTGGCGGAGAGAAAAGTCTTTGGGGTCCGCGGGTAACCTCTGTTTTAGTGGATGTCGTTCACAAGTGTGATCCTAGCCTTAATAAATTGACAACTGGATTTGAATCATTCCCCTGATTGGATCCGGCGTATGAGAGTGAGCAGGAACCCAGCCCAAACTGGTAACACCCAATTGTCAGTTTATACATAAACATCTAGGAGGAATAACAGAGGAACAGTATAACATAGTTTTAAGAAAATATGCCCAAGAATGTTTTTTTTTTTTTTTTTTTTAATGCAAGTATTTACAAAAGCACAGCAGAATCTTTGCATCCTTCAATAGCTGCTTCTCCTCTGATTCTGGCACGGTTGGAATTTTTTCTCTAGTCTCCACCATTCCTCAGCAATGATTTCTGTTATATTTCATAACCGTTATGCTCTCTACTGTCAGGTGGGTGGTCCCTGTCTTTCTTCTACAGTCCAGGACCGCACACCTCACAGTAGACAGTATAACTGTGCTGAACCTAACACAAATGATTGCTCAGCAATTGAGGGATTCAGTGAGTTGGTGTTGCTGGAAGTGGTGAAAGGTCCTCTTTAAAGGAGTTATCTGGGGACTTTACTTACATCTGACTTGTATTCTGAATGTTCAGAACGTCTACTTCTGGCTCATGGTCACATGATCAGCACCCTATTCCCCCCTCACCGTGTCTTCCGCTCCCTGATCTCTTGAATAAGTGTGGGGACTTGAGACTTTCTCATTGTAATAGCAACTCCTTCTTCATCACTGCCAATGCGCAACTTAAAAGGGGTCTGGCTTTGTTACTGCAATGAGCCTACCAGCCCCTGCAATTTACATAATACGATGGAACGGGGTGGGGGGGGGAAGGAGGTGCCAGGTGCAGACCAGATCTTCTTCTATTTTGCAACCTGGAAGTTTTTCGTGTGAGCTCTATTGCAGTGTTGTTTTTTATATCTTATTTCAATCTATGGTTCTGCTCTTTATCAAGTCCTTAAAGACATGTTGTAGCACATGTGATCTCCTAGCCCTCTCTAGTAAATGCACATAAGTTAACACATTCATCATTCTATCTTGTTCCATGATGCATGCTCAGTACCTTGTATTACCTTGCAATGACTGAATGAAGGAGAAGGGTGGCGCTAGTATGACATGGCAGGAGCACTATTGAATTTTGGGATGTATTAGGCAACTGATTAATACGGTGGCCTAAAAATGTCCAAAAAAACGCCTCAACTTTTTGGCACATTATGGCATGTCTCTGCACCCTGTTTGCCACTTTTGTTAGAGAATTGGTGGTGATTTACTATAAATCATGCAGAAAACTGCCTAGAGATACACCACAAATCTACGACAGCCCCTGACTGGTATGGATTTGAGATCAGGAGCACCTACATGCTCAAGAATTACCAAGACGCCAGAGTGTTTCAGCATGTCTTGCACCGGTCAGGGAATAAAAGTTTTTTTCATTCAGGATTTCAGCTCTCCTCCTGTCTTTTCTCCCTTCCACTTCCTGGTTTTCAGCTCATTCCTGCTTAGAGTTTCCTCTTGCTCTAAACAGCGCAATTACCTCTTCATTACATAGATAACAGACTCACAAAGCAAGAAACTTTACTAGTTCTTATCAGGGCTCAAAAACTGAAAGCATTGACAAGAGTGGAGAGAGTATAGATGGGCAGAAACAGGGACTAAGTCATCATTCTGACCTGAGAGCAGGTCTGTAACCTAGGCAACCAGCTGTAACACTGAGGAATTATATTTTTTTTCTGTATCTGGCTAACCGAGCGAGATAAATAAAGCAATGTATTGGGTAAAACACTTCACTCAGCTTAAACTACAAATAGAAATAGGATCCTTGAGATGGGAATACCATTTTAAGACTAGCATGCCAGTTTTAATAAATTCCTTTTTATTGGAGACTCTCTCTATTTAGCAGTGATGGGGTGTTCCAGCAGAATCCATGTTGCTATTTATTGCTGCCTATATCTGTGAATGCCTCCTAAATGCAGGTTGACCTGAAGAAAAGAAGAAAATGTAACACTATAGTTGTAGTATAAAACTATGAAAAAAGAAAAACAGGTTTTAATGCTGTTTTATTATCTGTTAATAATTTTCTCTTCTCTGTTTTAAGTTCTTCTGAGTTTGCACATAGTCTGGTTTGTGAGCTCCAAGAAAAGCTTCAGCAGGAGAAACGGCTGATCTCTGACCATCTTGACCATCTGGAAAGGAAAAAATCTGAAGAACTGCAGAACCTCAGGATCTCCCTTATAGCTGAACAACAGGTCTGTGATAACAAGTTGTATTGCTCGAGGCCATGCTCAGGCCTCATGCTTACCTTGGAGAGTTGAACATTTTGTGAATCAGTATTTTCAAGCCAAAATTAGGATTAGATGCAAAATAGAGAAGACGTAGAAATCTGTCCATTATTTTTTTTTATTATATTTTTACTATTGACTTATATTAGAAAGGAGCTCAGCTAGTCTCAGAGGTCCTATAGAAGGGAACGGAGAGAGCTGCATATGCATAGCCTGCTCTCCATTCACTGTAGCCACAACATAGTTCTTGAGATAGATTTGATTCCCAGAGATGGGATCCACATCTAAGGCACATTTATGGCATATCCTGCCGATATAGAAATGTTGCAAACGATGATAACCCTTTAAATGAAAGTTTGTGGTTGGTTTCCGTGGGTAACAAAAACATTTTTGTTTTTCAAGATTATTTTATAAATCCGACTCTGTGTCCATTGTATTCTTTTAGCACTCTTAGTAGCAGAATGGCCCAACAGGTTTTTGTGTCACCTGGACTAATAGGAGTATGAAGTTGCATAGCTCTAATACCGTAACTACTTATGTCCATGCAATAAGAAGATCAGCATTTGTGTAAAATGTTCAGTGCCATCAGAAGGAAGCAGATGCTATCTTCTTTTGGCACCCTTCAGCACACTATAACTCGTAGCTCTCAGCAGTAACAGGTTAACAGTGGGAAACTAACATCCATCCATCTTCTCCTTGGTACACCTGCTATGATAAGATTTCCCCTTTACCTGTATCTACAGAGAATATTGTATGATTTATTTATTATTACTGAATTTTTCTCTCTGTTTCATGTAGACTAACTTTAACACAGTTTTAACAAGAGAGAGACTTAAAAAAGAAAATATAATTAATGAACTGGATGAGAAGCTGAAAAGTGTCACACAGCAGCAGGAAAGAGATAAGGGTAAGTGCTTTACTGCAGAAAATGCCAATATTAATCCTTATATATCTGGTAGGAGCTGAACACACATTCAATGCATCAGTTTTCTTATAACTGGATTTTTATAATGAACATGGTATGCTTAAAGAGAGTTTGTCACAAGAACCCAGCCCAGCCCCTGTCACCAGAACCCAGATAGGTTAGGGTTACTTGAATCAAAAAGTGTTGTGCCCTTTGTTGAGAGATCACTGTTTTTGTCATTGTACAAATGAGCTCTTGAGGACATTACCACTAACCTCTCTGGAGCAATGATAACACATTGTTCCAATGATCTGCATATTGACAAAAACAGCAATATCTCAGCAATGGAGGCACCAATTCACAAGGGGAAAACACTCATTTAGGTGACCCTAACCTAGTTATATGCAGGCTTGGATTGATGGGTTCTGCTCTGTTCTGGTGACAGACTTCCTTTAAGTCTTTAGTTTATATAGTATGTATGTTTTTGTTGTGCTCCAGTCCATTCAACTGAGCTGTTAATAAATAAATATAAATATATATATAATATATATATATATATATATATATATATATATATATATATATATATATATATATATATATATATATACTAGCAGAAGGACCCAGCTTCGCATGGGTATATTTCATTTTTTGTTTGTGTAGTGACCCCATAAGAATTGGACAGTTTTGCACTTGACATCCAGTATGGCAGTCCAGTATAGGTACAGTCTATTTATGGCTGTGTTGCTATGGAAACCTGGTAAATGAAATGTGAACTTATATTGGCTGATGCTCGTCATATGACTGAATATTTAAGGACCTGCGAACTGCTTTTGACTCATACAGGTCATAAATAGCTTGGTTGCTATGGAAACCTGGTGTAAAGCTGTGTGTATGTCAAGACTGAAGAACCTGCGATTTTCCATTGGTCCATAAGCGTCATGTGATCATGTGTGTCTCAGTTTGGATATCAGTTAAAGACCTGTGATCGGTTGTTATGGAAAACCTGGAGTAAAGCTGTGTGTATGTGACCTTGTGTAACAGTGTCAACCACAGCGCCCTGCCCCTTTAAAGCTGACCCACAGCAGTGAAGAAAAATGGCTGGGTTGTTATGGAAACATGGAGTGCAGATGTGTGCATGTGGCTGACAATGCCTTGTCAGATTGGAGACGGGCTTGGGTCTGCTGGGTTGTTTCAGCAGTTCGCTGTTGTCTGTGACGTACCTTGTCAGATTAGAGACAGGCTTGGGTCTGCTGAGAGTTTTCATTAGCTCAAGCAGCAGCCATGCGTTTTGCTGCAGGAGGCATGAGTAGTTTAAAAACATTTCAATTCATAAGAATTCTGAAATCCAGTATGGCAGTCAAGTCAGTGGCATAAATACTGGGGTAGCAGTGGTAGCGGGTGCCACAGGGCCTGGGACATTAGGTGTCCCGGCGGGCCCCTGATGTGTGTGTGTGTGTATTGTTTTTTTTTTTTTGTTTGTTTGTTTTGTTTTTTTAAATAGGCCGTTACCGGGCCCTATTTACTTACCATCCCCGCTCCTGCTCACAGCCGTCTCTGCTTCACCTTCTGCAGAGGCAGCTGTGAGCAGGAGCGGGGATCAGTAAGTAAGGCCTGTGGGCCATGAATCCCACAAACACTGCTATCATTATACTCTGTGGTCTTTTCAGCAGGCTTTGGGCCTCCTTGGTGACGTCCCAGACGTCGGTGGGCCAGTCCGACGTCATTATGCATTGAGATGCATGACTGGCTCACGTGACATCTGGTCCAACATTGAAGAGGTAGCGGGGAGTGCGCATAATACTATATGAAGGGGCCACTATGATACTGTGTGCAAGGGCCACTATGGGGCATAATAGTGTGTGCAGGAATGCAGTCTGTGCGGAGGGGGGGGTCCCATGTCAAATGTTCGCCTTGGGGCCCAGCCATTGGTAGTTACGCCAGTATAGGTACAGTCTATTTATGGCTGTGTTGTTATGGAAACCTGGTAAATTAAATGTGAACTTATATTGGCTGATACACGTGATATGACTGAATATTTAAGGACCTGCCAACGGCTATTGACTAATACAGGTCATAAATAGCTTGGTTGCTATGGAAACCTGTGTGCCTGAGGAGAGTAAGCGCTTGCTTATATATATATATATATATATATATATATATATATATATATATGTGTGTGTGTAAGCAATGGGGGGTGGAGCTGGGTGGCAGTTGGGGGTGGATATCTAGAGCAGAGAATGAAGACACAACAGAAGAAGAAACACCCCTAAATCCCCTTTCAGTTAATCTGCATAGAAATAAAATCCCGCTTGCCATGAAATTGGTCCTGCAATGCAGAATAAGAAAGGCATATTTGGAAAGTGTAGAAGTTGCCCTATAAGGTACTGTCATTAGTTTGATACCTATTTTCCTCCTGACAGACTCCCTTTTAGGTAATTTTCTTTGCTTGGTTGTACCTCTGCCATCTTTATGTTGCAGCAAAGTGAAGTTATAAATGTTAGAAAGCAGGGTAATTTGCATATGATTATTTACTCTTTCAACCATTTTATAACTTCGCTTTACAACAACATAAAGGGGCCGATGGGAACCAATGGAAAAGGAATTACTTCATCCTGCACTTGATGGGGTCAGTTTCTGAAAAAACACCTGATGGGGTTCCCTTTGAAAAGGCTAAACATGGGAGTATTCACATAACAAAAAATTACTTCTCAGTCTTCTGCAGCTCTGGTTACAACATTGCCTGGGTTCCCACCGCTCTCTACTTTTTGGTGTACCCAACACACAGGGAATGGCTAAAAATGCCCACTCAGCCAATCATTGACTGGAGTGGTTGGCCAAGCAGGTTTCTCTAACCATTTCCTGCATGTGTCATATTCCAGGACGTAGCATCAATTTCAATTTTTAGATGGTTAGAGAAAATTTTTATGGTCAAGTTTGTGGGAAATCCAACTTAATTTAAATGTTTTTGTATTTTTTTCTCCTTGACATTTACTTGTCCTGTATTTCCTCCTGAATGTCAAATCCACCAAATTGTATAGTGATTAAGGGGGGAAACAAAGTATTAATGCATAACCAGGTTTGCTTACCTACCTTACAGGGGGAAAACGGGGGTCAGGTAGGGAAGTGGTAACCCTTGTAAAGAGATGTAATACTTTTAGGGAAGTTACATTTTAATAGAATTTTTCTATTTAGTGACATCATCTGATAAAGTAAATTACGATAATGATTTTTTTTAGTCAGATCCATATTACAGCTGTGAAATCGGTACAAGAATGTATTCACAACATAGAAAGTAGCAGTAATTGTATTACCAAGTGCGTCATACATAAATATATTTGTAAACTTTCTGGAAACTGAATCACAATTTTAAAACAGATGATGTAACTGTAGAAGATTTTAACATTAGATATAGATTAAAGGCCAGGGCAAGGTATTATGGTGATTAGGAAAATTGCATTCCCCCACCCCACCCCCACTCCCTTCCTGTAGAATTAATTAAAAACTGTGTCACTTGTTAAAAAATCTTTTATTCACATGTTTTAAAAGACACAGACAGAATACATAGCTATTTAATCCGGTGAATCACAATTAATGTTTCTCTCATTGAAATCTTTCACGTTCCTTTTCTTCTCCATTGATCTCAGACCATTATGACAGTTTCTCCCAAAGACTGAACAGTTGTATGGCCAGACACCCTTGGCAAGTAATATAGCTGAAGGGAGTGCAGTGGTTGCATTCACACCTGGGTTGGAGCCAGAGGAGTCTAAAGGCTTCTCTGCCATATAACACCAGTGTCATAAATGGCCTTCATAAGCTTCAGGTTACACCTCACACTCTGATTCATTGCTTCTCCAGCCCATTCACACCCTCTATAGCAAAAGACACCACCTATGCCCCATGCTGCTACTGCCAATACTATGCCTATTCCTGCCCCTGTGCCACCATTACTGTACTAGAGTGCTGCATTGTGTCCCTAGATACTCCCAAAATAAAAGTGCTTTAGTATATGAATATAGATGAATGCCAGGGCAGAACTGGAAAATTCTGGAAGCCAAAGCAAACTTTGCTTTTTAGAAAACATGGGACAAGCATATACTGAAAACCAGACTCCAAAATTGAATCAGATTCTAAATGTAATACAGACCCCCAGATCAGACCATGCACAATGCACAACCCCCCTCAGATCAGACCAGAAATAAATACAGACCCCAAATTAATACAGTCTCCCAGATCAGATCTCAAATTAATACAGTCCCCAGTCCTTCAAATTCAGACCTCAGGGCACCCTTTAAACAAAGAAAAAATCCTCACTCATCCTCTGCCCACCTCTACCTGGGCAACCTGTACTAATCATAGATGGAAGTTCCCCCCACACACACACAGAAGTTGCACCCCAGCTCCCTTATGCAAAGGTGCATCACACTCATGAGTAAATAAGGAATCTGCCTCCAAAAACACCTCCCAACTCTCCCATTCATTTCAGTCGGAGTCAGTAGCACATTTATTTTTTTCCTCCAACTAATTCTTTAGCTATAGAGTAAGTCCTATCTTCAGGTGGATTTTGCCTTGCAAAGCCCATTGAGATGAATGGGAGGCGAAAAAAAAAAAAAGCTAGCGTTTTTTTCAGCATTTATAAGGCACGAGGCCACTGAAGATGAATGGCCATGAAAATACAAAAGCAGCTAAAGACTGCCAGATTAGCTCTCCTTTTTTGTTTATAGACGGGACCTTGATGCTTATGTGATTTAATAGGGCATTGCTGTCTTCATGGGCATAGTTGCCCTCATTAGATAACCCACGTAACAGTTTCTCTGACCCATATTTTCTGTACTATTCTGCAGATTTAATTGAGACACTGTCTGAAGATCGAGCTCGCTTACTGGAGGAGAAGAAGAGACTTGATGAGGAAGTTTGCAAGCTAAGAAGTTTTGTGTCTTCAACTCACACGGCTCCTGCCTCTGAGCCTAGTGGAGCTTTTGTGCCTGAGCTTCCTTGTGAAGAAGACAGAATGGAGCCCACTTTAGAGATCAGCATGACAGCTGTTCAGTAAGTTTAGTCGCTGTTTTTGGCTAAACTGTTTAAATCTTTTAGTCTTTGTATTCGTAGTAACCTACTGAGCCGCACCCCGAAGACCATACATAATAGATGTGTGTCTCACATTTACTGTTGTCAGATTTTCTTTTCTTTATTTTTTTTCTCCATGTACTAGTTGAACTGCTGAGTAAATAGGAGGGTATTGTATATTGTATTATATATTGTTTCCATTTACTTCCTTTTCTTTTATCTTTTTTTAAGCTACATATCCAATTGTTCTATTTTGATTATAAATAATCTTCTTTGGTTATAAATAAAGTTTATGCTTTAAAAAAAAGTATAAAAGTAATATTAAGAGTGAATCTTTTTTTTAATCTATTAAAAATAGTTTTTATTGGATAAAAATTCTCAAGCTTAAAAAACATGCAAAAAAAGTGGCATAAGCTTTCATAGAAAAATTAATTAAAATTTGAATTCCATTGTATATGTGTCTTAAAAAAAAACTATTTCCCATATGGCTATGTCAGCAGAAGATTGTGGGCGTCAGAAATGAGGCAAAAAGAAAAAATGTCTTTAACAGATTAACTTTCAAGTTTTACTAAGAGTTGTAATGACCTCAAATATACGTTTTATTGTACTGTAATGTTTCAGAGTTCACCAGTATTATCTGTACAATGTCACAAGGACAGGCAATGACTGACTGCCATGGTCACTTGATGTTATGGACCATATAGCACCACACATGATTGTCAGTTAGTTGTAGACCCCACCCTGTTTATTGCTGACAGTCTTGTAAACTTAGTTTCCATAACCATGTCAAGTGATTGCCCATCCTTGTGACTTCACTTTAGCTAGTAATAGTAAAATTGCCTCATCTGAGGCATTTTTGAAGACTTGTTAATTGAAGACCTATTAAAGATCTCCAGGGGTCTAACACTCAGGCCTGCAGCTGTTTGAAGAGGATGCTACATGAGTGCCGCACTGTCTTTAGTACTGTACGGTGTACTGCAGTGACTGTACTTGGTATCACAGCTCAGCCCATTCACTTCAATGGGACTGAGCTGCCGCTTCAAACTGGTGACCCTCTGCGTCCCAGGTGTCAAACCCCCCACGGATCTTCAATTGATGACCTAGCCTAAATATTTAATTATAAAGTTATTATCTTTTTATTTGATGATGTTTGATGTTTTCTGCCTCTTCTAGTGACACTACATTATCAGAGGAGAAACAAAAGATTATGCTGCTGGAGAGAGTAAGTATCAGTCTACTTGTTGGAGTATTTTGCTGTTGTATGCTTATGTAGTGAATGAGCTTTTCCTTAGTATTTTATGCTGACATATCTAGTTTTAATGTCCAGAATACAGTACCATGTAAGATCCTGTCACCATGGCTGTGCGTCACTGATGCAAGTGAATAAAAAAAGAAAAAGTTTTTATTTTCCTGTTTAAAAACCATAGTAAAATAGCTCATTTCCTTAATTGTACAGACAGGGGAACATGTAACAGGAAATTTATTTCTAGGGGTTTTCTCACTTTATAAAGTGATGGTACATTCCTAAGATATACCATTGCATTTTAAGTAATGAGGGCTGGACCTTGGGGGATCTTCACCTTTCTGATAATGAAGGGGCCACAGAAATAAAACTACTTTAGTGCAGGGCCTGACAGATGGTGCATGACTCAGGGATTTGCTTATTGGTGTTTTTTGAATCCTTATAGAGTATTGGTCACATTTGCCTACTGAGCATGTGTGTGTGATATGTACTCCTGCTGCCATAGGGGAGAGTACATGTTAGTATTCTGAATAGAGTACTACAGTCTGTGATGCAAATGTTCTTGTTTTTTGGTTTATATAGGCCTTCATGAGGCTGGAAGATGGTTCTGGTGTCACATAGGGGGTTCAAATGATACAGAAAGCCATTGTGCGGCACAAGGACCATACTCCAACTCTATGAAGGACTATAGATCCAAAGGAGAACTCCATATTTATTTATAATGTACTCCTTTAGAACCAATAGACAAGTGAATTTTCATCTTACTGTTGTTCCATTCAGAATTTATTTAGCATATTTATTTATTTAGAATTTATTAAATATTTATTTAGAATAAATACATTGGTTCCCTTTGAATCCCTGTGTCATGCAACCAGCCCCCCTCCTCCCTACCGTTCTGCTTTGTACTAAGCGTAACACAGTGTGTATGTTTTTTTACACCGTATTCCTAAACGTTCTGGCAGCATTTGTGTCATTCATAAATTCTATAATATACTTTATTAACAAATTTTGGCTTCTTTGTTTGAAATTCTACTTTTTTTTTTTTTTTTAAATTTCCCTTGCTTCTCTATTGATGTCTGTTCCCTTCTTCTGTGTACGGAGTACGGGCTAGTGTGTAATGTAAAAAGGTGTATAAAACATAGAAACTTGTTATATAAAAGAGGAGATTCTTATCTTTCATATGACACCAAGTAATATTCAGCGGCATATAAATATCCCAATCCAGACTGTATTTTCAACCAGTGATATCTCTAGAGAGAGTGCAGGTAGATCTGCAGACTTGGTGTCATATGAAATATGAAGTTTCTATGCTATATAATGGCCTCCCCCCACCCTTATTTTCCCTGCATTACACACAAGCCCATGAACACCGTTAGGAGCAGGAACAGCTCTCAATAGAAAAGCGAGGGAAAGAATAAAGAAATACAGGATTTCACAGAAAGGAGACAAAATTTGTTAATAAAGTATATTAGAAAATGTGATTAATGTCACATTTTCTGCTATACTTTATTAAAGTACACAGGAAAAAAAAGTTTAATTTCACCCACATTGTAGATCTCCAGTGTTTTAAGTGGAGCATTTTCAGGGCCTAAATAATCAGTCGCTACTCTTCCCAACCTGTTAGGCCTTATAGACATTATAAAGGAAAGCAGTATGCCTAGTGGACTGGGGCTGCCCATAAATTACATGGACGGCCATTCACCTGAATTGTAACTGCTGGGCCACTCCAGGGAGCCTTACATGCTGCAATAAGCGGATCGGCATGGCAGTTCTCATATTAATGGGGTTATAGCATGATAATATTTATTTTTTATAATTGTACTTCAAACCGTTCATTTGTCATACATTTTTACATGATATATATATATGTATTGTTTCTCTTTCTGTTTCCTGTTTTCAGACGTTGCAGCAAAAAGAAGAGGAAAATAAGCGATTAAATCAAAGACTGGTGAGAAATAACACATTATACCAGAATGTTCACTGCTACATTGTTATGTCCAGTTTTCTGTTCTGACGTAGACCTGTTATATCCAGCGTATGACATAGACCAAAGGTTCTGATGAATCCTATTGACTCATAGTGTCATCTATTGGGGTTCTCTTGTGGTGTCTTTCCTTTAGCCAGAAATATACTGTTTAATGCTGCGCTGTTTTCTTTACTTTGTAACCAGTGTTCATTCATTATATTGCTGTAATTCTGACCCCCCGATTTTCTGGAAGGTTATACTATATCTCTGACTTTTCTCACATCACACACTACTTCTCAGCATACTTTCCTCACTTTATCGCATAATCTGTTTCCAATCTCTGATCTCTTCATATTTTTGCTAAGATCTGTTTTTTTAATACCTACAACTCGGATTTTTCTTATATTTACTTGCGCTGTCTCAATAACGGAATGTGAAGCATTTCAAGCTTTATCCTATAAATGCTTCATAAAATTGACTTTCTAGGATTTTGTGTGCAATATATTCTTTGTAAATGGCACATTAGTGGATTATGTGTTGTATAATTTACCAGTGCACCCATTGCTTCTCTGTTACACCAGCAGGCTTAATAAATAATGAATATATCCCTGGCCTATAAAAGCTGTCAGTGTTTCTAAACAAGTGATATGTGCAGCTAAAATAACTCTTCTTATGTAAGTAAGTCATATATGGTGAAGGGGTCAAGGTATGCTGCGTTATTCATTGTGCCAACTGCTAAGTACATATCTCACTACCTAGTGTTGATGGACACATAATTTAAAAACTGCAATATACACTAAAATATATGCTAAATTTAGATAACCTGTGAAATTCAGAATTTTATTTTTTATTTTTAGGTGATAGAAAATTTAACTGGTATTTTTACCAACATTAGGAAGTTTTTTTTAATTTGGATGAGCTGAAAAATTTGGGAATTCAGAAGCGGCCTTTCCTCTTTACCAAATCTGGAAAGGTGGAATTAGCAATTCTGTGTCAAATTCGACACCTAGCAGGCTGTATTTTTCTGCCTCCCATTTATTCGGTGAAATCTGCCTGAAGATGGAGCATGACGCTTATTATTTCCCCTGACTGAAGAAGTCAGCTAGAGATAAAAATCAGCGTCCATCTCCCATTGAAATGAATGGAGGGTAGAACCTCAGCTCCAAATTTTTCCATGTGAACATACCCTATTGTGCCGTATTGCAGTGGAATCTGATTTCTGCCTTGGCTTTGTAGTGGAGTAGTCCCATGTACGTGTGGCTTCTTGCTGCAGTTTTCCCATGATTTTGGCACAATCCCTGGCAAGAAGTGTCGTGATAATTCTTTTTCTTTATTTGAAATCTGGCTGTAAGAACGTCAATGCAGATTCTCATGACAAGCAATGGGAGGCAGACTTTAGGCAGTTTTCATGTAGATAAGTTTTTTTTTTTTCTGTACTGAAATTGTGGAAACTGTTATGTGAACATAGCCTTACAGTATAAAGTCCCTGCTGTGTATGAAGCCATGGTGTGTTTTTTTTTTTTTCCTCCGTTTTTTTCTTTTATATAACAAAGCAGGAAGCCTTGTTTCATTGTTGCATTATGGCTACAAGCAGGTTTTACATAAACTCAGAAGTCATGCAACCTCAGTCATCTTTTAGCGCTATAAATGCTATAAATTTGGCCTGAAGGAGAAGTAGATGTGTGACTGTTGATGTCAAAACATCCAAGTGGTCTTGACCCCTTGTAGGAATGTTCTTATCTCTGTTCCCGTGCTTCCCTTTAAAAAGCCTCTTGGTCACATTCATTTTTAAGTTATTATATAAAGATTTTTGTTATGCATATTTCTGTTATGGAATATTTTAGTGATGGAGGATGAAAGAATTATTGTGTAGTCACAAAGGGGTTGATCCATTTTCTAAAAATGTATCCTAAAATGCCCTAAAGTGTTAAAGGAGGTTATATGGGATAGAAACCATTTCAGCAGAGGGTAGTGAACCTAACTGAAGTTCCAATAACATTGTTCTATCCACGCGTCTCATGTTTTGTGTATTCATCTCCCTTTTTTCATGTGTCAGTACACTTTTTCTGCTACATTTCCACAATTTCTAATGCCAGCTAGGATGTAGATATTGTTCAGTCCACTCATTCTGTCCCAGTACTGCCCTCAGTATGCAAGTGCACTCTGTGATAGAGGACAAGCTTTGGATTATGTGGATGAACCACCAAAACACTAAATAGTCTAATACCCAGTGCATATGTACTGGAGTTGCAGGCCTATAGCCAGTCTATGTATTAGTTGTACTAGTGAGGATATGTAGATTGTGAGAGATCTGATCTCAGACTAAACATGAAATTCTTAGACTAGTCTAACTTCATTAGGTATGCAAAGTCAGTAGAGCCAAGAACTCTACTTCCACTGGAAACTGGCGGGGAGCCTGTCAGTCAGGTACGGAAAGGCGGAGCTTGGTGGAGTACAGGAGAGGTAAGCTTGAGCGGAGATCGAAGTGCAGGCCAGCTAAAACACGCCCCCAGTGCACTTTTCCATCATTTACCTATTGCCAAAATTGTGATTTTCATGCAAATGGGGCATCAGAGCTGGATAATCCTGGCTTATTGAGAAATGAGAGTCATCTCTGCAAGGTACTGGGCTAATAGTTGTATACAGATCGTACTTCTGACACATGCCCTGTAAGTGAACTTGAATATAAGAAGTTTCTTGATTCTATAAATGTCCAGTGTTATATATCCTCTGTGTATGCAGCATTGTCTAAAGAAATCCTCCTACCAGTTCAAGTATAGGCTGACTTGCATATAAATAGTAATCTTTTCACTTCTTGTGACCTATGAAGACATGTTTTTTTTTTACACCAAATTATACTGTAAATTGACATTTTGTGATGTTTAGTGTTAATTTTACTTTTTCTTATGTTTCAGATGTCGCAGAGCATGTCATCCGTTTCTGCAAGGCATTCTGAGAAAATAGCAATTCGAGAGTAAGTTTTAGTTTTTTTGTTTTGTCTTAAATTTGCAGTATTTTGCTTTGTTTTGTATGTTTTACATTGAGAGCCTGTCACCATAAAAATGCAGTATGCAGGCATCATGTTATAGACCAGGAGGAACTGAGCAGATTGATATACAGTGTTGTGGGAGAAGATTCAGTATTACCTGTATAATCTGCTCATTTATATCTCTGCCCTTTCTACGCTTAGATTTAGTCATCCAGTCATGGAGGAGATCCTGACAGTCACTGACATCACTGCTAGGACTGGGCTGTGAATGGGTTACTGTTTCTAAGCATAGAAAGAGCAGCCATATAAATGAATAACATACAAGTTATACTGACTCTTTTCCCTAAAAACTATGTCTCAGTCTGCTCGACGACTCCTGCTCTGCAGATTAGATTGCATTTTTATGGTGACAAGTTCCCTTTAACTCCATATTCCAGTTCGATCCCTGCTGCTTTTGTTCTACTTTGCGTGGTGAATATACAGTGGGTACGGAAAGTATTCAGACCCCTTTAAATTTTTCACTCTTTCTTTCATTGCAGCCATTTGCTAAAAGCAAAAAAGTTCATTTTATTTCTCATTAATGTACACTCAGCACCCCGTCTTGACAGAAAAAAAACAGAAATGTAGATATTTTTGCAAATTTATTAAAAAAGAAAAACTGAAATATCACATGGTCATAAGTATTCATACCTTTTGCCCAGTATTGAGTAGAAGCCCCTTCCTTTTGAGCTAGTACAGCCATGAGGCTTCTTGGGAATGATGCAACAAGTTTTTCACATCTGGATTTGGGGATCCTCTGCCATTCTTCCTTGTAGATCCTCTCCAGTTCCGTCAGGTTGGATGGTGAACGTTGGTGGACAGCCATTTTCAGGTCTCTCCAAAGATGCTCAATTGGGTTGAGGTCAGGGCTCTGGCTGGGCCAGTCAGGAATAGTCACAGAGTTGTTCCGAAGCCACTCCTTTGTTATTTTAGCAGTGTGCTTAGGGTCATTGTCTTGTTGGAAGGTGAACCTTCGGCCCAGTCTGAGGTCCAGAGCACTCTGGAAGAGGTTTTCTTCCAGGATATCTCTGTACTTGGCCGCATTCATCTTTCCTTCAATTGCAACCAGTCGTCCTGTCCCTGCAGCTGAAAAACACCCCCATAGCATGATGCTGCCACCACCATGTTTCACTGTTGGGATTGTATTGGGCAGGTGATGAGCAGTGCCTGGTTTTCTCCACACATAACGCTTAGAATTAACGCCAAAAAGTTCAATCTTTGTCTCATCAGACCAGAGAATCTTATTTCTCATAGTCTGGGAGTCCTTCATGTGTTTTTTTGCAAACTCTATGCGGGCTTTCATATGTCTTGCACTGAGGAGAGGCTTCCTTCGGGCCACTCTGCCATAAAGCCCCGACTGGTGGAGGGCTGCAGTGAAAACTTGACTTTGTGGAAGTTTCTATTGCTCAGTTTGGCTGGACAGCCAGGTCTAGGAAGAGTTCTGGTCGTCCCAAACTTCTTCCATTTAAGGATTATAGAGGCCACTGTGCTCTTAGGAACCTTGAGTGCTGCAGAAATTCTTTTGTAACCTTGGCCAGATCTGTGCCTTGCCACAATTCTGTCTCTGAGCTCCTTGGGCAGTTCCTTTTACCTCATGATTCTCATTTGCTCTGACATGCACTGTGAGCTGTGAGGTCTTATATAGACAGGTGTGCGCCTTTCCTAATCAAGTCCAATCAGTTTAATTAAACACAGCTGGACTCCAATGAAGGAGTAGAACCATCTCAAGGAGGATCAGAAGGAAATGGACAGCATGTGAGTTAAATGCGAGTGTCACAGCAAAGGGTCTGAATACTTATGACCGTGATATTTCAGTTTTTCTTTTTTAATAAATTTGCAAAAATATCTACATTTCAGTTTTTTTTTCTGTCAAGATGGGGTGCTGAGTGTACATTAATGAGAAATAAAATGAACTTTTTTGCTTTTAGCAAATGGCTGCAATGAAAGAAAGAGTGAAAAATTTAAAGGGGTCTGAATACTTTCCGTACCCACTGTAGTATCATTAACTGTGTATTGTTATGATCCTTTTGATCCCAGCCAGATTAGTGTACTTTCTGGTCAGGCTTCTTATATTATGTCTTCACTGATTAAACTGGAGGTGATGGGACATTCTTGCGTAAAACCTTTCAGGTTCACACGTTATAAATGGATGTCGTATACTGTATATTCTGTTTTAGGTTTTGATGTACAATATTGGAGAAAGCAATTCAGCTCAGTTTTTGTCTCACGGAGAACTGGATATCAGCAAGTTGAATAATTTTTACTCATTAAAAACACATTAAGGCTAAAGCCCCATATAGCGAAGCGCAGAAATGCATCACATTTTTTTCTATAGTGTTTTTCTTTGCGATTTTGTAGAGTTTTCCCCTACGGACTTTCTGCCACTATTATATCTATAGATACCCATTATACCCATAATCCAGCATTTCTATAAGTATAATTGACATGCTTTTCAAAAGCTTTTCCACTGCAGATTTCTGTCTTCAATGTGTGGATGGAATTAGCTAGAATCTAGCATTTTTTCCACTGCTTTTCGCAACATGGGGCTCTGGCCTAAAGGGGTTATCTCACTTAAAGGGGTTGTGCCTCCTCTGGATTGGCATTCTCTGTGTCTGATTTTTCTAGTATACTTTAAGTAGTATTCTTCGCTGGACCCACTGCTCTTTGTTGAGATAGCCAGTACCTTAGCCATATAATAGGATGACAGCATAACATTAAAAACAAGTATATACCGTTGTATGTTAAGTTTCTATTCTATAAATAAGTAATTAAACTGCACTGAGAAGCTGAAGTTTTTATTAGGAGAAATACATTGCATTTACAATTGTGACATAGTCATACAAATCCTCAGATATATGTATATGGGAATATATGGACCTGACCTTAAAATTTTATGTTGTTTACATGTTAGAAAAAACACAGCATTAAATTGTGACCTGACCATTGTGGTTTCTATTACTGATCTTCACACATACAAGTACATGCTACTTGCCTTACACATTACACTGAAGGTTGTTTAATATACTTTGTTGTCATGTAAATTAACAAAAGTATCATAAAGACCTTGAAACGTTAGTATTTTTTCATTTATTTTATTAAAAAACAAAAATGAATATATACATCATGAAAGCAAAAAAGTCAGTTACTCATAAAAGATACCTATTCACATTTTACAATAAGTTAAAGTCATCCTTTTGGTTTGGTAAAATGGTAAAAAAAAAAAAAATATGGGTTCTCCTATAGGCAGTTGTCTGACATCAGAAAATCAAGTAAAAGAGCATGAGCTGAGCTGCAGTATTAGATACAGCCTTTAGACAGGGATGGTGCTGTATCTGGCACTCGGACATCTCATTTATATCCTTATAACAGACATATTATCCATAACTAATACTCCGAGGCAATATCCACCTATTTAATACACACATATATATACATACATACATAAGACTATAATATAGGTGGACTCATCCTTTCCATTTTGCTTCCTCGTTTCTTTCAGTTACTTCTTTTTATCAATAACAAACTGAAGAAATTTAGAGAAATTTCTCATCTTGTAATCTTATCATAAAGATTCACTGCCAATGTTTTTGGACTGTTAATCCCTTTAGGAATTTTATCGTATTAATAAAATTGATAGATGCATTTCTACATAAAATTTGCACTCTGTAAATCCTCCTTAACGGTAGTTGTTTAGGTGCATTTTTTTAATATTAATTTTACTTCAATTTGATATTGTGAGATTTTTAAAGCAGCTGCCTTTAACAAGATATGGATGAGATGTTAGCACTACTATACTCTGAATGCCCTGTCCAGTCGTAAAGTGTCTTAAAACAGAATTTTCAGAGATGTTCATTTTTCAAAATAGGGCTGTTGTTACAGTCGTAGGATAAAGCAGCCCATACATAACTGTCGGTCAAACCTGTTGACCATCTAATGTACATGGGGGACTTCATGACCCTAGACGGCAGACAGCGGGGGACATAATGATTGGCCAGTTGGTTTTCAACTGCCAGATTCAGGGAGCTTAATGGTAGACTTTTCGACCGTCATATTAAGCAATGTCAGTAAAATAGAGAATTAGACAACTATTAAAAGCTATATGCTGAAAACATGTCCCAATAAAATATTTACTGGCTTCAAGTCACAAATAACACACTTACATTCATACTCAAAGTATAATCTTCCTTGTGTTCATGCCCTAACAGCTTCCAGGTTGGGGATTTGGTACTTATCATCTTGGATGAACGTCATGACAATTACGTGTTATTTACGGTCAGCCCAACTCTGTATTTCCTGCATTCAGAATCACTTACGGCATTAGATCTTAAGCCAGGTGAGTGTGGTAAGTGTCACCCACAAGAATTTCAATATCATTAAAGCCATTTATATGCTGCCTTCCTTTCTTATGTAAATATGGCACAGAGGAAATAGACCTGTATGTTACACATAGGACAATATTTGTTTAAAAAAAACACAAAAAACCCTGTCTCTAGGATTTTCACCACTAAACCCACAGCACTGTCAGAGTATGAAATATGATGACAAGTCTGTATGTAAATTAGGTGAGAAGAGAAACGTGAGAGGCTAACAGGTCATTTTTGCTGAAGAGATTTATGGCTGATTCAGAGCACAGACGGGTTCATGCAGATAAAGGCATGATGAGGAAGTTTTCTGCCAGACAAATTAATCAGATTAAGAGAGCAGCTGCTGGTGCCTCTGTAGTCCTACAAACCTCAAGGTGTAGGATCCTCCAGAGGCTTATAGTTGTGCATAAACCTACTATTCGGCCACCCCTAAACAGTGCTCACAAGCAGAAATATTTGCAGTGGGCCTGGACATAAATGAAAACTAATTTTGAAACCGTGTTGTTTACTGATGAGTACCGTTCAACCCTGGAAAGTCTAGATGGATGGTGTTGTGGATGGCCACTATGTCCCAACAAGGCTGTGATGTCAGCAAGGAGGTGGTGGAGTCATGTTTTGGGCTGGAATCATGGGGAGAGAGCTGGTAGGCTCCTTTAGGGTCTCTGAAAATGTGAAAATGATCTCTGCAAAGTATATAGAGCTTCTGACTAACCCCTCTCTCCCATGGTACAAAATGAAAAATTGTGCAAAAATCTCATGTAGCAAAAGAATACTTTGGCTGCAATGGGTATAAAAGGAGAGAAACTCTTGGTGTGGCCACCATCCTCCCCTGACCTCAACCCTATTGAGAACCTTTGGAGTATCCTCAAGCAAAAGATCTATGAGGGAGGGAGGCAGTTCACATGAAAACAGCAGCTCTGGGAGGCTAGTAAGACATCCTGCAAAGAAATTCAAGCAGAAACTATCCAAAAACTCACAAGTTCAATGGATGCAAGAATTGTGAAGGTGATATCAATGAAGGGGTCAACATGTAACTTGGCCTGTTTGAAATAGCTTTTGATTTCAGTAAATGTGACCTCCTAATCTGGCAAACTTAATAAATGACCGTTTTCAGTTCTTTATAAACCTATAAAATGTTTAGAAATTCTGCTGTGTATAATAATTTGGAACAGTGGGCTGAATTTACTAACCCATCTATGCCAATTTTCTGGCATCTATGGGTATAGATTTGGTGCACTGCTCGCTCTTGCACCACAGTGTTCCTTCTGCACCTCAATAGTCACTTTTTACAAAAGTGTATAGAGTGGGTGGAGACCAAGCCAGGGTGGGGCACCTCAGCCCGAAAAATGTACCGTAATTCATGACAGGAAGCTGGCTTGAGTTATACATGAAATCTATGCCAGATCCTGACTGTTATAGATTCCAATTACAGTATATGGGAATGTGCCAGAATTACTAAAAAGCTGGGGCCACGTAATAATTCAGGTGCAGTTACCACCATCAGCGGAATAGATTAAAAATGGCGTACAAAACAGCAGTCTGCCACCAACCATACTGCTCTAATACTCTGGTGCGTAAATATAATACACATACTATATGATACTATACAGTGGGGAAAAACAGTATTTAGTCAGCCACCATTTGTGCAAGTTCTCCCACTTAAAAAGATGAGAGAGGCCTGTAATTGTCATCATAGGTAGACCTCAACTATGAGAGACAAAATGAGAAAACATATTTAGAAAATCACATCGTCTGATTTTTTTTTAAGAATTTATTTGCAAATTATGGTGAAAAAGAAGTATTTGGTCAATAACAACAGTTCATCTCAATACTTTGTTATATATCCTTTGTTGGCAATGACAGAGGTCAAACGTTTTCTGTAAGTCTTCACAAGGTTGGCACACACTGTTGCTGGTATGTTGGCCCATTCCTCCATGCAGATCTCCTCTAGAGCAGTGATGTTTTGAGGCTGTCGCTGGGCAACACGGACTTTCAACTCCCTCCAAAGGTTTTCTATGGGGTTGAGATCTGGAGACTGGGAGAACTTGCACAATTGGTGGCTGACTAAATATTTTTCTTCCCCACTGTATGTCCTAGCATTATTTATTATGCTCACTTATATAGCACCTTCATATTAGGCATAGCTTTACAGATAGTCAACACTGTCCCATATAGGGCTCATAATCTACATTCCCTGTCAGTATATCTTGGAGTATGGGAGGAAACCGGAGTACCCAGAAGAAACCCACACAAACACGGGGAGAACATACAAACTCCTTGGTGGTGCTAACCACTGAGCCACCATACCACACTGTGTTCAAACATTATAAATAATATAATTACTGCTTCTGTCCACTTTTAGCTAATAAGAAATAAGGTGTAACTCAATGTGGCCATAATACAGTGGTTGTAAAGGACCATATGCCAGTTCTGATCCTAAAAGCTGCAGTGTATTATGACATTTTCTCCCATATCCTCTGCTTGGCCAATCTCTTGACTGGTCTTTCTTCTTAGTACGCACAATAAATTAGGCGGAAGGGCCTACACATCTGTGTCCTTCACCAACATACTTCTGGTTTTACACATGGCAGAACAGATAAGGAGAGGGACAGCAATTATCCTGTGATCTATGAGAAAATTCTTCTTGCCTTCCCCAGTATAGACACAATCACATCCTGTAATTGGTAATGAAAAGCAGTGAACAATGGACGGCCTTGTTTTCATGCTAACAGCTCTTCATGTTGTAAATCACTATGCTTATTTTCCACATGTGGTTTTATTCATAAACTGGAACTATCCAGAATATTTTCAGTTGAAATGGATTTTATCTCACAAGACCCAAAATCTTGTTGGCATAAAAAAAGAGAGTGTGATCTGTTGTTACTGTGCAGATGTCCCTGACCTTTGAAGGCATTGCTGGTTATGAGTTGGGCAATCTCAGAGTTATGTGCTATCAGAGGCATCACATAACCATAGTCTTCTAATAGGTAAAAGGTTATTTCTGCCTATCTGTGACTGTACAGCTTAGGCTAGGTTCACACCCGCGCCTGGTACACGTTCGGGGTTTCCGTCGTCCCCAAACCCGTTTAAAAAATGCAGAAAGAAAAGCGCTGCATGCATCCTTTTCAGGCGGAAACCCTGCAGACCCCCTTAACGGAAACCCGAACGCAGGTGTGAACCTAGTGTAATACTGCAATGGGTCCATGTTGCTTTTCTCTTACCCTTTAAAGTACTACAGGCAAACCTATGGCGGATAGTTATTGTTTACAGCTTCAATAATGATCTATTTCTATTGGCGCTTCGTTTTTTAAATAAAACACATTACAGTGGATTGAAGGGAGTCTGTCAGGCCCAATATGTGCCCACACCAATAATCATGCCACGAAGGAGTCTTTATTATGATCAGAAACATCCTTTTTTGGCCACAAACAAATGAGAGAGAATCATTGTGTAATGGATATGCAAATCAACCTGAAAGTGCCCTGTGGGTGGGACTGAATTGCCAGCAGACAGCTCTAAGACAAGCAGAGGCTGAAAGGACAGCTTTGGTTGTTGATTCCAGAGGAGAGTTGTAACTCTTGTACTTGTCTGTAGGGGTCAGGTTCCGCCCCCTCCCCCTGTGCACTTGCCAGAGATATCCAGGACTATGATATTGATTGCTGCAGCCAACCACAGCGCCATACATTATATAGTGGCTGTGCTTGGTATTGTAGCTCAGCCCTGTTCATTTGAATGAGACTTGAGTTGCACCATGGCCATGTGACCAATGGACATGATGTCACTCCCTGAGAAGAATAAGAGTTCACTATCATAGTCCCAGATAACCTCTTTAAAGACTTCTACCCTGCATTATTATTGGTTTGGGAGAAATATTGGACCAAACTTCCTTTATTTATTTAAAATTAAATTTCAATTTTTGAGGACAAACTAATATATTAGGTAAGGACATTGTGGTCACAGCTATTTCTAATAGCCATAAGGCTAAAATATTATATTGTCTTTATTATGGGCACAAATTCCATCCCAACCATGGTTCTAATCATCTATGCTAGCAACATCACTGTGATGGTTCGAGTGCAGGTCAGTAGGCCCACGGTTGGGGAGATATTTTAACTGTATAATACCATCTGAATTACCCATCTGTTACATCATTTTATTGGGTGAAGTATCTGTTAATATGGGAACACAACAACAAGGAATTGAAACTCCCTGCAGCTGCTCTACAGGTAGAAATGGAAGTGAATGTCCTTACTGAAGAATTATTTTGCTTTTTAGTTTTTCTTCTTTATTAGTTTTGTTAAGATTAAAAGCTTGAACTGGTTCATTTCCAAATCTTATGGCAGATGGAGCTTTATTTTTCTGGCGCAGAGTTCCCAATCCCCTACATGGGGATACATTTAAAGGGGTTGTCCAGTAGTCTCAACTGATAACTTGTCCACAGGATAGGTGAAAAGCATAACCACGATCAGAAGAATTGGGAGGCTAATTCATCAAAATAGAAAGACAGTTTTGCATCTGAGACATAATCTCTGTATGACTGATGGACATAGGGTTTACAGAGCCGCTTTGTCAGTTCCATAGAGATTAAATAGGGCTGCAGTGCACATGCACAGCCATTACTCCAATCAAACAGGAAGCATGTGTCCCATGTTCTTGTAATTGGTGGGACTTCCAATAGAGGGACCCCCAATGATTAAAATCATCTGCCTATTCTGTGGATAGGTGGTGTGACAATTTGGGGGGGTCAGTCTCAAATGGCGGCAGACTCCTGGTCCCGACAGCAGTGGTAGTGGTACTGGGCGCCGGAGAGACAGCGTTCAGACGGTCCAAGTGTAAAGTAAACTGGCTTTATTCAGCTTAGGTGCAACATAACAAAACAAAAAAAACAGCCTGGTCCACAGTTAGGGCACTAACTGACTTCTTGACCACTCTCTAGCCTCTGGGGCAACGGGCAGCCTGACTAATGCTCAGCTCCAGCAAAAGTCCCCTGTGGACCCCAGCCCTCCTGGGACAGACCGCCTCTCTGTCCTTGGCTGGTTCCCATGTACGCCTGCTTCCTGCAGGCCTTGACAGCTGCTCTGCTGCTGTATCCACTCCCTTTGGAGTTACGCCCCGCCCAAAGGTGTGGCTGAGGGCCTTTTCAGGGCTGGCCCTGGGTCGTTCAATAGCGCCCTCTGGGTTCACATACTCACAGTTGTCAGTTTTCATTAAGAGATAACATCTTTGCTGGGTGCAGTGGCAAGTGGAGATGACTTAGGAATTTACTGTATACTGTTGAACTCAGGCTATTATTAGGGCAGGTTCACACGGAATAATTTAGAGAGTAATTTGAGTTGGTCTTCTGTCTATTCTTCTTCAAATACAGCTATGGCTTGGCTTTCTGCCGGGGGGTTTGTACACTCATTACCCAGAATCCGTGGCATGATCAAGCAGGGTGATGCTTTCTCCAGTGTTCTGAAAAAAAACAAAGCATCTGTCACTGCCTCTCATTGTTTTTTGGCTGGAATATGGACTCTCTTCAAAATCCAAAAGCCAACGGAGGCACAAAGAGTGTCGGCATTCTCTCTTTTTTTTTTTTTTTTTTTTTTTTACTTTTGAAAGGCACTGCCGATAAAATACAGACTTTAAATGCTGCTAGGTGGTCGGGGCCTGAGAACTCTTTCTCCATTCAAATAATAGATGATCATAATGAAAATGTGAATTCTGGATTTTCACTGCTTTTTAATCAGCAGTTTTATTTTTGATGCAAAATTGTAAAAATCCATCACCTACAAAACGGCGTTCTTTCTAGCAGAAAACCTGATTTACTCTTGTCCCTGTCCTTATTGTGCCTATGTGTCAGATTTATTTCTGGGTATAGGCATATTACAGAGGTATATGTTGCCTGCTGTGGTGTTAATCACCCAGTACATTAAGCACTGTCGTACCGCACCCTGCTGCACCCATGAGGTCGTGCTGAAAAGACATATGACTTGTTGATATTCCGATGACATAGTATTAGCTGCTGATAGTTGTTTGCCAGTTCTCAAACATTTTAACTGTCCAGACAGAAGATTGAAGCTAATATTTAGAGTATAAACCCATGTATTTATGGGTAGACATTAACCTCCAGAGTTTAAGTTTAAGCTGGGGTAAAATAAATAACATAAAGCAGCCGGGCCAAGTCAGGCAATAGGTAGACTAACCATAAAGGGTAGCGGTTCTAATACAGATTGATTTTATTTGAAAGATTATTATATAATACATAATGATCCTTCAAGAACTCCTGCTGTGTCTTAAGTTCTAGTGAACAAATGGAGTCATCTGAGGCTAAAGTAAAGACTGTAAAGCAACGTTATCTCTGTGTTAAAGAACATTTTCCCTAAAATGTACAGTCTTTGAGCTGCCATTGTGTATTTCTCTTTATTATGTGGGAAAGCTTTGTGACAGTCGCAGACCTAGACTTACTGAGGCTACATTCACATCTGTATTGGACTCTCCATTTGGAGACTCCGCCGCACTGTGCGTCAAAAATCGCTAGATGAAAAAGTGCTGCAAGTCTGACTTTTTCACCGGGCGGTTTCGTTTTAAAAAAACGGTCACCCAACACATCCCATTATAGTTTATGGGGTCTACTGGGCTATGTATGTGTTTCCTGTTGTAGCGGTCCGCCTATACATTCTGGTCCTCCAGCAAAGGCGCATAAGACGAGGTAGACAAGGTCGGTGGAACACTTTAAGCCGTATTTATTAAGTGGTGCAAACTAAATTTGCAAAGTTTTCCACAGTTCACTTTACTTTACTTGTCACACATTATACTTGGCAAGTGGGGTGTAAAGTTCCCAAGTTTGACACCTGACTCTTTAGCATTTTACACCGAAATATGTGAAATATTTTAGTAATAGTTTAATAATTGTAACTTGGCCAATTTTTGTCTAAAAATTAAATCTCAATTTTTTTCCAAGTTTATGGGATTCTCAATTTTAATCTCTCTATTTTCATGGGTTTTTTTTTTCTTTTTTTTTTTTTTTTTGTTTTTTTGGGAGGTGGGGTTGTTGCTTAAAGAAATTTAGAAAGTTCAGAAAGCTGCATAGTATGGAGGAGTCAGATAGCTTGCTCTGCAGCAGGCTGCCTTGTCCTGCCACCTAGCCACTGACTACAGTGCAGACGTAGTTGATCATAGTTTGCAGCAGGGGAGGACAAAGCCTGCATGGACTATATCAGACTCCATGGCAGGGCTAACGGCGATTTCACAATTCTGGGGAAAATCCGAATCACAGTTTTTTGAAATGGTGGATTCATTAAATTACCTGGATTGTTTGCTCAGTCATAATTGTAGTTGTCTTTCAGGCTATCCAGATTCTAGAGTGGAAGATCAGTGTAGTAGTCCAGCAGTATTGAAGTATATTATGGCAGGCTTTATAGGAGCTGTAATGGCTGCCATTCCCAATTTTCTGTTTTGGAAATCGAGAACAAATAGTGTACAAGAGTTTTGCTCATATGATCAATATCTTTTCAAGGCCAATTTTGGATTAATCCTAAAAGGGTTGTTAACACTGTTTTGACACTAGGGTTACGTTGACATTTGCACCTTTATGTGCTTTTCTTTGTACATGGATTAGTAAATGTGCTCAAGCATATGGTTTCAGGTTGTATACAGATCACCATTTGTCATGTTTGGGAATGCTATTCTTACAATGTTTTGTATATGCTTCCATGTTTGTAGCTGCTGGTCCTAGAAGACCCTGGGTACTTGGTAAAGTGATGGAAAAGGAGTACTGCCAAGCAAAAAAGGTAAGATAATTAAGGCCTGCTGCAACTGGTTGTAGATCTCATTTACATATTTCTTTATCTGTAATTGGCTAGTGAACCTAGATAGTGTAAATGGAGGGATATGGCAATGATCAACTATATATGGATATTATTTATTACTGGGTGTAAATTATAACTTGTAGTTGTTTTTCTATTATAAGTTAATTGTATTTTTATATTTGTTTATAGAATAGTAAGTCATACAGTTACTTGATATACATGTATAATGCATCAGATCCCTATCTGCACAGTAGAATGGTATAGCCTATTGATCACTCTTGTGTAATGCATCTATGGGCTTAGTGAATTAAAACAAAAATGAATTTGGGCATGTAACAGCCAGTACATCTTGTGACCCATGGCATTAAAGTAAGCATGAAAAACAGGTGCTGGGTCAGCATACAGGACACATATTGGGATAAATAAATACGATTAAAGGTGTTATTTTGGGGAATTAAAAAGTTGTAACAGTGCATTCACTGCACTGGATAGGCAGCTTTCTTGATATAGATGAGATTCCCCAGCGTTCCGATTATTAGGTTTGCAGAGGGCAGTAGAATGCCCAAAAGTCTCTGTGCTCAGCCTCCGCTTTTTACAATACAACTTTCCATCATGTCGCTGAACCCCCGCTACATAGTAGCTGTAACAGTCAACCAGAACACTAGCAGAAGTGATTGTGCACAGAGACTTCCAACTCTGCAAATCTAATAATCAGTTACTGGGGACCCTCATCTATTAGCGTAAGGCTATGGTTGTGCTGTGACTTTCAGCCTTTCAAGAGTTTTAGTAACATGTTAATATAGTTTGAAATTGGTTTTATGAAGACTCCTTAACCAGCTTCAAACTATTAAATTAAGGGTAGACATATCTATATATGCATCTGTATACCTACCAAATATCTGTATCCAACTCAAGGATCGTTGATAAACGGAGGTTGGATTGGCTTTTTTTTTTTACTCTTATATAATTTGAATGAAGTGTCCAAGGTTAGTGTAGTATTTAAAATTTGAATCTGGAAACTGTTTTTGTAAAGGTGAGCTAAATTGTTCATTTTTTGACCATAAGAACTATCAGAAGTATGATATATTTATATATAATAGCACAATCCTTTGATGATAAGTCATGCTGCCGACTATTCATTTGAATTGCATTCACAGCAAAGTCGCAAAATATCTACATTTTTGTGTGTGTATATATACAGTACAGACCAAAAGTTTGGACACACCTTCTCATTCCAAGAGTTTTCTGTATTTTCATGACTATAAAAATTGTAGATTCACACTGAAGGCATCAAAACTATGAATTAACACATGTGGAATTATATACTTAACAAAAAAGTGTGGAACAACTGAAAATATGTCTTATATTCTAGGTTCTTCAAAGTAGCCACCTTTTGCTTTGATTACTGCTTTGCACACTCTTGGCATTCTCTTGATGAGCTTCAAGAGGTAGTCACCTGAAATGGTCTTCCAACAGTCTTGAAGGAGTTCCCAGAGATGCTTAGCACTTGTTGGCCCTTTTGCCTTCACTCTGCGGTCCAGCTCACCCCAAACCATCTCGATTGGGTTCAGGTCTGGTGACTGTGGAGGCCAGGTCATTTGGCGTAGCACCCCATCACTCTCCTTCTTGGTCAAATAGCCCTTACACAGTCTGGAGGTGTGTTTGGGGTCATTGTCCTGTTGAAAAATAAATGATGGTCCAACTAAACGCAAACCGGATGGAATAGCATGCCGCTGCAAGATGCTGTGGTAACCATGCTGGTTCAGTATTCCTTCAATTTTTAATAAATCCCCAACAGTGTCACCAGCAAAGCACCCCCACACCATCACACCTCCTCCGCCATGCTTCACAGTGGGAACCAGGCATGTAGAGTCCATTCGTTCACCTTTTCTGCGTCGCACAAAGACACGGTGGTTGGAACCAAAGATCTCAAATTTGGACTCATCAGACCAAAGCACAGATTTCCACAGGTCTAATGTCCATTCCTTGTGTTCTTTAGCCCAAACAAGTCCCTTCTGCTTGTTGCCTGTCCTTAGCAGTGGTTTCCTAGCAGCTATTTTA